>OX940917.1:33996094-34602195 GCA_954870645.1 Agrotis clavis | reverse complement strand
GGGTATCTACGAGTATGAATAGGTCTTGAAAAATGATATTGAGGTTACTAACATCATTTTTTTCTAAACTGAACGGTTTGCGCGAGAAACGCTTCCAAAGTTTAGTTGACAGGCCTGGTTAGTGACCCTGACTGCTATGCCGGAGGTCGTGGGTTCGATTCCCACCCAGGACAAATGTTTGTGTGATGAGCACGATCATTTGTTCTGTGTCTGGGTGTAATTTATCTTCTATATCTATACTTATAATAAATTTGTAGAAAAGTTGTGTCTGTACAATGGAAATATACAAAAAAAAAGTAGCAGGGGTTGTTATTTTATCGATGCCGAACCCGAAAATGTAGTTAACTTTTTTTTTGTCTGTTTGTCGGTTTGTCTGTTTGTCTGTGTGTTTGTGCACGCTAATCTTCGGAACTACTGGACGGATTTGAATGATTTTTTTTTTGTTGTATAGGTATTAAGTCCGGTTAACATATAGGCTATAATTTATCTTGGAAACTTGAACACCTGATGCAGAACCGCAACAGACCTGCTTAACTATAAGAGATACAGAAATGGTGCCATAGCAAAAATTGTTCCACGTGATGAGCATTTTCTGCTGAGAGAATAAATTTGAAGATCCTGGACACCTGATGTGGAACACCAAGAGCCCAGCTACACTATGACATATACAGGAATGACGTCTTAGCAAGAGTTGTTCAGCCTGATGAGCACCTTCTGTTGATGTATAAAAATTGAAGATCTGGAACATCTGCTGTGGAACTCCAAGAGCCCAGCAACACTATAACATATAAGTGAATGACGTCTTAGCAAGAGTTATTCAGCATAATGAGTAATCTCTGTCAACGTATAAAAATTGAAGATCTGGAACACCTGATGTGGAACTTCAAGAGCCCAGCTACACTGTAACATATACAGTAAAGAAGTCTTAGCAAGAGTTGTTCAGCTTGATGAGCACTCTCTGTTGACGTTTAAAAATTAAAGAACTGGAACACCTGATGTGGAACTCCAAGTGCCTAGCTACACTATAACAAATACAGTAAAGGCCGTCTTAGCAAGAGTTGTTGAGCCTGATGAGCAACCTCTGTTGTCGTATAAAATTTGAAGATCAGGTGTACCAGACACCTGATGTGGAACTCCAACAGCCCAGCTACTTTATAACATATACAACATGTAACATAATTATCGCACATCCTGAAATTAGTTTGTTCAGAATCG
Source organism: Agrotis clavis (assembly GCA_954870645.1). NCBI lineage: Eukaryota > Metazoa > Arthropoda > Insecta > Lepidoptera > Noctuidae > Agrotis > Agrotis clavis. The sequence continues at coordinate 34,600,980 of OX940917.1, read as the reverse complement.
TTTACTGAGTCGATTTCTATCATTTTTATTAAAGGTATTTTTTTATCAAAAATAATTAAAACTACGCAAATTATAGTCACATTACCCCTGTACAGTTAAAACAAACTAAGATAGACCGTAAATCAAGGCAACTAGACTTAAAAGTGCAATTTTATTTGTATTAATACAAATTCGGTCATTCAATACAAAATAAAGAAAAATAAACCTTACTGCAAAATAACTAATTTAGTTAATAACAATGCATGTTAAATTAAAAATTCAATGTATGTATTATGATTATAACATAATATTCTAATTGGGGTGTCTGAGGGTGTGCGTTAATTACGTTACATGTTGTATAGGAATGACGTCTTAGCTAGAGTTGTCCAGCCTAATGAGCACTCTCTGTTGACGTATGAAAATTGAGATCTGGAACACCTGATGTGGAACTCCAAGACCCCAGCTACACTATAACATATATAGGAATGACGTCTTGGCAAGAGTTGTTCAGCCTGGCTCTTAGAATTCCACGCTTCAGATCTTCGATTTTGACGACCCCGTCGTCGCCGGCATAAGCAACAGGATCCGTGTACGAAGTCGCGGGCAGAAGCTAGTCTACAATATGTATGTATTCAGAAATATATAAGTATGTTTATCAGTTGTCTAGTACCCATAACACAAGCTCTGCTTAGCTTGGGACTAGATGGCGTTGTGTGATAGTTGTGGATTATTAAAAAAAAATAAAAAAGTAGTAAAATGTGTGCCCCCCCCCTGTATCTTCTAAAATAAGAAAATGATAAAACTAAAGAAAATATATGATGTACAGTACATTACCATGTAAACTTCAATTGAAAATTGGTTTGAACGAGATCTAGTAATTAGTTTTTTTTTTTAAAGCGTCATAAATTGTAAACCGCAATTTACTTTTCAAAGTTACAACCAACTACAATAACGTTTATATTATGTTACTTGCTGCTACGGAACCCTTCATGGGCGAGTCCGATTCGCACTTAGCCGTTTTTTTGTTGTTGTTGTATGTTCACATTTTTTTGTTTTGTGTGTTTCGTGCCAAATAAATGTTTTTTATTTATTAAAAAAATAAAAAGGCTTTCATGACGTCACAACATGGCGCCATATTAGTTTTGTGGCTAAATAATTTTAATCACAAATAGTACATTACTGCCGCGGCCTGTAATGGCTACTTTTCTGGTCGCACTGATGATGGCCGACAGCGCAGCGTAGCGCAGCTCCAGGCCGACACAGCGCGGTCAGCATGCAGCACTTGATGGACGAGCTGAGATAAAGGCCGAGGCCGTAGGTCGAGGCCTTTACAGCAAGGACAGCAAGGGCTGCAATGATGGCCAAGCTGGAAGGCCTAGAGCGTAGCTAGGCTAGCTCGAGGCAATCATAGCGTGACCAGCGAAGCAGTCATAGTGGGCCAAGACTTGTATAGTGCTTTACTCAAAAATGCAGTGATTTAAATAAAATATATACCTATTAATTAACTAGAAATTTAATTTAAATAACAATTATGAAAAATACAGTACCTAACTAAAATTCAACACCGACTTTCCTGGTTTCATATTACTTACTAATAGTTTGCGATAATTTTAATGCGATGTTTGACTGCTATATTTTCTTCATTTAATACTTCATTTACTTATAGCAAAAAAGTCACTAAATAAAAATAAAAAATTCGCTGAACCGCGCTTTTGTTCCTTCTTTGTATTTTTTTTTTAAATATGGAATACAATCTTTTTGTGCCTACCTCTTTATATACAAACAGCTGTGTTTTAAATAAAATCTTTTTGCATTTGTTTTTTTAAAACGTTGAAACGTCAAAATAGCGGCCGGCAATGTTTTGCCGGCCTGGTAGAGCGGCCAGCAAAAACATTGCTGGCCGCTACTTGAAACAGACCGGCAAAGTCTACTTTGCTCAAACAAGATTGTCAAAATAATGACCACATTACATGCATTTTTGAGTAAAACGTATTACGAATACGACATTGTACGTAATAATAAGATTATTACATACACTACAAAGATACATGAAAAAAAAAGGGCCTATTATTAAACCTGAGATAAAGACAATACACATACGCTCCTTATAAACAAACAAAGAATGCGTTCACATTATTATCATTACGCTATTATGAGGAAGGACGTTGACGGGTACTGCTAGTGAAATGGCTATAATAAATGGACCAGTTACAACCGAGTTCCGTGAGTGAGTAAAATGTAAGGACTGGAAAGGACCAATAGTGGACCGGCTGCAGACACCTACTGCGGGTCTAAAACGGCCTATATAATGATTAACTTCGTGAATGACTAATAGGAAAATATCCAATGACATTGTGAAGTGAATCATTAGGAATATTGCTTAAAGTTGCCCTTTTTAGACACTCTGGGGTTCTAAAAAGGTCAATAGCAGAATTGACTGGATTGCGATAAAATCCTACTGATATTATGAACGTGAAAATTTGTGAGGATGGATGTATGTTCCGCGGCCATGTTCACATCGTAATTTGTCGGTCTGTAGTTTTCGCCCCATGTTAAAAATGTCACCAACATTGGAGAACATGTTTCAGACGTTAAGTTAAAACTTGTATTGTGATTATGTAAGCAGACCTTTTTTTTTTAACGTGGTAAAATCATCAAATGAGTCCTCCCACCCCGGGCAGGGCGGGAGGGACTGTCAGACTTGTACTGACTAAAATCCACAGTGTCAGGCCAGGCAGGCTTCGGCCCTCTAGAGGCGGGCCCCGTCATCATGCACACGCTCTTTGAGGCGCGCGTGGAACACAACGCGCCATCGACCCGGGCATGGTGCATGGTCGGGCAGCGAGTTGCCCTTTACTCGCTGCCCGCATGCCCGCGCCTACGGTGGCCGGAGATCATCTTGCGACGTCCGTCGCCGTAGGCGTCCACCACCGCGGGTGGAGCGGAGGGAGGTCTCCGCCTATCGCCGCTGCGAGGACACGTCGGTGCTCTGCCCAAGCGGGGCAGTCTTGCACCGTATGCTCGACTGTGTCCTCCGGGCGATCTTCGCAGTGGTGACACCCAGGCGTTTCCTCCTTTCGCATCAGACACAGGTACCTCCCAAAACTTCCGTGTCCGGTGAGGACCTGCGTCACGCGGTAGGTCAGGACGCCGCGCCGTGACTCCTATCCAGCCACTCCTCAAAGAGGGGACTTACCTACCGCCGCTATTGCGGCGTACCCGATGTAAGTGGACTTAACGTCCGACTTGCCACAAACTCAGGATGGTATGATTACAGATGATTTAATAAAGCGGCAACACTGAAAGTGTAGCCAATCTTCTCGTTAACTTGACGCTCAAGTACTCGTCAGGTTTCAATGAGGAGGATGTGTGCAATCTCCTGCACCCGAACTGATGAGAGATGCGTCTTATACGTTAGGGGCAATGCCCGTATGTTCTTCAATCAACTTTATGCCCCTTCGTACACAACGCGACGCAAGCCTCCGATACCTTACGACTGTGTACGAACCTTTATGTGTTTGTATTGTTATAGTCGCCTGGATATCAAAGTCGTAAGGTATCGAAGACTTGCGTCGCGACTTGTACGAAGGGACTTAGTTTCCGCGGAACCTGGACAACATTGGATTTATGCGGTGCGCTTATACGAGTACTCAATACAGGGCCATATAATGTATACTGACAAATAATCACGATCGGCCAACACTATACTCAACGAAACGGACTATGAAAATAGATTACACAACTACAAATCACAGCACAAAAACTATTGCGTGATGATGATAAACTGCAATAAGATAAATAAAACACGCTTCAGAACCGGTAATAACCACGAGTCTCATGGTGTCATCAGAAAACAATTCAGTCGTAAAGAAGATGACGATGACGACGTTCACATTTTACAACATGCATTTAAAATTGAGTGACGCACAGAACCAAGAAGTGGCAAAAAAGGGAAGGCATTTTATACCCAGCAGTAGGATATACCGGGATCCAATCCAGAACCTATTTATCTTACATTTTATTGTTCATCAACATCATCACCATCATCAGCCTATAATTTTCCCACTGCTGGGACACAGGCCTCCTCTCTGTGAGAGGGGTGGGCATAATCAACCACGCGGACCCAGTGCGGGTTGGCAGATGACACATGTCTTCGAATTTTTGGTTCTAGGACATGCCGGTTCCCTCACGATGTTTTCCTTCACCGTTTTGAGTGCAGGGGTGATGAAATACACAAAGTAATGCGCCTGGCGGGTTTTGAACCCACGACCTACAACTCGTAAGACCGATAACCGATATCACTGGGCCAGGCCACCACTGCATACATTGTTACTTTAATAGAAATAGTGCGACCATCTTCAGGCTGGAATGTATTTGCCCTTGAGCCAAGCCTACAGTGAACAGTGTTCCACAGTGAAAACACCATAATGTTTGATGTTGAACAGACATTGGGCGTCAAGGCTGCCCATTGACTCATGGTCGGGACTATCGAACTCTGAATTTTAGCACATTTACGGCAGCAAACTGTGGCGATACCAAAGTAAGATTAGTAATATGTATTCAATCAGATGACTATAATACGTAATCTTTTATGTAGGTCGAGAGAGTGAAGTGAAGGAAACTCTATACGGCCTTCTCAACTTGTAAATTATCCGAAATAATCAGTGCAGAGCGACGTTGTATGTAATAATAAGTCTAATCATATAATTATGACGAATGTTGGGACAAAGGTTCATTTTTTAAATTCATTTATTTATTAGTAAAAGAAGTGTAATTTGTATATGTCAGTAATTGTCTTTAGCACACGTCTGTTATACCGGGCGGTGCTGTAAATGAAGATGCTATCAAACCTACCTTTCAAAGTTCGCACTTGGACGAGGGCTTAACTTATTCCTTATTTACAGTTTTCTTGTGTGAAAATATTTGACAAAAATCATGACAGATTATTTTATAATCCACATGTAAACAGCCGCGTAATTATCAGACTCAGTGTTTATATAGTAAATTTAATTAATTATATGCCGAATTTTGTTGTACTCAAATGGGATATTTGTTTGCTTGCTACATAAAGATTATCCTAAGCGAAAAATTGTAGTTTGTTTACATACGTCCCACATAAACTGACTGGGTTATACGCATTACGCTCGCATTCCAGTAGCAATTCACGAGAAAAATAGATTTAAAGATGCTGTGGAAAGTCTGCTACGCGTACGCGTAGATTGTTACTTCTAACAAACTGTTTTATTTTTTAAACATATTATAGCTTTAATTACACATAGCTTCGCTTTCGTGAGATGTTGGCCTGGAAGTTCTAAATTTTACAAGGCTTTTGTTGCGGTTCTCACTCTCATACAAGACTATAAATTTATTACTGAAGATTTTGTTTATAATACATGGCAGCTAAACACTTATATGTTTTAGCAGATACGTACGCCTACGGCTACGCAAGCAAAGCCGTAGGCATAGTTAGCAATAAATAAATCTATTCGATTGAATTAGAAATAGATCGAAGATCTGGCATAGCAAGCCAACTAACTGAATTAGATAAGACTGCTTCGTAAGCAGTACCTACTAAATCCGCATGTATTCTTTTTATCATATTTCAGATTAACTCTTCTTTGCAGTTGGCAAAAAATAAATTAGGTCAAGTCTTTATCAAATCCAAATAATAAATCAAATTCTTTAAGGAATGTTTTTTGCACTTTTGTCAATTAGATACCAGTAAAACTTCCAGTAATTGAAATAGGTAGTTAAACTTTAACTTTAGTGGACCAAGAATTGATCATAACGACTTTGATTCATAATTGAATAAACATGTCACTGTAAAAATTGATGACATGATTTAAATGTTCTGGTTTCGGTTAACCCAATTACTGAAATAAAGGACTTGTAGCCGAGCGACCGTGACTTCGGGATCCACCTGCTAATACACTAGCCACTCCCACTATTATACTTAGTTGAAGTGCTTGTGAGCAACAGCGCCACAAAATGTACCAGCTATAACCCCTTTTTTACTTTTCTATCTATTTTTTTAATATTTTCGGAACATAGGTACAATGAACTCAATTAAATATAGGTAGAACAAAAGTAAGCATCTCAAAAATATTATATTTTATGTGCAACTGCGCGAACTGTGAACGAGCAACTTGGCTGTCAGCCAAGCCACTTGCGATATGAGAACAATATACAGAGAGCATCCCATCAGGACCGATATACCGGCACACCTGCACGTGCACAGCTAGGCTGTTCCACAAGTTTCAAACAAAGCCCGTTCACGATCTCGGACGATGCGACTTGCGTTATGGACCTACCACACGCACAAGCTTCGCCACAGTTCTGCTTGCGCAAGCCAATGATATAAATATAGTATGAATAAAGGATGTTAAATTGTGTACGAGGAAAGGTTTCAACACAATCTTTTAAATTTAATTTTTACCCGACTACAAACTATCGAATGCTTGCGCAGGCAGAACTGTGGAAGCTTGTGCGTCTGGTAGGCCCATTACGCGACAAGCGTGTGTTTACTTCTTTCGCACAGTCGCGTCGTGACTAATCGTGTCATGCTCTAGGTAACTTCTTTCCCTTGTGTCATCCGCAGTCGTCGTCGAGCCAAAAAATAGCACCTATGTCTCAGAGGTAAAAATATTGGAAATATCTTCCATGCCCCTGTTGAACTTGATTGATTCTTCAGCAGAAATTCTATACATATATGTGACACCCTGTATTATAATTCCAGTTACAAAAATAAGCTGTAATGGTGATTTTAGTCAAGAACTTCGGAGAGTAAACTTAGTTGACAGAAGTCTAAGCTTTAATATGATTTCACACATACGTATGATCTTTCAGCGAGCTGTATGGTCGAACTTTATAAAAGCGTTTATTAGTTACTTATTTAATTAAAAGCAAAGGAATTACCAGTCCCGACTGGCAGCACTGGTTCACAATCATGAGGCATGAAATCAGCACCATTGAGCTAAACCATATTATTTTTATAGACAAGTGTTAACCCTCAGCTACATAGACATTTAAGTGAGATCTCGCAACCGCCAGGATACATTCCAGTCAATAAAAGCAACATGTATCTAGTGAATGACAGCTTTGTAGTAATAGTACTCGCACAATATAGGCTATGTAACTTTATAATTCTAGAGATTGAAATTATCCAATCCAAATATAGTTGATAATGTTTCTCACCTCTGACAATAGTAAATTTTGAATAGTACCAATTATTGACCACTGCCTTAAGGAGCAGGACAAGCACTATGTACTCGCTCCATTTGTAATATGGCCGCTTTTTTATGTAGTAAAATAATGAAATGAGTCCTGCCACCCTAGGTGGAGCAGAAAGCACACAGTGTTTCTTCAATAGCCCTTTACCTTCCGGGGCTACGGTTACTTGTTTAGGCAATCCCATGAGCCCCTTACAAAGCGTTTATTTAATGCATGTTTTAAATTTTGTTTTATTCATTCATTCACTCCTTATTCTTACCCATAAAAAAATATTCTACATGAATGAATCTGAAGCCTGACTAAACCAATTGGTCCCTGTATATTATAATATGGAATTATATGTACTTAAAATTGTGTCCGTCATCACTTTAGACAAAAAGATGCAATTTTTTCCAGTGAACATTAAGTTTTCACCGGTGTATTGACAAGATATGGTCAGTAATATTAATATCTTTGATCAGTTCTCTTAGAGAACCATGTCTTCAGTGATTATTATAATTATGGTGAGCCATTCAACCCATGCTTATGCAGAATAAAAAATGCACTCAATCTTTCAACACTGGGTTTACACTCAAACAAGTGGTTTGGTCTAACAAGTGGAGGTGGCCTACTATAGCAATGAATATGACTTCAGATTTGTCAGCTTCCTATGGATATTATGACTGACTATAATCAGTGCTGGTTTTAGCACCACCAGCGCCCAGGGCGAGATTTCTATGGCGCCTAACTGCAATTCAAACACATTTTAAATAAGAAAAAGGATAAATGAAATTACCATTTCTTAAAACTAATAATATTTTACTTCATTTCTAGCCTTCAAGTCGAGGTTTTCAGCAATTTCATTTCAATTGAGAAAGTTGCCAAGTAGGTATGTCAAAATTAAACCTCAAATTTTTATTTAGAGACTAGCTGTGCCCGCGACTTCGTTCGCGTGGATGCCGGAACTTAACAATGTATTGTTTAGTGCGAAGCGCTGCTGGAGGATACCGATACAAATCATTTTCTTTATGCTTTTTTTAACGTCATAAAATCGTCAAATTAGTCTTCTCACCCAAGGCAGGGCAAGAGGGACTGTCAGACTTGTACTGACTAAAATCTACGGCGTCCTTCAATAGCCCTTTACGTTCCGGGATCACGGTAGCTCGTAAGTCCCACGACCCCGGCTGGCTTTGGCCCTCTAAGGGGGGCTTCGTCATTGTGCTGACACTCTTTAAGGCGCTCGTGGAACACAACGGGACGTCGACCCGGGCATAGTCCATGATCGAACAGCAAGTCGCCCGATTACTCACCGCCCGAATGCCCACGCCTGTTGGCCAGAGATAGTCTTGCGACGTCCGTCACCGTGGGCGTCTACCACTGCGGCTGGGTCGTGAGGTAGACGCTATCCTTTTCCTCACGCATCCCGCCTCCTCCTTCGCTGGCATGACTGCTTCGCAGAAGGAGGCGACCGGTTCCCACACACACACATATTTCACCCTGCAGCATGGCGTCAACCAATGCCGAGCGCGAGAGGTCGCCGCTTATCACCGTTGCCGTTGTGAGGACATGTGCGATGCTCTGCCCAAGCGGGGCAATTCTGCACCGTATGCTCTACCTTAGACCTCCACCCCCCCCCCCCATAACCTCGTAGTGGTGACATCCAAGCGTTTCTTCCTTCCCCGACAAAGGTACCTTCCAAAACTTCCGTGTCCAGTGAGGACCTGTGTCTGGTGGTTGGTCAGGAAGCCGTGACACCTATCCAGCCACTCCTCAAAGAGAGGTCTTACCGCCGCGATTGAGGTGTGCCCGAACCTCGGTTTCGATAGTCGCTCCCTCCATACCGCCCTGAGATGGCGCCGGAGCTCTTTCCGCCGCGCCTCGACTTGTCGATGCAGCGGGAATTGGCCAGTGCTTCTTTATAAATACGTGCTGTCGGACGGCAAACTACCCATTACTCCGTAACGGTCCGTAAACGGCTGGAATATGACCCGCTGTTTCCGACGCGTTGGGCGTCTTCAGCGGTGACTGTCAGACTTGTACTGACTAAAATCCACGGTGTTCCTTCAATAGCCCTTTATGTACCAGGGTCACGGTTACCGAGTGAGACAGTCCCGCGACCCCGGCAGGCTCTGGCCCTCTTAGGGGGCCTCGTCAGATTGCTGACAGCTCTTTGAGGCGCGCGTGGAACACAACGCGCCGTCGACCCGGGCATGGTCCATGATCGGACGGCGAGTCACCCATTACTCGCCGCCCGCATGCCCGCGCCTACGGTGGCCGGAGATCGTCTTGCGACGTCCGTTGCCGTGGGCGTCTCCCGCGGCGGCTGCGTCTTGATGTGGACGCTGTCCTCTCCCTCATGCGTTCCGCCTCCTCCTTTGCTAGCATTACTGCTTCGCAGAAGGAGGCGACCGCTTCCCATTCCGTCTCGCCACCAGCATGGCCTCGACCAGTGCCTATCGCCGCTGTGAGGACACGGCGGTGCTCTGCCCAAGCGGGGCAGTCCCTGCACCGTATGTTCTACCGTTTCCTCCGGGCGATCCTCGCAGTGGTGACACCCAGGCGTTTCTTCCTTCCCCATTCGATACAGGATCCATACCGCCCCCTGAGGTGGCGCCGGAGCTCTTCCCGCCGCGCCTCGACTTGTCTATGCAGCGGGGATTGGCCAGTGCTTCTTTATAAATACATGCCGTCGGACGGCAAGCTATCCATTAGGTACTCCCCGTGCGTAAGCGGCTGGAATATGACCCACTATTTCCGACGCCCTGGGCGTCTTCAGCGGTGGCTCGGGTGAGACGTAGAGGGTGCACTTTCCCTCACGCGCAATTATGATATGCTCAGTATTGCCCAGGCAGTAATAATTTTGTTCTGACATTATTTTGAAACTATGTTATCTCCTAAGATATTCATTGAAATCAAACGATGTCAAGGGCAATTTTGTTCAAAATTAAATGCTTGTGATGATTAACGTATTTATTTTGATAAGGATTAATATCATATTAATGAAAATACCTTCGCAAATAATGCATTACTTTAAAACAAATTTGATTTCCATAAAATAGGTTATAGTGACTTACTCGTAATCATAAAAGATAGATATATGCTCTCGCGGTCTTTATTTTAGAACTTTTTATGAGGAATAATTCCGTAGTACATAATTTTTGCGTATCTTTAACCGTTTACGCAGCGCACGCAACGAAAGCTCTCGAAAAGGAACACATTTTCCCGATTTTGAAACATTTCTCATTGCTGCTCCGCTCCTTTTGTTGATAGCGTGATGTTATATAGCCTATAGCCTTCCTCGATAAATGGACTATCCAACACAAAAAGAATTTTTCAATTCCAACCAGTCGTTCCTAAACTGTAGTAGTAAACTGTCAACTGTCAACACGCGATAAAGTGCTGTTGGTTATTTTAATGCTTTCAAGTGTAAAACTCTATAACAGTGTGTGAAAACGCAATAATATTGTACTCTTGTTAGTGATAAATAAGTGACATTGTTTGTAACAAAAAGTGTTAGTGATTTAAAAAGAAATAAGTGATCAAAATTAGGAAGTGACAATCGTTATTTTCTAAATTTCGCTACCTACCCCCAGTATTATTTACTTTTTCATGATTAATACTATTTGTCAATTGTCATGTCAATATGCCACCTGACATCTGGAAAGGTGTTGCTACTGTAAAATCTTAAATTCTACTATGAGTAGCGAAAATGGTATAATAATGAAGGGAGTGGAGAATCAGACTCCTAGTCAAGCCAACACAACTGATGAAGCACTCTCACCTAAGAAATCAGGGCGTGGCACCGCCTCCACAAGCAGCAAAAAGGCTATGACCCAACAAGTATTTCATCCATCTCTCTTTACCAGACAGAGATCCAACTCGCTCACTGAGCCTACTCCCAAACCAGGTAGTACAGTCACCGTTCCTATCATGCTTAGTCAAGGTGCACCACCAGTGAATCCAACTGTATCAAACTTCCAAAAGCCAACCACAGAAAAGCAGCCTCCTGCATGGCAACGTGCCCCGTCAATTAAAAAACGAAAGACTTGTGATTCACCCCCACCTGCCACAACTACGACAGGAAACAGGTTTGCCAGTTTACCTGTCGACCTGACAGAGGACGAAACAGACCAACCCAAGCCAACCAGTAAGCCGCCACCGATCGTACTCTATGGGATAGAAGATCTTAAAGAATTAACAAAACTGATTGAAACGGTCATAAGCCCAGGTGAATTTAAATACAGAATAGTCAATAAGAACAACATACGTGTTATGACAAACACAACAGAGTGCTACAAGAAAACCATTGATATCATAAGAGAAAATGGACTTATTGGGCACACCTTCACACCAAAAGACGCTAAATGCTACCGCTTTGTTATTAAAGACCTGCATCACACTACTCCTCATCAAGCTATAATGGAAGCGGTTGAAGCAACTAACAATGAAATTGTTGGCGAGATAATAAATGCTCGTTATGGCCCGGAGAAGAGACCCACCTCGACTTTCTTTGTGAATGTTAAACAAAGTATTCACAACCGTGAGGTGAAGCAGATCAAATATATTTTTAACCAAAAAGTTAAAATAGAAGACCCCCGCAAAGCTAAAAGCATAGTTCAGTGTCAGCGATGCCAACAGTATGGGCATTCTAAGAACAATTGCATGAGACCTCATAGATGTGTCAAATGCGGAGAAGGTCACAAAAGCTCAGAATGCTTAAAGAAAGATAGAACCACACCTGCCAAATGCGCACTATGCTCTTGCGACCACCCAGCCAACTATAAAGGTTGTGAGGTCTATAAGGAGATTTTAGCTCGAAAAAACAAAAGCCGAACCCCACGAGAAAGGATTCATACCCAAACCTTTCAGACCTTTCCAAACCCTTCGGCAGCTCCACTTACTTCATCCGGCCTCAACATACGGAACTCCTCACACGCGCATCAGTTATCGTATGCAGAAATAGCGTCTGGAAAAAAATCTCCAACTTTAGACCAATCACAAGCTAACTCACAACAAAATCATACTCTACAGCATATCCTTATTAAACAAAGCGAAAAGATGGACCTCTTAATTCAACAAATAGGCTCTTTAGTGAGTCTTATCACAAGCCTCGTCACTAAGCTTACAAAATGACTTATCTGTTCATAGCTGCCTGGAACATCAATGGAATGGCACCCAACACAAATGAACTGGAAGTATTTCTGAAAGAAAACAAAATTGATATTTGCTTGATATCAGAATCACACACAACAGCAAGAAGTGATATACATATAGCAGGTTACTGTGTATACCTTACCTCTCACCCGGACGGTCGAGCACATGGAGGCAGTGCTATTGTAATTAAAAACACAATAAGACACTGCTTATTAGAACCCTATGTGTCTGAGCATCTACAATCCACGGCTATAAGAGTTGAAGATCGATCAGGTTCTATTAACATCTCTGCTGTATATTGCCCTCCCAAGCACAAAATCAATGAAACAATGTTTGCCGAGTTCTTTAAAACGCTGGGTAACAGTTTTATAGCAGGTGGTGACTGGAACGCCAAACATACGGATTGGGGTTCCAGACTCACAGTAACGAGGGGGCGTGAACTCAAAAAATGTATCGAATCAAACAAAATGTCAACACTGTCTACTGGAGAACCTACATACTGGCCTACGGATGTCAACAAAATCCCTGACCTCCTTGACTTTTTTGTCACAAAAAATGTATGCCACAATTTTATCCAGATAGAGTCCAGCCTAGATGGGTCGTCTGATCACACCCCGATCATACTAAGATTGAACAAAACGGCTGTAAAATTCAACCCAAATTATGACATACTCTACAACAGCAAAACCGATTGGGAAAACTTTAGAGAGTACCTGGAAGACAACATCAACCTAAACATACGCCTGAAATCCCCTGAAGACGTAGACGACGCTTGCTTGTACATCACCAATCTCATACAAGTTGCAGCTTGGATCAGCACCCCTGAGCTAAAAATCTCTGTACATAACTCACCTACTCCGATCGAAGTCCGAAATAAAATCGCCGAAAAGAGACGTCTACGTAGAATCTGGCAGTCATCACATAATGAATTGGACAAAACCCGTCTTAACCGTGCCATCAAGGAACTTAAAGACCTTCTTGCGCATAGTAAAAATGAAGCTTTACAACACAGGCTAGAGAGAATAACCCCTGAATCCAATGGAATATACTCTCTGTGGAAAGCAACTAAGAACTTACCTCAACCTCAACAATGCTTTCCACCTATTAGATCAGGCAATTCATGGGCTCGCTCTGATCAAGAAAAATCTGAAGCTTTCGCCTCTCACCTTGCCAATGTCTTCAAACCTAACGAATCTTCAGCCCCTGATGACCCTGCAATAGATGTTATTCTCAACCAGGACCTGCAACTTTGCGCCCCTCTCCGACCAGCATCACCACGCGAACTGTCTAGACTGATTTCTACGATGAACTCTAAAAAGGCACCCGGATTTGACCTGCTTACTCCGAAAATACTTAAGGAGTTGCCACGAAAGGGAATCGTCTTCCTCACAATCCTCATAAACGCCTCTCTCAGAACCTCTCATGTCCCTGCTCTCTGGAAAATATCACAAATCGTAATGATCCACAAGTCTGGAAAGCCGGCAAATGAAGCTTCATCCTACCGTCCCATTAGCCTTACGCCAGTATTATCTAAGCTATGGGAAAGGGTAGTCTTGAATAGGTTGAAATCAAGCCTACAAGAAAACCATGTTGTACCTGACCACCAATTCGGGTTCCGTGAGCATCATTCCACCGTAGAACAGGTCCACCGAGTCTACCGCACAATAAGGCTTAGCCTAGAAAAGCGGGAGTATTGTTCGGCAGCCTTCCTCGATGTCCAACAAGCTTTTGATAGAGTATGGCACAAGGGTCTACTATGCAAAATAAAGCTGCTCCTGCCCCATTCATATTACTTGCTAATGAAATCATACCTCTGTGATAGGCAATTTCAAGTAAAGTTAAGAGATGCAAGATCTTCTCTCTACAGGTGCCTAGCAGGTGTACCCCAGGGGTCTGTTCTGGGCCCAGTCTTGTATAACATCTTTACCAGCGACCTCCCACAATGCCCCGATGTTTTTGTAGCAACCTTTGCTGATGATGCCGCATTCCTGGCCTGTAGTCAAGATCCGAACACAGCGAGCAGGATATTGCAAAAACAACTTGGCAAGACCCATGATTGGCTAAATAAATGGCGTATAAGGGCAAGTGCACCTAAATCGAAACACATTACTTTTGCACTCAGACATGGAAACTGCGCTCCAGTCAAATTGGGTCAGGACACTCTACCACAATCAACATGTGTTAAGTACCTAGGATTCTACTTGGATCGTAGATTGACATGGAAGGACCATCTAAAGAAAAAAAGAACAGAAATCAATTACCGCTTTAAGAACTTGCTCTGGTTACTAGGCAGACAATCTAAACTAACCCTCAGTAACAAACTTAGAGTCTATTGCTCCATCATAAAGCCAATATGGACGTATGGCATCCAGTTGTGGTCTTCTGCAAGCAAATCGAACATCTCAAGCATCCAAAGAAGTCAAAATGGAATCCTGAGGGTCCTAGCAGCAGCGCCTTGGTATGCGCGCAACACAGAAATTCATGAGCACCTGGAAATCCCAACAATCCAAGAAGAACTGGAACTCTACCTTGGCAAATATAAGGATAGATTGATTAATCATCCAAATCCCCTTACACAATCGCTATTGATCCCGAATAATATTGGGAGACTCAAGAAAGCCGATATTGTGCTGCCTGATTAAAAAGGATTTGGACATTGGTCTGAATCTTTTAAAAATAAAGCCTCTCTCCGCGTATCTGATCATAGTCAGGGCTGACTGATAGCAGATTATAAAACAAAAAAAAAAAAAAAAAAAAAAAAAAAAAAAACCAGTCGTTCCTGAGATTAGCGCATTCAAACAAACAAACAAACTCTTCAGCTTTGTAATATTAGTATAGATTTATGTTTTTCTCTTTGGTCGAGGATTTTCGGTAACTTAGACTGCTATCACTGGTAAGCATGCATTGCAGTGCTGCGATTCGGACACTGAGTTCCGTTCTAGTCTTGCCAACATAATGATTTTTGCCCTAAAGGGAATCTACGGGAATTAAGTATACCTGCGGCGGCGCCCCTATAAATCCGGCGCCCTGGGCGGTCGCCCAACCGCACCTTACCCTAACGCTGCTACTGACCGTAATGAACATAAATATTTCAATAAATTTGATTTTCATAATTGTCTCCTTAATATAGAAAAGTGAACAAACTCAGAAACTATTGTGAAAAGTAACACCTTAATAACATAAATGGAGTTGTAAGTCATAAGAAATAACAATGTTCCTCATTTCTCTTTAGTTATGTTGGCAAACAGTTTTAATGATTTATGTATTTTAACAAGCTTTAAAACTAAGATAACCTGTGTTGATAATATGAATGTTTTTCACACAGTTATGGTGCATTTCCTGGATGCATTATGATGAAGGAAGTGGACAATCTAATATGTACTCGCTAACTAAGAGAGCCTTCAGACTTTTTATACAGACAGTGGTTACGAAATGGGCCGAAATCTTTAAGCTAAATTATAACTTTAACTTTTAAGAAAATTAAAAGCAAAGATATTATTGTAGTTCATTGATTGTGTGTATTCAAAAGAGAAATGTAACAAAACTGTCAAAAAACAAATGTAAATAAAGTCAAACATGTATCACTTACCTATACAAATACAGTAGGAAAGAGAAATAATCAGCTAAAGGTATCTAAATTTGTATTCAGGACAACCGAAACCGAGTTCAGAAAGTGTTACACTTACGTTATGTGCATGTACGCGGAGAGTAAAATTAGAAAAACGAATTATCTACAACACTAAAATGCTTAGGCCAAACTTATTACGGGTAGCTACAACTACATTTGCCACCTTTTTTCCAACTTCAATAAAAGAAAACTTACCTCAACTAAGGTCTTCAAACTTGAATAATTCTTTTTTCGGTACTCGACACTTTATTTCTAAAAATGCGACTGAAATAAATATACACTGTCCATTGTCGTTACCAAATCATTGTTACACTATTCGTTTACTTTGTGCATTGTTCAAATAATGCACGATTTCATCAAACCGAGTTAGATTACAATTATAGTACTGACCTGAAAATCACTAGAAATTAAAAACACTCCCCTTCTATCGCGACCACGACCATTGCCACTGACGTTTTTTTTTACGTTCTAACTAGTCTTGTGTAGTTCGCGAACGAACTAGTTCGAAAGAACTGCTCCCACAGATGAACTAGTGAACTAGCTCCCACATTTCCCGCTCCGTAGTTCAGTAGTTCGTGACAGAATGCACGAGATCAACTGAACAAGATCGTTGCACGGGAGCGGGACAGCACCACACTATAATACTCCCGTTCGCTCACCGATCATGCGCGCATCTCGTTTCGTACTTTTTACACAAATTGTCGCATGCAGCAGGAACCGTATTAAAACGAACGAACAAAGACAAACTAAATCTGAAATCTCTTTGCGAGTGAACGATTTGATCGCTCTTGATCGGTCGGTATCTAATACGAGCTAGGAACTAACGAACTAGAAGAACGAACTAGTTCGTTTAAGAGCGAAGAACTAAATTGAGCGCTCTCAGTAGTGAACTAGAATGCCCAAGACTAGTTCTAACCAGTGTTGCCAGGCTTTCTGAAAAGGTACGGTTTTTAAAGGTACGGTTGGGTCGGGATACTTCTGCAAGAACTATTTGTAGATCAGTATTTTTCTTCTTCGAGTTGGCTGTCTGCGACCACAGGTTGGAAAAAAAGCGATAGGGAATCGAATATCCAAAGGGATATTTATGGTAAAGTAAAACATTGCCCATTACCGATTGTCAATAGAAAAATCTAAGTTTTCTAATTTTTCTATCGAACACATTGATTTGTAAAAATTCAAATTTTCTTGTGTTTTTTGCAATTTGCAGGCCAGTGCTAGGTTGTATGTTGATTAAAATATTATTCACGGCTGTAAGACGTATGTAGTTACAGAATTATAATCAACAAAACATGGACCTAAAAAAAAAGGCGGACGGAAATTCACTAAGAAACAATTGAAGCACCCATAGTAAGTCAGTGCGCTAATGTGGACAAGCCAGCACGCACACATTCACACCATAGTAAGTCAGCCGTCGGCCATTACGCTTCGAACGACACTCGCGGTTTTATACGGTGTTATTTTGTCTAATAAAAATCATAGTATGCCGTCATGTGTTGCAAAAAGTTGTCTAAACCATAGTAGTTCAATTAAAAACGCCAGGGGATCACTTTTCATTGTTAAGCATGTCAATTTGAAGCTTATTTCTCGATTTTACGTCAATAAATTTAATAAACATCTCGAAATCAATCAGTGTTGCAACTATTTCAAGGTTCAAATTATTTCAAAATTGGGAGATTTATATTTTATGTTACTATTTATCGTTATTGTATTCTTCTATATTTTTACAGATTTCCCCACGGCAAATGATGCATGGAAAAATGATTGTATAAAAATAATAAGGGAGTGTAGACATGGAATAGGAATGTAGACGTGTAGGAATGGAACATAAAATAGCATTAATTAAATATTTATAGCCGAAAAATACTGAAACATTCGTTTTCACCACTTAAGTAAATTAGAAGGGATTTCTAGATGTGTCGATAGCAAAAGACAAGTCTACAAAAATTTGAATCACCAAAAGGGATTGTAAAACTTTATTAACATTAAACGAGTTGTAAATATTTTAATATCCAATGTGCTTAAATTATTTTACCTTTATTTTAAAAATAGGTATCCGTCACAAAAAAATTGTAATTAAACTTAAGTTCAAGGGAGATCTTAATTAAATATTGTTTAAAAATGGGTAATTTTTTCCTTCATCTGGCATCCCTATACACACGCACACATATTTACGCCGCCGCCATTGTGGTGCTTCAATCGTTTCTTAGTGAAGTTCCGTCCGCCTTTTTTTTAGGTCCATGCAACAAAATAGTATGTAGTTACAGAATTTTAATAATCAAAAATTATCTACATATTTAAAAGAACAGGGTATGATCGTAAAACTCACCTACAGCCGAAATCACTAAACGTAGAAACTTGGATTTTAGACAATAGTTGCAGTCTACCATTTAGGCCCCCCCTCCCCCCAAAAGGACGGGATTTTGTGAATATCGTCCTCTAAAGGTGTGAAAAGGGGTGAAAAATACTGTATGAAAAATCCTATTCCTTGGGTTTACACATTGGAACTAGTCATGAATAAGAACACAAGTAAATAAAAAAGATTAGAACTATTAGTTTTTTAAAACTACCCTCCAATAATGATCTAGTCGATGTTAAACTTTGTATGGAAAAATCATAACGCGTGATCCGATTACTTTGAAAATCAGTATTTATATACGAAAACAGAAATGATCAAACACGTATTTTTGGATTTTTCGAAAATCACCCCCAAAGTTAGTGAAAAGGGGTATTCAAGTTTAAAGGGAAGGATTTTAAAGCGCTAAACGTATAACCTGAATTTTGGATGGTAGTTGCAATTAATCAAGTAGGTAAGCACCAAGAAAGGATTTCACCTTTAAGGGGGTGACAATGGGCATTATTAGTTTTTTTAAAAATCCCTCCAATGATACTCTAGACGATGTTAAAGTTTGTATAGGAAAATCATAACGTGCTAACAGATGAATTTGAAACCCGGTATACGGAAATAACATCAAAAATAATCAAACACGTGTTTTTGGGTTTTCCAAAAATCGCCCTCTAAATTGGTGAAAAGGGGTGATTAAGTTTTAAGGGAAGGATTTTACTACGGGTAGTGCGGTAGTATTTTACTTTCTGGACCACTCCAGACACTGGTAACATGCATTTTTAAATAGTCCAAGAGCCCATTTGCATACTTCATAAAACAGATTGCGTTCCTCATATTTGCAAACGAAATTTATTCTGCAACCTGCACTATTTGGTTGGAAGAAAAAGTTTTTAAACGCAAGAATGTTGAGAAAAACAGGAGAAGGCGATTTTTTTTTTGTTTTCTTTTTCACCCTTTGTAGTGAAAAATAAATCACTATTAAAGAAAAGGTACGGTCTACACTGAGGTACGGTTGTGGCACAGACTAAGTATAGAGTACAGCTTGGCCAGAACGGATTGAAACGGAACTAAAATTTTTATTTCTGACAGCGTTATAAAATCTTTGATATTTGATGTAAACAAAGACCGCAGGTTTGTTAGATTTATTATTGTGCCATAAAACTAACGTAATAAGTGAAAAAAAAAAAGGTTGCACTCCAGGAGTGCCGGTAGAAGTGAAAACTTTTTTGTTACTATGTTTTATTTTTAATTTGAATGACGTCTTACTCATTTTCGATCAGGGTCACGTGACCCTGACGGTCACGTGACCCTGACGGTCACGTGACCCTGACGCGAGTTTTAAATTTTTTACCCATTACAGAAAAAGTGTACAACGCCGCTAAAGAAGTTTTCACTTCAAAAAAAAAAATCATTCAAAGTGCTGGTAGCGCGAAGACAGTGGCGACTTCCGGTTTTCTACAGCTTGACATAAAAATGTAGAAAACCGGAAGTCGCCACTGTCTTCGCGCTACCAGCACTTTGAATGATTTTATTTAATTTTTTAGCACTTATTTCGTTATTTTTATGGCACAATAATAAATCTAACAAACCTGCGGTCTTTGTTTACATCAAATATCAAAGATTTTAAAACGCTGTCAGAAATAAAAATTTTAGTTCCGTTTCAACCCGTTCTGACCAAGCTGTACATTTTTATGTCGAGCTGTATATAGCTTGGCCAGAACGGGTTGAAACGGAACTAAAATTTTTATTTCTGACAGCGTTTTAAAATCTTTAATATTTGATGTAAACAAAGACCGCAGGTTTGTTAGATTTATTATTGTGCCATAAAACTAACGTAATAAGTGAAAAAAAAAGGTTGCACTCCAGGAGTGCCGGTAGAAGTGAAAACTTTTTTGTTACTATGTTTTATTTTTAATTTGAATGACGTCTTACTCATTTTCGATCAGGGTCACGTGACCCTGACGGTCACGTGACCCTGACGGTCACGTGACCCTGACGCGAGTTTTAAATTTTTTACCCATTACAGAAAAAGTGTACAACGCCGCTAAAGAAGTTTTCACTTCAAAAAAAAGGTTGCACTCCAGGAGTGCCGGTAGAAGTGAAAACTTTTTTGTTACTATGTTTTATTTTTAATTTGAATGACGTCTTACTCATTTTCGATCAGGGTCACGTGACCCTGACGGTCACGTGACCCTGACGGTCACGTGACCCTGACGCGAGTTTTAAATTTTTTACCCATTACAGAAAAAGTGTACAACGCCGCTAAAGAAGTTTTCACTTCAAAATTAAAATAAAATCATTCAAAGTGCTGGTAGCGCGAAGACAGTGGCGACTTCCGGTTTTCTACATTTTTATGTCGAGCTGTACACTGGTTGTGGTACGATTGTGTGGTGAATAGTATGTACGCGTACTTTTTGGTACGGTCTGGCAACGCTGGTTCTAACTTCACGAAACAAAGACAAAACGCATAGACTACTAAAAATATATTTCCCACAAATATCCAAACCAGGAAAAACGTTCAAATAGTCATGGAGGTACGGGATCGAAGGGATCGGGATCTTATTTTTTAAGAAAGAGAGGCACACAGCTTGGGATTTATCTCCTTTTGGCATAGATAAGTGTTTACACAAAATAAAAACATTACCAACATTTACATAGTAATTGAGTTATTTTTTTTTTAGTGCATACTTTTACAATTATATTAATTTTTTTATAGAATGTGATAGTTTTTATATTCTGTAATGTATTTTAGTTACTCATTTTTTTAGGTGAAATGAAAAAAAAGATCACAAAACTCTAATGATGTTTCCCGAAAAAGTAGGAGGTGTATTTAACGTTTAAAATGACGACCCTGTGATGTTGTCGTTTGTAGGGTGACCAATATAAACTGGCTTCTGAGATTAATCGTTTTTAAAGAAAAATTAATGACTTAACTTATTAGAGGAATAGTTTTATTTCAATTTTAGTGAGTATCTATATTATAAGATGTTTATGAAGGACTAGGCTTGCTAGACATGATTAAAGTTAAAAAAAAATAATCATTTTATCAAGGTTTCGTCATAATAAAGTATAATCAGTATGTAATGCCATATCATATGAAATTTATTCAGATCAAAACCCACAAATATCAACGTTTTATTGATCTGAGACCACAGTGCGGATTTTTTTTTTTGATAGATTGCTGGCAGCACCAAAAATATATTACAAAACTCAAAACTCGGTCCTCATATTTTGCATACGGATGTCTTTTGGCGGCCTGGTCTACTAGTCGTGCTCTGCAGTATTATTATGTTAATTTAAATTCGATTTCTACCTAACTTTATTGTTGAATGTTATTAGAAGGTGATAACGATGTTTGTTACTTAGATCATTAGAAATGGAAATGTATCAAAAAAAGAGGATTGCCCATTTTAGGCTCTCAGTGGACATTAGACTAGAGAAACTATTTTTTAAGCTATTGCATAGCTTCTATCGCGGGCCTTGAGCGCGGGGACCGAATCCAGAAATTCTGTAACGAAAAAACCTCACGCTCATTTAATTAAATTAAAAAATCTCATTTCAAAAAATTATTAATTAAATTATTATTTTATTAAATTAATTATTAAAATTAATTAATTATTAATTTATTAATATAACAACAACAACAATAATATAATAAAACCCACATGTATTGTAAAATAATAAAAATATTTTAAACAACATTGACTTTTTGATTTATTTAATAATAGACAAATTTGTTTTCTTATCGGTCACCACGCTCAAAAAGTGTAACTTGAATTAATATCAAAGAAAAAGCAATACTGCATGAATAAAATAAATAAATAAAATTATAATTGCACAAGTTGATACAAAATGCTATGCAATAGCTTTACCGCGGCAGTCCCCGAGCGCCACACGTCTTTTTTTTTTAATAAGCTCTCCATTTTTAGACTTATATTTGATGTCCATCGTGGGCCTATGACACTGTAGGGTGGGCATTCCCCTTTACTATTTTTATTTATTTATAAAAAATTAAAAAAAAATAGTAATTATAGTATCAAGACTAAAGTTTGGTACGCTATACGTTCACGGCATAGACACAAAATGATATGGACGGGAAATACCTACACAAAAAACGTACAAAGTTAGCCTGTAACAATAAATGGAGGCCAATGATAGGGATGTGCCAATCAAGAAACATTGTGTTACTGTAACGAGTATCGATAATAGTATCCCTAGTACTTTTAGGATCACATCATAACAGTATTATAACTAGATACAATGATTCACATGATTGAATTATAATGCATGTAGTTACTGAAAATAATGTGATTTTTTATAATTATTATGATAATTAAATAACATTAAAATAAATTATTGATTAAAATAATATGACTTAAAAATTAAGCTTATCTGAATTTTGTAGTAATACATAGCTGTATTTGGAACAGTTATGTATTACCTATACAAAATTCTTAGTACATTACTGCCGCGGCCTATAATGGCTACTTTGCTGGTCGCACTGATGATGGCCGACAGCGCAGCGTAGCGCAGCTCCAGGCCGACACAGCGCGGTCAGCATGTAGCACTGGATGGACGAGCTGAGATAAAGGCCGAGGCCGAAGGCCGAGGCCTTTACAGCGAGGACAGCAAGGGCTGCAATGATGGCCAAGCTGGAAGGCCTAGAGCGTAGCTAGGCTATAGCTCGAGGCAATCATAGCGTGACCAGCGAAGTAGACATAGTGGGCCAAGGCTTGTATATTGCTTTACTCAAAAATGCAAGTACCTAACCTACATAAAACCAGCAAGTGATTTAAATAAAATATATATTAATTAACTAGAAATTTAATTTAAATAACAATTATTTCATAATTGTTATTTAAATTAAATTTACAGTACAGTAACTAAAATTCAACACCGACTTTCCTGGTTTCATATTACTTACTAATAGTTTGCGATAATTTTAATGCGATGTTTGACTGCTATATTTTCTTCATTTATTACTTCATTCACTTAAAGCAAAAAAGTCACTAAATAAAAATAAAAAATTCGCTGAACCGCGCTTTGTTCCTTCTTTGTATTTTTTTTTATATAATTTGGAATACAATCTTTTTGTGCCTACCTCTTTATATACAAACAGCTGTGTTTTAAATAAAATCTTTTTGCATTTGTTTTTTTAAAATGTTGAAACGTCAAAATAGCGGCCGGTAATGTTTTTGCCGGCCTGGTAGAGCGGCCAGCAAAAACATTGCTGGCCGCTACTTGAAACAGACCGGCAAAGTCTACTTTGCTCAAACAAGATTGTCAAAATAATGACCACATTACATGTATTTTTGAGTAAAATCATTTACTTCAAGCAGGCCAGTATACATTTTCAATTGATGACAATTAAAATCCGATATCCTATGCTAATGATAGCATAGGTCGGAATTAGGTAGAGTTATTCATGTACTATCGACAAAGTTGAATCATGACCCATTTTGACAATAAATCGTTTGAATCCGTCAAATTGACAAAGATCAAAATCGTTACCATGGATATGTATGTTTACGCGAATGTGGACCTAATTGTATTTGAAAGTCTGTAAGAAAATATTGTAAGCTTATGGTGGGTCATGATTCAACTTTGTCGATTGTACATATACAGCGAAAGATATGTCCAAAATCCCGGAATTACTTTACTAGAGCGAAAAAAACGAATTTATTAAGTAAAAAAGTTTTAACTTTCACACAATTTATTCATCTATTCTATCTCTGATATTTTTGTTATGGCATTATTTATTTATAACACTGTTTCACACACGAGATTGTTTATTAAAAAATAAAAATCCCATCTCAAGATGAATGAAAATCTTATAAGACTATCAAAATCTTATAATATTGTTTACACTATTCACTTCACTATGTACACGATTAAACGATCATTTACTCGTCCCGAACAATTTGTAACACTGTTTTACACACGAGATTGTCTATTAAAAAATAAAAATGTAACAAAGGTCCTGTATAAATGACGATTCAAAATTATTGTCCTGTCCATGGAGTGTTTTCTCCATAGAGATCTACGCAGTAGACAACTTCTACTACTACTACCACCACTCTACCTACCATATTTTTTTTTGTCTAATGACTGTAGGTCGAAATGATTCATGAAGTTGTTTTTTGCTGGACGTCTGAAAAAAATATGAAATACACATTACTATCTATATAAGTTAGGCTAAAAAAAGGCTGTTATTAATCAGTCGTTCATTTTCGGGAAACCTATAACAGATTAGTATTTATGTATCAATATAATTATTATTATTATCATTAAAATTTGGTAACAGTTTGAGTGTAACGAAGGGTCTAGTATCAGGAACTATTACAGAACGGTACAACACTATTATTATTGTAAACAAACGAACGAAAATATAAAATGAAAAATATTGTCTGTGGGACGGAAATAAGATAAAATTAAAAAAGGAAATAAAATTAGCGATTTCTTTACCGAAATTGCTCTATTTCATGTAGTTTTGCATGAAAAACTGTGTACAAAGTCTATTTAGGCTGATTTTTCTTTTTTCTGGCACGGCAAGACACAATGGAACATTCAGGCATGTTGAATTACAGTTTTTTTAATTGTAACACGCACTTTTTTAAGAAAACACTCCGTAATTTACTCAAAAATCTAAATTCAACAAAAAGTAAACAATACTGTTTGACAGCAGAACTACCACAGAGCTTGTAACAATAAATGGCGAAATCGGCACGTTTCTGTTTCGTAGGCAAATATGCCAACAAAATATTCCCATTTTGAGCAACAACTGAAATATTGTTGTCTCTTTTCTTAAATATAATTACTGCATTAGAAAGAAAGAGACAAACGAATATTTCACTCGCTGTTTCGTATTTGACTCATATTTTTTTGTATAAGCAAAATGTATGTATAGAACATTCGGGCGCGTAGAAAGAGAAAAAGTATAGAAGAATTGATACTTCTTTCTCTTTCCCTCAAGAAAGAAAAACAAATCGACAAATCGCAAAAGAAGAAAAGGGACAGAGCATACCTATCTCCATCCCTCACCGCGTAGCCAGTTTTTTCTAGGCCAGCAACACCTAATTGCGCAACAAACTGTCATATCTATTCCCCATTTGTGACGTCAACATTCTCTATCTCATGTGGCTACGCCAAGCCGGAATCTAGAGGGTATTCATCTATGTTGGGGCGACTCCATATAACATATAACTTTATCTCAATGGGGCGATTCCATATAACTATAACTCAATGGTTCACGGGTTGCTATAATGAATAGCACAGTGGCGACTTCCGGTTTTCTACTGCAAAGCTGTACAGCTTGACATAAAAATGTAGAAAACCGGAAGTCGCCACTGTCTTCGCGCTACCAGCACTTTGAATGTTTTTTTTTTTTTTTGCACTTATTACGTTAGTTTTATGGCACAACTAGCACTCCGCCCGCGACTTCGTCCGCGTGATTTTAGAACTTTGCCTTTGTGAATTTCTACTCCCGGCCACCCTTTTTGGGATACTATTGGAAAATCGATTCAATATACAACAAAAATTCAATCAATCCGAAATCCCGCCTTATGTAGCACCTACGTCTTAATAAAAATAACCCCAATGCAAAATTTGGAACTCCTAAGTATCAACCCCAAAACAACCCCTTAGGGGTCGTATTTTACAACATCCTCAAATCCGCAAAATTTGAGACATCTAACTATTACCACCAAAGACAACCCGTTAAGGGTCGAATTGCGCAAAAACTCGTTTCAGTGAGCATCTACGTCCGAAAATAAACTCCATGCGAGAGTTGAAACTCCTTGCACTTATAGTAACGAAGTTTCATACAAACTATCAAGCCCCAAAACAACATCTTAGGGGTCGTATTTCGCAAAATCCCGTATTATGTAACACTTATGTCCTAAAAAGAACCCACATGTAAAATTTAAGTCTCGAAACTAACAACCTCGACAAAACCTCTTAGGGGTCGAATTTCGCAAAATACCGCCTTGGTAAGCATTTACGTCTTAAAAAGAACCCTCATACAAAATTCGAGACTCCTAATCCTTGTAGTAACAAAGTTTCATACAAACTACCGGTATCTGTGGAGATCAAAAGGGGAGGCCTATGTTCAGCAGTGGACGTCCTATGGCTGAGATGATGATGATGATACAAACTATCAACACAAAAAACAAACCCCTAAGGGGTCGAATTTCACGAAATCCCGTCATAGTTAACTCTAACGTCTTCAAAAGACTCCCTATTCAAAATGTAGCCTCCTAACTATCAACCCCAAATACAAATAACTATCAACACCTTAGGGGTCGAATTTCGCAAAATACCACTGTGGTGAGCATTTACGTCTTAAAAAAACCTCCATGCTAAATTTGAGACTCCTAATGCACTTGTAGTTTTCACAAATTTTCATACAAATTTTCAACCCCAAAAACAAACCCCTTAGGCCCGCTTGTACGAACCTGAGTTATCTTTTAACTCAGAGTTAGTTGCTAACACAAGGTTAAATTGACAGTTTGTCATACAATATTGTCAATTTAACCTCGTGTTAGAAACTGAGTTTAAAAGATAACTCGGGTTCGTGCAAGTGGGCCTTAGGGGTCGAATTTCACAAAATCCCGCTATGGTGAGCATGTACGCCCTAAAAAGAAACCCCATGCAAAATTAGAGACTCCTAGCACTTGTAGTAACAAAGTTCCATACAAACTATCAACCCCAAAAACAAACCTCTTAGGGGTCGAATTTCGCAAAATCCCGTCATAGTGAGCATCTACGTTCTAAAAAGACACCCCATGCAAAATTTGGAATTCCTAGCACCTGTAGTAGCGAAGTTTCATAC
Source organism: Agrotis clavis (assembly GCA_954870645.1). NCBI lineage: Eukaryota > Metazoa > Arthropoda > Insecta > Lepidoptera > Noctuidae > Agrotis > Agrotis clavis. Next base: position 34,573,836 of record OX940917.1, on the reverse strand, counting down.
AAACTATCAACCCCAAAAACAACCCCTTAGGGGCCGAATTTCGCAAAATCCGTTCTTAGTGCTCACCTACGTGGTATAAGGAGGGCTTATGCCAAATTTCAAGTTTCTAGGCCCAGCGGTATGGACTGTGCGTTGTCAGATCAGTCAGTCAGTTTTGAATTTTATATATATAGATAAAATAAATCTAACAAACCTGCGGTCTTTGTTTACATCAAATATCAAAGATTTTAAAACGCTGTCAGAAATAAAAATTTTAGTTCCGTTTCAATCCGTTCTGGCCAAGCTGTAGATGAGGCTTTTGGATGCAAGAGCGAGTAAGGGGCCTTCCGCACGAGCGCTTTTGTTTAATTATTAGGCATTAAAAGCCCTGTTTTTGAACAAAAAGATAAACTGATCACGCTTTTTAAGCGCTCGTGCTTATGGGAGCATAAGCAAGCTCGTAAACATGTTACGTTCGTTACGTACGTTACGTTCGAAGAAGATGGCGGGACCTGTAGGGCCCCGCCATCCCCTTCGGGTTAGTTTATTTGAACCTTTTACGTAGTTATAGGAGCTCAGGCTTATTATTGTTGCGAATCATATTTTGATCACGTAAAGACTTGTCGCTGATATGCAAATTGCAAACCACACAATTTTAATTTCACGGGTTACTACGAAGGAATCACTATGACCTTATCTAAGACCACGCAGGCTCAGTTCCGGTTTGTGATACTGTAGTTCGTAGTCTTCTGTAGAATTATTTTCGGAAAATAGTGCCTTTAGCATACAGACAAAAAGACTGACATGACGATTAAAGAAATTAGAGTTCTTTCCGGTTCTTTCTGTATTTTCGCTTTAAAATTTTTAACACTAGCAATGAACTCGCAACCCAACATCATAGACAAAGACTTTTTTTGTCATGGTTTTTGGTTTCATTTTTTCATTGTCACTTGTCAGTGTGTTGTCAAATTTGTCAATTGCTCAAACGTCTCGTTTCACGACAGATCGATCGATTGTTTTATTTAGAAAAACTTAACAGACATAAGAAATAGCAAAGAAGATGAGGCCGTAAGTATTATTATCATTGTTTATTATCAGTTTTTTGTTCTTTTATGCAACCATTACAGCGATGTATGTAGATTGATATTTTGCCCGCGGTTTTTTTAGACGCCCCTGCCATTTTGTATTGTTGTTGAAATTTGGAACGATTATTCCAAAAGATAAGCTCTTTTTGACTCATTTACATTTATAGCAAATGCCGTATTACTCGTTATATCTATTTTGATTGAATTGTACTGTGTTGTCATTGAACTTCAGTCATCGAATGTTATTTATTTTGTTGCTATGAACTTCATAACAAAGTTTAACGTATAAAATAATACTATTTATGTATGGACATGACTGTTCTATGACACCTACTCTGACAATCTTTTCATAATTCGTGATCCAAATAATATTAAATTCATTTTGTAGACATTACATCGCAAATCGGCACTGATAGTCGGCGCCGACTTGCGTCTATATTTGTGTCCGCTTAAGAAAACATGGGTTTAGTTTACTTGAAATGCATTGGCGCCATTCTGTACGCATTAGCGCCAATTTGTATGCGTTGGCGCCGACCTGTCTGCATCGGCGCCACCCTGTCTGGCGTCGGCGCCGCCCTGTCTGTGTTTGGTATCTACCTAAAAAAGCTATCACATATTAGTTGATTAAATATCCAATAATATTCACTATAATTGACTACCTATTTGACTCTACTGACCAATAAATTCCTAACACTATATTTTCTTTAAAATACACTTTTTTTTTGGCGCGAAAACTAGATTAACGGTCATCTTAAAACATATTTGTTTTTTCTAGGTCTGAAATCAATTAATAGTAAAATTATTCATTTCCCTAATTAATTATGTAACAATTTGCTTTACCATAAATTATGAAATCGATATGAGAATTTCGTTTTGATGTCTCACTAAAAGTAGGTAGGTACCTATTATGACGATTGGTGGATCAATTAATACCTTATTGCAAACATTGTTTTATTAGATGGCTATTAAACTTCAGTTTCACAAGTCTGTATACCCAAGCCATGGCTATAAGCCGTCGCACAGGGGGCAAGATATCTCCTAATAAACTAAGGATGTTAAAGTATCTTGCTAAGTAAATATTAAATATGTATGGGGGGAACTATATTTTCTGTCAACTTAATTTAGATTTGTCACCAAGTTGTATCACCTAATAAATAGATCTATCACCATGAAATATATTTGCTCTCACATACACAAAAAGTGTTCCCAAGTATGAATTACAATCAATGCTGAACCGACCATTTGGGCGTTTATAACCGGTTTTTTGAACCAATCCCAAATGGTCAACATTACATGGTTTAATATTGTGTGTAAAATAAGATGGATTACCTATTAGATTGTAGTGCATTACATGAATATTAACTTCGTTCTCATAATAATAGTTTTATTACTTAGGTAAATAAAATAGCTTTGTGCTCAGGATGGTAGATCGGTCACCAAATAAATCAATTAATTGTCTGCGAAAATCCTTGACTGCGAATCCTTTTTATTTGTTGTCACCAGTACATTACAATTTAATTTGTTCAGTTATTAAAATAATAGTATTTGTTACCAGTTTAATATAATATCAATTTACAATTTTAATGAAAATATGCTAAAATTTTTTTTAGGGTTTCTGTAAACACACTTAGGTTAGCTTCATGATAAGAAAATCTTCACTTGATTGATATGCTTTTAATCATAAACAAAATGCAGTGTTTAAGAACTTTTAAAGAGAAATAGTATGTTATTCTACTATGACTATTTAGCCTTATAATGTATATGTCGAAGTGAGGTAGATAAAGCCGTAATATAGTTATATCCCTAGGGATATAATTATATACCGTAACATAGTTATATTACTTGATTAAGTTTAGTGATATACTTATATTACTAGATTAAGTTTAGTGAAATAGCTTTCGGAGTGTGCGCCGCAGTCAGTCGGCCGCAGAAAATGTCGACGGAGCACCGCTTCGCGGTGCTCCTACTTCTGGGTGGTTAAAAAAAAATAACCACGAAGGGGATGGCGGGGTCTTCCAGACCCCGCCATCCCCCGCCATCCCCTTCTAACCTAACCTGTCCGAGTCGGGGTGCCCCCAATCGTTTCTACGACATTTTTTATTTGTCAGTCCCCGTTTCGTACCACGGGGCAGCACCGCGAAGCGGTGCTCCGTCAACATTGCGCGCGCCCCGCCTGCGCCGCACACTCCGAAAGCTATTTCACTAAACTTAATCTAGTAATATAACTATGTTACGGTATATAGTTATATCCCTACCCTAGGGATATAACTATATTACGGCTTTATCTATCTCACTGCGACATATACAGTACAACAAATTATTTCATCTTGAAATAACGCTCAATACCGGAACATGACGGTTCCGTTAATAAATTAAATCGCTTTTGTTTTAATTACTTTTTTCAGTAATTTTCATTTTATATTATTATTATATTGCACAGAAAATTTTCAACCAGTCCGCGTAAATTCACAAGCCGTAACTAAAAAATGTATCGCGCATTGATTAACATGGCTGATTTATGTTGGTAAACCTAAATAATTTCTGCCACGTTTTGTGGGTTCCTGCCCCACTGTGCGCCGAGGGAGACGCCCACAGCATCGGACATCGCGAGGCGATTTCCAGCGACCGTAGGTGCGAATTCGGACGGCGAGTCACCCGTTACTCGCCGTCCGCATTCGCACTACGGTCGGACCTACGGAAGTCGGTGGCAAAAAAGACAACGAAATAACAAAACAAAGCCACCGACTTCCGAAAGAAAAGTTATTTTGTGTTTGTTTTTGAAGGCGGTTAAATTTTTGTTGATAAAAGTTTCTGTCTGATTGTCTCTTCTGCTCCACCTATGACGGGAGGAATAACTAGACGATTTATGCACCCCAAAAAAAGATAATTAAGTTTTGTGTGGCGATGGTTGGGTCAGTGGTTCAGTTCAAATCACATTCCTAAATGAAAATACACTATGTTTACATTTGCACGAAAGTTATGTTTTTTTTTTAAATTATTTTACATGCATAATAATTTATGTTTATTACATAATGGCTATTTTTATTTCTATTGTTCTGTTTATATTTATAATTTTATCTACTCTCATAATCGTTAAATTCGAAATACAAAACTCAAAACGAGTTTAAATGTATAGGGTGACTGGCAATTAGTGTACGATACTTAAACACGTGATTGTGCTCATGATAACAACCAACAACTTTTACGATGGGAACAAACCTGAACTCGCGAAAAAAAATCAGCTGTTCAGTACTAAATGTACTGAACAGCTGATTTTTTTTTCGCGATTTCGGCTTTGCTCCCATAATAAAAAGTTTATGTTTACTTTGTACCAACCAATAAGTTGTGTGTCTGATTTTAATCTACTAGTTGGTTATTATAAAAATCTAAATAAAATAATTTTAGATAGAGGACAGAGACAAACAAAAAATATAATCGAAATAATTTCCTAAAGCGTCAGGTTTTACCTTTGAGAAACAACTTTTTTGTCTATTTCTCCCTGCATATTGGATTATATTGTGCTCCAAATTAATCTAAATGCATTTTTGCTTGTATATGTAGTTCTCGTTGACTAATAACATTAGCATGGGAAGGTCTGCCCGGGCGCTGTTTTCAAGAGAAACAGTGTGGTAGGGTGTGTCGGTAACCTAGCAACAGCGCCCCTTACCAGGCAAGCCGCAGAGGTAATTCTATAACTAGGTAAAGCAGTGCATGCGATAAGGTTGCAACTGCCTCATCCAACCCCACACTCGATTTGCGCGCGCATTCTAGTCTTTTATGCAACTAGGGCGTCGGTCGCAGCCCCAGTTCTGAGCTAGATTCTGTCTGACCAAAACGTATTGCTCTTTGTTGTCGTGTCACGTGATTGATATTGCTGATCCGGAAGTACGCTGCACATCAGACCAAGATGGCAAGGTTGGCAATTGATTTTTTAAATTACGTTCTTAGAAGTAATGTGTGCGTTACGCTGTGGACTTAAGGTTGAAATTGTTATGTTCAGTTTTAGAAAGACGCTTCGACTCTGCGCTAGTATAAATTGACCCTTACTATCTAAAAAATGACTTCCTTTACATTACATTATAGTATTAGGTATATGAAATTATTTAAATAATAAAATTGCACCGCTCGCGCTTTTTACTGAATCACTTAAACGGTATATTTGAGACTCATTTTCAATGCGTAATTACATCAAATTGCATTTAAAAAAATGCAGTGCCACGAATTTTCCGCAGGACTTGAGTCGTGGCGCGGACTCTAACCTAAAATATGATGGAACATACCGACATCGTACATATTTGTTTGGAGCTCTCTTAGCAAATCTTCTTTCGCAAACTGAAATTTGACACAATGCAGTGTATAACATCTTATGCTGTGCCACACGTCACAGAGTTCTTTTTTCCTTTAAAAACCAAAATTATTGAGCTGCATGTGTCCAGAAGTCTCAGTACGTGAGCTGTTGCTAAAAGTTTACTGCTAAACCTAGTGTCTGAAACCACGGTATATGAGGAGCAACCGTATTCTAGCCTACTTCTAATTCGGGCTCGTTCACCAAGAGCATCCTTAATTACGGGATCGTTTTTAAAGGAGCCGTTTAAATAAACTCGTATGAATTTTAAGCAAATTGAGAAGAAGAGAAGTGGGAAAAGTTCTCCAAGCGTACCTCTTTCTTGTATAGCTATAAGCGCGTCTGGCAGCATCCCCTCTGTTAATCCGTACGTAGCTGGTAGGTAGAATGCCTCCCGTCTATCCATATTGATTTACGCAGACACGCGACTCCTCCCTCAAAGTTTAGGTTGGGCTTTCAAAAGTTTAATACAGTATTAAATTCAGAGAGTAGCTTAAAATCATATTTTTTTTTAATATTTCGGTACAGTACAAGCAACGGAGAATGTTACTATTTTAATTAATTTTACCTACTTTGGTACAACATTCAATAGAAGTAACGGGATTTCAAATTTAATAATAGAAACATTATTTTTTTGTTCTTTTCTTATTCTAGGACATCCTAACGGAGGACGGTGCGGGCCAGGGCTAGTGGTGTATTAACAAACATGGTATTATACGGTTACTGTTCATCTACTGCACATAATACCTACACATACTTTACTATATTATTTAGAATTTACGATAATATGCGCACAACACTTGCGAATTGTTTATACTTTTTATTGCGAATATTGCCTTTGCGATCATAGTTTTTGAACAAAATGTAACCATTTTAGAACGTCGTATGCAGTCATGTTTCGTCAAGAGCTATTTTTTATTTTATTTTTTAATTCGCCCCTCCTTGGCACATTGTGTTTTCTACCAAAGCGGAGAAAAGCGCAGGCGGCAGTGTGTTTTGAATAACCAATCAGATTTCCACCGTGCCTAAATAAGTCATCGGGCCTTTTGATGGGCACACGATAAGGGCGAGCTGCGGCGAGGTTTCTTTTGATGAAGTCTGAATAATGATACTGCATTTATCTGTATCAATAAACCTTAGATGTTATGAAAACGTATCGTCTAAAACAAAGTCACAAGTTCTAATTAACTAGACTTCGGTTCACAAGTGAAGTCCTTTTGACATGGCGCAAGTATCTTGTCGACATCAAATTGCATTAATAAGTTTAGTATGTACAGACGCCAGCGCATCAAGCTACCACAATCTGTCAGATTTCTTTAATAGAATTTCAACCTTATCACATGAGTAGAAGGTTAATGTTTGACTGGTAAAATCTGTCAGATTCGGATAGGTTGACCTGCTGGCGTCTGTACTACGAATTTTCCGCAGGAATTCATTCGTGGTGTATCACTAAGTTATTTTTTAATGCGACATATTATCATTTTTTGACAATAAAGCTTTTGTTTCTTATATTACATTAATTATTATTATTTGTGATACTGTTTTCCACACGAGATTGTTTATTAGCAATCCCAGGAAGATCCATACTGCAACATTTGGTTGCAATACTAAAATAACTCTACCTAATTCCGACGTCTGCTAATTGTATCAGGCAATGCGATTGAAAATATACACAATTCGTCTGTAAACGAGGCCTTGGGTCTACACCCAAGGCCTCGTTTGCATAGAATATTAAAATGCTAATTTTTTTGGATTTATTTTGTTTGCTAATGTGTGAATTCAGCTTTGAGTACTGGCAAAACGCGTTTTCGTGTTATTTTCAGGAATTATTTTGACTTTACTGCGACATCTCAGTCATTTATTGGCCGCTTTTGTTACGCTAAATACTGTGTGCATCATTCACGTGTTTCAGTAGACTGGTATATATGCTATATGGATGTGGACATTTACCATGTACCTACATATGTGGTTTCAGGGCGCGGTCTCGGCGCGTGCAAGCGCAGCGCAAATTCGCGCAGGGAGCCTACGTGCCGCCAAATGTCGCTGCCGCCGCCCCCGCGGACAACAGGCGCGACGCCGCCCAGGACCGTTCCAATGTCACACGAAACCATATGACGGCCTCCAATTTATTAGACGTCGTATCTCTCCAGAGTAAGTAAAACTTAGTTTTAAAAATTATATAACCATTAAATAAGCTGAAGAGTTTGTTTTGTTTGAACGCGCTAATCTCAGGAACTACTGTTTCGAATTGAAAAATTCGTTTTGTGTTGGATAGTGCATATATCGAGGAAGGCTATAGGCGCTATGACCTATAGACTATAGGAGCCGAGAAGCGGGACTGAAACCACGGGAACAGCTAGTCATCATCATTTGCCTAGCCTTTTCCGGCTTTTCCCAACTACACACATCAAAAGTGTCTAGGGATCAACATATATTTTTGCAATAACTTTTCTCCTGATTGATATTAATTAAAATGTTCTTTAAGGATTCATCAAATAAAGTGTTATCGTTTGTCACAGTAACGATAAACCAAGTCACCTTTGCATTCATAAAGAAATTTGCCATTTTCCTAATAAAGGGATTTTTGACATTTGAACCACTAACATTAAAGTTCGAAAAAAAGACTGAAATAACAGTTTTCTTTAAAATTTTATTGGGTAACTTAAACAATTAATAATCCGTGTTTCTACCGCGAACACTAACAACACAAGAACATCGGTTTGGCATACTCAAAATGAGTTCATCCAAATCACGCTGTGGAATGGCCGCCCATGTTCGTTGCAACAACAAAAAAAGGTCTTCTTGCGACTGGATACCCTCCATATTCGGCAGAGCTCTTCTCTGTAGCATATCCCATGCATGCTCAATCGGGTTCAAGTCTGGCGACTGAGCAGGCCAGGGCAGGACATTGATGTTAGCTGCGGCGAGAGTCTGTCTTACAACTCTTGCGGTGTGCGGTCGTGCATTATCATGCATTAACTGAAATAAGGGACCGATTTGCACTTGTAGAGGAACGATGACGTCTGATACAATCGTCTCAGCATAAATTTGAGCGTTGAGGTTGCCTCTGATCCAAATCAACTCAGTTCTTCCGCCGATCCAAATACCCGCCCATACCATGATGGTTCCACCACTATAAGGATGGACTTCCTGGCAGGATTTTAATCGCTGTTGGCGTCCAGGGGTTCTCCAGTGTCGTATACGTCTTGTATCCGGTCTCATACCAAAACGAGACTCATCAGAAAAGCACACGAAACGCCATTGTTCGTCTGCCCAATTTCTGTGTTCAAGAGCCTATTGATATCGAATCCTACGATTGTGCATTGCTATAGGTGGTACCCGTAGCGGTCTTCGGGAATGAAGGTTCACTTCATGCAAGCGGTTTCTGACTGTTTGGTCGCTAATTAAGTTCCCTGAAGAGTGATGAAGCCTCACGGCTAACATCATGGCGGTTATTGTTGGAGCTCTTCGAGTTAAGATTTGAATGTATCGGTCTTGTCTCCGTGTGGTGCAGCGATACCGTCCTCCATGGCGCTCAGCCACGGTACCAGTGCTTCGGTAACGTGTCCAAAGTCGACTGATAACACTCTGACTTGTATTCAGAGCTAAAGCCACAGTATGTTGCCGGGAACCAGCTTCTATCATTCCCACGGCTCTGAGCATTTCTTCCCTGCTTAAATGACGTCGCCGCTCCCTATTAACGTTGGTTTTAATCAGTAGTAGGGAAACAGTAGCACTAATAATGTCTTCAATGCGTTGTATGTTTTTATAGGGAAAATATTGACAGCTGATTTTCATCTTTTACTCGAATTTGATTTACAGTTCCTGATTCAAATTATGAAATGCACCAAAAAGGATCCATATAAATTTATAAAATCATAAATTTATTACAAAGCCACATCTCAATCTCAAGAAATCCGCATAAAAATGCTTGATCCCTAGACACTTTTGATGTGTGTATATCAACGACGATATAATACTAGACTACCCATTGCACGATCTAACGAACAAAACTATTCTGCCAACTCGCTGAGGTACTACGTAAGCGAGGGAGGCGGGGTACTGCGTTGTGATTGGCTAACTCAAGGTCGGTTCTGTCTCAACGTATGTTTACGGCTCACAGGATTGGTCGAAATGAGACGGATATAAGACTTTTTTGCCTAATGTGTTGGCAGACATCGGTCGCCTGTTATTACGAGTCTAGTATTATATCGTCGTTGGTGTATATGGCCGAGACTCCACCAAAGCTGTGCAAGTCGAGACGTGTTTTGAACAACCAATAGAATTGCGTTGCGGAGTGGAGCTGTGTCAATAACGCAATTCTATTGGTTGAAACACGTCTCGACTCCGCACAGCTCGACACAGCTTTGGTGGAGTCTCGTCCTATTGGGGTCGGCTTCCACTCAAACCAGATTTAGCTGGATATCAGTATTTTACATGGAGCGACTGCCTATCGCACCTCCACAACCCAGTAACTGGGTAATACGATGTTAGATGGTCACCCATCCACAGACCAACCTCGGCAAGCGCGGCTAAACCCGGAAGATATGGGAACAGCTAGTAACAATTATATAATAAGCATTTCATCATGCATTATTTTATTTAATTTTAGCCTTGGAGATGTTTGTGTTAAGTAATTTAATAAAATTTTCTGTGTTTACTTGCAGGTGCATCCAGTTCGCCAGAGCGGCAGAGTAAGATATTATTTTTATTGACAGTTTAGTTTGACTGATCGTGTAGTTGCCGGCAGTATTCCTTGAATGTTAAAAAAGCGCCTTGTAGCGAGTTAAGCTTTTTATTCTTGCAAGTATATTATTAGCATGAATTTCGGATGCAAGCTAACATCATGTTTAACTAAAATATCATATTTTTATACCGGAGGACGCTTCATAACAAACACAAAATTCTAATGGGTGTCCTGGTATAACTGTACCGCTCCGGAGAAACAGTAGCTCACATCGACGGGTGCAAAGTAAAAAAAGGATTAGGCGCACAATGCCACATTCGCAAAATGACATTTTCAATTTTCGCAAAATGCCACATTCTCAAATTGTCACATTCCGAAAACGCCACATCGCAAAACGTCACATTAGCAAAATGCCATTTTCGCAAAATGTCATATTCGCAAAATGCCACGCAAAATATTATTTTCGCACAATGTCATACAATCAAAATATCTAAATGTCACTTGGGACATAGTAATTTTTTTATCTAAATGGTCAGTCCACTCCGAGATTTGTTTGATTTTAGATTTTAGACTTGATTAAGCAAATCCATGTTGCAAATCAATTAACCCTAAAGGTACCATGGCGCATGCGGAAAATTACTTTGATTGAGTCATAATTCTAATTATTCTTCTGACATTAATTATACAGGCTGATCCAAGCCAGATAGATATAATTTTTTTTTTTAGATTGTCCGCCTAGGCCTAGGGACCTATTTGTACCCGCCAGGAAAGAAATCGCTTGTCACCCGCTTACAAGATTTATGATTTTTTTTGTAATATTAGAAATATCACCACTTTTAATGTTTTCATGATTTTTATTTACTTTTTAAATGAAAAATTATATTATATTTTTATTTTAGGTGCTTACTTAGACATTGCACTCTCTCAGAAAGAAAAAAAATCAGACTGATCTGCAAATTTGAAGTGCATTTAATTTCATATCAATGCAAGAATAATTACTTTTCTTAAAATCGACAGATTTTTCGTAAACTCCAATTAAAATAAAAAAAAAAAAAACTTTAATTTTCCTGGCGGGGTACAAATTAATAGGTCCATAAAGAGACTACCTACAAAAAATTTATATCCATTTGGCCTGGACCACCCCGTATGTATGATATATCATTGTATTACACTTGCATCTAATCGTTATTAATGTTTAAATTGTTAAAGAAAAATTAAAAATGAGTACTTACTTCCAATAAAAAAAAAATATTAATTTACTCACAAGGAAAATAAAATTAGTGTAATGACAATTAGACTATGTTATCCTATTATCGACACACCTTAATAGTATTTCAGTTTACATTTTTAATTTATTTTATATTAAAATAAACGAAAATGAATAAATAATGAGATTAGACAACCGTAATTAAATTAGTTTTTTTTTTTACATAAATCATTGGCCTAGAAGTCACTAAGTGGCTTTAACTTTTAAGAATGTGTCATTTTGCGTCAATATGTCATTTTGCGAATGTGGCATTGTGCGCCTAATCCTAAAAAAAGTCAACTGCAATTTTGAGATTTTTGTTTTTTTGTAAAAACTAACTCAAAATATCATGTTCTACAACATAGCAAAAACAAAAATACAAATATCATCTAATTTTTTGTACTTTTGTCACGTAAAAGAAGACAACTACGCCTGTTTTGTGAAATTGCACTATGTAGATACGGATAACTACCGCTGGCCGTATATACGCGAGACGCGCGGGGTGGCAGTGGTCAGTCATAGTAAGTCATCAGTCAGATGACATGTGCTTCGCCGGCCGGCACGAATACCTATTTGTTTGTTTTGGTTTGTTAAGTGATAAAGTGTGAGTAAAAGTGTTATCCTACTAGTAAACAGTTTCGAGTTCAACACAATAGACATGGAAAGACGTAAATTATTGGTGAATTTGGGCAAAACGAGAAAACAGTGCGCTATTATGAACCGAGAAGATCTGTTACAGCTTATCGATAATAACCGTAAAACTAGTTCTGGTACGTATTTTTTATAATACAAGTTGAATGTTATTGTTATTTTGAAGTTAAATCATAGTTAGTTGTTGTAATAATGAAAATAGGTTATAATTGATACCTATTTTTTGTTACGAAACGACGTATAAACGGCTATCTGCGTTACGTACGAGTACTTAAAGTCCTCCAGAAGCTCTTTAATTCCGTCCTCTTTGAGGGCAAAACGCCTGAAACGTGGAGTAGAGGTGAGGTGGTGCTGTTCTTCAAAAAAGGTGATAACAGCCTATTGAAGAACTACAGACCCATCACGCTTCTAAGTCATGTTTATAAGCTGTTTTCAAGGGTTATCACGAACCGTCTCGAACACAGACTTGATGACTTCCAGCCTCCCGAACAAGCCGGTTTCCGAAGAGGCTTTAGTACCATAGACCACATCCATACGCTGCGGCAAGTTATACAGAAGACCGAAGAGTATAACTTGCCATTATGCTTAGCGTTTGTAGACTATGAGAAAGCCTTTGATTCGGTGGAAACATGGGCGGTACTTGAGTCACTCCAGCGATGCCGTATTGACTATCGGTACATCGAGGTGTTGAAGTGCTTGTATAATAACGCCACCATGTCGGTCCGAGTACAGGAGCAGAGCACGAAGGCGATTCCATTGAGAAGGGGCGTAAGACAGGGAGACGTTATCTCTCCGAAACTGTTTACTGCCGCAATGGAAGACGCCTTCAAACTCCTGGAATGGCAAGGACTTGGCATCAACATCAATGGCGAATACATCACTCACCTTCGGTTTGCCGACGACATCGTAGCCATGGCAAAGTCGATGGAGGAACTCAGCATGATGCTCGATGGCCTCGACCGAGTTTCACAACGGGTGGGCTTGAAAATGAACATGGACAAGACGAAAATTATGTCAAATGCCAATGTTGTGCCCACCCCAGTCTCTGTTGGAAACTCGGTACTCGAAGTTGTTGACTCATATATCTACTTAGGACAAGTAGTCCAGTTAGGTAGGTCCAACTTCGAGAAAGATGTCAACCGCCGAATCCAACTCGGTTGGGCAGCGTTCGAGAACCTGCGCAATGTCTTTTCGTCCGACATACCTCAGTGCCTCAAGACGAAAGTCTTCAACCAATGTGTGTTACCAGTGATGAGTTACGGCACCGAAACGTGGTCTTTCACTATTGGCCTCATCTCAAAGCTCAAAGTCGCTAAACGAGCTATGGAGAGGGCTATGCTCGGTATTTCTCTACGTGATCGAATCCGAAATGAGGAGATCCGTAGACGAACTAAAGTCACCGATATAGCCCACCGGATTAGCAAGCTGAAGTGGCAATGGGCAGGCCATATTGCTCGCAGAGCAGATGGCCGATGGGGCCGAAAAGTACTAGAGTGGAAACCACGGACTAGCAAGCGCAGCGTAGGACGTCCACCAGCAAGGTGGACAGACGACCTTATAAAGGTCGCCGGAAGACGCTGGATGCAGGTCGCTTCCAACCGGTATATGTGGAAATCAAAAGGGGATGCTTATGTTCAGCAGTGGACGTCCTACGGCTGAGATGATGATGATTAAAGTTTAGAACTTTCTAGATTTAATTTTATTTGTTTTTTTTAACGAAGTTTATTTTTACTGTTGAATTCTCAATCAAAGACCCAGTGATTACCTAACTCATAAATTATCAGTAAGATTTTTATTGATTTTATTTTTATTTCCATAAATGTATGAGAAGTTACGTTTTTTATGATAATAAATGAATGATTCCTAAGTAAATATTTCATTTAACCTCCTTCTAAATCGTGTACCTTGCACCGAATCGACGACGTAGAAAAAGACATCTGCGCAGTTATGTTCTGAACTTGATGTATTTAAGATGTAAAACGGTCATTAACAAATTTTAATAATATGAAGTGTTACACGTTTCGTATTTACTGAAATACACTTCTCATCAAAAAAATCGAAACACTTTCGTTTTTATTGTTTTTGTCCTAATTTTTTACAAAAGAGAATTAATTCCATGAAAAAAAAACATTACTGTGTAGCTGGCAGTTTGGTCATTACAGTAAGAAGAAAAAAATCAAAATTCGAAATAATTTCATTTGTTTATCCTATAAATGAAATTAATCACTGTTTTGAGACAAATGTGTATTTAGGGTTGGAGTACGTTTCTCGTTTAAAAACTAAAAATTAGCGCTTGTCTTTAAACTTTCTGTTTCTTATTTCATTTACTGTGACTTTGGGACGTCTGTAAAAACTTTTTTTTCTAAAACATATGGATACTTCGCCCGCAGAAGCCGCCCAAGTGGTGGCATTGCTGGATTCTGGACTTAGTCAGCGTGTTGTGGCTGCAAGATTGCATCTAAGCTTATCATCTGTTCATAGAGTCTACAAACGCTATCGGGAGACTGGTTCGTTCACGCGCCGTTCAGGATCTGGCAGGAATCGGGTCACTTCTGAGCGAGATGATCGATTTATTGTAACAACTTCTTTACGAAATCGACGCCTTAACGCTTTTCAACTGCAGCAGCAGCTTCGCGTTGTACGAAGAGTAGCTGTAAGTGACTCTACAATAAGAAGAAGGTTGAAGGAACGCGGATTGGCACCGCATAAGCCAGCGAATGGGCCGAAATTAACTGCAGACCATCGAAGAGCGCGCCTTAACTTTGCACGCGAGCACCTAACTTGGTCATACCTTCAGTGGAGCAAAGTACTGTTTTCTGATGAGTGTAAAATTATGCTGTATGGTAACGACGGAAGGAACAAGGTCTACAGAAGAGATGGAGAACGCTTTGCACAATGCTGCATTGAAGAAAAGGTCAGCTATGGTGGCGGTTCGTGGACGGTTTGGGGAGGAATCAGCGCCGACGGTAAGACAGAACTTGCCTTTGTGTCTGGGCCACGGCTGCCTGCACTAAACTCTCATCGGTACATCGAACAGTGTCTTGAACCTCATGTGATGCCCTATGCACATTTTATTGGCAACGACTTCATATTCATGCACGACAATGCTAGAGCTCACACCGCGGGCGTCGTACGAGATTATCTTACCGAAGTCGGTATCTCCATTATGGTATGGCCAGCAAGAAGCCCGGACATGAATCCCATTGAACATCTATGGGATGAATTAAAGAGACGAATTCGAGCAAGAGATCCAGCCCCAGAAACACTTAGCCAGCTGCAAAATGCAATCCAAGAGGAATGGGATAATATACCACAACATGTGATCGTGACTCTCATCCGATCGATGAAGAACCGTATGGAAGCAGTAATAAGAGCTCGCGGAGGGAATACAAGTTATTAAATAAACGTTTCTTACATTTTTTTTTCATTTACGCGTGTTGTTTTACCCATTTCCTTCATATTCCATACAGGGTAAAAATTACTCATTATACAAAATACGAAACCTATGAAGACTTAATTTGAATTTAGAACATTAACATTAGGATTTAAAAACCTCATACTACTCACTATTAAATGACATTTTACATTTATTCCTAAATATACACATTTTTCTGATAATCCTTATCAAATCATAAACTGCGAGGTGTTTCGATTTTTTTGATGAGAAGTGTATACTAATCATACTTTACTAAATCTAATTTTTTTAATTCTCACGTAGAAACGACCAAGTGGTAGATAACACAGTTTGTCTTATTTTAAGCGCAAAGTAGATGCAGACAACTACAATATCTCGTAAAATAAACATAATTAGAAGAAATGAAATATACATGTGGATATATTATTAAATAATGAAGCAATGACGAAAATTTCAATAAATTTGGTTTAAAATTAACAAAATGGGAGCATTTTTTCCTATTATGCGCTCTCCTGAAAAGTAGCTGTTTTGTAGATGACTCTTTTTACTTTGCACCCGTCGACATAAAGGAATTACTCGTTGAATAGCGTTGGTGTCAAAAATTCAACGCGAGCCAAATTAATTGCTGCTTTTGTACGTAGGCGTAGGTCAATACAAGTGTACAGCTTGGCCAGAACGGATTGAAACGGAACTAATCTTTTTGTTTCTGACAACGTTTTAAAATCTTTGAAATTTGGTGTAAACAAAGACCGCAGGTTTGTTAGATTTATTATTGTGCCATAAAACTACCGTAATAAGTGAAAAAAAAAAATCAAAGTGCTAGTAGCGCGAAGACAGTGGCGACTTCCGGTTTTCTACAGTTTTTTGCCAAGCTGTACTACGTGAGTTCAACAAATGGATGTGCGAATGACGCTTGTGCGACAAACTGAAGCTCAATAATACTGGTGTGTTCAACGATTGTGCTACATTAGTTGGACAATACTCTAGTGCGACGAAACCGAAAAACCGAAAAAGGACTCGGTCACCGAGTCACCCTCCTAATATCTTAATAATAATTAATATTCGGACTAGAGCTTTAATGTCGAGCTTCTGTTTTTCCCTTAAACGTGCCTTCGAATAATGTTGAGTTTCGCACAAGCGTTAATCGTACATTAATTTGTCGAGCTTTCGTAGGACACTCTGTCTGCACAAGTAAATTTAGCCGTACTATTATTTTGCATTTTTTTTAAGGTGCTCCCTCACCGGGAGCATTCGCGTGTTATGTAAAATTATAGATTCGACTTTGAGCATTACATTACAATAGTACCTCCCTGACTGACGAGCACTCGCGTACATTTAGTATAGATTTGATACAAGGTGCGCATTGTGATGCTCGAAATTCCGACACTGATGAAATGTTCGAATCTGTAACGTTACATTACAGGTGAATGCTCGCGGTGAGGGAGCGCCTTCACAACTTACTCTACAAAACTTAGGTAGTGTACCTGCATTCACGAGGGTATTCCTAGGCTCATAAAACGCTATTATATCGTTATTCAGGGTGGAAGGAGCATCTTTTAGCTAAAACTTGCTATCTAATTTTCCATCCTGGATGATACAACCCCCTTTAAGGCCCAGATACATGCCGAGGACCTGTTCACCTGCAAACAGTTTGAACGTATACTTCCGTTTTAATATGTTACAATGCTTGTGCAAGTAAAATTAAGCGGGTAACTGTGCCTTAAGTAAGCCATTTCTAATATATAAGATACTTATACATATTTAGGTATGCACTACCATTTGACTTCACAACCTGTAGTGCTCGTTGAGAGGCTGCGCGGCAGGCAGACGGCGCGCGTCGAGTCGCCGCCCTCGTCCAGGGACTCTTCTCACCCAGGGCTCTCGGTAAGTCATTGATAATATCACCTAATAAATGCAATCAGATTTAAATAGGATTTCAAAACACTTAAGTCCGCGTGGATGACGGAATTTTGGAAAGTGCTGTTGGATTAGGCGCACAATGCCACATTCGCAAAATGACATATTGACGCAAAATGACACATTCGCAAAATGTCATTTCTCAATTTGCCACATTAGCAAAATGCCACATTAATAGCAAAATGCCACATTAGCAAAATGACACATTCGCAAAATGATTTCTCAAAATGACACATTCTTAAAAGTTAAAGCCACTTAGTGACTTCTAGGCCAATGATTTATGAATAAAAAAAACTAATTTAATTACGTATTTAATCTCATTATTTATTCATTTTCGTTTATTTTAATATAAAATAAATTAAAAATGTAAACTGAAATACTAATAAGGTATGTCGATAATAGAATAACATAGTCTAATTTTATTGTCATTACACTAGTTTTATTTTCCTTGTGAGTATATTAATATTTTATTTATTGGAAGTACTCATTTTTAATTTTTTTTTTATCAATTTAAACATTAATAATGATTAGATGCAAGTGTAATACAATAATATATCATACATACGGGGTGGTCCAGGACAAATGGATATAAATTTGGTCGACTTTGCTATAGTAAAAAGAAAGTAATAATATGTGGCGACTTCAACATAAATTTGCTTAAAAAAACTAATGACGTAAATGAATTTATGCAAATTTTACACAGTTACAACCTTAAAGTAGGTATCAACGAACCAACACGGATGTCAAGCAAGACATGCATCGACAATATAATATTTAACGTAAAGGGGTGTTCCGCAAAGGTTTTTGAATTTGCACTTTCTGATCACACTGCTCAGTTGCTTACATGCCCAGTTAAATCCAGTTTCCTGCTTAAATCATGGAACGTAGAAAAAAGAGACTATTCTAAAGAGAACATTCGTAAATTCGAAGAATGTATAAATTCTCTTCATTTTAGTAACGTTTTTGTCAACACAGATGTTAACCTAGCCTTTAATGAGTTTTATGATTTATTCTGCTTATTTTATAATCTTTGCTTCCCCATCATACAAATCAAAATATCAGCAAGATCTTGCCCTAGGTGGATTACAAAGGGTCTTAGAGTATGCTGTAAACGTAAACGACACCTTTTATGGAACTACAGGAAAAAACCCACAGAAAGTAACAAAATGAAAATCTTGACCTTATCCTCACGATTGAATCAGATCATTAAATTAACGCAAAAGTCTCGCAATGATAACTACATAAAAACTGCTCGAAATAAATCGCAAGCCACATGGAAAATTATAAATAACAATAAACTGAATGTACCAAAGGATCAAATACAACAGATTATTGTAGACGGTAATAAAATAACGGACCCTGAACAGATTGCAAACAATTTTAATAATTTTTTCATTGATAAAACTAAAATTTCCATACCTAACCAATCAAGATGCCATATCCCGTTTGAACAAAACTCAATATTTATGCATCCAACTGTTCCAGAAGATATATACAAAATAATTAGAGACCTAAAGAACACAAATAGTACCGGTTATGACAATATATCAACAAAAGTTTTAAAACACGTATCACGTAAGTTATCGTTTATACTCAGTCATATAATAAATTTAAGTATAGAAAATGGAGTCTTCCCAGAAAAATTAAAACTAACCATAATTAAACCTATATTTAAAAAACAAAATAGAAATGACATGAATTGCTACCGCCCAATAGCGCTTGTACCAGTCATATCAAAGATATTTGAGAAAGTTATCCATGATAATATTTATAACTACTTTGAGATGAAAAATTTGTTTTGTAATGAGCAGGTTGGTTTTCGTAAAAATAAATCAATTAATTTAGCAGTTTATAATTTTCTCCACAACATATTAACTCATATGGATAGAGGTGAACAAACGTGTGCATTGTTTATGGACCTCACAAAGGCCTTCGATTATGTGGATCACAAAATACTGTTAAATAAACTATACGCCTATGGAGTCAGAGGAAACATTTATGACTTGATTAAATCTTACTTAAGTAATAGAATGCAAATGACTCAAATAACAAAGATATGTCCCAATGTAAAAAAGATGTTATATTATTCATCCTCATGGAGACAGGTAACGTCTGGAGTGCCACAGGGAACAGTTTTAGGTACGCTCTTTTTTAATATATTCATCAATGACCTTCCAAAAGCGACAATACACAAAACAATTCTATTTGCTGATGATAGCACAATCCTGTTTACAGGAGATAATAAATCGCACATGGAAGCTGAGATAAATAAGACTTTAAATAGCATTATAAATTGGCTGACATCTAATAACCTTCATATTAATTTCGACAAAACGAATTTTATGACATTCAGAAGTAAAACTAATAAAATAGGAAACATGAATATAGATTACAGAAATAACAAGATCCAAGAAGTAGACGTTACGAGATTTCTGGGCATCAAAATAGATAATAATTTAAATTTTAAAGAACATATTCAAACATTATGCACTAGATTGAATACTTTTTCTTACGCATTGTTTAAGCTTAAACAAACGGTCAATACTTCTACAGTCCTTACAGCCTATAATGGATATGTTGCACCTATTCTTAAGTATTGTTTTATTTTTTGGGGTAATTCTACCAGCAGAGAAGCAGTATTTAAAGCCCAAAAAAAGTGTATACGAGCCATAACCAGTATAAAAACAACTGACAGCTGCAGACCATGGTTTCTAAATTTAAATATTCTTACGTTTCCATGCATTTATATACTAGAGTTGTCGCAAAATTTAATAAGTTAGACGTTTTGATTGTAGGAGATTTTAATTTGAATTCTTGTAGTGAAAATGTTATTATGCAGTATAAATATTTGTTGTCATTCTGTAAACTCAGACAGCACAATTGTATTAAAAATAAGTTTGGTAAAATGTTAGATCTTGTACTGAGCAATTTGGATGTTCACTCGATTGATGTGTGTGGTGATGTGGAACCGGTGGTCCCGCCTGATGCCTATCACCCGCCATTGTCAGTGAGTGTGCGGGGGCGGTGTGCGGTGCGGCCGCGGGGTTGCATGGCGCGCGCGTCTCGTTATTCGGTCTGCGATGACGATTCTAAGCAGACTGATTGGAATTTCCGCAAAGTCGATTACTTGTTACTGTATTCAGAATTGTTTACATTAAAATGGGATGACATATTTTTACATACCAACGTTAATGATGCTGTTGCTTTGTTTTATGACCGGTTACATGAGATTTTTGACAAACGTGTGCCAAAAAAATCTAGGATTAGTTATAATTCAAAGTACCAATACCCGACATGGTTTACACCTGACATAATAAAAACTTTAAAAGAAAAATATTATCATTTAAAAAAGTTTAAGCAGTCTCACTTAGAGTATAATTGTGAGCTGTATAAGTACTACAGGCAGCGAGCTAAAGAACTTATTGATCAGACATATACTGAGTATATCCGACGGACAGAGACGGATATAAAGAGAGATCCCAAAAGTTTTTGGAAATTTGTAAAGGGTCAGCAGGCTTCTAGGCAAACATGCAATGAGTTTGCTTATGATGGGCGCACCTTGACGGGTGTTGACGCAGCAAATGCGTTTGCACAATATTTTAGCTCTGTGTTTCTACAGCATGACTCCGTTCTATCTGCAGTGAATACTGAACAAGTGCCCGCTGAGTCGCTGTGCTCTGCGCGAATCGCCATAGATCGTATTGACGCAGCTGACCTGTCAGCAGCCATTCGTCGTCTAAAAGCCCATTCGTCTGCTGGGCCTGATGGAATTCCGCCGTTTATTCTCAAGGACTGTTCAGAGATATTTCGTGAACCGCTTCTATTTATTTATAATTTAGCCTTAAAAACAGCGACTTATCCAGCAAAGTGGAAAATCTCACGAGTCACTCCTGTACCCAAGGGTGGCGACAGGTCAAAAGTTGACAACTATAGGCCTATTGCGGTCCTGTCGGCCTTTGGCAAGGTATTTGAGTCGATACTGAACCGGCATATCACCAGACAAGTTAAAACTCAACTAGCCGAATGCCAGCATGGTTTTAGAACTGGCAAGTCAACTATAACTAACCACATTAACTTTGTGGACTATGCTGTCACAGAGATGGATAAGAGTGGGCAGGTTGACGTGGCCTATTTCGATTTCAAAAAAGCTTTCGATCGGGTCCGAAATGACGTCTTATTGAGCAAATTATCGGCAATAGGATTTACCCCCAGGCTGCTTCAACTCTTTTCCAGCTATTTTACCGACCGACTGCAGTATGTACAACTATTTGGGCATAAATCTGGCACATATGCAACTTGTTCTGGTGTGAGTCAAGGTAGTACCCTCGGGCCTACACAATTTAGCATAATGGTGAATGACCTTCCGAAGGTCGTCAGGACGGCACAATGCCTTATGTTTGCTGATGACCTGAAGCTATTCTTGGGTATCAATGGCGTACAAGACTGTGAGGCGATGCAGAGGGATATCGATATGGTGGTAAAATGGAGTGAAGTCAATCACTTGGAATTTAACGTCTCCAAGTGCAAGACTATTACATTTACCCGTTTGCGTGCACCGATCAAGTATGACTACCACATATCGAGTGTACCTCTGGAACGCGTCAATGAGATCAAAGACTTGGGATTGACATTGGATGTAAATTTGACCTTCAATCAGCACATCCATAACATTTGTGCCAAAGCCTTTCAGTCACTTGGATTTGTGATGAGGCAGGCGAATGGGTTTAAGGACAAGAATGCTATTATGGTATTGTATTTTTCCTTTGTGCGCAGTAAACTTGAATACAATTCGCTGGTGTGGGATCCGCACGAGCAAAAGTATAAGCTGATGATAGAACGGGTTCAACGCAAGTTTGCCCGATACCTTTATAAGAAGCTGTATGGGTACTATCCCTATCTGTATCCGTCTCTGTTTGTCTCGGGAATGGTGGGCATCAACACGCTGGAACTACGGCGTAAGTGTGCTCTGTTGCTGCACTACTTCTTACTGCTCAATAATAGGATCGACGATGCGACCACTCTAGCTCGCTGTTCACTGTTCGCGCCGGACCGATTGCGGGTGTCCCGCGCCTGTGCCCCGCGGTGCCTGTTCGTGGCTCCACCCTCGCGTACCCTGACAGCTCGGCATGCCCCTACAGCTCAGGCGCTCAGTCTACTGAACGCCCTAATTGCTCAGGAACATGATGTCGACTTATTTACATATAAGGAAAAATATATGTTAAATATTTGTGTCAAATATTTTAGTTTACTGTAAGTAAATTGAATGTTGTTGGCTTGCTGTACGCTTTGGTGCAAACTGTTAGTACAGCAAGCAATTGATAATAAATAAATAAATAAATAAATAAATAAATAGAGGTTATAATGTTTGTCAAAAAAAATACATCTCTCTTTAAAAAGTTTCAGAGTAAAAGATACAAGTATAATATATGTTTACCTAGCAATAAAACAGTGTTATTAAATAAAAGTATATTGTGTATGGCTCCACGCATATATAACCATCTACCAAACTCAATTCTTGAGATTAGTGATATTAATATATTTAAAAACAATGTAAAAGCACTTTTACTAAAAAAAGCATATTACTCTGTCACTGAATATTTACAAGATAAACTGTAGTGTTACTTTTTATTTATAGTATTTTAAATAATGTTTTCGGTTAAATCAGTTTTCGTAGATAACCGTGTAATTTATAATATTTTATTTATAGCGGAATATGAATGATAAATAGTAATAATATATATGTGTCTGTAAATTTGCATGCCTTACGGTAGGATATGGCTAATGGACACTATTTTCTTTACCTTTAAGATCTTATGTACCCATATTCGCAAATGAATAAATGATTATGATTATGATTATGATTAAATTTTTTGTAGGTAGTCTCTTTATGGACCTATTTGTACCCCGCCAGGAAAATTAACGTTTTTTTTTATTATTTTAATTGGAGTTTACGAAAAATCTGTCGATTTCAAGAAAAGTAATTATTCTTGCATTGATATGAAATTAAATGCACTTCAAATTTGCAGATCAGTCTGAATTTTTTTCTTTCTGAGAGAGTGCAATGTCTAAGTAAGCACCTAAAATAAAAATATAATCTTCATTTAAAAAGTAAATAAAAATCATGAAAACATTAAAAGTGGTGATATTTCTAATATTACAAAAAAATCATATCTTGTAAATCAAAAAAAAAAAAAATCTCTTGTCATCCGCTTGGTGACAAGCGATTTTTTTCCTGGCGGGTCTATGACTATGTCCCAAGTGACATTTAGATATTTTGATTGTATGACATTGTGCGAAAATGATATTTTGCGTGGCATTTTGCGAATATGACATTTTGCGAAAATGGCATTTTGCTAATGTGACGTTTTGCGATGCGGCGTTTTCGGAATATGACAATTTGAGAATGTGGCATTTTGCGAAATTTGGAAATGTCATTTTGCGAATGTGGCATTGTGCGCCTAATCCGTGCTGTTTTAGGATACCGTCAATTCATTTAAGAAGTTTGTTTTACAAGTACCTACTAAAAAAAGGTATCGCCTTACAATATTAGCTGTGAAACCACCTGCAGCGTAAATAAAAATGTTATTTTTAGGGCTGGTTTTTCAATAGTCAGTTATAAATCCGTTAATTAAAATAATTCTATTTAGCGGACTTAATTTTGTGTTGGATAGTCTGTTTATTGAGCAGGCTATACTGCCGTCATAACGGAAAAGGGCATAAGTCATAACAGTACTAACATTTTATATATACGGAGAAAATCGAGTTTAAATTTATTGGTTTTTGGCAAAAAATATCGAATTACATATTATTTTTCCTAAAAGATGAATCAAAAAAATACATTTTCACGATTCCTATCCGATAAATAATTGAAATATAAGTTTTTTATTTTAATGATATTTATTAAATAGAAATTGTTTATATTTTCTCTTTCAACATACCAAAAAATTAAAAATATGTATTTAAAGATGAATAAGTAAGTAAAGAGATAAATATGGAAATTAATATTACGAATAGAGGGCATAAAAACACACCGAAATAAGAAAACAAAGTCACCGACTTCCGAAAGAAAAGTTATTTTGTAGGTTATTTTACCCTTTTTTGTGGTTGTTTTTGAAGGCGGTTAATTTTTTTTTTACTTACCTACAAACACTTAAAAATGGACTCAGTTGTGCCTCTTGAGGTAATGGTAATGGTATGGTCTTGTTCCTAAAATTTTACAAATAATATTGGCAGATAGCCCTTTTTTTCTTATTCCGAATAAGTATGTAAAACTCAATTTTAAAATAAATGTTAGTTGTGCCCTGTGTGTACTTTCTGACGATGACGGCAGTTTAAGATACATTACATCACGCAATCACTAATAGGAACCAAGCAGCGGGGTTGAAAGCACGGGGAGCAGCCAGGCTTCCATATAATATTGTCTATATCTTTTTAGTTTTTTAGGCAGTATAGATCTTTGATTTTTAGAATTATTATTATTTATCGATTATTTAGAAGGGGTTACAATGTGTATATTTATTTCTGAGCATTTTTCACATCATTAAATGCTATATAAAATGTCTATATTTGTCGTAGGAATGTCAAGATGAAATTTTCCAGCCAATACCTGTTGAGGGGCCCAGATTACGAACTGCTAAAAAAGCGAAAGAATATAAACGTGTACACGCCATGTCTTTGCGTTCACGACGCCTTAGCAAGCTTCAATTAAATAAATTAATTGCCGAAAACAGTGGTACTCCTAGAAAGGTTACATTTAAGAGGAAAAGGCACTCTTCAGATGAGGATGAACCCCTCATATTCCAAAAAAATAAGAAAACATCGTCTAAATTTACTTTGAAACGGGTTGCTGCCAAGGAGAGTCATCCCTTAGTGGGCATTCTTAAGCAAGGCACTCCACTATTGAACATTACTAAGCAGTATACTCCTAAAGATCCTAAAGAGAATCCTATCCTAAAGAGCTCTATTAGGCAGAGCGTTCCCAGGAAGCAAAGCACTCAAAAGATGTTCAGTCTTAAAAAAAATGCTCCCGAGGTGTGCACTCCTGAACACGGCTCTCCCGAAAAATCTCCAAAAAAGAAACACCCAAAGAAATGCTCGACTGAACAGCCCGAGAATTCTCTTGAGCAGAGTTCTCCCGAACAGAGCTCTCGCGAGAAATCTCCAAAGAAGCTACAACCTAAGAATAAAGCAGTCGAACAGGGCTCTCCAAAAAAGCAACATCCCAAGAACACAGTTGAACAGGGTTCTCCTGTTTTATCTCCAAAGAAGAAACTTCCCAGGAAGACTATTTCTGGAGAGAGCTCTCTCCAGAAATATTTAAAGAAGAAGCAAGCCAAGAAGAGCACAACATTCGATAAGAAAAAATCTCCCGCAGATATCACACCACTGAAGAAGAAGAAAACCAAACTACTAATTATCTTGCCCGAGTCGTCCGTGACAGTCGGTGTCAATGCAGATGAAGTACAAACGGATGAATCCACTGATTTCGATCGGATTGATACGAACCTTGACAAACAAGACGACCCAGTTGTCTCAGGTGACCGTCTCGACACAGATAGCACGGTCGCTTCGTGTGTCCGAGACGCCGCTGATGACAGAGCTATCCCGTCTGTCCGGGTTAATCCGAACAATAAGGATCATGTACCAACAGGTAATAGAGATGAAGAAGATTTTACATTACATTTTGACGAAAATATAAAAGATCCAGATCCAGCAAGTAAGGTTAACGTTAATGATGAAAGAAACAATGCTGGTGATGCGGAGGAGGACCTGAACGACATATGGAATTTTCTGGAACCTGTTAACTCACTTAACAAAGCTGTCTCTAATGACATAGTAGTCGAGGAACCCATAGCTTCAACATCCGGAATCAATTCGATTCCTCCCATGCAACGGGTGGTCTCTCCAGGTTAGTAATATTTCTCAGCATTATTTTTTGTTAGACCTGCATCAGGACAAGTCATACTTTAATCGATAGATTTATTCATACGAATAATTCTCTGACATAAATAAATCAACACACATTCTATACCGTCACTGACCTTCAGATAGT
The DNA here is from genome assembly GCA_954870645.1 of Agrotis clavis. Classification (NCBI taxonomy): domain Eukaryota; kingdom Metazoa; phylum Arthropoda; class Insecta; order Lepidoptera; family Noctuidae; genus Agrotis; species Agrotis clavis. Next base: position 34,547,459 of record OX940917.1, on the reverse strand, counting down.
TTTACTTATTTTGTATAGATTTGGAAAAATTCTACACATACGAGATATGGGCAAACAAATTAGATCCTACTGCGTTCTCAATCCGTGTCTACTTTTTTAATTTGCTTTCCTCCCATTTTAGAACCTGGACCAAGTGGCTTGCAGCTATATGAATTCAGCTCATACGATTCTGATAATGATGATAAGTTGGACTTCTTCAGTGATTCATCAATTTATTTAGGAGAACCAGACATAAACGAACAATATATACGCGAAGTGATGCATCAGACAGCTATAAGCCTTGAGCTTGAACGTACACGAAAGCTTCAAAAGAAAACTTGCATAGGGGCATCGTTGCGGTCCGCCCAGGACGTTATAAAAGCATCCAAAGAACTATTAGATTTGCGATGCAAAGTCTGTAAACCTTGCGTAAGAATAAACAAACTGCTGAAACTTTCTTCACTTGTTAAAACAAAAATAGATTTAACTGACGAAAATACCGTACAGGATATTAGTACCGACGCTGCAGATTACGAGCCCGGAAGACGGGAAGAAGAACACGAAGGCAACGAGGAACCTCTGGAGCGGACGAACGTAGACCAAGGCTATCTCTACTTGGATCTACTGCCGAAACAGTCCCGACTGATAGTTAAAATAGGAACTAACGTCAGACACGGCAGAAGCCTCTTGTCAGTTTGTTTGATACCGAGAAGTAAGTCAGGGAAAATGGAACTTTTTTTACTAGAGGAAAAAGAGAGTATTCTTGATAATCTCATTGAGACTCTCACAATCAGTCAAGAGTCGGAAAACACAGATATTACAAATGGCAATACTGCCACTGTACGTGAAAATGTAGAGACTAGAAATGACAATACTGAAGGTCGAGTGGATAGGTCCTATACTCGCAACAATATTCCAGTGGGTCGCACGCTGAGCATATCATCAGATTCAGATCTGAGTGATAGTGGGATTATTATTGAGCAACAGAAACCAAACCGCGTTGTTCAGCATCACAAAATGATGGCCGCTAAGAGACGGTTAGCTAAAGAAAAGATGATGCAAGACCACATCAGACAAGAAAGAGAAAAAGAAATAGCATACATTGAAGAGCAAAAACGCAAAGAAATATCTCGGATTATGGCTGAGAAGAATATGTGCGAGGCAGAGATATCTCGCTATCAAGAAAGATTCACATCAATGCAGCAGGAGAAAGAAAGAGAGTTTGCTCGCCTTAAAATGCAGATCAGAGAAAAGATGCGGGAAGAGATAGAGGCTGATCGCAGTATGATTGCCGAAGTCGACGGTATGGCAAAGCTTCTCGAAAATGAAAAGGATGCCAAAAATATGAACCCGGGATACTTTGACGATTTTGAACAGCCTAGCTGCAGCGGCTTGGTGCCGATGGAAGGCGGGGTGCTGGTCGATGCGCCTGTGTACCATCCTACTTTAGAGGAATTTGCTGTAAGTATGATTAAATAATTATGAGCAGACATTTCTAGTTTCTAAAAATAAGCTGTTTTCTTGACGAGGGTGTGTGTTTCTTGAGAAATAAGTTAATGTGTATAAATATTTTTTTTTTTCAGGATCCCCTTATTTTCTATGAGAAGATTTGGCCAGAAGCAGTTCGTTTTGGAATCTGTAAGATAGTGCCCCCTCTTGGTTGGAATCCGCCACCCCATAAAGTGCATGATGATATGAGGTTTGATGTCACGAACCAGTATATATCGCGCCTGTTCAGCCGCTGGGGACCCGCCGCAAGAGAACTTTGTGCGATCAAGTTATGTTTACAGCAACAAAAAATTGTAGTTACAAGATTACCCTGTGTAAGTATTAATAACTGATACACATTTTATCTATAATATTTATGTATTTCGAAATATATTATGTGTGTTTATCAGTTGTCTAGTTCGCATACCACAAGCTCTTAGCTTGGTACTAGATGGCGTTGTGTGATAGTAGTGGAATATTATTAAAAATGTTATTATTAATTTGAATTCTCTTCAACTCCATTAGCATCACAAAAGAAAATCGTGCGTGTAAGATCACAATGCACACTGAACGCAATTTCACGTTAAGGCTGAAAATTCTCTCACTTTAAAGTTTTAAATATAGTTGGAAATACAATTGAGCTTCCCATTATTGAAGGAATGTTCTGAGTTAATTCAGAAATTCCCAGATAATCTCCCACACTCTTCACATTAGTGAAACTAAATTAATATTTTTATCAAAAAGTGAAACTGCATGGTTACTGCGCACTTTGCAGCTGGATGGTGTTGAAGTAAATTTGCCAAAATTATACCACCTCGTGCAACGTCACGGCGGTCTTGAAACTGTTATAAACAAGAAGCGATGGGGTAGAGTCGCAGAAGATATGAAATTTACTAGAGGACCAATTACCGAGAGGAGATTGGATCAAATTTATGTCAAATTTCTCCTACCATATGACACCCTTTCTCATCGTAAGTATTACAGTTATGGTCGAAGCTTCTACATTATTATGATGAACTGGCTTCTGCCCGCGACTTCGTACGCGGATCCTGTTGCGTATGCCAGCGACAACGGGGTTGTCCAAATCGAAGATCTGAAACTGGTCTGATGTCCAATACTAAGAGCCCGGGTTAAAAAATAAGTAAATGGGAGTTTTGGCCAGTAGAGTCAGATTTTTAATGATATACCATCGTCATCGAAAATGAGTCCTAAAGTCTTACCGCGTGGAGGTACTCCCAGCTTATGTTATTTTATGATTATACAGTCGAATTAGCGCTACCTTTGATTTCCACATCAGATGTTTCTGACCTTCTATCTTTATAAGTCAACAAGAAATGCCCATCAGACCGAGCAACTTTTTCTAAGACATTATTCCTGTGTTATGGTGTAACGGGGCTCTTGATGATCAGTTTTTATACGTCAACAGAGAGTTCTCATCGGGCTGAATAACGCTTGCTGAGACGTCATTCCTATACAACGTGTAACGCCAAAAGCGCAAAACCTCTCGTGGGGTAACTCAAAAAAAAATGGTTTTTCATACAGATGTGCCCGACCAATTTCTCATTTTGCTGACCAATTTTTTTTTTTGCGAATTCCAAAAGTCTTAGAACAAAAATTGTGTGTCGTCGTCGTTGTTATGATGAATGAGGTGTCGATGTTCTTTTATATAATATTTTTTATTTGTGTACAGAGGAGCGCCAAGAAATAATGGCTAAGGTAGAAATGGCATGGCACCGTAAAAATCAAAAGCTTTTAGACCGTGCTATGAACCCACTGTACCGCCAGAAGCGAATGCTCGGCTTACAGGAAGAATCTGAGGAAGAGACGGAAGACCCAGACACGATGGTAGCTCTCAAAGAGTCAGAGGACTGCATCATCAAGGGTGCAGTGACTACCCTAGCAAAATTTAAAAAGGTACGCACATTTTGTCATGAACCGCACATTTATATTGTAGTATTTAAGTGCTTTGTATATCACGTGAATGAGCAGTTGAATATTCATGCAGTAAATAAAAACGTTACTACTATGGTAAAATATTTATTGGTCTTGTTTGTAGCAAATTTTCTTCAAGCATATCGAATACAAGCTGGAAACTAATTTTGATATATTAATCAGTTGTTGTGTGTTTCGGGCCACAGGTTGCCACCATGACGTACGAGAACACATTTGGACAAGAGTCGGAGAGTGGCACCGCTCCTAACTTAAAAGATGTCGAGGAGGAATACTGGCGCCTTGTGACGCATGGCGCCGAGCATACGTGCGTGAACTCTGCAGCCATTGACACCGGCGAAGAAGGCTACGGCTTCACAAAAAATAAGAACGAGCCTTACGGTCTCCACCCATGGAATCCCAAGGTACCACTTCCTAGCTCTACGTAAACAGTTATAACTTTATTGCAGTCGACATCGGAATTGCTTCCCCAGTTTAATAGAAACAAATTTTACATCAATTTACATTGTTCTTAAAGCAAAACAAATGGCTTGAAATTTCATCATGCGGAAGTGGTATCACTTATGGTAATAAAGCAATTGCGTGGTTGACTATACTGTGATATATAATTGCAGCCATAGTTACAAGTTCATTAAGCCATAACCTCATTGCAGATGGTTAGCCAGAATCCTCGCAACGTACTCTCCTACTTAGATTCAATAATTGGCCTCACAATACCCACGCTTCTGTTGGGTATGTTATATTCGACATCATGCTGGCATAAGGATCCACACGCAATAGCTTGGATAGAATATCAGCACGAAGGACCTGCCAGAATATGGTAAAAAACAATTCTAATAATGTTATACTTCAGAAACTTAGGATAATAATATTTGTATGAATACATATTTGTGTATCTATATCTAATTGAACATTTTTGAAAATTGTCTAACAATTATTGCATTTTTCTAATCACTATTGTTATATGTTAAGGTATGGTATACCAGAACATCAGGCGGATAAATTCAGGAAGGCTGTAGAAATTCTTAGCCCTACCTCTGTGCAAAATAAAAGTTTGTGGCTGCCGACGGACATCACGATGATCCCGCCGCACATGCTGCGCGAGCACAACGTGACGCTGTCACGCATCGAGCAGAACCCTGGCGAGTACATCATGGCCTTCCCCAACGCCTACACATGCTGCATCAGCACCGGCTACACGGTGTCTGAGAGCGTATATTTCGCACCGCCATCCTGGCTCAAGAGACTGTGGAACGTCTTTAAGGTAATATTTCTGCATTGTGACCCTATTATTTGATTCATTTTACAATTCAACGTTAAAATTTACATAAATTTTGTTAACAGGAGACCCGTGCTAGTTGCGAGCCCACAATGTTTGCCATGGAACACCTATTGTACAACATCGCGAGAGACCCGACAGCTGACCGAGAAATAGTGGAGACCGCGCAGCCGCTATTCGACAGAATGTTACGGGAAGAAGTCACCAATAGACAGATGTTACAAGAAAGAGGTCTATCATTTGTTCAAGAGGTATGTTAACAATATGTCAACTTTATATTATGCGCCGCCACGCTTCATTGTCTCGGCGCTTTTCTGGTGGTTGCCACTGTTGATTCTGGCTTTCAGGAGTTGCAGTGGTTTGGGAACAGTGTGGTGGGTTTGTCCCAACAAAAAAAAAAATGCGCCGCCACACTGTACCTAACTTTAAGTTACCATTTTAAAGTCCACAGAACCACCTCCTAACTTATGATCCTATATTAACCAACCTTACATACAAGCAATTATTGTGGTATGTTCAATTGCAGAATGCATTTTAATATTAATTTTGAATGTTATCGTAGCTGCTGAGCTCTGAACCAACCCCATCAACATCAAGTGGAAAGAAAAAGGGGGGTAAACAGTACATACCGCGCGATCAAGAGGAATGCGAGTATTGTCGTGCAACATTGTACCTGTCCAAGGTTAGTCCACACACATCCCTTCTCAAATATTACTTTGAGGTCGGCGCAACACGTCCATGAAGTCGTGGTTTTCAGCAACTCTATATATTTCTCTTTTGATCTGGACTCGTGACCCCACTGTCTGTAATACGACTGACGAGCCAGCGACAACCGTCACAGTGGTACTGCGTGACAGACAGCGGTCTATGAATTCAAGCCTTGCCAAATATCTCTTTCTAAAGATCGATGTGTTTTATGAATTGCTGGTTCTTGTATGTACATTTATCGACATTTCCAGTGATAGAATTATTATTATTGATATATTACATTATACAGAGTTAAATTATACATCACTCATCACCAGAAGTCGGAATGAGGTAGAGTTATATAAGTTCAATTGAAATGTTGATATTAATATGGATCTCTCCTGGATTTTTTATCGACAACCCCATTCAACCAATAGTATTACAAAAATAAATAAAAACAAAAAACTCAGAGATAGATAAAACAAGGATAATTACATGCTATTTTTATTAGTATTTAATTCACAATACAAATTATTAATAGTCATAAGCAAATAATCGCATATTTTGCCTTTTTTATAAACATGAAAATACTTTTGCTTCCAGCCTAGTAAATACTTTTTTATTTAATAAATCAAGGGATTTTTCTGCTCTTTAAAAGTAATCACGGGGTTTGGCGCATATCCACTCTATTCTTTCGCCGTATTAATACCTAATTCCGACTTCTGCTCATCACATAACAAAATTCGGATACACCAGAAAGCCGTCATAGGATACTTGACCTCTTTTTTTATGAAAACAGTTTTGCCATACTTACATTTTTGATTAAATGTAAGTGGTCCATGAAGTGTAAAATGGACATGTTTCATGTAAGAATTATTTTATTAACCTAATAGCTGCCACAGCATATTCTGTATTTTAAAGGGCTAGGTAATACTATAAAACAGGTATATACGTAAAGAATACTGTTCATCTAAAATTGAATGAAGCAGTCTGGTGAAAATCAGAAAATCTTTGAAATAGTTGATAATGGTAGGAATTGTCATAAGAGTAATAAATTTTTCTGCTATTCTTGATGTTATAGAATGTTTCTTTTATTTAACACAGGTAAAGGGTCTCACAGACCGCAACACCTATTTGTGCTTGGAACATGCACTGAAAGTGTTGGAGTCAGACAAGCATAAAGACACGGATGTCAGCCACGTTCAAGTTCTGGTTCACGTCAGCGTGAAGGAGCTGAACTCAGTGAACGACGACATGAAGCGGCGCTTGGGCTTCCAATAAGGCAAGGGCGCGAACCCCAGTGCCTACAAGTAGCTGTACCAACCCACTATTTATATTTATGTTAGCTGGTCTAAAATCTCCACATTATCAACATTGCTATTATAAGTGTTGCTTAAATTATTCTTTATGAATAATACTGTATTGCACAAGCGATAAACTATGATGAAAATGTTTAGCAACATTGGTATTAGCAACGTTGATAAAGTGGCCATTATGTGATCCCCTGGGCTCGTCGATATGCTCTGTATAAAAAATTTAAACAGTTTCACTCATTTCAGTTTGTTTCTTTTTTTTGTTATTACTGCATATAAGTTACCTTACCTATTCGTTTAAAAAAGTCACAGTCCGGTTTTTGGATTAAGAAACACATTGTGCCATGTTCTGTAACAGTATGTCGTGGTATTGTGACCCACAGAACAAAACGAAATTTTGTATGGCAGTAAGGCTGAAGCCAAACGAGCTTAATTTTTGAGTCTTGACTCGCAAATTTCGGTCGCTTTCATAGTCGCTTTTGCGTTGCGGAAGACGTTTTCACAAAAAACTGACGACTCAAAAATTACGCTCGTTTGTCCTCACCCTAAAGCTCAAAAGTCAGTCGGAACTGAGCGAGATCTTTTTATGCAGGGTGATTTTAGAGATGGAACTTCCAGGTGAAATCCTACGTGTAATGAAGTTGATTGAGTGACTACACTCCTGTATGTAGATCGTGCAATTAATTTTTCAATGTTTATCTTACGGAGCATGAGTTTGCGAGGGATCTTTTGTCTACTTTCTATTATATTTTATAAAAAGTTTATAGAATGTCTAATTACCATAGACAAATGTAATCACATTCCTAGTCGTTTATGAGACGTTACATACGGGTTTGTAAATTTTGTCTTATGGTTGGTTGTTTGATCAATTGTTAAACTATTGTTAAAATCCCATTCCTTTTTTTTAACAAGTGGTTAAAAAAGGTTTAGGAAAAAAGAGTTTTAACTACTCATCAAACAACTCGTCCTAAACCGGATATGCCGTAGCAAAACCGGTTTGTGTATGTAATTGTTTTACGTTGCGTATTTTAATTACTCGAGTGTTTAATTGAAACCCAAATTTGTCTCACTGCCAGCCTAGGCAAAGGCATAAATAAGGAGATAGTTGATTTGAAGAAAATTAATTTTTATTTGATTTCATCATAAAAGATTTCTTTTCGTTTTGGATTAATTTCTAAAAAACCTAATTGAATTTGTAAAAAGACTGATTATTTCATCTCACATTTCTCAGTTTTGTAAAATAACTCATTAGACCATAGTATTCTAAGATTTCTAAAATCTCTTAGCTGTAAGCTGAAAGCTTTATTTTTTTATTGTTTATAATAATAAAACCGTCTCTCTTAAGACACAAAGTGTCTTGACACCGTCTTATACGAAACAAGAAAGTCTTCTTGCGACACTAATATAGTGCTGATACCAAACTGGCCTAAATGTAGCAACACAGTAAAAGACTCACAACTGCGGCGTGTGGCTTCATCTACCATGTGGTACAATTGTGCGCGGACACTCTAATCTTTTGAGTAAATTTAAAAATCAAAGCCACTGTCTTCTCGTGTCTGAGTAACTCGAAATGTTTTGTGAGTAGTAGAGCTGCCAAGTGAAGCGGCTCGCCCGGGGAAGTACTACCACCATGCCTATTTCAGCCACTGCAGGGTTGCTGTGACCCGGCTTGAAGGGTATGGGTGCCGGTGTGTTATTACAGGCACGTAGGACTTGACATCAGAGTCTCTATTTTAGCAAAGTAAATGCTTTGCAACATACATAATACGCGGCGTATAACCATTCAATATATTTTGGTGGACTTTCGACACCAAACATTAAAAAAGAAAGAGAACTATGAAGAGAGCCCTAAAGGCTGAACAAATCCATTTAATAAATCACAAGCTGCTTTAAAAAGTTATATTTTTCATTATGTCAAGTCTCTGCTCAGGGATTTCGAATTATGTCAGAAAGTGCATTTAAAAAAGTTTTGTTATTGATATTACGGTTCTTGTGTCCTTGTGTAATTGTTCAAAATTGTGTATAAAAAAGAAAAGCTCGATTAATATAATTTAATTGTTCTAAGAATCTTGAAACACTGTTCTTCAATGTATCGGATCTAAATGGAAAATAAAATGAAAAAGTATCGATAAAATGGAGTGAATAGGGATTCAGGGGTGAATCGAGACAAAACTTTAACAGGGATTTTAATATTGAATTAATATGATAGGTTACCAACAACTTCTCAAAATTATTTATTGAAAATACTTTATTATTTTGAGACCTTTATAGCAACATATTATACGGTATGTATGTAATTGCTACAAGTGCGCTGTAGTTGTGAGTCTCTAGTGTTACTTTTTATGGCGTTTTATTATAGTCATGATAAAGTTCTATTATGTAAGGATATTTAATTTAGAGTTTAAGAAGCAATATGCAAGAGTTCGTAATTTCCTTCTATGTACTGTGTTAATTACGTATACGTTTATTCGGCGGTACATCACAATAACTAATTTTAAATTTGAGCCTGTATTATTGTTTATTTCTAACCGTGCGTGAAGACGCGTCGCACAGAAGTACTAAATTTGCTGCATGAGAGTTATTAGAGAGAAATAGCTTTAGTTTGCGTTCGATGAAAAAGTGTGAGTGTAGCGACGTTCTTGAATATCAGTACTTATAGATAATATAGGTGTACACTGTAGACGGTATAGTATGTGATTATGATTTTCATTATTTCTACATTTTGTTTCTCATCACGTCCTATTTGGACAACTTATTTTGTAGATTAGTTTCGCTGTGAATGGCTGCATTCGGGCTTGAAACGTTAATCGCCTCATAGCGGCGTAGATCTCCAAAAGGATGACTGAATAGCATAATTAGGGACGAAGGAGTCTCAATTGAACACAGTTTTCCCCATACCTGTAGAGGGGCGTAAGTAACATGTAAGATTTAAAGTCAGACCTCTACTGTTAGCCCAATACATAGTGTAAATAATATTGATTTAAATACGTATAAATATTACAGTAAAAATAAAAAAAAATAGGCATAGATCTAGCAGCTAACTTTAATACAAGGTTTTAGAATGTCTAGTTTATTAAAGACAGAGGCGATCTCTAAGTAAGATTTTAAGTTGTATTTGATTATGTTTTCATATTTTTGATCAATTCGTGCCCGAGTACGCGGAGACGAGTCGCACGCAATTATCAAGTACATAATTTACTAAATTAATGATAAGTAGGTATAGGTAGATATTAGTCGGAGTTGACGAAGCCTCCGAGTTTAGCTCAGCGTTCGTTGCAAAATAGCCGTAATAATAAATAGAATAAAAGTCAGTGAGGGTGAAGAGTTTGAATGTCCGTTTCTGTATAATTATTATAGCTCAATGTGCAGTGTCTGATCCTGAATCTTTTTTCTGTTATGATTTTTCCCCGTTACATGGGAGGTCTATTTGTAGTAGAGAATGTTAGCATGATAAGTTGTTTCGGATTTTGTAATTAATTCACGATTTGACGATTTGTTATTAATACAGAAGTTGATTTTGAATCCATATTATTCAGGTTCTCCCTCAACACTATTACAAGTGAAACACGAAATTAATAATAATATAAATGTATAATTTTGTACTTGTAATAAATTTAATCACATGTCTTAATTTTTAAATTGATTCAAAAATATAATTATTAAAAATTAAAAAAAAGAACAATTAGGTATGTGTTATTGCCGAAAAAAAAATTGATTGAAGTTAATATAAAATACCATTTAAATATAAAGCAAATTTTGGATAAAATTCTAGAAAAAGAAAAAAAAACTGATTGGTTTAAAAAAATAATTACTTAAATAGAAATTGTTATGATTATTTCATTTATTCGCGTTACTATTAATAAGATTTCAATGTTTTCTTAAATAGGGTGTTTAAAAATTTACTGCAAGAATTTCGTGTGCGTACTCGGTATCAAAACCAAGAACATTCCAAAAAAAAATTTTTTTTCAAGCATTATTTTTCAAAAAAAATTTTTTTTATTTTTTTAAGATAAAAGTTTTTTTTGGATAAAAGTGCTTGAATTTTTTTTTTTATTGGATTATACTTGGTTTTTGATACCAAGTACGCACACGAAATTCTTGGAGTTAATTTTTTAACACCTTGTATAATGTAGGCAAAGATAATTCTCTCAGTAAGACAGATCTTTGGCTTTTTATTGTATCCGATAAAAAGTATAAAAAATAAGATTTTTAAGATAATTATGTAGTTTAATATAGGCATAGTAAATTCGCGCTTAGCGATCTCTGAGTAAGATTTAAGTTGTATTTGATTATGTTTTCACATTTTTGATCAATTCGTGCCCGAGTACGCGGAGACGCGTCGCACGCAATTATCAAGTACATAATTTACTAAATTAATGATAAGTAGGTATAGGTAGATATTAGTCGGAGTTGACGAAGCCTCCGAGTTACGCTCAGCGTTCGTGCCAGAATAGCCGTATTATAAGAATAGAATAAATGTAACAGTGCGGGTGAAGAGTTTGATTGTCCGTTTCTGTATATTATAGCTTAATGTGCAGTCTGATCCTGATCTAAATAAATTATTTTTTCATTTTGATTATTTGCATCACCCTTAGTTTGTGTGTAGTTGTGAACATTTACCTGAGTTGACTGTTTGGAGCGTAAGGTTACTTTTGTTAATGTACATGTAATAATAGGAATTAGGTATAAAACATTGAAACACGGGCTTCCCCATACCTGTAGAGGGGCGTAGATATACATACTTTTAAAACTACCATAAGTTTCATCTTCGAATAATAGAGAAACCTGTGAGACTGTGTGATAATTAGAGTTTTTTTTATTTTTTTTATTCTGTACTTATAAGTATAATTTTTGTTGATATTTATGAACTTATCGGCCTTTGGATAATAATATATAATAATTACTACATACTATTACTTACTTTTTCTTCTCAGTGTTAAATGTCCCAATAAACCTTAAAATTCTGAAAGGTTCACTATACCATCTGTGGGATGTGACACACGTCACCAGAGCGATCGATTTTCTAAATACAATAAGATTTGAGAACTGATTTAAGTGTTGAACAAGCGTTTAGAATAAAAAGTTTATTAATATTATGTAGGCAGAGATTCGTCTCAATAAGACTGTTATGATTTTCCCCGTTACATGGGGGGTCTATTTGTAGTAGCGAACGTTAGCATGATTAGTTGTTTCGGATTTCATAATTAATTCACGATTTAACGATGTGTTATTAATACAGAAGTTGATTTTGAATCCATATTATTCAGGTTCTCCCATATCATTATTACAAGTGAAACACGAAATTAATAATAATATTTATGTCATGTATAATTTTGTACTTGTAATAAATTTAATCACATATCTTAATTTTTAAATTGATTCTAAAATATAATTATTAAAAATTAAAAAAAGAACAAATAGGTATGTGTTATTGCCGAAAAAAATTGATTGAAGTTAATATAAAATACCATTTAAACATGAAGCAAATTTTGGATAAAATTCATAGAAAAAGAAAAAAAAACTGATTGGTTTAAAAAATAATTAAATAGAAATTGTTATGATTATTTCATTAATTCGCGTTACTATCAATAAGAGTTCAATGTTTTCTTATATAATGTAGGCAGAGATTATTCTCTCAGTAAGACTGATCTTTGGCTTTTTAATGTATCCGTTATAAAGTATAAAAAATAAGATTTTTAAGATAATTATGTAGTTTAATATAGGCATAGTAAATTCGCGCTTAGCGAGCTCTGAGTAAGATTTAAGTTGTATTTGATTATGTTTTCACATTTTTGATCAATTCGTGCCCGAGTACGCGGAGACGCGTCGCACGCAATTATCAAGTACATAATTTACTAAATTAATGATAAGTAGGTATAGGTAGATATTAGTCGGAGTTGACGAAGCCTCCGAGCTACGCTCAGCGTTCGTGCCAGAATAGCCGTAATAATAGAATAGTTGAAACAGTCTGGGTGTAGCGAAGCGCTTGAATGTCTGTAGTGTGTATAGTGATAGCTGCAATGATTGAATAAATTATTATCCTATAATTTTAATTATAGGATAATAACCTGATTTAAACAAATTATTTCTATATATTGATTACATTATGTGCCATTTGGACAGCTTGTTTTGATTTAATTTATGATTTGTATATTTGACTGCTCATCTGTTTGTTGAAACGTTAAGTTATAGAAATAATTTAACAACTCTGGTAGGTCGTTTACTACTTCTGTGCGAATTCGTGCCTTGTGTGTAGGCCCTTTGATGTGTAAAGTTTGTTAGTACGCACTCATTGTGTGTTTGCAGTGGCTGATGCAGCCAGGAAGCTCTAGCGTTCACTGAACCTCGGGCGTTATTAAATCGACTAGCAACTTAGAATATTCTATGATTCTCATAATATGTCGTGCAAATACTTATTAATATAAAAGATGTTCACTAAATTTATGTATTAATTATTTTTTGTACTGACTTTTTGTCGGTCTGTTTAACTATAAGTTCTACATGTGTAAGCATATCTAAATTGGTATTTAATACCTTGGGTAATTTTGATTCACCTATTATTGATTTATGTTCGTGGTTGGAAATCACAAGAAAAGAAAGGAAAATGTTTCAACTTTTAATTTTAAATGCTGATTGGAAAAATATCCCTTTGTGTATTAATAATTTTATTGTTGTGTATTAAGGCAGTGATTGCTAGTTCGATAATGATTTAGCGCTTAGCCGCAAGAGCACCGCGTTTAATGTAGTAGAAATGTCTTGCTCTCTCGAGATGCCCATCCAAGCACACTACTGAAAAATATCCGAATTCATCCATGTAGAAACTTAATCACTAAAGTTTCCGAACATGTACATTCAGGTACGAACATTTTGACGTCTCAATTCCAAACATACAGTTTTGTTAATCTGATTGAAATGGAAATTAATTTTTGATGTATCAAACAAAGCTGCATTTCAGACTTCTTAAATTCCAACTCGTAGAGAAATATGGCACTAATTGTAGTTTTTATAAGTACGACGGCCATCACCAAGATGCCTTTGTTCATTTAATCCGTATTACATGCTTTACCTTGATAAGTAAGCAACTAAGTACATTATGTATTTTCGCTTCTAAATAAACTTGTTAAGTTGTAGGCTGGCGACGTTTTTCGTCTTTATAATTTATTTGATTTCTCTCATCACACTATTGACATGTTAAAATGGTTAATTTTATGTAGACATGTATCTTATTGTTGATTCAATTTCTCTGTCATAATAATCCCCACCGAATTTGATTACTTGGTGTTCTTTCATAAGACTAGTAATTATGCTCTTAACTTGCCACCCTATTGTAGTCGGGTAGGTATTACGTATTATTATATTTGTCGGTTGTAATGTTTATATAATTTCTTAAAGACTTACTACACGGTTGGAACCAACCACCAATAAACAGGGTCACCTTGGTTGAGTCGACCAATTATGGTCTTACATGTTCATGATGTCTCAATTTGTCAGTGCATTCTGCTAACTCAAAAATTACCATCTTACGGGACTTACCTTTCAAAATATAAAAAGTCTGAACCCTTTCATAAGCAAAAGCTACAAGCGATCACGTTTGTGATTCGACACAATGTCGTCTAGTCGTCCTTGGTTGTGAAGGATGTGGGTTCAAACAGCTTCTTTGAATGTTTACCTATTATGTAAGTAAAAATGAGACGATCAATTTTTGTGCAAACAAACTAAGGGGATCTTGCTAACGGTTGGTTCCTACAGTGTGGCAGGCCCTTTATTTGCACATGCGTGCCAGAACAGTAATTTTATAATTATATGATTTTAAATACACCAATCACATCGCTTATACTTTGAAAAGTTTTAGACTAACCGCTATTTTACTAGCTCTTCAAGAGCAAGCTGCCTGGTCTTCTATTGTGGTTTTTTTTTTTTTTTTAGGTGGTAAAATCATCAAATGAGTTCTCCCGCCCTGGGTGGGGCGGAAGGGACTGTCAGACTCTTACTGACTAAAATTGGGGTGTCTTCTATTGTGGTCCTCGATGTGATTTGTGTATAATTAATAAAACATGTCTTCTGATTATATATAATAATTAGTTACCCGTTCTCGTGGTCAGCTCGGAACTTATGGACGTCTGTTTCTGTTGACCCCGGCAACGTAACGCGAAGCAGACGTGCCCGCCGGATGCCGCACCTCCTCGCACAACATTGGGTGGCGCAGTCGCAAAATGCCCCTTTATCAAAATGTACTCTGTCGCAGAATGACCAATCATGATTAAAAAAAAATGTTTGCAGACAAGAATAGTTAAAGAAAAAATAAATTTTTTTTTGAGACAGTGAATCTCACAATTTTTTTTATTTGATTTCTCTTTTGTTTTAGTTTAAGTTTATGCACAATTGCACACAATATACGTTCCCATTTTACTAATTAACTACATTAACCCTCTGTGCCCTGCACCTTTTGATAGGGACATTTTGCGAAGGTACATTTTGAGAAGGGGCATTTTGCGACTGAGGCCATTGTGTCAGTTCACGCCGAGACGCGACGCGACGGCTTGTAGTCAATAAAGTTAAATTTAGACTTAGTCTCCCAATTATAAAGTGCGCGCAGCGTCGGGTCTTGGTGCGAATTGACCTAACCTTAAGTCCACACGTTCCGAAGACCATGAATGGACGCGTCTCGGTAAACATTGTCATTATTTTCTTTTGTGATATTTCCCTACGTAATAAATGTGATTTGAATATAATATTTAGTTTTTCTCAAGAATTGTCTTCCTACTTACCACTCATGTCATCCTCATCCTTTAGGTCATAATCTACATCTTCATCCTATAGCAATGTACTGCTGGACATGGCCCTCTCCAATCGGATGCCATTTCACCCGATCCTATATCGTAGCCAACCTTTTTTTTTATCTTGGTAAAATGATCAAATGAGTCTTCCCACCCAGGGCAGGGCGGGAGGGACTGTCAGGACTTGTACTGACTAAAATCCACGGTGTCCTTCAGTAGCCCTTTATGTACCGGAGTCGCGGTATACCTACGTGTGTCCCGCCCCGGCAGGCATTGGCCCTCTAAATGGCGTCATTGTGCTGACACTGACGCGCGCGTGGAACACAACGCGCCGTCGACCCGGGCATGGTCCATGGTCGAACAGCGAGTCGCCCATTAATCGCCGCCCGCATGCCCGCGCTTGGAGTGAAAACCACGGGAATGCATTTTTGCAAAAAAATATTTTATTGTGTTTTAGGAAGAAAACCTCGCGACGCACGTTCTGATCTGACTAATTGAATCATTCGATATTCGTAGTGCCATCTATTATAGTAAACCCAGTATTCGCCTTCTTTATTGTTACGAGCTGGGTATTGGGATAAATTAATTAACACCAATTAAAACCAAATAAACTTTAATCACACACCAATCACAAACTAAAATAAACACTTAACACTACTCAACACTTAAACACTTATGCACACTCTTAATCACACGTAAAAGTCACTTAGAGATCGCTTGTTCACTTCGAGTCGCCTCGATCGTAGTCAAAACCAGACTGTCTCAGGTTGGTGATCGACGCCCTTTTTATACCCCGGCCGGACCCACTAGATGTTTCTAGAAGGTGGTCGAATGTTCTGGAAACATCCATAGACTTCGACATAGACCCATACCTTCTGGAACATTCCAGAACCATCTCGAAACATCTAGAACAGGGTAGAATTTTCTAGAAACTTCTCGACCCATCTTTTGTCGAGAACCTTGTGGAACTTTCGAGAAGCTTATAGATAGGTCTCGCAATTCGACCGACGTAACACTGCCCCCTCCTTAGACATGCTCGTCCCGAGCATCGTTAGTCCCGAGTATACACAGTCCGTCGTAGTCGTTGTTGTATCGCGCCAACTTTTTAACGTAGTCAAATTTAGGCGCACCACCTTGACCACTCTGTATGCGGTAAGGAACATCATTGCTCCTGGTCACATCTCGGTATGGTCCATCCCGTTTTACTTTTACTTTACGGGACTTCCTTTTCCTGCGCACTGGGCTATGCACAACAAGTGACGCTTCGTCAAAACCACTACCGTTTGTCTGGGGTCTTTTCACACAGTTGTCCATGTCATTTTCCTGCGCAGGCTGTAGGGTTTCCTTCCATTCATTACCGAGAACCGTGCTTCCTTTTAGCGTCCTCACGAGCACTTCTTCTTTAGGCTCTTGCTTACTGTCTGCAGAACAAGGTCTTCTAGACGGTGTATCAGCGTTACCATGCGATCTCCAATTGCGATGCTGGGCAGTCATATCAGCTGCCCTTCGCTTTGGACAGCTTGAGCGAAGATGACCCTTTTCTCCGCAAGTATAGCACCTAGGGCCGTACCCTCTCGAACGGTCGCGTACAGAAGATGGCACAACCTCCCTACTACGCTGAGTTCGATGGTCTTGCCTCACTGCCTCCACTTCCAAAGCATGGGCCAAGGCGCCCTTCAAGGTCTCGTGATGCCCAAGTCTTACGGCTGCTCTAACTTCCAAGTCACGTATCCCGTCGATGAAAGCCTGTACCAGATTGCAATCGATGAGAGCCGGGACGGACCGATATGCTTTCCGGACCATCTTCTCAATTTCTAGGGCCCACTGTTGTAGGTTCTCGGCACTACGTTGAACCCGATCCTTCAGCTTAGCACGAAATACGTACTCCAGGTGCGCGTCGCCGTACCTGGATTCCAACGCTTCCAGCAGCTGCTCATATGTCACATCCTTGCCAAGAACCTCAAGTACAGTCAGAGCCTGGTCTCGCAGACCCAAGATGAGCGCGGTCGTAGCTTGCTCCTTGGTCCACCCATTCGCTTTCATAACGGCCTCAAACTGCATCCTGTAAGCCGGCCATGCTGATGTTCCGTCGAATGGTGGCACCTTAAACCCTCGTACCGAAGGGGCAGCAACCACTGGACACACAACCCCGTCTCCAGTCCTAAGTTCACCCAAAGTCTTCTTCATCCCAGCAATCTGAACCTCAGCTTCTGAGATACGACTCTCTAGCTGGTGAACTTGTTCTTTCATCACCTTGAACTCCTTGGCAAATGTTGAGTGGAGGTTCTTTATCAGGAACATCTGCTCTTCTTGGCGGCGGGCCTGCTCCTCCTTATCCTTTTGTAGCTGTTCTTCCAGGCGGCGAGCCTGCTCCTCCTGGCGGCGGGCTTGCTCCTCCTGGCGGCGGGCTTGCTCCTCCTTATCCTTTTGTAGCTGTTCTTCCAGGCGGCGAGACTGTTCCTCCTGGCGGCGGGCCTGCTCCTCCTTATCCTTTTGTAGCTGTTCTTCCAGGCGGCGAGCCTGCTCCTCCTGGCGGCGGGCTTGCTCCTCCTGGCGGCGGGCTTGCTCCTCCTTGTCCTTTTGTAGCTGCTCTTCCAGGCGTCGAGCCTGCTCCTCCTGGCGGCGGGCTTGCTCCTCCTTGTCCTTTTGTAGCTGCTCTTCCAGGCGTCGAGCCTGCTCCTCCTGGCGGCGAGCCTGCTCCTGCAGAAGCGCCATAAGCGCAGACAGGTCTGGACCCGCTGGTGCTGAAGAGACTGCAGATGGGCCAGCGGCTGGTTCCGTCGTAGGCTGAGCACCACCCGGCGTCTGTATCGGGGAACCTCCAAACCGCCTCTGGTCCATGTCTTGCTGGCGCTGACTCCTGGTACGAATACCGTCCGTGTCGTCCTTTGGTAAAATCGGCATTTTATCCCTCACTTCTGACACCAAATGTTACGAGCTGGGTATTGGGATAAATTAATTAACACCAATTAAAACCAAATAAACTTTAATCACACACCAATCACAAACTAAAATAAACACTTAACACTACTCAACACTTAAACACTTATGCACACTCTTAATCACACGTAAAAGTCACTTAGAGATCGCTTGTTCACTTCGAGTCGCCTCGATCGTAGTCAAAACCAGACTGTCTCAGGTTGGTGATCGACGCCCTTTTTATACCCCGGCCGGACCCACTAGATGTTTCTAGAAAGTGGTCGAATGTTCTGGAAACATCCATAGACTTCGACATAGACCCATACCTTCTGGAACATTCCAGAACCATCTCGAAACATCTAGAACAGGGTAGAATTTTCTAGAAACTTCTCGACCCATCTTTTGTCGAGAACCTTGTGGAACTTTCGAGAAGCTTATAGATAGGTCTCGCAATTCGACCGACGTAACATTATGTTTTGCAAGTTTTACGAATAACCATTGAATAAGATTTTACGCACTTCGGACAATCTTAAAGTATCGAACCGTCCCGAATATAAAAGCACGTTATATTGCCACACGCCCTGCAAACATTTTTTAGCACGCCTTTTTTTCACCCTCCTGAAAAGTTGCTTCTTTTACACTTACGAGGTTATCACCAGGGCCGGATTAACCATCTCGGGGCCCCTAGGCACAGCTCGTTTCGGGCCCTCCCTTTTTCAAACCACAACAACGTAATTTTTTAGCGTGGTAAAATCATCGAGTCCTCCCATCGCCTAGGGCAGGGCGGGAGGGACTGTCAGACTTGTACTGACTAAAATCCACGGTGCTCTTCATCAGCCCTTTACGTTCCAGGGTCACGGTAATGATATAAGAACCGCGACCCCGGCAGGCTTTGCCCCTCTAGAGGGGGGCCCCGTCATCTTGCTGACACTCTATTAGGCGCGCGTGGAACACGACGCGCCGTCGACCCGGGCATGGTTCATGGTCGAGCGGCGAGTTGCCCATTACTCGCCGCCCGCATGCCCGCGCCTACAGTGGCCGGAGATCGTCTTGCGACGTCCGTCGCCGTGGGCGTCTACCACTGCGGCTGGGGCGGAGGGAGGACACTGTCCTCTCCCTCACGCAGCTCGGCTTCTCCTTCGCGAGCATGACTGCTTCGCAGAAGGACCTCTTCCCACTCCGTCTCGGCCCGCAGCATGGCCTCGACCAAAACCGGGCGCGAGAGGTCTCCGCCTATCGCTGTCGTGAGGACACGGCGATGCTCTGCCCAAGCGGGGCAGTCCTGCACCGTATGCTCCACTGTGTCCTCCGGGCGATCCTCGCAGTGGTGACACCCAGGCGTTTCTTCCCTCCCTATCCGACAAAGGTACCTCCCGAAACTTCCGTGCCCTGTGAGGACCTGTGTCATGCGGTAGGTAAAGACGCCGTGAGCGGTGACGCCTATCCAGCCACTCCTCAAATAGGGATCTTACCGCCGCGATAGCGGCGTGCCCGAACCTCGGTTGCGACAGTCGTTCCCTCCATACTGCCCTGAGATCGCGCCGGACCTCTTCCCGCCGCGCCTCGACTTGTCGGGGCAGCGGGAATTCTTCCCGGCGGGCGCTGCGCCTCCACGCGCCACTCATAGACGCGCTGGAAGGCAATCGCCTCCAGATCCCAGGGCAGTAATCCGGCAAGGAGGTTGGCTGATTCGCCGGCGATCGTGCGGTATCCTCGGATCATCCAGATAGCCATGACCCTCTGGCATGCGACCAGCTTTGCTGGTCGCTTCCGAATGCTCGGGGCCCACACTGGGGCCCCGTAGAAGGCCATGGACCGCACGACACCGGCGTACAGCCTCCGGTAGGCGTTTGGCCCGCTGAGATTGGGCAGGAGTCGCCTGAGGGCGGCTGCTGCCCGGTTCAGCTTTGGGGCCAAACGCAGGAAGTGCTCCTTAAAGTTCCACTGGCTGTCGAGGACGAGTCCCAGGTACTTCATCGTCCCCCTGACGCCGATGCAAACCCCTCCCACCGTTATGTGGGACTCTGACCGTGGCGCGTTCAGACGGCCATGAAAACACATAGCCTCTGTTTTGTGAAGCGCCACGTCGAGTCCCAACTGCCGGATCCTCGGACTCTCCCTCCGCCAGGACGAGCGAGTCGTCGGCTTAACATATAATTATTATACGCCTATGCCGTCAGGGAGGTCGCGACCACAACAACGTAATTTAGAAATTTTTACTGTCTGTGAGTTGCTGATTTCAAATTAATATGTTTGTCATTTAATAGGCGATTATTTAAGTATAAAAATTAAATTATACAAGTTAATAAATTAATAAAAGTGTCTAATAAAAAAAAAATGTTAGATTAATTTCAATACAATTAAAAAATTCAGACATTCCCTCACTCTTATAGTGTCAATAATGGGAGCTTTTACCTTATAATGTGAAGGAAATAGTTTCACTTTTACCGCGGTTTCATAAAACCACACAATCCCCTTTTTTTCATTTTTTAATCGCGAGTGCTGGGCCCCTGGTCATAGTGGGCCCCTAGGCACTGGCCTAAAGTGCCTTATGGATAATACGGCACTGGTTATCACACGGGCCATAAAACGCCGCCACACGCCATCGCCACTCCAAGCGCCACTCGCGCGATTCTGCACCCCTCTTACCTCAGTAATGCATTGGTTTAAAAAAGTAGCAGCCAACGACCGCAAGTTTTGTCGACCACCGGCCACAAATGGCTGTCGTGCGCTTCACAGAGTTACCTTTATAGCCGCTTCTATCTTCTCGTGGAGGCGTTTTGTGGCTGTCGCGAGTGGCTCGTGTGCGGCGACACTAAAGCGTCGATATGTACTATAGTTTAATTAGTTTGCTACAGAGGTAACATTCATTTTCCAATTTAAAACTAAATTGCTGACCCCCAGTAGTTATTGAAACCTTAAAAGTTTTTATTTAAAGTCAACCGTAAAAGGTTAATTGCCGGGCTCGTGGAACTGGACTGGAACACTGGAACGTAAAGAGCAATTGAAGAAACACTGGATTTTAATCAGCACGAGTCTCACTATCCCTTCCGATCCACTCAGGGCGGGAGAAGTGACGCCTCATTTTATGTCATTGGACGTCATTAACTGGGCAAGGTGTGTAAAAATTTACACCCTATTATAAGGGTGAGGATCGTGTTGGAGCACCATAAAATATTAGTTCCTGATTTCCCCATAACGTATGTGTGTCGCTTCAGTATTTACATAGGTTCTTTATCAGAAAAAATCACTAATGACCAATTTTATTTTTTTGATGGATTTTGCAATCCTTGGTCTGGCTTCTTTATATAGAGTTGCTTTTAATAAAATCATGAAATAATAACATAAAAATCTCACGGGTAAAATGGAACGCTTATGTCAAAATGAATGTCATGTAGTCTATGAAGTAAATCTATGGTCACTGAACTGTCAACAATAAAAAGTTAAACCACGTTTTACGACAAGTCTGTTATTTATTTTAAAATATCACGAAAATCCAGCACGATATTTTAAAAGGTTATTGGCCCAGCCATGCTTACGGCCTAATAATCGTGCTGGATTAGTTTTTTATCAAGAAGGCTGCGGTCAAGCGGCAATAAATACGTCGGCCAGCTCAGGGCTCCGGTGGCGGTCGGCGGTTTGGTCGGTGAAGGCCAATATATCAATAACGCACGTGAGACGTGTGATTGCGGTAAAGCAACAATAATACGGCGATGGATTCCGTCGGAAATATGGCTACTGGACAAAGCTATCAGCAGCTTCAAGGTGTTGAAAACTGGACAGCGTGGTGTTTCAAAATACGAGTCCTCCTAAGAGCTATGGACCTCTTAGACGTCGTTGAAGGCACACTCCAGGCCAACGAAGATCAGACCAAATGGATGCAGAAAGATGCGAAAGCTCAAGGTATGTTGGTAACAAGCATATCTGAAAAGGTTATACCACAAATAGTAAGCTGCAAAACGTCAAAACAGATTTGGGATAAGCTACATACAATATTTGAACAGCGCGGCGAGCTGTCTGTGCACATACTTCAGCAGAAGTTCTTTTCAATGAAATTTGAAGAAAGGGAAACCGTATCAGAGTTTCTAGGACGGTTCGAGTCTCTCCTGAGTAAATTGAAGAATCTTAACGCTGAAGTGAGTCAAACTATGGCCATCACAAAGATAACTTCATCTCTCCCATCACAATTCCAGCACTTTGTGTCAGCATGGGAATCGGTGCCAGCAGAAAAAAGGACCATGGACGAGCTAGCGGCGAGATTACTGATAGAGGAGCAACGTGCTTCCACCAAAAACAAAGAAGATGAGTCGTCTGCGTTCATTCACAAGTCTACAAGAAAATGCTATCGGTGTGGCAAAGTAGGACATCTGAAAAAGGACTGCAAAACAAAAAGTAAAGGTACAATAATTAATGATACTAAGTGTAATATTTGTAAGAAAAATAATCATAAAAGTTCAGATTGTTGGTTTAAAAATAAAAATGAGAAAAGTCAAAATGTAAACAAAAGAAATCAAAGCAATGCATTCTCTGTGTTCGAGCTATCATCATTGTTTTACAGTCAATTAGAAAGTGATAATTGTTGGGTAATGGATAGTGGAGCTTCAGAGCACATGTGTCATGATTTTAATATGTTTTTAGACTACAAAAAACTAGAATGTCCTAGGTCCATAGTAATTGGAGACGGCAAAATCATACAAGCCATTGGTATTGGAGTTATTTCTTTAGAAGCATTTACAGGTAAACAATGGATAAATACAACATTAAATAACGTTCTACATGTTCCTAGCATCAAGATGAATCTATTTTCAGCAAGTTCAACTACAGATAGAGGTTATGTTTTGACAATTACTAGTAAAATGTGTTATTTCAGGAAAAATAACAATAACAGTGTTTGTGCACTAGCATATAGGAAAAATAACTTATTTCTAATGAAGTTTAGGTCTCATAAAGTTCAAAATGCTTGTGTTGGTAAATCAAGTGACAGCTTATCTGAATGGCATGCTAGAATGTGCCACCAGGATATTGAACAGGTAAAAAACATGTTAAATAAATGTGATATAGATTTCAGTGCTGGTAAACAAGAGGAAATAACATGTGAGCCATGTCTTTTGGGTAAGCTACATAAGAAACCGTTTCCTATAAGTTTAAATAGGGCAGATAAGCCCGGTCAATGTTTACATATGGATTTATGCGGACCTATGGAGACTGTCTCATTAGGTGGATCCAGGTATTATCTACTCATAAAGGATGACTTTTCAAAGTATAGAACGGTTTATTTTCTGAAAAATAAGTTTGAAACAGTTGATAAAATTAAAACCTTTTTAAATTTTGTTACTAAAAATTTAGAATATAAAATTGAAGTAATAAGATCAGATTGTGGTTCTGAATTTATGAACAAAGAGGTGAAGTCTCTCCTAGATCATTTAGGTATTGTACATCAAAATAGTGCTCCGTACACACCCCAGCAAAACGGTTGCATAGAACGTGAAATGCGTACAATAACCGAAGCAGCCAGAACAATATTATTATCAAGTAATTTAGATAAGTCTCTTTGGGCTGAAGCTGTCAATACAGCTGTATACGTTATAAACAGAACTGGTAAAAGTAGGATTAAAAATGTAACTCCATATGAGCTCTGGTATAAAAAGGGATTATATGATATAAACAATTTAAATGTGTTTGGTTCAAAAGTAGGTGTACACATTCCAGATCATTATCGCAAGAAATGGGATAGCAAAGCTGAAATAGGATACTTTGTAGGTTATAGTGAAACAACAAAAGGTTTTAGAATTTATTTTCCCCATAAAAATGATGTTTTGATTAAAAGAGAGGTAACATTTCTGAAAGGCAATTCTAGTAGTCAAAAGTTAGGCAATACTTTTCAAGATCATAATATTATAACCCCACTATTATTAAAAGAAGAAATAAATAATAAAGAGGATGAAATAAGAGAAGAATATCACAGTTTTAATGAGGAAGGTGAAGAAGATGTAACACAGTTATCAGATCTTGATGAAAATACAGAAGTACAAACAGAGGAAATTCTAAATTCAGAAGAAACATCCGAGTCAGAAGAAGAGGCAGAAGAAACACCTCAAGTACTAACACACTCACGGAGAGGCAGAGCAATAAAGAAACCATCAAGGCTAGATGACTACGATACAAACCTTCTGTCCATCGGTACAGAGCCAGCTACTCTAGAGGAAGCGCTTGACTCTGAAGAAAAAGAAGAGTGGAAGATTGCTATGAAGACTGAGCTAGATACCCTGATAGAAAATAACACATGGACAGAAGTAAATAGCGTACCAGAGGGGAATAAAGTAATTTCTAGTAAATGGGTTTTTAAAGTTAAACAAGTAGGTACTAATAAAGTATATAAAGCTAGGTTGGTAGCAAGAGGCTTTGAACAGTCTGATTGTGATTTAGAAGTATATTCTCCTGTAGCTAAATTGCCTACTTTTAGAGTTTTTATAGCAGTTGCAAATAAACTTCAACTTCCAGTTCATCAGATGGATGTTGTAGGCGCCTTTCTACATGGTGACATTGATGAGATTGTATACATCAAGTTACCAAGCGGTGAAACATGCAAGTTAAATAAATCATTGTATGGTTTGAAAAAGTCTCCTAAATATTGGAATAATAAGTTTGATGACTTCATGAGTAAAGAAAATTTCAGTAAATCTAAAAATGATCATTGCTTATATTTCAGAAAGGTAAATGAATGTATGCTATACGTTTTGCTATTTGTTGATGATATTCTTATGTTTTGCACTGAAAACAAGGTTTTGGAAGATTTTAAAAGCGAGCTAAGCAGTAACTTTAATATGAAGGACTTAGGTTTAGCCAAATGTTATTTGGGTATCGATATTGATCAAAAGAAAGGTACAACGGTAATAAGTCAGAAAACATATCTTACTAAAGTTTTAGAGCATTATAATATGTCAGATTGCAAACCAGTTTCTACTCCAATGGACCAAAACTTTAAGTTTGAAATACTAAAAAGGGAAAAATCTGAAAGTCCAGAAATAGAGAAAAAGTGTAGACAACTCATAGGCAGTTTAATGTATGCAGTTTGTGGTACAAGACCAGATCTATGTGTATCAGTTTGTTTCCTCAGTAGGTACCAACACTGTGCTAGTATTATGTTGTACAAGGCATTGAAACGTATTCTAAGGTATATAAAAGGTACATTAAATTACTCTTTGGTATATAATAGCACATCCACAGAATTGCAAGGCTTTGTTGATGCAGATTGGGCCGGTGACACACAAGATAGAAAATCTACCACTGGTTATTTGTTTAAATTATTTGATTGTACTGTAGTATGGTGTTGTAAAAAACAACTTAGTGTGTCATTATCCTCCACTGAGTCTGAATATATTGCATTAAGTATGGCTATTTCAGAAGCATGTTGGCTGAAGAACTTGTTATGTGACTTTGATATTGTCGGTAATGAAGTGATCTTGTATGAAGACAATCAGTCAGCAATAAAACTTGTTTATAAAAATGAAAATAATAAAAGATTAAAGCACTTGGATATTAGGTATCACTTCATTATGGACAAAATAAAGGATAGGTGTATTTCAGTAAAGTATATTAAAACACAAGATAATTTAGCTGATTTATTAACTAAGCCATTGGGAAAAACTGTTTTTGAGAAGTTTGTTAAGTTAATTTTTTAAGAATATAGGCTATGCACATAATCTATGTAATGTTGGTCATGCATTTTTAGAGTTTCATTCCGTTAAAAATAAAGGGGCAAGTTAAGTATTTGAATGTGCCAATATAAAATGCATTACTAACAATTTAGTTAGGATTAAATAGCTTAATATTTATGTTTTAAACAGGGAAAACAGGAAAATATTATGTTGAGGGGTGGTGTAAAAATTTACACCCTATTATAAGGGTGAGGATCGTGTTGGAGCACCATAAAATATTAGTTCCTGATTTCCCCATAACGTATGTGTGTCGCTTCAGTATTTACATAGGTTCTTTATCAGAAAAAATCACTAATGACCAATTTTATTTTTTTGATGGATTTTGCAATCCTTGGTCTGGCTTCTTTATATAGAGTTGCTTTTAATAAAATCATGAAATAATAACATAAAAATCTCACGGGTAAAATGGAACGCTTATGTCAAAATGAATGTCATGTAGTCTATGAAGTAAATCTATGGTCACTGAACTGTCAACAATAAAAAGTTAAACCACGTTTTACGACAAGTCTGTTATTTATTTTAAAATATCACGAAAATCCAGCACGATATTTTAAAAAGGTGGCCTATTCCACAAAAAAAATCTTTATCTAAAAGACTGATTTAGACTTTTTATATAATAACATTATCGCCACTATTTAATTTGTATAATCTTCCAAAGTTGTAAGGGACAGAATTAATGTTTTCGGAACTTCTAAAAACATTTTACTGGCAAATGAGCACTTGACGTGTGGCGCGCAAAGATTACCTAGACGACACGGTTGGCGCACGCGCACTGGCTGACCGATCGACTGCTGCGCAGCGTATCGCGGGTTCGATTCCCGCAAGTAGTTGTTCCGGACCACGGTGTTTGTGTTGTGCATATGAGATTCTGTGTTTGTAAACGCACCCTTGTTACAGGAAGAAATTCCTAGTGTGGGGCAATGTTTTGTAAAATATACAGGGTGCAATCTTAGTCGTGGGCAATATTTTAATCTAATGCTCTACTAACGATACTGAATGTATAACGCAACTCAAAAGCATTATTAATGCAATTATGTAAAACCTTTAAAAAAAATCATGTGTCTCAAAGTATCAACACGGCGCGTAGACGCGTTAGGATACTTCAAGACTTATTGGGGATTAA
Source organism: Agrotis clavis (assembly GCA_954870645.1). NCBI lineage: Eukaryota > Metazoa > Arthropoda > Insecta > Lepidoptera > Noctuidae > Agrotis > Agrotis clavis. Next base: position 34,520,226 of record OX940917.1, on the reverse strand, counting down.
GATTTTTTTTTATTACTTTTAGTGTTTATTTGCAACATTATGCCTTTGCAATGTGACTTAAAACATTTTTAAGGTTTTCCAAACTTGCATTAAAAAATATTTTTGATTTGCGAATTATTACCCCTAATGCAAGTATCGTGACTAGAGATCTTTAAAACTAAGAGTCGCAGAGACCTGAAATTTTGAGAAATAGTAGATTGAATTTGTAAACCAAATGTAAAAATATAGAAAAGAACCCTGTGTTTGTATTTTAGGAGTTGTAAGGGTAAAACCTCATGGCCGCGCCATTAAAATGGTGACAAAAACATTATCACCGATATCTCACTGAAAAAGCATGTCAGACGTCTGAAGTTTTTTGTAAAACACAGATTTGCATTTGTCAAAACTAGTAAAAATACAACAAAAAATCCTAGTTTTATATTTCAGGAGCTGTAAGACTAAAACGCCATGGCCGCGCCATCGAAACGTTGAAAATTTAGTGTTTCGCCAATATCTCACTGAAAAAGCATCTCAAAGGTCTGAAGTTTTTTGTAAAACACAGATTTGAATTTGTCAAAACTAGTAAAAATACAACAAAAAATCCTAGGTTTATATTTAAGGAGCTGTTGAACGAAATCTTCAATGCGTCTTGAATATGTCAATTAGGGTGACCACGGATTATTATTTACAGAGAAATTTCCACCTTTTTTATTAGAAATGATATCCCAAGGATTCGTCGAACAATGAGGAGCAATAATATGGCTACATCTTTAAAAATCACATAAATTTGAGATTGTTGGTATATGTTTTTAAAAATTCATTATTAAATTTAAAATTCAGGTCAGTGTCAGGTTAAGACGATACATAATTTAACATATGGTTTAATCGATGACTATTAAGATATAAAACAGGAGAATTTTAAAAACTATACAGGGTGACTTTTTTACCACCGTCCAAAATTTTTCTATGCATTAGGTATCAATCATTAAACCCATTTTTGAAAAAAAATCGATACGTCAAATTGTCATATTAAATCATTTTCTCATCCGCTTTGTGTGGTCACTAAGCTAAACGTTAATAATATACACTTGCCGACGCATGAAACGGACAGAGCGCACCCCGCTGACCCCCCGCCCCGCCCCGCTACACCTGACCGACACATCACAGCGCGGTGTCCAGATTCATCAACTTTTTATAGTTAACATTGAGACGTGATATCTCGATATTTTTGTATTGATTGATACAAAAAGAAAAAAACACGTATTCAATGATTTTCGCCAAAGATTAAAATTAAAATTTGGATGGTGACTAAAATATCACCCTGTATAGTGTGAATAAGCTCCATTTAAAGCCGCCTGTCTTTAAATGGAGCACTCAACATCGAGCAATCTCTAATTTATGTGATTTTTAAAGATATAGCCATATTATTGCTCCTCATTGTTCGACGAATCCTTGGGATATCATTTCTAATAAAAAAGGTGGAAATTTCTCTGTAAATAATAATCCGTGGTCACCCTAATCGACATATTCAAGACGCATTGAAGATTTCGTTCAACAGCTCCTCAAATATAAACCTAGGATTTTTTGTTGTATTTTTACTAGTTTTGACAAATTCAAATCTGTGTTTTACAAAAACCTTCAGACCTTTGCGATGCTTTTCCAGTGAGATATTGGCGAAACACTAAATTTTCAACGTTTCGATGGCGCGGCCATGGCGTTTTAGTCTTACAGCTCCTGAAATATAAAACTAGGATTTTTTGTTGTATTTTTACTAGTTTTGACAAATGCAAATCTGTGTTTTACAAAAAATTTCAGACGTCTGACATGCTTTTTCAGCGAGATATCCGTTATAATGTTTTTGTCACCGTTTCAATGGCGCGGCCATGAGGTTTTATCCTTACAACTCCTAAAATACAAACACAGTATTTTTTTCTATATTTTTACATTTGGTTTACAAATTCAATCTACTATTTCCCAAAATTTCAGGTCTCTGCGACTCATAGTTTTAAAGATCTCCATGGCCGCGCGGTTCGGAACGTTTCGATGGCGCGGCCACGTTCAAACCCTTATAACTTTTTAACCATTGCTTTGACTTTATGGTTTTTGGGAATCGACTTTTGGGGTTTTTTTTCTGGGTCTATAATAAAAAAAACATGGCCGCGCGGTCGAAACGGACGGGGTAACTCAGCCCTTGTTACTGAACAATGTTTGTTCCAAAACTTTGGAAATTCGCAAAAAAAAAATGTTTTTCATTCATATTGAGAAATTGATCGGGCCCATCAGTATTATTATTCATTTTTTTTTTGCGAATTTCCAAAAGTCTTAGAATAAACATTGTTCAGTAACATGGGCCGAGTGACCCCACGAAGGTTTTGCGCTATTAACGTTACACGTGTCTTTGGCCGGAGCACAATCTTCACTGTCACTTTCAAGACTTAATATAGTTGCTTCCAATATACAAATGTACTCTATGGTCGCAAACAGAATGCTGTTGCAAGATGCTGAGTGCTGAACAAGATAGTCCATGAGGGGCTTATAGCTGCTAGTCACAGTAAAAAATACATATGTACCCCTAGGTAGTTGAATATTGTCATTGACGGTCGATTTCTGCGGTATGACAGGCCGCGCCGCTGCCTTGACCAGTGTAAATGCCCATTAGGATTAGGATGACATGGCAATCAAATAGGTGTTTACGGCCGGGAAAGGATTTTGCCAACTTAATTATGGTCCTGCCCGAGTATCATCGTCGTTGTCATATCCTCGTTATATGCGATACCTCATCGCTTATAACGAGCTGGTGGCGAACTGTGAAGTAACCACATTTTTTGTACGAGACGTACACGCCAGAGCTTTATGAAAAAAAAAGCTTCTAAAAATATTATCATGGGACCATCTGTAAAAACCGCCTTCAGGCTAGCGTTTGTCCAGCGTAGGCGTACACGTATGCGCAGCGCAGACACTGCAACAATGCGGGAGGTTCAGGCGTTGCGTCGTTTCTTCTGGAGTCAATTAAACGCTGCGCTAACGCAGCGCAGACGTCACATGGGCCGTTCCGTTTCTGTGTGACGTCTACGCCGTGCTCGCATACGTTTATCGAACGCCTACGCTTGACAAAAGCCAGTAAAAAAGAATTTTCAAATAGGTCCAGTCGTCATCGAGAAATCGGGGAAAATTAATGTGACAGACTAAATAATTTATTAATTTAACGAATTGAGTAACTCCTAAAAAAAAGCGCCATACATTGAAAAAAGTTTATTTATCAAATGTTACAGTTGGCAAGGTTACATTATGACAAATACTTTGTACCCGTTAGTCCTGACCGGAAATGAGATTGTTATTCCTCTGAATACATCATATTATATTTTCATACAATCCTAAACGTTCTAGGAAGTGGAGGCGATGATAGAACGTACTATAAAACAAGTGTAGAGATAGGATAGCTAAATCTGCACTTTTTGATAATTAATGAAGGTGTAGTTAGACATTGGCAGTCGATTGTGTGCAGCCGGAGTACAGTAGACGGATGGAATAAATAAAATCTTGTATGTGTCTACATAATAGGACTCATCAATGGAAATTGATGATGAATCAATGGGGAAGGCAAGTCAAAGCTAATTGTAGATGGCGCCACCATAGCTTAGCCCTAATCCGACCAATGACGTAGTACTATTTTGAAGTACCTTTAAGATTTGAACCAATGACGATGCTTGGAACAAGCTATACTAGCGCCATTAGTTCCCCAGTTGCCATCCCCATTAATTTTGACAATCTGAGCGACTATCATGCACTGCCAACCCAGCTTATTAATACAGGGATCAGTAAACGACGTTTCACTAGACACGCACGTACAACACCAGTGCAACCTGTTACATTTGATTCAAGTGTGATTCCAAGCTATGTTTTACATAATCAATTGTTTGTTAAACTAGAGTTCGAGTAAAATTCAGTCTATAGTCACCTGTAGCCCTAAACAGTAACGTGGAAATTAAGTCCAACGAAGTGGGGCCGGCAAAGGGAATGTCAACATGCACTTACAAACATTAAATAAGTACGATCAGTTACAGCTATGCTTACCCTAAAGAATCTAAAAGTAGAAAATCTCGTAATCGAGGTGTTCCTTATTAGTGTCTCCATACAAACTGTTTAGTAGTTATATCTTAATCGTATACTAGAATGATCGAAGTGAGGTGGGCGCTTGCCGCTGTAGGCCTGAGAAAGTGGTGGCTAGTCGCGGCGCGTTCCAAGGAGGGGACCGCAATGAACATGCAATTATTATGCACTAGCTTCCGCCCGCGGCTTCGCCCGCGTGGTGTTTTGATAGCCTATGTTTTTTCTCAGGGTCTAAAGATTGTCTGTGCCAAATTTCATCAAAATCGGTTGAGAGGTTTAAGCGGGAAAGCGTAACAGACAGACAGACAGACAGAGTTACTTTCGCATTTATAATATTAGTTTGGATTTCACTGCAGACCGAGATGCAGATCATATTATATCAAACCAGTTCTGGTTACATAACTTGTTGTTTTCCCTCCCAGTAACGCGCTTGAGGCTTACATTTAGGTAGAAGTACACTTATAACTAGATGTGTAGAACATTAATACATGATACACTTTCTCAGACACTGTTACAAATTTCGCGGGACAGTAAAAATAAACCCATGCGAAGTTTCTATTGTCAATCACAGTGTTTTATAGTTCCAACATAAGTTTTTAAAAGTTAGATGTTTTATGGGACTATTTCCTATTATTTCGAATCTAGCATTATAGGATGTGAACTAATCAAGTTCCCACTAAGATAGTTCATCAAATTGATGTAAATCTCGGATATAGATGCTCAACAATAGTTATGTCAGAAATTCTGGTAAGAATACAGTGAATTACTGAACATTGACAGTCTCAGTGAGTTTTAGTAGTTTTGAGGATGCTCCAGAGCTGAATAATTGATTGATTATAAACAAAATGTAACAGTTGAATGTCCCACGAAATTCGTACAGGTTCGACATTTATACACAAAATAATTTATTTCTAAATATTACTTTTTTCTAAAAATCTACTTTAATGTTTTAAACCTTATTTATTTAGAAAATTTAAAATAAATCGGATTCCCTAATTGTTATTATTATCGTAGAAAAAAGCTTACTTTACAAAAAATAATTCGATGGATACTCGGTACTTGTACTTTGATGATCAGATTTAGAAAGACATGTTCGTAAAGATTGTAAATGAATAACACTTTCAACCATAGATTTTCTAAAAGAAGTAATTAAAAGATGTATGATTATAATTTTTTATTAAACCAATACTGAAGGCTTATATTTAGCAGTAGACTGATGTGTTGATTACAAAAAGTAACTGCTAAAGTTTTCTCCCGCATATATACGTATACATATATCATGATCCTTATGTTTTGTCAAATAAATGGGAATGCATGTACAAAATAGTGTCAAGTTAAAATACTAGTAAGTTATTATTGCTTGCTTCTTTCCACTATTTTGAAGAAACAAACAAGTTTAAGTTAATTAAAGCTAAAAAAAATATCTAGAATGTGAAACATGATCTGGTGATCAAAGTACAACGGTCTCCGCAACTTACACCAGTACAAAATTATAAACAAAGTATGTATCTTAAAAAAGTTAAAGACTATGTTACCAACTGGACAATTATAATTTAAAACATTAGTAAAACTGCAATAGGCCTGCTATTGTGAATTAGTGGAAACTACAGTTTATTGAGGTTGAGACAAAATAAAAATTATACGAATCTTTGCAGCCAGAGGCTTCTTGCCTCTAAGTCCCATGGCTGAGCATGAGTATTGATATGTCGTCTTTAGAGTTTAAAGTAGCAACCTTTGGGATGGTGCTTGTCTTATTGCTCTTGTTTTGGTAGTGTTTATAATATTAATTTGATCGACTCTACTGATGACTACCGATCTCTTTCTCGGGAGCTTAACGCAATGTTCCATTTTTTTTTTCTCAACAATAAAAGGAAGCACGTGTCTGTGTGATATATTATTTAAGGGTATAAGTTTCCGGTGGACAGGATGTCGGCACCTGGGAATGGAATGCTGTACTCAAAACTACGAATCATCGCGATAATCAACTACACTTTATCTTTTCAACGATATGTAGCACATTTGTTGTAGTGTCCCAAGTTTCTATCCAAATTCACTACTTTGCTTTATTTCGGGAAGGTTTTATCAAATTAAAAGCAAGAACGCATTATTTAAAATATTTAAGCTATCCTAATAAAAAATATATCAAAACTCGAGCCAAATTCAAAATCTAATGAATATTTAATTCACTCACATATCAGGAGAACCCAAATATTATTGATTTGTGTCATTTATCCTACTTGTAAAATGGAAGGGAGCTAAAACTAGTCCCTTGTATTAGGCCCGCTATCTCAACCTCAATAAACTGAACATGAAGAACTAAGAGGCGACATCCTTAATCTAAATTTATATTTAATACAGCGCGGCTCTTAGTGTTACAATACTTCAAAAAAAAATGCTTATCCATGATAATTATTATCATAAAAACATAATTGTTCAGAAAAAGACTTCAACAGACATAAAAAGCAATTTGTATATAACATAATAAACAATCGTTGTGGAAACATTACTATGTGTTGCTAAAAACATGTTTAGAACACGAAATAATTTTGCGCAACTAGTGTTTACTATGCATAAGCGACTTGCGGGTCTAAAAAAGTCACTTTAGCAACACCACAATATGCATTGCGAAAAAATTTGTAATTTGGAATATTCTATTATACCTATTGCTCGAGTAATAGAGAACAATTTTATCGCAATTATGTTAGTAAAATTACTAAACTGGCGTTTTTAGATCCCCTGAGAGAATGTCTGTTACAATGAAATGTCGTCCCTTAGCGTGGGGTGATACTTGTGGCAATGGCGCGGCCGGCGAGGTCGTGCGGCGCCGCGGCTTGAGCAACTTAGGGGTTGAAGGTGGGCAGAGAGGCAAGCTTGGCCTTCACCTCGTCGCCGGCGTCGTCGCAGAGCAGCAGCGTGTGCGAGTAGCCCATGGTGACCTGCGTGATGTTGAGCCCGTCCATGCGTGTCACCTCCTTGGGCCGCGCCGATGATTTGTTTATGTCACCCGTGCCCTGCAAGTAACACAATCATAAGAATGAGAAACGGTGCATATTTTTATAAGAGACTAAGCGACCCTCCCCGTCTCCGCACGAGTGCAAGCTCTAATCTATTATGCATGTTATGTACGTAAAAACCTTCTTCTTGAATCTCTCTACCTATTAAAAAACCGCATCAAAATCCGTTGCGTAGTTTTAAAGATCTAAGAATGCATAGGGACAGACAGACAGCGAGAAGCGACTTTGTTTTAGGCCCGGTATCCACCAAAGCGGAGAGGAGAGGAGATGTGTCTGAATAACCAATCAGATGTCTGTAATAAGCGTCTGTCAATAAGCGGAGAGATGTGGACATCTGATTGGTTATTCAAACACATTTCCTCTCCTCTCCGCTTTGGTGGATACCGGGCCCTATAGTATGTAGTGAAGGACAAAGGTGACTCTTCATCCGTAATAGGTATTCGTTTTTTCGTTTTTCTTTTAATTTTTTTAAATGGGTTTTCTCTCTCAAAATGTTGACCAGACCCAAAGATGATGCCTAAGATTGAGCGAGCTCACCCAAAAAGTACAGGAACTACTGCGCACCGAAGGAACATAGTGAAACTGGTGTCAGAGGTCGGAATTATGTAGAGTTATTTTACTACTTGCATCGAAATCTTGATATTATTATGGATCTTCCCGGGATTTCTTAAAGACAATCTCGTGTGGAAAACAGAAAAACATCAAAGATAGATGAGACAAATAAATTGTGTAAAATTAAATAACTTTTTTATTTAATAAATCACAGTAATTTCTGGTCTTTAGAAGTAATCCCAGGATTTGGGGCATATTCGCATTATTCTTTTGCTTTATGAAATCAGTGTAAGTACATGAATAATGCTACCTAATTCCGACCTATGATTATGACGTTTATTAGAACGTGTGTATTAAGAAATGGTATACAGGTGACAAGCTAATGCTAAAGCCAGTTACTCACCAGTTCTCCGTAGGTGGGCGAGACGCCCCAGGCTACCAGCGAGTCGTCGGCCGCGATCACGATGGAAGTGTTGCTTGTGCCGACGCAGCGTATGTTCCAACCTGTAGCAATAATATTACGTTTTTAGCTGTGAGTTTGTAATTAACTATATTCTGCCTGTGGCTTCTCTCGCGTGACTTCATTGATGTTTCTATACAACGTGTAACGTTAAAAGCGCGTAGGGTAACTCAGCCCATGTTACTGAACAATGTTTGTTATAAGACTTTTGGAAATGCACAAAAAAAAAAAACATTTTTCATACTGATGGGCCCGATCAATTTCTCATTTTGTTTGCGAATTTCCAAAAGTCTTAGACCAAACATTGTTCCGTAACATGGGCTGAGTTACCCCACGAGAGGTTTTGCGCATTTAACGTTACACGTTGTACAGACAAAAATTCTAAAAACTATATTTTTGGCTTCGGTATCGATTGTAGATCACACCACTCACAGATCAAATTTTCAATGTACAGTTTTAATTTTCCTACCATATTATTATAATATGTATAGATACCAGCGATCAGCGTTACTCTAGGTACATAGTATTAGACTCACCGCTAAGATCTTGCACCGGCTTCGGATACATGTTCGCTTCGCCAGTACGCTTGGTCTGCCCGAACAGAAACAGTCCACCTGTAATTAATACGAAATATATGTTAATTAATACTACCACCAGCGATCGCTCTTTTAATAAAGTAAAAACGTTGCCCCACATCAGGAATTTGTCTGTATCGTCGGTGCGTTTACTAACTTTTAAAGGTCATACAAATAATTGTTCTGTGTGGAAATGAAACTCGCGACCCACGTTAGCACGGTGAGCGCAGTAGCTTAGTGATAGACTGTACTGCGTGTCTCAGGTTCGATCTCGAACGAATATTTGTTTACATTACCCATACCATGAGTTGTCATTACGATACTCGTTCACACGCATCGAGCGCGTTTGGCGCTCTCATTGGTTGAGAGTTCAAACAACCTTGGAGCGGGCCAATGAGAGCACCAAACGCGGTCGATATCGATGATCGAGTATCGTAATGACAACTCATGGTAGTTGTTTCACGTCTGGCTGTTTGTTATGTGGCAATGGGCTGGACACAGACGGGCAAGTTGATCTTGCTGGCTTTCGCCTCAAGGGCTTCACACACAGCAGCTATAATGTATATTAATGTACATTACATCCCGGGATGTATAGCTTTAAATTATCTTAATGTATCACACAACACAACAGGTAATGTAATGTATATTTCCCTACATTTCATAACATCCTTTTTGAAGAGAGATAGACGGAAATGTATTGAGATGTATTAAGATGTATCGAAATATAGTACCTTAATACCTAATACAGTACCTTCGATTCGAAGATGTAAAAATATACATTATAGCCGCAGTGTGTGGTCTCCTGACGATTTCTATGGAAAGATGTAATGAGATGTATCGTGTTATAGCTGCTGTGTGTGAAGCCCTTAAGTCGGTTCTGTCTAGACTGCTTAGCGAATGCCAATGGTAGTTCGTTCCGAATTGCCGGCGATGCGAAATATTGGCGGTAACATCTAAGGAATTGAACGCCGTCCAGAGGGGACCAACAGAGGCCAGCAAACATTCGATGGGTCCGTGAGTACGCGGCGGCTGACGGTTGATAATGAAGAAAGTTTATTTAGAAAAAAAAAAGAGTACTTTAGAGCTATTTAAGGAACACGGTATATTTAATTCAGTACGAGTTTGAGAGTCAATGTTTCTACCATCTAAAAAGCACTCCACTCTCTCTCACTTCACTGCCAGGTTGAAGTGGGATTGGGCGAGCCATGTGTATGGCCCACCAAGCCCTATGCCAGAATGCATAGGGCTTGGTGGGCCACAGTCGTTACACAGTGGGTGCCGCCGGATGGGCGTCGTTGCCGAGGGAGGCCTAGAAAACGCTGGCGTGACGATCTAGACGCGGTTATCAGAAATTGACAAAGGGAAGAGTGGAAGGTTATGGGGGAGACTTGACCAGCAGTGGGATTATACAGGGTGCAATCTTAGTCGTGGGCAATACTTTAATCTAAGACTCTAGTTACGATACTGATTGCATTAGGGGTAATAATTCGCAAATCAAAAATATTTTTAATGCAAGTTTGGAAAACCTTAAAAATGTTTTAAGTCACATTGCAAAGGCATAATGTTGCAAATAAACACTAAAAGTAATAAAAAAAATCTTATTACCCAATAAGTCTTGAAGTATACAAATTTTAAAGCGCAGTATAACGCGTCTACGCGCCGCGTTGATACTTTGAGACACTTATGATTTTTTTTAAGGTTTTACATACTTGCATTAATAATGCTTTTGAGTTGCGTTATATATTCAGTATCGTTAGTAGAGCATTAGATTAAAATATTGCCCACGACTAAGATTGCAGCCTGCTGTATAGTTAAAAAAAGGTGGTGTATGTACCAAGTTCGTTGACAGCGAGGCTGTACGTGCCGCCGCAGTGCACGGAGCGGACACCGCGCGACATTGACTCAAAGTACTTGATCATGCGCGGCACGCTCTCGTCCTTCTGCTCCGCGTGGCCCAGCCTCCCAAACCCGCCGAAGCCCCAGCTGTACGCACGCTTGCGGGAGTCTATCGCCACCTGATAATCAACATGTATTCCTTTATTTATTATTAAAACACACAACATATAGATTACCTATGGTAGATTCACTGCAAGTCTTAAAAAGGGAACCTAGCAATGTTGATTTTTTTTTTAGTTTTTGTTGATTTTTCAAAAACGGATAGTCCGATTTCGATCAAATTTTTATGGGACCATCTAGAACTATATACTTTCCAACAAAAAATATTCAAATCGTTTGAAGCGACGGAGTTATGGGCGAACATAAAAAAAACGAAAATATAAACATCCGAATTGATAACCTCCTCCTTTTTGAAGTCGGTTAATAATAAACCGATTAGTGGACCCAGCTCATTGGCCATGCAGCAGATGTGGACCAAAACGTTATGAACCTATAGACAAGCCTAGATCAGTAGTAGCATCTTACCGTGTGGTTATTCCCACAAGAAAAATCAACGATCTCGACATCCTTGACGATGTTGATGTGGCCCTCCTTGGTCTTCTCGAAGAAGTGCGCCACGTGCTTGGGAGCGGTCTCGAAGTGGAACGAGAGCTTGGTGGAGGTCACGAAGTACTTGCCGTCCGAGTTGTGCCCTGCCGAGTAAATGGCAATGCATTTAAAGTTCCGTTGTTCACTGTGGTTGGTCGCAATTGTAGCCGTCTTCACCTTAATGATGACAGTACTTCGATTCGTGGTTAAGCCGCGCTTGCCGAGGTTGGCCTGTAGATGGGTGACCATCTATAGTAGCGAGTTTCCTCCGTGCTTAGAAAAGAAGCTGTAATTTGCAAATTTTTGACAGTCGTTACTGTTAGTCAGAAGCTCGAATGTCGACAACCAGTCTTACCAAGGGGTATTGTATTACCCAGTTACTGGGTTGCGGACGTGAGATACGTAGATGTAAAATACTGATATACCTGCATCTGGTTCGATTGGATGCCGACCCTCAATATAGTTGGGAAAAGGCATATTATGAAGATAGAACTTACCCAGCTGGCCGTACTCGGGCAGTCCGAACGAATGCAGGGCTCCGTTACAGTCCAGGATCATTGAGAACTCGGCTCCGCAGCCCACCTTCACCACGGGAGCGCCGCTGTAAACAATCCAACAGTTACACTTAGGGCTGGTTTTTCAATAGTCAGTTAACCGTTACCTGAGGAACAAAAATAACGGTATGACATATTTTCCATAGATAAGCTGTCAAACCGCCATTTTTATTCCTCAGTTAACGGCTATCTGACTATTGAAAAACCAGCCCTTAGGCTAGAAATTAAAAAAATTATCTTGATCCTGATCTTTGTCTGTAACAAATCAGCGACCGACATTAGATGCGGCCGTCAAAAGTAAAGAAACGTGATTAGAATTGAGATAGCTTTATAGCAACGATGGGCACCGACGGTAGTGTGTTTGATGTACGTACCTGTACCGGACGCGCGTCGGCTTGAGCACCTGCGGCGATGTGTGCCCAATGCCGCACTGCCCGCACTTATTGTCGCCGCACGCGTACACCGTGCCCGTGTCTGGACACATTCAATTCATATTAAACATTAATACCACATTCAATTCATATAAAGGTACTCAGTGAATGACAGCTCTGAAGTACATAGTACTCACAAAATGTCGGCTATGAAGCTATATAATACATGGAAGATTGAATCAATACAATGCAAATACAGTTGTACAATCTTCAGCAGCTCCAACAATGGTATTAAGTATACTTCCACTATCAATTCAGTCTCATGGAGCAGGACCAGCATGGAGCCAAGCATTATTATCAGCGATATAGTCGATTAGTGCGAAGATTATCCTGGTTGTAACTTTAGTCCACGTTTTATTAATAGGGGGCTAATGAATATACATACTTTATTTATTCCCTAGTTTATATTTAGGCACTAATTAAACCATTATGTAAAACTTTACTATATTAACTTTCTGTGGCCATCTATACCTTCGTAAAAAAATGTTGAATATTTTATTTATTTATTTGTAACACCGTCAGCGAAGAAGCAACCATCGGCTTTTTCTTGCTGAAGAAACGTACAACAAGATGTATATCCTTCTGCATCCGTTTAAAACTGAAAGCTGACTCTACTATAGTTGAGAAAAGCTTTGTAGGGCCAAAGAATGTTCATACCTGTGTGCATCCAATATCAAATAATTTTGATTTTTATTCTAAAGTCCGTTCGGAAAACAGGAGGAATTTCGTACATTGACCTATTGTTACCTGTCTCTGTCACTCCCGCGTAAATATAATGAGTCTCGCTTGCACAGATGCAATGGCCGCCATCTATACATCAAATAATAGGTCAATGTACGAAATTCCTCCTGCTTTCTGACCGGACTTATTTTATTACCTGTGACGAAGAGTGTGTGGTGCCTGCCGACGGCCGCGTGGATTATGTTCTTGCCTTTCAGAGCCGGCACGGGCTCGGGCACATTGCGCGTCACCGTGTCGCCGAAGCCCAGCTGGCCGTACGTATTGCGACCTGCGACAAAACTTTTGTAAACATCATTTTATCGCGCACTGGCAGTGAATGAGACTCCACTACTGGCCTTAAGTAAACAATTATGTATTTACTAATTGTTGCCAGCGGTTGCCACTGAAGCGTGGGAACTGATAAATAAAAACACTCACCAAGATTTACAAATTATTTATTGGGTAGTGAGTTAAAAGCAGAGGTCGGAATTAGGTAGAGTTTAATGTCAAAATCAAAGCATTTATTTCAAGTAGGCCAGTTACAGGCACTTTTGAATTGTCATAGACAATTAAAGGAATATTAAGTATTAAACACTAAAAAGTTATGGTGCTACAGTCCCAGTCACAAGACATAAGAACTGTGAAAGTACCGTAGATGCACGTTCCAAGTCGTAGATCTCTATGGAGAAGAACGTGCAAGAAACTCCATGGACACTCTTTTCAGATCGCCAAAATTATTACAGAATCATGTACTTCCACTGATTTCATACAGCGAAAGAATAAATTGGATATGCCTCAAATCCCTAATTACTTTTAAAGAGCTGAACAATCCCGTGATTTTTAATATCAAAAAGTTATTTACTCTTACACATTTATCTCATCTATCTTTGATGTTATTATTATTTATTACTGTTTAACACACAAGATTGTCTATCAGAAATCCCGGGAAGATCCATATTAATATCATCATTTCGATGCAAGTACTAAAGTAACTCTACGGCCAGGTTCACACGGCGATTATTTTCCCGTATACCGTATAAACGATTTTATCGAATAGATTAGTGACAACAGAATATATATGAAAACTTAAAAATTGTTTACACGACGTTCATACGGGAAAATCCCGTGTTCGAGAAATATATTTTACCGTATACCGTGCGAAGTTGTCACCGGAACGCCGCGTCTCGAAACGATTTTATCGAATACGGCACGCAGTGGCGCTTATGTTCATGTTGTCTCGTTCACACGACTCGCCCATTCGAGAATCGTACGCACTCGCATGCGTGGCCCGAAAAAATCGAATCGAATGGTTGCCGTGTGAACGACTGCATCGTATACGGTAAAACCGTATACGTGAAAAAATCGAATCGAATGGTCGCCGTGTGAACCTGGCCTATCTAATTCCGACCTCTGGTTATAAGGCTGCGTAGGTAGGCGCAGTAAAGTCCTGGCTTATCGCGTAGCTAGAGGGACGCGGCCTCCGAGGTGGAAGAGACCGCAGGGTCGAGCTGGTAGATGTGCCGGCAGGTCTGGTGTGAGCCGCTAGGTGTCGCGAGCGCAGGTCTTTATCGTTCGGTAGGGTGAGCTACCTAAGCTCAACGAACGACAAGGATCGGTTGAAAAACCCGCGGAAAACGTTTTGCTTAAAATGACTTTTCGTATCAGCGCGATTCAAGACAATTTTACGCAGATACCCACACATTTTGATTATGAACTTATGAGATGAACACATTTTGACTAACCTGTTCTATTAAATCTTAGTAAATTGAAACAAAATATGATTTTTATTAGAAAACAGTGAAAATCGTACTCTCCGATGATTAGAAATACATTCATTTTAAAGACTTTTTCTCCTACCATTATTTTTGCACTCTAAAACGGAATACGGCTTAAATAAGGAAATATGAATTTGTCGCGAGACTAGCAACTCGACGCGATTTGAGAACGCCACTGGGATCGGTTAAGCGCAAGTTAAGCGTAACAACGCTTAATTGTGGCACGCGTGGCACGCCTACACTTCCACTGTTTTTTCTTTTCCGTGTAGATAACGTTGATATTCACACAACGTTGCATACTACAACTCGAAATTTTTCCCGTGGGAACATAAAATCGGGATAAAAATTATCCTATGTGTTAATCCAATTATAAATTCTCAGAGTACAAAATTACATCCAAATCCGTTCAGTGGTTTTTGCGGGAAAGAGTAACAAACATCCATCCATCCAAATAAATAAACTTTCGCAATTATAATATTAGTAGAAAGTTCTGTTGAGAACAAGACTGTTACATTAATTCTTCCGTGGTCCGTGTTTCATTGTCTCAGCGTTTGTGATTTGGGAATAGTGTGGCGGGATTGCACTAATGCTGGGGCCACATTGGCGGGCAAAGATTCGTGTCACACGATGCATCGTTAAATTGACGCAGGCGATCCCTTTTACCCGCGTCGGTTTACCGACAGCATCGTCTTCACCCAAATACTACGCGTTGCCATGATCTACCCGGCCACATATTCGCAGTAGCGCGCTAATGTAGCCTCAAAAAAACAGACCATTGAATCAATCCGCCAGTTTTACTGAACTTTCTCGAGCTGAACATGTGTAGCTCTCACATCGCAAAAAGTTCGGATTGCAATGGCACAAATAAACACGTTTTTTGTATGGGAGTCCCCTTAAATATTCGTTATATTTTAAACTTATGTTCTGTGAATATTTCTACTTGTTGCCGTTATCAAAATCAAGCAAAAAAATTACATTTGTTGTATGGGAACCCCTAAAAAATATTTTATTCTGTCTTTTATTTGTTACTAGCTTCTGCCAGCGACTTCGTACGCGGATCCTGTTGCTTATGCCAGCGACAATGGGGTCGTCAAAATCGAAGATCTGAAACGTCTGATGTCGAATTCTTAGAGCCTGGGGACGGGAAAACAACGGGACGCGCATGACGATTCCAGATTCGTACAAAAGTAAGTCAACAGGAAATGCCCATCAGACTAAACAACTCTTGCTAAGACGTGATTCCTATTATGTTATAGTGTAGCTGGGCTCTTGGAGTTCCACATCAGGTGTTCCAGATCTCAATTTTTATACAACAACAGAGAGTGCTCATCAGACTGAACAACTCTTGCTAAGACGTCATTACTGTAAATTATGTAATAGTGTAGCTGGGCTTTTGGAGTTCCACATCAGGTGTTCCAGATCTTCAGTTTTTATACGACAATAGGGAGTGCTCATCAGGCTGAAAAACTCTTGCTAAGACATCATTACTGTGTATGTAATAGTGTAGCTGGGCTCTTGGAGTTCCACATCAGGTGTTCCATATCTTCAAATTTATTTTCTCAGCAGAAAGCGCTCATCATGTGGAACAATTTTTGCTGTGTCGCTATTTTTGTATCTCTTATAGTTTAGCTGATCTATTGCAGTTCTGCATCAGATGTTCAAGTTTCTCAGATAAATTATAGCCTATATGTTGCCCAGACTTAATAGCTATACAACAAAAAAAAACAATCATATCCATCCAGTGGTTCCGAAGATTAGCGAGTATGGAGTAACTTCTCCCGTTTTCCTATCATTTCCCTTCACTGCTCTGCTCCTATTGATTGTAGCGTGATGAAAAGTATACTATAACCAGCGCAGGAGTATGAAAAATAATTGTACCAAGTTTCGTCAAAATCCGTCGAGTAGTTTTTGTTTCTATAACGGTTATACAGACAGACAATAATTTTATTAATTGCATTTTTGGCATCAGTATCGATCCCTAATCACCCCTTGATAGTTATTTTGGAAATATATTTCATGTACAGAATTGACCTCTCTACAGATTTATTACAAGTATAGAAGATAGATTATAGCAGCAACCGAAATACATCATCAGTGAAAATTTGCATGCCTAACTATCACGGTTCATGGTTCAGCTTGGTTACAGACGGACAGCGTCTTAGTAATAGGGTTCCGTCTTCCCCTTTGGGTACGGAACCCTAAAAAGGGTAGTTACCAAAGGTGTAGACCTCGCCGTTCTCGTCCACAAGCACGGAGTGGCCGGCAGAGCAGCTGCTGGCGATGAAGCGGTACTGCAAGGCATAAGAGAGACATGTTACTACGGACGTTGTTCCACCACATCCTCATACTACTTGTATACAATGTGTGTGTGATTGTAATCATTTATTCTAATGTTCTTTTCAAGCAGTGGTGGCCCAGTGGACCCCAGACTGGTGCATTACTTTGTGTAATTTATTTCGTCACCGTTTTGCATGCCGCATGTCCTAGAACCAACAAATTTGAAGACATGTGACATCCACCAACCCGCACTGGGCCCGCGTGGTGGATTATGGCCCGCTCTTGCCCGTTTTCACCAACATTCCCTAAGTTTATGGGATCCCCTAAACATGCTTAAGGGACGGTAAAAAGATGGTTTCTGTTTCACCAGCTGTTAGGGGTCAACTAAACGCTAAAAGTTCCCCTAAATTTAGGTGCTCGACATTTTGGCCCATAAACCGGCACATAAGTGAGTGATCTTTTAAGCAACGAACATGGATAGCGATTTAAATGATTTTTTGGAAGATCTAGAAACTGTTTCTACTATATTCGATGTAAATAACCGCCGTAGACCAAAAATATATCGAAAACGACCAAATTACTTCGAAAGTTTTGATGAAACTGATTTTTTTCGGAGATATAGGTTAAGTAAATCGTCAGTGTTGTTTTTGTTGGAAAAGATTGAACATGCCTTAGAATTTCCTGATAATAGGTGAGTACAATCAACTAATTACAAGGTTTTCTAAGTAGGTAGCATAAGCATACAATGACAGAATTATATCATTGGTATACGCATGGTATTTTTTTTTTGTTTAGTTGGCGCTGCGTTTATATATTTCTGATAAACTTGTGTAGTTACAAATGATCCGATGTCCTTACCTATATCATTTGCTTTAATTTTATTTCAGAAATAACTCTATATCTCCAATAAATCAATTATTAATAGCATTGAGGTTTTATGCTACGGGGAATCACTTGTTAGCTGTGGCAGACATGGGTGGAATCAGTGTGGCTACTTGCAGCCGAATAATAAAGCGAGTATCTGCAGCGATTGTCACTTTGCGTCCAGAGTTTGTCACCTTCCCTGATACAAGTGAGGAGCAAGAAAAAGTGAAGATGGAATTTTACAATATTGCCAGATTCCCTAATGTTCTTGGCTGCATCGACTGTACACATGTGAAAATTCAATCACCAGGTGAAGCATCAAGACTAACCTTTAATAGTTTAACAAGTCAGAATTTTTCTAAAACATACCTACTGAAATGATATGGAAATTACACAAAATAAAATTTTATGTTTTGTATGTTATTTTAAGGTGGAGATGATGCCGAGCTGTTCAGAAACAGGAAGGGATACATGTCCATAAATGTTCAGACAGTAGCATCCGCCAATTTATTAATAAGAGATGTTGTTGCACGTTGGCCAGGTTCAACACATGATTCTGCCAATTATCAAAATAGCAATACCTTCAGGAGATTTGAAAGAGGAGACTACACTAACAGCTATTTACTGGGTGACAGTGGATACCCATTGAAGGTAAAATAGAAATAGATTCTCTATAGAAATAAAAACACATACTATCCATGTATAACAATCAAATCAATTTATTTAAAAAATACAGTTTCTTAGGTCTATTTAGTCATTCTTTGGCACACCAAATAAATTCTTCAGATTGAAGTTCCCACCTGTAAAATAAATTTTAATCTTAAGAAATTTTTAATCAGAAAATATATTGTTTTCTTTTCAGAATCATCTGTTGACTCCTTACTTAAATCCTACCACAAGAGGACAACAAAAATACAATGAGGCTCACATAAAAACAAGGAATGTGGTGGAAAGGCAGTATGGAGTCTTAAAACGACGGTTTCCTGTATTAGCCATAGGTATAAGACTAGAATTAAAAAATGCTATAAATGTTATCATTGCATGTTGTGTTCTACACAATATGTGTATTATAAAAAATGAAAATGAGCCAGTCAATGAAAATATTGTTCCTAATATAGAAGAACTTATTTCAAATGGGCAAATAGCAAGTATTACCAACAGTACATCCCAGAACTCATATGGTTTTCGACGACTGCAAATTACAAATTATTTTGAAAACTTGTTACATGCAATAAATTAATGTAATGTATATAATACTGTTGAGTTTTTTTAATAAATGTTACATAATTAACATACCTTTTATTTGATTTAGTACTTGTATTTTATTTCTAGGTCTTTCCTTGCCGCTTCTAATTGTAAATTATAGAGGCTCTTTTTAAATTCAATTTCATTTTCCAACAATTTCTTTTTTAAATCTTCGATTTCAATTTTTTTATTATTAATTCCATTAAATCCTGTACACAGGGTAGACACAACTTCCGACTGTGGATGGTTATTTTCTTTCAGTATAGGTCTACGCCTTTTCCAAAGTGGAGTTGCTGTTATTTTAGAACATGTCGGTGTATTCATTTCTTTATGATCGTCTTCCTTCACTTCATTTATTGGCATGTCCTGAAAACAATTTAATTATATTAATGTACTTACAAGAATCATTTTTTTATACAGTCTGTATACATATAATTAACAGAAGTAGCCTATACTCTTCCTATATACCAATGAGTTAACTTGTTCGTCAAGATCTGATCGGCTTGAGCATTGAGTGAAAAGTTAATTTAAGAAACAAACAAAATGATAGACAAGTTCTTTCACAACTTTTTAACTTAGTACAGTCCTTACATTGCTTAAGCCAATATAATGAAATTATTGATCAAATAATATATCTGCCAGTACTTACCGTAACCAGTTCAGCGTCTAAAATTATTCCCTGTGGCTGTGACTCTTCACTTATCAGTTCTGGATCTATGACATGTGCATCGATTGATGAAATTGGTATGGTGATAACTGAGTCTGAGTCTAGAACATCAGCAATACCACTGCAACCTCGACCCATTAAATCGCAGACTTGTTCCAATATTGGGTCTGTTTTTATAGATGATGGTCCACCACCGGTACCAATAGTACAACTCCTGTTTCTGGAGTTGTATGTTTTTGCTTCACTTTTCATTATTCTCCCAAACTCTCATCAGAGCATCTCTGCTCCTAAGATAAAAAAAGATGTATATTAGCACAATATGTGGTAATTATTATCACAAATGGCATTTTGGTTTTTATTTTAAAATGTTAACTAACCTGTACATATTACCCGTTGAATTATATTGAGAACAGAAGTTTATCCAAGCGTCGTTCTTAGCTTGGTTGGTTGTACCGTCTGTTCTTTTATTTATAATGATGTTTTTAAACAAACACACCAATTTCACCAATTTATCTTTCTCGTCCACGGTGAAATTTTGACTACGTTTCCTTTTTTCTGCCATTGTATTATTATAAACGATTGTCGAACGCAAAAGATTGATAGAACCAAAGTCAAATTGTAAAAATAACACGGAGACAAACACGGAAAGGCAATCAAAACAAAAAGTGATACCTCAGCTGCTAACTGTCAAACACAAGTTACCACAGATTAAATGCAAGTTTCATTTTGCATATACAGACTAAAAATGCTAGAAAATATTAAATTAATCAAAAATAATAATGAAATTATATTTATTATTGCTATTAAAACATTATTTATCATAGCCTGTATCTAATTGTGTCATTACTTTAGAGAATTTTATAAAAAACGATAATGTTTAAAAGTATCGATAGGTTTAGAAGGGAAACAGTCACTAACATCGAAAAAAAGACGTCACATAGTTATGGGGCCCCTAGTTATGGGATTGAAATGGTGGTGAAACGAAATTTTATTTAGGGACTGGTTTAGGGGACCTTTTAGGTAAGGGGTCCCATACTTATGTGGTAGTTTAGGGGATGTTGGTGAAAACGGGCATCTATCTCACAGAGAGGGGGAGGCCTGTGTCCCAGCAGTGGGAACATTATAGACTGATGATGAATTTTCTTATCTAGATGACTAAATAAAATTGAACGCTACAGTCAAAATCTTGCATTGCATTAAAATCTAGCTCGTAAAAAACACAGAAAACCCAAAATAAAAAATTAAAAAACCCCCGACACAAAAACCAAGATCCTTTTAAAAAGTAATCTATACTAATATTATCTATACTAATATTATCTATACTAATATTATCTATACTAATATTAAAAAGCTGAAGAAGAGTTTGTTTGTTTGAACGCGCTAATCTCAGGAACTACTGGTTGGAATTGAAAAATTCTTTTTGTGTTGGATAGTGCATTTATCGAGGAAGGCTATAGGCTATATAACATCACGCTATCACCAAAAGGAGCGGAGCAGCAATGGGAAATGTTTCAAAATCAGGAAAATGTATTCCTTTTCGAGAGCTTTCGTTGCGTGAGCTGCGTAAACGGTTAAAGCAACGACGATATAATACTAGACTGGTAATAACAGGCGACCGTTGTCTGCCAACACATTAGGCAAAAAAGTCTTATATCCGTCTCATTTCGACCAATCCTGTGAGCCGTAAACATACGTTGAGACAGAACCGACCTTGAGTTAGCCAATCACAACGCAGTACCCCGCCTCCCTCGCTTACGTAGTACCTCAGCGAGTTGGCAGAATAGTTTTGTTCGTTAGATCGTGCAATGCGTAGTCTAGTATTATATCGTCGTTGGGTTAAAGATACGCAAAAATTATGTACTTCGGAATTATTCCTCATAAAAAGTTCTAAAATAAAGTCCGCGAGAGCATATATCTATCTTTTAAGATTAAGTCACTATAACCTTTTTTATGGAAATCAAAGGATAATGCAATTTTTGGGCCCACCCTCCAATAGCAACATGTAATACGTCATTGGATAGGTATTTTTAAGCTGAACAAAAAATATTATGGCACCTAGTCTGAAATATTAGTCCGTTCTGAGATATGTTTGATTGAATATGGCAGTTTAAGATATAACCAAATGTTTTTTTCCTTACTTATTACATTTTGGTGCAGAGGAGGAGGAAGAGAAGCTCGGTTCTACATAATGGGAGCCGCACGGGTGGTTCTTCCATGTCAAGCCGCGCTTGCCGAGGTCGGTTTATGGATGGGTGACCATCTATCCGAGTTTTCTCCGTGCCTCAGAAAAAACTTAAAAGCCTTTGATTACGGCTGTCATTAGTAGATTTTTGTCGTTACCTACTATAGAAGCTCGCTTTGCCGTTAACCACCTCCACTATGGAGATGGTTAATGGGAGGTTGAAGAGCGATTTTAAGCTTTTACTCCAAATATATTTCAACAATGCGTCAATGTCTTGTCGCATTAAGTCACTACACATATGAGCTAGAAGGTTTTTTTTTTACATGGTAAAATCATACAAGAGCTAATAGGTGGGGTCGCGGGATTATTTCCTTACCGTGACCCCGGAACAGAAAGGGCTATTGAAGGACACCGTGGATTTTAGTCAGTAGAAGTCTGACAGTCCCTCCCGCCCTGCCCGGGGTGGGAGGACTCATTTGATGATTTTACCACGCTAAAAAAAAAAAAGAGCTAATAGGTACAATTACTAAGACTTACTATTTCACACCAACTATGGTATTCAAAGCTATTGTACCTGCAAGACCCGACGTTGTTCTGAAGGCACCTGTGCGCATTATTTGTGCCAAACCTTATGTCATGGGATCTAGAGGCGAATACAGCACTATAGGTGGCGTGTGGAGCGGAGGCACAATGGCGAGGCGTATCTCCGCTACTCTAACAAGTCGAGGCGCTGCGGGAAGAGCTCCGGCGTAATCTCATGGGGTATGGAGGGTACGACTGTCGCAACCGAGGTTTGGCAACGCCGCAACCGCGGCGGTAAAACCCTTCTTTGAGGAGTGACGCAGGTCCACACCGTATGTTTCGGGAGGTTCCTGTGTCGAATTGTGTGGTAAGAAATAGGTATGCCTGGGTAACCATTGCGGAGGTGGACACGATCGACCATACAGTGAAGGTATGCATAGCTTGGGCGGGGCATCACTACGGAGCCAGACGCAACCGTTTATTAAGAAGTAATCACCTCCTCCTGCTCCTCCTAAGCAGTGATGCTAGCGAAGGAGGAGGCGGAATATGTGAAAGGGAGGACAGCCTCTATCTCACGACACAACCTCTGCGGGAGACGCCTACAGTATTGGACTTCGCGAGGCGATTTCTGTCTGACAGTCCCACCCGTCCTGCCCCTGGAGGGAGGACTGATTCGATGATTTTACCATGTAAAAAAAACCTTGTAGCTCTTGAGACTGTGTAGTGACTGAATGTGACAAGACATTGACGCATTGTTGAAATATCTTTCGCGTAAAAGCTTAAAAGTGGTTAATGGCAAAGCGAGCTTTTAAAGTAGGTAACGACTGTCAAAGATCTACAAATGACAGCCGAAATCAACGGCTTTTAAGTGCTTTCTGAGGCACGAAGAAAACTCGGATAGATGGTCACCCATCCATAAACCGAACTCGGCAAGCACGGCTTGACATGGAAGATCGACCCGTGCGGCTCCCATTATTTAGAACCAAGCTTCTCCTCCTCCTCTGCACCAAAATGTAATATGTAACGAAAAAAACATTATTTAGTTATATCTTAAACTGACACATTAAATCAAACAATTATCTCAGAACGGACTAATATTTCAGACTCGGTGCCATAATATTTTTTGCTCAGCTTAAAAATACCTATCTAATGACGTATTACATGTTGCTATTGGAGGGTGGTACCCGATTTCATAGAAGCCCTGGCATCATCCTTTGTTTTAAAGTAATGCATTATTTGCGAAGGTATTTTCATTAATATGATATTAATCCTTATCAAAATAAATACGTTAATCATCACAAGCATTTCATTTTGAACAAAATTGCCCTTGACATCGCTTGATTTCAATGAATATCTTAAGAGATATCATAGTTTCAAAATAATGTCAAAACAAAATTATTACTGCCTGGGCAATTATACTGAGCATATCATAATAAAATTGCACGTGAGGGAAAGTGCACCCTCTACCTCTCACCCGAGCCACCGCTGAAGACGCCCAGGGCGTCGGAAATAGTGGGTCATATTCCAGCCGCTTACGCACGGGGAGTAATGGGTAGCTTGCCGTCCGACGGCATGTATTTATAAAGAAGCATTATTTGATTTTCATCAAACATGTCAAGAACACTCGCACGTAAGTCACCTTTAATACAAAAAAAAACTAAATTGAAATCGCTTCATCCGTTCGGGCTCTATGGTGCCACAGACAGACAGACAGACAAATAGACAGACACGTCAAACTTATAACACCCCTCTTTTTCCGTCGGAGGTTAATAATAGTATAAAGGCAACACGGTTAGCGCAGTGGCTGAGGGATTGGACTAGTGCGCAGCGTGTCACGGGTTCGATTCCCGCACGGAACAAATATTTTTATGACCTACAAGTAGTTATTCCAGGTCTGAGTGTTTGTGTATGTTTGTAAACACCCACGACACATGAGAAATTCCTAGAACGGGTCAATGAGTAAAAAAAAACATTTCTTGGCAGTAAAAGTAAAGTCTGTCTGGTACAAACTGCCCCTTTTCAATCAATCATCAAGGAACATCACGTCCTATTTGTCATCAAGCTTCGTGCTTACCTTGCGATCAGTGAACTTGTGGAAGGTGTACAGGTTAGGGTGCGTTCGCTTGGTGGGGTTGTTGTCTCGGCGAGCGACCAGGTCCCATGACACCAGCCCTGCGATCATCAGCACTCCCGGTGTCTTGTACAGGGCTCGCAGCACTTCCTGCAAATATATGTACCTTATCAGCATCAGGTCGGAATTAGGTAAGTTATTTTGTTACTTGCATCGAAATGTTGATATTAATATGGATCTTCCCAGGATTTCTAACAGACAATCTCGTGTGGAATAAAAGTATTACAAATAACTAATAATAATAAAAACATCAGAGATAGATTAGACAAATTCATTTTTTGAAACTTAATAACTTTTTATATATGTAACTAGCAAACCCGGCGAACTCCGTTTCGCCACCAGATGACTTCGTTTTATTTGCTATAAACTTCACGGAGCCCGAGACCTTTCCAACGAATGCAAAACCGCGGAAATCGGTTCGTGCGTTCTGGAGTTATAGCGTCAGGAAGGAAAACCCGAGTTATTTTTATATAGTAGATAAATCACGGGATTTTTCTGTTCTATACAAGTAATACCGGGATTTCGGTCATATTCTTTCGCAGCGTAAGTACATGAATAACTCTACCTAATTCCGGCCTATGATTATCAGTCTATTTTTTCCAACTGCTGGGGGTTGTTATTGACTGATGAAAAAAATGGAGATTCTCAATTCGACAAATTATGGTTTTAATTCTACATAGAATCGCAGAAATGCCACAGGTGTGTGTATGAGTCGTGCCGGGGTCGCGGGGCTTACGAATTACCGTGACCTCGGAACGTAAAGGGCTATTGAAGGACACCGTGGATTTTAGACAGTATAAGTCTGACAGTCCCTCCCACTCTGCCATGGGTGGTAGGACTCTGATTTTACCACGATAAAAAAAAACGTGTGTGTATGTGTGTCATGTATGAGTTTGTGATTGGAATGATGGAATGAAGTTTTGAGTATGAATGAATCACTCGGACTACTTGAGCAGTTAGCCAGTGATCAACATACAAAAACTGCTCGAGTAGTTCATTCACTCACCTCGGGTAACCGCACGGTGGGCTCTTCCAGCATGGGTGAGGGGCTGCGCTGGGGCTGCTCCTCCTGGGCCTGCTCCTCCACAGGCGAGTCATCGCTCTCCTCGTCCTCAGACACGTGCTTCTTGGGCTTGCGGTGCTTGTTGTGGCGACTGTTGCGCGGCGCCGCGTGCCTGTACGGCAGCAGCTTGTTGTCTTTTGTCATACTGCCCCTGGGAACTGTGGAATATCAAATATATACAAATCAACCGTCCACTGCCACATAATGTGAGAAAGAGAAAAGAGCTTTATATTGTGTTTGTGCATACGCTATTTTACTATAGCTTTAGGTACACAACTACACAGATAAATCAAAATGCTGTGCAATGCGACATTTGTGGCTTGACCTATATTTGAAATAACAAAAAGAACGGCGTTCTTGGTATTCAAGCGAACTAGGACAGGTCGGAGGGCAAGAGCAGCTTCCGATACAATACTTTTGTTTGCTGAGGACTTCATGAGCAATCGTTACCTACGGTCGTCGGAACCAAGCACAATAACAGAAGTGTGCGAATTCAGATCACAACAAGCATAATAGTAGTTTATGAAACTGGTAAGTACATACATAATGAGGGGTATTATGCACGAGTGTGAGTTTAAAAAACGAGCGAAGCGAGTTTTTTAAAAGTATCACACGAGTTTATAATACCTAGTTATGTGCAGTTTCATACACTACTTTATCTACTCTCATTGAACACGAACAATATTAAATAAAAAATAAAGATTGACACAGTTTATTTATTGGTTATTGTAAGTGTTCATTTTTCAAAATTTCAATGAATCATCAGAACAAAAGCGTCAGAAACGCCTACGCAACGTCAGTCTCGACTTAGTATACAATCTTCCCTTAGGGCAGTTTCTCGATCACAGGAGAGTTTGGAGGACCACTCACGTGAGTCTGAGACTTTTCACCGAAAGGCAGTCGCGCTTACGTTCGCAGAGAATTCTGACCGCGACTTTGCTCTCGCAAAGCCTGCTCTTACTCGCGAAGTTGCCTCGACGAAGTACTCGTCGAAGTTGATCGAAGTCCCGAAGTATGTGACTACACACTCGTGCAACTTCGCGAAGAGCTTATTGTGCCCTTTGACTCGGTTGCAAAAACCGACAACAAATGTAAGTCGCCCGAAGCGAGCCGAAGTTGCACGAAGCGAAGCGAAGTGCCCTTCTATACTATCGTATTCGGTCAACTTTGACCAACTTCGCGAGTAGTGTAGAGCAGGCTCAAGAAAGCAGCGAGGACCGCAAAGCGCCTTTGACCGAGAGCATGACGCCCTCTCACGTGAGTCTGGAGACTTTCACCGATAGGGATTCGCGGCACTAAAAATACATTGTTAAGTTCCGACATCCACGCGAACGAAGTCGCGGGCACAGCTAGTACATGAATAAGAATTCAGACTGAATCATTCAACTGAAAGACTACCTAAGTTTGCTGTATAACACTGACCTACATTTTATACGGGGCAGGTACATTATACAGGGTGTCATATCACACATGTCAGGTGTGTTTATTGAGATTCTAGAAAAGTTATTTAGGATTACGTTTCCAAAGTTCAAATGAACAAAAATAAAAAAATAAAACCACAATAACCGAAAAATGGTACAGTTTGATCAAATTTCTAGGTTTTTCTTAAAATGCCCATAATTTTCAAACTGCATGGGATAGATTTTTTTTCAGATTTTTTTCGTGATGGTAATGATCAATCCTGTCACCCCGTTTCGGCTTGACGTTGAGTTCTGGGACACCCTGTATATCAGTACTCAGTCTCAGTAATGCTACTAATCAAATATTCTTTAGAAGATTATTTTTACACTGGCAAGCGACATTTCACCTTTTTATTGCATTCAATATTCTGAGTGCTAGATAGCCTTCGTACAGGCGTAAGATTTCCTGTAACTTATTGATCGCCGTTCACGGAACATTCAATAACGAACTTTATAGATGTATTTGAAAAGCATTTGCTTTTATCGAGAGGTTTTTATTGTTTATCATATTTTGTTTTTTTGGTATTCATTGGTTAGGCGAAGATGGTTTTGTACTAATCGTTACCGAATTAACTCTAAACTGCTGTCGTTAAATTCCAGAATGTACTTGGCGCAGGTGTTTTAAGTCTTCCAACCTATTTTACTTGCAGTTGTAGTTGGTCGGTAAACTCACGAGTACAACTTACCTACTTCAATTTAAACCTCTTGCATCAAATATTTCGAGAGGAAAAATTAATAGATTTAAAAAATCTAAAATCTACATTTTTAAATTTCCTAAAAATAAGAAAATAACCCTACGGGGCTGAGAGAGGGGCCACTCAAAACGTGGGGGCGTATATGTATTATTTAAGGGATTATTTATGGGATATATTTACATGACGTGTATAGATCGTGGGCGTCACCTGCAAAGATACACCCCCACGTTTTGAGTGGCTCCTCTCTCAGCCCCGTAGGGTTATTTTCTTATTTTTAGGAAATTTAAAAACGTGGGTTTTTAAATCTATTAATTATTTTATTACTCTTATCTTTGTTGTTTCGTATCCCATTCAGCAAACCCTTTCGTTTAGTACCTATATCATGGGGGTGCATTTCAAATAGCCAATCCGCCATCTTGGATTTAAGACACGTGATTGTTTTTTTCATATTCCTGACAGCAAACCCTTTCATTTTGATACCCATATCATGGGGGTGGATTTCAAACAGCCAGACCGCCATCTTGGGGTGGCCACCATATTGGATTTGTTATGACGTTTCTTAGCTAGTCATGTATTGTCATCAGAACTCAGAGCGTGTGCAAAATTTCAGCCTGCTAGCTTATCGGGAAGTGTCTCAAAAATGAGTTGCGAAAATCCAAGCGGAACGACAAACAAACAAGAAAATTGAGTGTATAAAAACGTGGGAAAATGTGGACGGCTTTCCTCTAATCTAACAAAGAGGATTGTGTCTCACAATTGAGAATGCTATGCTGCACTATCATGTATCAGATTCTCATTTAATTTGAGCCTTTCTTAGCTTTACATTCCCTGACAGTAGCATTGTGATAGGTTGCAATTGTATAACCATAAATCAAAAGTGCATTGCACTGCTTGACACTATCTATTAGCTAAGTGTTCAGTCAATTGGCCACAATTGCCCGTAAGTGGAAAAAAAAGAAGTGACAAGTTGTTAGGCCACCTATTATATGCACTGTGCACCCGATTTCCGTTAGCCGTGCGCACAAAACTAGTCGGCAACCCGCAACAAGGCGTGACGTATGACTGATTGCTCAGACTCTCCATTGTATCGTACATGGAACCTATTTAAATTACGAGTATACCAAAGAGGCTAATGAAACTGCAATACCTCTTGGAACTGTGCGATCGAAAGACTTATGGGGATGGGTGGAAAAGTTAATTTCACACCTCCGATCAAATACAGTAATAACTTGGAAAAATCCTATTACGTGTTTTCTTAATCAAAAGTATCGCCATTTCACACTTTACACTCTTAAAAAGAGTCATAACTGTAACTTGACTAATTCATCAATAGATGGCAGTTAGCACAGTATTACTTTCCAACAAGGTTGTGTATGCACGGTGCTCGGAAGCGATCTCAGTTAGTGTGACATTACATGTTGTGACAGGTACCCGTGCGTCTGGCTGATATAATACTAGTATGATAGTGTAATAAAACGAATTAATACTTTACAAGTAGACTGGTTAGTACACCTTTGCCACATATTTGTTATAAAATACAGTTATAATTTTTTAGTTTTACTTTAATTTAGTATTTTATATTTATATAGTTTAGCTTAATCACAGAATATTTTCAAAATGTCTTCCATAAATAAATAGTCTTTGTTATAATTTGAAATGGTACTGTACTGATATAATTTCAACTTATAATACTGTCAAAGACTTTATACAGTATTCGTTTCAAAATATGACAGTGTTTTAGAAACATTTTGCAGTAGTTTTTTTTATTTTTTTCTATAGATGACATACAATGTAAAAATTAATATTGTTGTTTCAAATCCGTGATTTTTACAGAAAATGTAATTAATTTATTACTTTAGCTTAGAGATACTGACTTGTGTTTTTTTTTAATGTTTAATGTTTCCAACTAAAGTTGAAAATGTGGTGCAACTCCACATTATCCCATTCGCACAGCCAGGAGTACCTGAGTTCTTCTTGAAGCAGGATAATGGTCGAGCGAACACGACGCGACTAACAGTGCACACATTCGCTGACGCTCGAATTACGATGTTACAGTGGCCACTCAGGATTTTTACCTGAGTTTTATTGAGCATTTAAGAGATGAGTTAAAGAAGAGTGAAAAAGAAAGTAAAATTCCCATCAACACGCAGCTGGATCTCAAAAATTGTCTGAAAACTTGCTGGTATAGGATCCCAAAAGTAAATGTTCGGTATTTAATCCAGACCATTCCACCTCCAATAAAATGAGCAGAGTTAAAAAAGAAGCTTTAAAGAACACTTTGGAACATTAAAGACGTTATTTTTTCGATTTATTAAAAAAACACTATTACACGTCAAATCATATTTTTAAAGCTAGATGTGGCCGGTGTTTCGTACCTGACTACTCTGAGAAGAAACATCCGAAACAGGGTGAATTTTTCAACTGGATCAAATTGGACAAGGATCAAATTCTGTCAAGTTATAGCATACTTAAAGAATTAGCTGTTTTTTAACCAAATGACTATTTTTTTCTATGTTACGTTAAGTACTTCATTAAGCCATATCTATACGAAATTATAATTGTTTTTGTTCCAATTTTCACTAGTTTCGACGTCTCATTTTTCAATAATTGTGCTGTATTCAGCAATAAGAAATTATTTAGCTGAAAAAAAATTCATTATTACAAAGAAGGTACGGTTTACGTATGTTTCGATTACAGTCATTGCCTTGATGATTCATCAGTTTTTTTTTACAACAAAAATTGCAATTTATGTCGAATTGGAATAGACAAAATAAAAAAAAATTCTTTAGTAATCATAAAGATGATTTTTTGAGGAAAGAAAAATTAGATTGCAAGTGGGATTTGAACCCGCGTCTTCTGGATAGGTACTCCAGACGCCTTAACCAACTAGGCTATTGCAACCCACACCTGCAAGCTGAAATTCTCTATTCCTCGTTTACGCTTTTCGGTAGCGTCTTTAGTAATCATTTTCTTTTAAATAGGTAATTGGAAAACATTTTCTGATTTTAATTTTTTTAATCACAGTTGCTAAAATAATATAATGTAAAACTGTTTAGTACTTATAACAATTTTATATTGGACATAGTTATTTTAGAAAGATCAAGATTTTTTAAGACTCAAATCAATCTTAATAAATCACAAACAAAAGCAAAATTTCACACTTTTACCACAATGTTATTGCATGGATATAACAAAATTCGCAGGGGCAGGCAATTTCTAGCCTCTTTTGGCAAAGGGCATAAATAGACCCCTTATTAATGTTTTCTGTCAGTCACACCATCAGTAGATGAAAAATTCACAATACCAATGAAAATGAGAAAGTAGCATTATTTATAATAAGAATCATAAGATGTAGGTAGGGTTGCCAGGTCTTACAACCGAAAATCCGGACCGACCAGCCAGTTTAGCCGGACATTCTGGTGAAAAGACCGGACACCTTTAATTTTTTAGTTCTAGTAAGACACGCACACAAGACACAATCACCATTTTTTTTAAACTAAGGCAATGTCCTGTTCAACTAAGGAAGATTCCTCTCGCCACATCATAGCGCAAGCCATCTTTAAAAAGCCTAACAAAAACCGGACAAGCCGGATGCGGTATTATTTAGCCAGACACACTCTCAAAAAGCCTGACTGTGTCCGGCTTTATCCGGATGCCAGGCAACCCTAGATGTACGATAGAATGACAAAAAAATTGTGATCCTTTTAAGAAAAAGAAAGTTGTAAGTGTATAAATGTACCAAAATATTTAGATTATGAAACTTTTCCTATCAAGAGTATGGCTTATAGTTTATTTTGTTCATCAGTTAATTACTTAACTAAATTAATTTGGTACAAATGGAGTATGACCACATAATTATTCTAACTTCCAAGTCAATGTTTAAGACTGAAAACTGCAAAACGATGAGCTTAAAAACAAATATTTTTTTATGCTAACTAAATAAATAAATAACAATATCATCTGTTCTGGTAATATCTACTGCGAGTTAATAGGTGCTGTAAGAACTTACTTTAATGTACTTACAGAAAAAAGGTAGATTTATTTACTTTTGAATAAGTAGTCTATAGCTCTATATCATTCAGAGCACGGGTACTTAATCCTTCAAATCAATAAATTGCTACTTTAAGGAAAATGCATGAGTAGCAAGAGTAAAATTTTTAGAAGTTGAATCAACTTATTCAACAAGATGTGCTTGCATTACAAATCATAAGTTTTGTCAATTTTAAATTATTGGATTAGTCACTTAAAAGTCATGTTCATTCAAAGAAATTTAGTATTAGTTATCTTGTAATGTTGGCTGTCATCAAACAGCTGTGTCAAACAGCAACCAAATTTTGTTTATGTACTCCCTATATAACAAAAAACAAAAGATCAAAGTTGTATTTTAACAAGTTTATTTCTACTTTCCCTATTTTAATTTAAAGGAATTTTAAAACTAATGGCCCGTACGTAGCGACGATGAGAGCATTTAAATGTAAGTTCCCAACATGTTTATTTGATATGTTTAATATTCGCGCGCAGTTTTACGGCAATGTTATTAATTTCATTATTCGAAGTAGTAATTCTAGCAATTTCATTTCTTTCGCTTCCCTTCAAAACAGAACCAATATAACAATAGCGTCCGGTGCTAGCGAGTAGGTAAGGGTAAATGCATCTTTGATACAACAATGAAAAGAAAACCGTTATGTTACATTATAAAAAATAAGCATTCGCCAATCCCATATACAGCAACCGGTTCGCTTTAAACAATTACATAGCTACATAATCGGGTCGCAGAGAATTACTGATTTACTTGATTACGAGAATTAAACATTTTTTCAACTTCAGAGAAAAGAATAAGT
Source organism: Agrotis clavis (assembly GCA_954870645.1). Taxonomy (NCBI): domain Eukaryota; kingdom Metazoa; phylum Arthropoda; class Insecta; order Lepidoptera; family Noctuidae; genus Agrotis; species Agrotis clavis. The sequence goes on along the minus strand of OX940917.1, from coordinate 34,487,625 downwards.
GCCGACACGTGTAAAGTAATCAATTGATACAATATTTACATACAACAAATGAAAGAAAATTTAACAATGGCACAAATAACACATTATTATATTTTAATGATAAACTTACTCATTGTTGGAGCAGAACTAAATGTTTAAAAATAATTATTCAAAAATGTCTGTCACACAAGCTCAGCACGACAAAAATATAGGTATACTACTAGTGCTGCGCTCAGCATACAACGATATGTACTCTCTACTTAGTCTGTGCATACAACATACAACACATGGATCGACTCGCGTACAATAGGTTCATAGATATTGAGCATGGAGCATAGACTTATTAAAACAAAATCCAGGGACTGAGAATCTGGCTTCGTTCAGAGAGTGGTGCATGGAGTATCTCCATGGAAGGGTGTCGGTGGTGTCACACGAGCGGTTTTATTTTTTGCGAAAAGCGCTGATTTGGGAAAAAAAGTAAATTGAACTTAAATGTCATCGAAAACCGGCGCCGCGTTTTAAATCGCTGACGTGTGAACAGAAACATGAACATGGGAATGTATTTGTTCTCTAACGGCGTTTTTTAATGCCGGTTAAAAAGCGCTTGTGCGTTTGGTACCTATCTAGTCCATGCCACGACTCAAAGTACAGCTTGGCCAGAACGTCTTGAAACGAAACTAATCTTTTTGCTTGCTGACAACGTTTTAAAATCTTGACATTTGATGTAAACGAAGAACGCAGGTTTGTTAGATTTATTATTGTGCCATAAAACTAACGTAATAAGAGAAAAAAATAAAATTTAATCATTCAAAGTGCTGGTAGTGAGAGCACAGTGGCGACTTCCGGTATTCTACTCTAATTTGCCAAGCTGTACTTTTGGCGCGGTGCTAATATCTATGTCATTACAGCTTGACAAAAAAGTACAGACTTCAAAAACAAATACAAAAAAGTTTAAAATAACTTTTTCTTTTGGAAGTCGGTGTCTTTGTTTTTTTTTTATTTCATTGACTATTGCCACCGACTTCCGAAAGAAAAGTTATTTTAAACTTTTTTGTATTTGTTTTTGAAGACGGTACTTTTTAAAAAGTTTTCATTTTACCTTTTTTAGTTAGTTCAGTTAGTCAACAAAAATCTTCGTATAATCGACGTCTTTAGAAATCTATATCCAAGCGAGCAGCAAAAACGGATCTATGCGGGCAACGTCACGAGATATCCATTATTGTTATACACTAAAACCTTCACTAGAATGTAACAAACACTTTTTCGGAATCCGCATCAAAATCGGTTTAACCAAACGCGAGATAATCGTGAACAAACATACAATCGACTTTGAAAATCTACGATCCAAATAAGCAAAAAATTCTCTATCTCAAAAACTACTGAACCGATTTTGATGAAACTTGCAGTATTCCCTAAGCTGAACAATACCTAGTACAAAACAAAAATAATTACTTAAATCGGACTTGTAGTTCCGGAGATATGCGAACACAAACATAAAAACATACATACATACGCTTTTGAAAAGGGTTTTATTTGAACTTTTTTGAATGGGCCGTGTACCAGGTGCCAGATTTTTTTTTTCAAAACGGCGTACACGAATGAAATATTGATAAATCGATAGATCACATCAATACAAACATAAAATGTAAGCGGCAAAACCTCGTAAACCGTCACGTTTCCGAGTTATGAGCTGTCAAAAATGTACAACTATTAGCGACACATTTTTTTTTTTTAATATTTTGATGTTTATTGATCAAAAAGGTTATTTCCACAATAAAAGTAATTGAATATTAGTTTTTCACGCATTTCAAATTCTTTTAGATAGGATTATTTCGTTTAACGCAATTTCAGCTATTAGTTAGTTTTATGGCCTATGGCACAATAATAAAAATAAACTAAAACCTTCACTAGAATGTAACAAACACTTTTTCGGAATCCGCATCAAAATCGGTTTAACCAAACGCGAGATAATCGTGAACAAACATACAATCGACTTTGAAAATCTACGATCCAAATAAGCAAAAAATTCTCTATCTCAAAAACTACTGAACCGATTTTGATGAAACTTGCAGTATTCCCTAAGCTGAACAATACCTAGTACAAAACAAAAATAATTACTTAAATCGGACTTGTAGTTCCGGAGATATGCGAACACAAACATAAAAACATACATACATACGCTTTTGAAAAGGGTTTTATTTGAACTTTTTTGAATGGGCCGTGTACCAGGTGCCAGATTTTTTTTTTCAAAACGGCGTACACGAATGAAATATTGATAAATCGATAGATCACATCAATACAAACATAAAATGTAAGCGGCAAAACCTCGTAAACCGTCACGTTTCCGAGTTATGAGCTGTCAAAAATGTACAACTATTAGCGACACATTTTTTTTTTTTTTTAATATTTTGATGTTTATTGATCAAAAAGGTTATTTCCACAATAAAAGTAATTGAATATTAGTTTTTCACGCATTTCAAATTCTTTTAGATAGGATTATTTCGTTTAACGCAATTTCAGCTATTAGTTAGTTTTATGGCCTATGGCACAATAATAAAGGGGTTTGAACTTTTTTGTATGGGCCGTGTACCAGGTGTCATCCGCCATTTCGATTTTTTTTTCAAAACGGCGTACACGAATGAAACAATGATAAATTGATAGATCACATCAATACAAACATAAAATGTAAGGGGCAAAACCTCGTAAACCGTCACGTTAAAGGTTAAGGGCCGATTACACGACACGATTCATCGTGCCCTAAGTCCCTAAGTTCCGATGGATTGGGTGGTGTAATCGCTGTTAGGCTGTTAGTTTCCCTAGGGCGATCGACAGTGCCCGACCGCCCTAAGTCCCTAAGTCCCGATAAATCGTGTCGTGTGATCGCGGTTAGTGCGCTCAGTAGCGGCGGCACGGCGTTCGTCATGAAATGACATGTCGTGAAGTGAAAATGGGTACGCAACGCGAAAGAGAGATGAATACTCGTAAATATTCCTTCACCTAACGTCTTCTCTTCTTCTTATTTTTTACTATACCCAACGTTGCTGCGAGAGCGATTCCAAGCAGAGTTAGCATGATTAAAACACCTGTTTAAAACAGTTTGAAATTAAACAGTGTTTTTTATTACCCTTTTCAACTACTTTTCAAGGCGAATGAATGCTTATAAAATGAAAATAAATAAATATTCAGGAGTCTAAATAGCTTGACATAAAACCATTTGAGTCTATGCCATTGTTTTTCCATATTTTTAACTTTTATTGGCAATACTTAAAAATATTAGATAAAAAACATCACATGTTTTTTTTTCCATTGATCATTTTCATAACTAAGGGCGAATTTGAAAAGATGTAGTCTAGAAATGAAACATAATTGATTTATACGTTTAGACAACGACAAACAACGTGGAAAAAATTGAAAAAAAGCCAGAAACTAAAAAAAAAAACATTTTTGAAACATTTTGAACTGTTTATTTTATAAATTTGAAAAAAAAAATGTTTTTTTGTTTTTCAACCCCGACTCGCAAGTTTCTGATACTTTGTAAGCGTAGGCGCCATCTTCACTGCTCGACGGTTGGCTGCACAGACTACATAGACACGTTGGCTGCCAAGTGAGTTTGGGTGGCGATATCGTGTAGTGTGATCAGAACGCCCAATCTATCGAGTCCTGCTCATCGGCCCGATGAATCGTGTCGTGTAATCGGCCCTTTATTCCCACAATAAAAGTAATTGTATATTAGTTTTCACGCATTTCAAATGCTTTTAGATAGGATTATTTCGTTTAACGCAATTTCAGCATTTAAAATGCGTGGAAAAACTAATATTCAATAAAATAAGGTACTATAGTTTGGTACGCTATACGTTAATGCCGGCTCCACATTAGTGCCGTGAATTCACGCTGCGAATTCTCGCCGTGAATTCTCGGCACAATACCGACACTGATCGGGGAACAGGCGCGAACGCGCGTGCACCCCGCGAAAACCATCCACATTCTCGTTCGCGCTTGTTCACGGGGGTTCACGGCACTAATTGGAGCCGCCATCACAGCGGGTTGCAATAATGAATAGCACATTGGCGACTTCCGGTTTTCTACTCTACAATAATTTGCCAAGCTTAGTTTGTATTAATGTGTTTTAAAAAATTTAGTTTGTTTTTTTAGTTTAAAAGTTTATTAGATGTTTAGTGTAACGATAGTTTAAACTGTAATAAATAAAAATTGCTTAAGAATTAATTTTAAAATTCAATTCTTATGCAATTTTTATTTTTGTTTCAGCACTACTATTTTGGCCATTATTGTGTCAATGAAAATTAATGCGATCTAGCGAAACAAAAAAAAGAAAAAAAACTCCACTTAAGGTGATTGCGTCGATGTTGTTTTTTGCAATTTGCAGGCCAGTGACATGTTGTAACTTTATCAAAATATGAATCTAAGTTAGATTTCGGAGATTTTAACAAGATGCAGCTTTTCTATGTGAGAGCTGGTGGAGCGAATGTTTTGATAATTTTTATATTAAAAATTATACTTGTTATTACCGCAATTCATATTTTGATAAAGTTACACTTACAACGTGTCACTGGCCTGCAAATTGCAAAAATCGTAAGAATATTTGAATTTCGCGGGCTGGTTGGAGCATTCCCCTTAACTGGCTAAGCTTTCTTTCTTTCTTTCTTTCTGGGTTGGAAAACGCACCGAAATTGATATTTTGAAAATTAATTTGTACAAAGGTACAAAGTAATTCTTTTGGTAACCGGACTTTTGGACTGTCAGTTGTTAAATGAAAACCATAGACACTCTCCTTCCTCATTATACCTCGAATATTGTCCGCACGCAGGTAAAGAGTGGTGGCGCGGACTCTATGTCCAAGGTGGTCCAAGGGTTGTGTAGTTTTTGTAAATTGTCTACGACCATAGAGTACATTTGTATATAGGGGTATAGAGACTTCACTTGACCTCAACGACAAGCGCCATCTGATGTGGAGTTACAGAACTTGCAGTCCATGTGTGTGTCTATAGAGATACATACATATTACACACATTTATGTGCAGTATCCTAGAAAGGGATAGCTATATAGCTATCCCTTTCTTTCTTCACTTATAATAATATAATGTTTATTTTGTTTAGAATAAAACACAACATTGAGTATTACAACATTTTATTAAGTTTGTAGAAACTAAACAAACAACTTAACACACAACAGATAACACTAGGTCACAGGATATTCGCAATGAAAAACTCCAGAGTCCAAGAGAATGCATGGGCACTGCACGAGTAATTACCCTTCTTTGCGTCGCGCAGTCGGGTAAAAAGAACACAATGAATCCATAATAATTCAAATAACATAGCCACTATCCAGGTCGTAAATGAAATTCACGGTTAATACTTTCTAAATACATCAAACAAAACATAAAATATCGAGTTTGACACAAGTGGACACAAGACAGGTTACCATGGTAACAAAAACAATTTCGGAATGGCCGACATTGAAGTTCCGTAACAAACATTTTTTGCAGTGCCAATATTTGACTTGAAATTGTAATTTGAAAACTATTTTATAAATTTACAATAAGTCTAAAATTTAAATAGTTGTTTTAATTACAGCTCAGTATATTTCTTTGAGAGCAAGAAATAAAAATTATCACAATGAATATGTCAATTTACTTCGGTTTTGTGTTTTAATGCGTGCGTAAAATGAAACGTATCATTATTTTACTACGGGTCAGTGTTGTCATAGAAATATTTTATACAATATTGTTTTCATTTTATTTAATTTTCCTTTTAACAAATTTAAATAGTTAAAATTTTATAGATCTTCGAACAATATTTCTTTTTTTTTATTTGTATTTCAGTATAGATGAAATTGAGACAGTCATGCCATCTAATGTCCAGTTACAGAACTATAGCCCAGAACAAAATGCAAACTTACTGAGTTACAGGACCCTGTCTACGACTTTCTACAAAATTGACAAAACGATTCAATATCATTTTCAAAAATGTAACCGTAAAATATTTTTACAAAAAAATATATTTAAAACCATGAATCACACCTCAAGCACACACTTAATATGTTATTGAGTCAATTAGCAAAATATTTCAAAAAACATTTCGATTTAAAGGATATAGGACAGGTATGTGTAGGTACCTACTACGAGTACTTAAAACTGTTCGTTGTTATCATTAAATGCGGCGTGTACGTGCGTACGCTTAACGCGACCGATGTACTGTATTAGCCGAGCCACACCAACGTCTTGTTGATTTTCACAATAATATAGTCACGATGTTTTCCTTCACCGTTTTGAGAGCAGTGGAGCATTCCATTGTGTAATTTTTACTTCATCAGCACTGCCACTGCTCTCAAAACGGTAAAGGAAAAAAGACATCGTGAGGAAACCGGCATGTCCCGGCAATCTCGGCTTTGCCCGCGTGGTAACGAAAATTATTCCACAGCAACGTAATACCGGGATAGAAGGATATGTGTTATCTCAGACGGTGACCTATCTCCGTGCCTAGTTTCATCCAGATGCGCTAGAGGTTGCCGCCGTCTATCGCCTCCGATTTTCGCCTCCGTGAGGACACGGAGGTGCTCTGCCCAAGCAGGGTAGATCTCCACCGTGTTCTTCGGGCGATCGTCACAGTGGTGACACCCGGCCATTGTTTCCCACTCTATCCGACACAGGAACCTTTCGAAACACCCGTGTCCAGTGCGGACCCGCATCAATCGGAAGGTAAAGGGTGTCGCGGCTCCTCTCAGCGTGCCCGAAAGTACGTTACCAAGGGATTCTTGCAAACTATTGAACAGGAAAAACATACGCAAAAACTCTTTTAATCTTTTTATCTTTTAATGTAAATATTATTACCTATGTAGGTAAATCTAATGTCATCATACTAATATTATAAATGTTTTTTACTCTTCTAAAACTACTGAATGGATTTTAACGAAATTTAGCACAACGGTAGTTGTATCCTGGATGAACACATAGGATAGTTTATATTCCGATTTTAGGTTACCGTGGGATAATATTCGAGTTTTAGTTGGCGAAGCCACTAGTAAACGTATAGTTATAAAATACTGGTGTTTTTTTTTCAGAGCCCCAATACATAAATTATTCCAAGAAATTATATCCATAATTTGTGAATTTTGCAATAATGGCCACCCGATGACCTTGTTGAATGGCAACAATGCGTTTGAAATCAGCAGTCGGTAATTAGGAATATTTGACAGTATCTCGATTCGTAAAAACAATTAAAATGAGGGATATAGGTATCACATGTTGTAAACAATTGCGAAAAGAATTTTCAAATTCTACTGAAGAAAAGAATACAGATTCAGAAAATATAAACGTAAATGTTAATAAGAAGAGGTGGAAGAAACGCAAGAAGTACAAAGTAGTCGAACATGCTCCACAACTAACAATAATTCGTTTCCGTTTATCAAGGCTTACCAAAAGCAAGCAGAAATATTCTATCACCAGACACTCAAGCATGCCTGAACTGAACAAATATGCAAGGCGAGCGTCCACCTATCCCCCACGAAATAGAAAACGCTGTGAGAAGAATATAAAACAAAAGAAATACAAAAGAAGCTCTTTCCAATCAAAATTCATAGCCAATGTAGTTGCTGAACACCGGTTTGATCACTGCTTCTCAAACCCGTTTAATAATCCCGGTCAAACAAAATGGAACGTGTATCGATGTCAATTAGGTACGCAATCAGGGGATGTTTGCTGTTGTTCATGTACATCTGATGCTATGTTTGAAGTTATGAAGGGTCTATATGACTGTTACAAAGCGAAGAATTGCGACGATTGTTGGTGTGTACTTTGTAGTCATAAAACTAAGGAGGAAAGAAGAATTGGTAAAATAAGCAAATCTATGACCTCAGCTGATCGGGAAAAAGTTTTAGATGGTAAGACACCGGAGCAACAAGAAGAAATTTTAAAAGCAATGGCTAACAAAAAAGTACCTTTACCAGCAGGAAAGACGGAATCTGAAAAAGCTTTGATAGACAAAGTAAGGAAGGAACTTGGGTTACCACCATCACCTAAAACTGCAGTAGAAAGGGCAAAATTGCAAAAAGCTGAAGCCGCTGGTATGGTAATTCCTTTAGAAGGCAAAACACCTGCAGAAAAGGAAAAGATATTGAGAGATCTTCATGAAATGGGAGTTCCATTACCTGAAGCACGTACGGCATCGGAGAAATCTATTATAGCCAAAATCCAAGCTATACCTCGTGCTGTCTCAGCTAAAATACTGGGTGTAATGACGCCACTATCGGGTAAAACACCTGAAGAAAAAGAAAAAGCCCTAAGAGCGCGTGGCATGGCAGGGTTACCCCTCCCGGAAGGTAAAACAGCGTCCGAAAAAAAACTTATTGACAAAATCCGCGCCGACCTTGGCCTACCAAAGGAACCTACAACATCATCCATTAGAGATAAACATGAACAAGCAGCTAGAGCTGGCTTATTACAGCCTTTGGAAGGCAAGTCTCCTGCAGAAAAGGAAAAGATATTACAAGGTCTACATGACATGGGTATTCCATTACCTGAAGGGCGGACTGCTTCAGAGAAAGCTCTTGTAGCTAAAGTAAAGGCTGGACCCAAAGCCATTTCGGCAGTTTTAGCACCTTCTGAACAAATGCGTAAAGCAAAAGCGGCAGGATTTCTTACTCCGCTTACAGGTAAATCACCAGAAGAAAAAGAAAAAATCATCAAGGGGTTGGCTATGTCAGGTTTACCGCTCCCTGTAGGACAAACAACGTCAGAAAAAAAACTCATTGATAAGGTTCGAGACGATTTGGGTCTACCTCCAGAACCCACTACAAAATCTATAAGAGACAAACACAGTCAAGCAGCTAGAGCTGGCTTTCTACAGCCATTAGAAGGCAAGTCGCCTGCAGAGAAGGAAAAAATACTAAAAGGTCTTCAAGAAATGGGAATTCCACTACCTGAAGGCAGGACACCATCGGAGAAAGCTCTTATAGCTAATATTGCGGCTTCACCGCGTGCCCCTTCAGTTAAGACAGCGGGTATGATGACGCCACTTGCGGGTAAAACACCAATTCAAAAAGAAAAGATCTTGCGTAAACTTGCTGCCAAAGGGGTACCTCTTCCTGAAGGTCAAACACCGTCGGAGAAAAAAGTAATTGACAGGGTTCGAGCCGACATGGGTCTACCCCCAGAACCCACGACGAAATCTTTAAGAGACAAATATGATAATGCAGCGAAAGCTGGCTTGCTGCAGCCGTTGGAAGGCAAGTCTCCTGCGGAGAAAGAAAAGATACTAAAAGATCTACATGAAATGGGAATACCACTACCTGAAGGAAGGACACCATCGGAGAAAGCTCTTGTAGCTAATATCGCGGCTTCACCGCGTGCCCCTTCAGTTAAGACGGCGGGTATGATGACGCCACTTGCGGGTAAAACACCAATTCAAAAAGAAAAGATCTTGCGTAAACTTGCTGCCAAAGGGGTACCTCTTCCTGAAGGTCAAACACCGTCGGAAAAAAAAGTCATTGATAGGGTTCGAGCCGACATGGGTCTACCCCCAGAACCCACGACGAAATCTTTAAGAGACAAATATGACAATGCCGCGAAAGCCGGCTTGCTGCAGCCGTTGGAAGGCAAGTCTCTCGCGGAGAAAGAAAAGATACTGAAAGATCTACATGAAATGGGAATACCACTACCTGAAGGAAGGACACCATCGGAGAAAGCTCTTGTAGCTAATATCGCGGCTTCACCGCGTGCCCCTTCAGTTAAGACGGCGGGTATGATGACGCCACTTGCGGGTAAAACACCAATTCAAAAAGAAAAGATCTTGCGTAAACTTGCTGCCAAAGGGGTACCTCTTCCTGAAGGTCAAACACCGTCGGAAAAAAAAGTCATTGATAGGGTTCGAGCCGACATGGGTCTACCCCCAGAACCCACGACGAAATCTTTAAGAGACAAATATGACAATGCCGCGAAAGCCGGCTTGCTGCAGCCGTTGGAAGGCAAGTCTCTCGCGGAGAAAGAAAAGATACTGAAAGATCTACATGAAATGGGAATACCACTACCTGAAGGAAGGACACCATCGGAGAAAGCTCTTGTAGCTAATATCGCGGCTTCACCGCGTGCCCCTTCAGTTAAGACGGCGGGTATGATGACGCCACTTGCGGGTAAAACACCAATTCAAAAAGAAAAGATCTTGCGTAAACTTGCTGCCAAAGGGGTACCTCTTCCTGAAGGTCGAACACCGTCGGAGAAAAAAGTAATTGACAGGGTTCGAGCCGACATGGGTCTACCCCCAGAACCCACGACGAAATCTTTAAGAGACAAATATGATAATGCAGCGAAAGCCGGCTTGCTGCAGCCGTTGGAAGGCAAGTCTCCTGCGGAGAAAGAAAAGATACTAAAAGATCTACATGAAATGGGAATACCACTACCTGAAGGAAGGACACCATCGGAAAAAGCTCTTGTAGCTAATATCGCGGCTTCACCGCGTGCCCCTTCAGTTAAGACGGCGGGTATGATGACGCCACTTGCGGGTAAAACACCAATTCAAAAAGAAAAGATCTTGCGTAAACTTGCTGCCAAAGGGGTACCTCTTCCTGAAGGTCAAACACCGTCGGAGAAAAAAGTCATTGATAGGGTTCGAGCCGACATGGGTCTACCCCCAGAACCCACGACGAAATCTTTAAGAGACAAATATGACAATGCCGCGAAAGCCGGCTTGCTGCAGCCGTTGGAAGGCAAGTCTCTCGCGGAGAAAGAAAAGATACTGAAAGATCTACATGAAATGGGAATACCACTACCTGAAGGAAGGACACCATCGGAGAAAGCTCTTGTAGCTAATATCGCGGCTTCACCGCGTGCCCCTTCATTTAAGACGGCGGGTATGATGACGCCACTTGCGGGTAAAACACCAATTCAAAAAGAAAAGATCTTGCGTAAACTTGCTGCAAAAGGGGTACCTCTTCCTGAAGGTCAAACTCCGTCAGAGAAAAAAGTCATTGATAGGGTTCGAGCCGACATGGGTCTACCCCCAGAACCCACGACGAAATCTTTAAGAGACAAATATGACAATGCCGCAAAAGCCGGCTTGCTGCAGCCGTTGGAAGGCAAGTCTCCCGCGGAGAAAGAAAAGATACTAAAAGATCTACATGAAATGGGAATACCACTACCTGAAGGAAGGACACCATCGGAGAAAGCTCTTGTAGCTAATATCGCGGCTTCACCGCGTGCCCCTTCAGTTAAGACAGCGGGTATGATGACGCCACTTGCGGGTAAAACACCAATTCAAAAAGAAAAGATCTTGCGTAAACTTGCTGCAAAAGGGGTTCCTCTTCCTGAAGGTCAAACTCCGTCAGAGAAAAAAGTCATTGATAGGGTTCGAGCCGACATGGGTCTACCCCCAGAACCCACGACGAAATCTTTAAGAGACAAATATGACAATGCCGCGAAAGCCGGCTTGCTGCAGCCGTTGGAAGGCAAGTCTCCCGCGGAGAAAGAAAAAATACTGAAAGAACTACATGAAATGGGAATACCACTACCTGAAGGAAGGACACCATCGGAGAAAGCTCTTGTAGCTAATATCGCGGCTTCACCGCGTGCCCCTTCAGTTAAGACAGCGGGTATGATGACGCCACTTGCGGGTAAAACACCAATTCAAAAAGAAAAGATCTTGCGTAAACTTGCTGCTAAAGGGGTACCTCTTCCTGAAGGTCAAACACCGTCGGAGAAAAAAGTCATTGAAAGGGTTCGAGCCGACATGGGTCTACCCCCAGAACCCACGACAAAATCTTTAAGAGACAAATATGACAATGCCGCGAAAGCCGGCTTGCTGCAGCCGTTGGAAGGCAAGTCTCCCGCGGAGAAAGAAAAGATACTCAAAGATCTACATGAAATGGGAATACCACTACCTGAAGGAAGGACACCATCGGAGAAAGCTCTTGTAGCTAATATCGCGGCTTCACCGCGTGCCCCTTCAGTTAAGACAGCGGGTATGATGACGCCACTTGCGGGTAAAACACCAATTCAAAAGGAAAAGATTTTGCGTAAACTTGCTGCTAAAGGGGTACCTCTTCCTGAAGGTCAAACTCCGTCAGAGAAAAAAGTCATTGATAGGGTTCGAGCCGACATGGGTCTACCCCCAGAACCCACGACGAAATCTTTAAGAGACAAATATGACAATGCCGCAAAAGCCGGCTTGCTGCAGCCGTTGGAAGGCAAGTCTCCCGCGGAGAAAGAAAAGATACTAAAAGATCTACATGAAATGGGAATACCACTACCTGAAGGAAGGACACCATCGGAGAAAGCTCTTGTAGCTAATATCGCGGCTTCACCGCGTGCCCCTTCAGTTAAGACAGCGGGTATGATGACGCCACTTGCGGGTAAAACACCAATTCAAAAAGAAAAGATCTTGCGTAAACTTGCTGCAAAAGGGGTACCTCTTCCTGAAGGTCAAACTCCGTCAGAGAAAAAAGTCATTGATAGGGTTCGAGCCGACATGGGTCTACCCCCAGAACCCACGACGAAATCTTTAAGAGACAAATATGACAATGCCGCAAAAGCCGGCTTGCTGCAGCCGTTGGAAGGCAAGTCTCCCGCGGAGAAAGAAAAAATACTGAAAGAACTACATGAAATGGGAATACCACTACCTGAAGGAAGGACACCATCGGAGAAAGCTCTTGTAGCTAATATCGCGGCTTCACCGCGTACCCCTTCAGTTAAAACAGCGGGTATGATGACGCCACTTGCAGGTAAGACACCAGCACACAAAGAAAAGATTTTGCGGAAGCTTGCTGCGAGAGGGTTACCTCTCCCTGAAGGACAAACACCGTCAGAAAAAAAAATTATTGACAAGGTTCGAGACGATCTGGGCCTACCTCTAGAACCCAAGACGAAATCTATAAGAGACAAACACAGCCAAGCAGCTAGAGCTGGTTTTTTACAGCCACTGGAAGGCAAGACTCCTGCAGAGAAGGAAAAGATACTAAGAGGTCTCCATGAGATGGGGATTCCATTACCTGAAGGAAGGACACCATCAGAGAAAGCTCTTATAGCAAATGTCGCGGCTTCACCACGTGCCCCTTCAGTTAAGACAGCGGGTATGATGACGCCACTTGCGGGTAAAACACCAATTCAAAAAGAAAAGATTTTGCGTAAACTTGCTGCTAAAGGGGTACCTCTTCCTGAAGGTCAAACACCGTCGGAGAAAAAAGTCATTGACAGGGTTCGAGCCGACATGGGTCTACCTCCAGAACCCACGACAAAATCTTTAAGAGACAAGTATGATAATGCAGCGAAAGCTGGCTTGCTGCAGCCATTGGAAGGCAAGTCTCCTGCAGAGAAGGAAAAGATACTAAAGGATCTACATGAAATGGGAATACCACTACCTGAAGGAAGGACACCATCGGAGAAAGCGCTTGTAGCTAATATCGCGGCTTCACCGCGTGCCCCCTCAGTTAAGACGGCGGGTATGATGACGCCACTTGCGGGTAAATCACCAATTCAAAAAGAAAAGATTTTGCGTAAACTTGCTGCTAAAGGGGTACCTCTTCCTGAAGGTCAAACACCGTCGGAGAAAAAAGTCATTGACAGGGTTCGAGCCGACATGGGTCTACCTCCAGAACCCACGACAAAATCTTTAAGAGACAAGTATGATAATGCAGCGAAAGCTGGCTTGCTGCAGCCATTGGAAGGCAAGTCTCCTGCAGAGAAGGAAAAGATACTAAAGGATCTACATGAAATGGGAATACCACTACCTGAAGGAAGGACACCATCGGAGAAAGCGCTTGTAGCTAATATCGCGGCTTCACCGCGCGCCCCTTCAGTTAAGACAGCAGGTATGATGACGCCACTTGCGGGTAAAACACCAATTCAAAAAGAAAAGATTTTGCGTAAACTTGCTGCTAAAGGGGTACCTCTTCCTGAAGGTCAAACACCGTCGGAGAAAAAAGTCATTGACAGGGTTCGAGCCGACATGGGTCTACCTCCAGAACCCACGACAAAATCTTTAAGAGACAAGTATGATAATGCAGCGAAAGCTGGCTTGCTGCAGCCATTGGAAGGCAAGTCTCCTGCAGAGAAGGAAAAGATACTAAAGGATCTACATGAAATGGGAATACCACTACCTGAAGGAAGGACACCATCGGAGAAAGCGCTTGTAGCTAATATCGCGGCTTCACCGCGTGCCCCTTCAGTTAAGACAGCAGGTATGATGACGCCACTTGCGGGTAAAACACCAATTCAAAAAGAAAAGATTTTGCGTAAACTTGCTGCTAAAGGGGTACCTCTTCCTGAAGGTCAAACACCGTCGGAAAAAAAAGTCATTGACAGGGTTCGAGCCGACATGGGTCTACCCCCAGAACCCACGACGAAATCTTTAAGAGACAAGTATGATAATGCAGCGAAAGCTGGCTTGCTGCAGCCATTGGAAGGCAAGTCTCCTGCAGAGAAGGAAAAGATACTAAAGGATCTACATGAAATGGGAATACCACTACCTGAAGGAAGGACACCATCGGAGAAAGCTCTTGTAGCTAATATCGCGGCTTCACCGCGTGCCCCTTCAGTTAAGACAGCAGGTATGATGACGCCACTTGCGGGTAAAACACCAATTCAAAAAGAAAAGATTTTGCGTAAACTTGCTGCTAAAGGGGTACCTCTTCCTGAAGGTCAAACACCGTCGGAAAAAAAAGTCATTGATAGGGTTCGAGCCGACATGGGTCTACCCCCAGAACCCACGACGAAATCTTTAAGAGACAAGTATGATAATGCAGCGAAAGCTGGCTTGCTGCAGCCATTGGAAGGCAAGTCTCCTGCAGAGAAGGAAAAGATACTAAAAGATCTACATGAAATGGGAATACCACTACCTGAAGGAAGGACACTATCGGAGAAAGCTCTTGTAGCTAATATCGCGGCTTCACCGCGTGCCCCTTCAGTTAAGACAGCGGGTATGATGACGCCACTTGCGGGTAAAACACCAATTCAAAAGGAAAAGATTTTGCGTAAACTTGCTGCTAAAGGGGTACCTCTTCCTGAAGGTCAAACACCGTCGGAGAAAAAAGTCATTGACAGGGTTCGAGCCGACATGGGTCTACCTCCAGAACCCACGACGAAATCTTTAAGAGACAAGTATGATAATGCAGCGAAAGCTGGCTTGCTGCAGCCATTGGAAGGCAAGTCTCCTGCAGAGAAGGAAAAGATACTAAAAGATCTACATGAAATGGGAATACCACTACCTGAAGGAAGGACACCATCGGAGAAAGCTCTTGTAGCTAATATCGCGGCTTCACCGCGTGCCCCTTCAGTTAAGACAGCGGGTATGATGACGCCACTTGCGGGTAAAACACCAATTCAAAAGGAAAAGATTTTGCGTAAACTTGCTGCTAAAGGGGTACCTCTTCCTGAAGGTCAAACACCGTCGGAGAAAAAAGTCATTGACAGGGTTCGAGCCGACATGGGTCTACCCCCAGAACCTACGACGAAGTCTTTAAGAAATAAACATGAAAATGCAGCGAAAGCTGGCTTACTGCAGCCGTTGGAAGGCAAGACTCCTGCCGAGAAGGAAAAGATATTGCAAGGTTTACATAGCTTGGGAATTCCATTACCCGAAGGGCGCACCTCATCAGAGAAAGCCCTAATAGGTAAAATCAAGGCAGGACCCCGTGCGCTTTCAGCAGTCTTGGCACCCTCTGAACAAATGCGCAGAGCTAAAGCAGAAGGGTTACTAACTCCTCTCGCAGGTAAAACACCAGAACAAAAAGAAAACATTTTGAAGGGGTTGGCTGATAGAGGTTTACCCCTCCCAGAAGGTCAAACATTATCGGAAAAAAAACTTATTGACAAGGTGCGCGCCGAACTCGGTCTACCTCCGGAACCTAAGACGAAATCTATAAGAGACAAACATGACCAAGCTGCTAAAGCTGGCTTACTAAAGCCACTGGAAGGCAAGACTCCTGCAGAGAAAGAAAAGATACTGAAAGGTCTATATGCCATGGGCATTCCATTACCTGAAGGTAGGACACCATCAGAAAAAGCTCTTATAGATGAAGTCAAAGCCACACCCCTTGCCGAGGCGATGGGTGCAATGACGCCACTTACGGGCAAAACACCAGAAGAAAAAGAAAAAAGCCTACGATCGCGTGCTATGAGAGGATTACCACTGCCTGAAGGCCAAACACCATCAGAAAAACAAATTATTGAAAAGGTTCGAACCGAACTTGGTCTACCTAAGGAACCGACGACTAAATCTATTAGAGACAAACATGAGAAAGCAGCGGCAGCTGGCTTACTTCAGCCAATGGAAGGTAAGTCTCTTGCAGAGAAGGAGAAGACCTTAAGAGCTTTACATGATATGGGTATTCCATTACCAGAGGGACGTACGCCATCAGAAAAATCCCTTGTAGCCAAAGTCGTGGCAAGTAGTCGTCATCCTTCAAAGGTGGCTACATTAATGGGGACACCATCTGAGAAAATGCGTAAAGCGAAAGGTTTGTTGACTCCGCTCGCAGGTAAAACACCGGAACAAAAAGAAAAGATTTTGAAGGGATTAGCTGATAAAGGTTTACCCCTTCCTGAAGGTGAAACACAATCGGAAAAAAAACTTATCGACAAGGTGCGCGCTGAACTGGGTCTACCTCCGGAACCTAAGACAAAATCTATAAGAGAGAAACATGACCAAGCAGCCAAAGCTGGCTTATTAAAGCCACTGGAAGGCAAGACTCCTGCAGAGAAGGAAAAGATATTAAAAGATCTTCATGATATGGGTATTCCGTTACCAGAAGGACGTACACCGTCGGAAAAAGCTCTCGTTGACAAAGTTAAGGCTGGTATACCGAAATCTATATCAAAAGCAGAGCGAGCAAAAGATGCTAGGGCATCACTACCGACCATTACATCAGAAAAAATACGAAAAGCTAAAGCAGATGGGCTGTTTACACCGCTTACAGGAAAGACTCCGGAACAGAAAGAAAAAATCCTGCGTGGTCTAGCTACAACTGGTCTTCCTTTACCAGAAGGGAAAACTCCATCTGAGAAAGCATTAGTTGCCAAAGTGAAAAAAGATTTCGGGATTCCTGAAAAAACGCCGTCTGCAAAAATTCGGAAGTCTAAAGTATCTGGTCTGTTAACCCCTTTGGAAGGTAAATCTCCGGATGAAAAAGAAAAGCTACTCAGAGGTAGAGCCGCTGCAGGTTTGCCACTGCCAATGGGTAAAACGCCGTCGGAAAGAGCTTTGATACAGAAGATTAAAGATCAAACGGGATACGTGACACCATCACCCTCAGAAAGATTAAGAAAAGCTAAAGCTGCTGGTTTGATAACTCCTTTGAAAGGCAAAACGCCATCAATGAAAGTCAAGATACTCCAACATATGAAAGCCGCAGGTGTGCCAATACCTGAAGGCGAAACACCATCCGAGAAGAAACTTATAAGCAAATTGATTTCGGCACGACCAAGTGTACAGACGCCATCAGAAAAATTAAAAGCAGCCAAAGCTGCGGGGTTGCTTACACCTCTTGAAGGAAAAACACCTGCTCAAAAGCAGAAAATCCTCGAAGGATTAGCTGAGGCGGGTTTACCACTGCCGGAAGGAAAAACAAAATCGGAAAAATCAATGATAGCTAAAATTAAAGCACGGACGCCACCATCAGCTGTAACTCCATCCGAGAAATCAGTTGTACGTAAAGCAAAAGCAGCTGGGCTTTTTACACCTATTACCGGAAAAGAACCTGCTGAGAAAGAAAGAATATTAAAAGGTCTTGCTGAAGCTGGTTTACCGTTACCTGAGGGAAAAACAACGTCTGAAAAAGATTTGTTGAAGAAAATTAGAGCAGAAGCAGGTTTGCCACTTGAGCCGACACCTTCCGAGAAACAGGGAAAAATTAGAAAGAAAGAGAAAAAGGTCGGTATATCAGCATCAAAAAAAGCGGCAGGAATAGAAGCTGAAGAATTTGAAGATATTATAAAAACAACAAAATGTGATCGTGGTTGCGGCTGCGACAAAAAGAAAATCAAATTTAAACACAGCTACGTAAAGATTAGAGTGACGTCTCCCGATATATCATCATTATGCGATTGTCCTGGTGAATGTGTTCCAGGTGTTAAGAGCGGGGCCTTCATTGACAACGAGGGTATCAAAGTTACCGTTGGAACCGCTGTTGGTACGCCAACATATTCAATGGAATTGATTGAAAAAGTTAATCTGGAAGAAACGATATCAAACTCGGACCACAATATTATAATGCAAACCAGTCATAACAATCATGATAACATAAAACAAGCAAAATACAGAGCTAGCAGTTTAGACTTGGATGTTAATATAAGTATAAAAGCGGATTATATACTCAACGCCAGCAGCTCTGGTACGAGTTATAGTTCAAGTAGCTCCCGATATAGTGGTACTGGGGAAAGTTTAAGCAGAGATGAATCATCGGACGACATTAACAAAGGACCTTTAAGAACTAAATCTGGAAGGAGTTTTGAAACAATTCTTGTAATAAATAGTGAGATGTCTTTAAGCACAAGTACCAGCAACAGCATGGACTCAATCAGTTCGACGTCGCTTACTGAGATCAGCATCACATCTAGCTCCGCGCATTACTCCGGCTTCCAGTCTACTAACGACCTTCCGAGTATTTACTCGTTAGATGGACCAACAAGGTAACCACAATTATCCTAACCTCTCATATTAGTGGAGTGCCGTTAGGCGTAAAATACCTATTAAAATCTCGGAATCCTAGGCAATTCAATGAATATTCACATAAATTTTTGAAATATGTTTTTAACAGCGTATCAGCATATAGAAAAATGTTAAATATATTTATATACTAGCGACCCGCCCCGGCTCCGCACGGGTGCAATCTTCGACTATAATTTGAGATTTAAACTATCCTATCTCTCAAGTTGGATCGAACTGCACATGGTGTGCGAATTTTATTATAATCGGTTAAGTGGTTTAGGAGTCCATTGAGGACAAACATTGTGACACGAGATTTATATATATTAAGATATACGAGGGCGGAGTGATAAGTCTGGTAAAATGAATTAAGGAAACAACTTTTAAAAAAAATTATGATTTATTTTTCAACGTAATTTCCATCTAACTCAATGCACTTCATCCAGCGTTTCTCAAACTTTTCGATCCCTTCCGTAAAGTATGACTTAGGCAACCCTTCGAAATAGGCATTGGTTTCGAGTATGATCTCCTCGTTGGAGCTAAATCTTTTTCCACCGAGCCATTTTATTTTAATTCGGAAACAGAAAATAGTCGCAAGGGGCCAAATCTGGCGAATATGGTGGGTGAGATAGCAACTCATATCGCAACTCATGTAATTTGGCCATAGCAATCGCGCAGGTGTGCACTCGTGCGTTGTCTTGGTGGAAGAGGATTTTCTTCTTAGCCAAATACGGTCGTTTTTCAAGTAAAATTTGGTTAAATTGGCATAATATTCGCCATTGATCGTTTTACCCTTCTCTAGGTAGACAGGATTACCCCACGTGCGTCCCAGAAAACTGTAGCCATCACCTTATTGGCCGATAAAACTGCTTTGGCCTTCTTCGGAGCTGGTTCGCCCCTAGCAATCCATTGTTTCGATTGTTCCTTGGTTTCTGGTGTATGGTGGTGGATCCACGTTTCGTCTACCGTTATAAAACGACGCAAAAAATCAGGTTTATTCCGTTGTAACAACGCCAAACCTGCCTTCGAAGTGGTAACTCGCATTCGTTTTTGATCAATAGTCAGTAAACGCGGCACCCATCGCGCGGAGACCTTTTTCATATCTAAATGTTGGTGTAAGATATTGCGCACACGTTCGTCTGAGATGCCTACTATCTCGACTATTTCGCTCACTTTTACTCTTCGGTCATTCAACACTATGTCATGGTTTTTAGCGATCATCTCTGGAGTAGTGACCTCAACTGGGCGTCCGGGTGGTATTACAACGTCTTAAAACCAGGCTTGTTCCGGCGAGTGAAAGTGACAGAGCTATACAAGTCGTCTAGCGCCATCTCGTGCACTCACTGGAACAAGCCTGGTTTTAAGACGTTGTAATACCCCCCCAGGGCGTTCAGCATCACTTGTGCTTGTACGACCACACCGAAAATCCGTAAACCATTTATGAATCATGTTAATCGATGGAGTTGAGTCCCCATAATATTTATCAAGAAAAAAGAAACTAAACAAAGGGTTTAGTTTCCGTAATAGTTTTTTTGCGCAAAAAATAATGTTTAATCAACACTCGAAATTCATTTTTCTCCATCTTTGCGAAAATGCGTTAAATTGTTTTTATTTAATGGCTTTCGAAAAAAAACTAACCAGCGGTACTGGCTGAAAATTTAAATATAGTCCCTCAAAAGAGTTGTGAACAAGGAGGTTACATGCAATTTACGATAATTTTATTCCAAAATAGATTTTTACCAGACTTATCACTTCGCCCTCGTATATATTATACAGAGACTCTCTTTCATATTGGCCAAAAGGGAGAAATCAGGATCCATACGAGATACGAGAAAACTTTCTTGGAAACCTTTTACTATTTTTTGATGTTGACAATTTTGGCGTTATATTTTTTGGTGAGTTGTCCACAAAAATGAGTGAAACTGGCCAATTTTTTTTTAAAGCCGTTCGTCTCTGTTTCATATAAGGATCAATTTTCATTGTATCGGAAGAAAAAAATCGGTACGGCGGAAGATAGTTATATTTACCAACATATTTTACAGCATAAAGTCGTATTAGTAGTGGTCAGTATTTCATTAGATTTGACCCACTTCTGTTGCACAGATATTTTTAACCGACTTCAAAAAAAGGAGGAGGTTCTCAATTTGGTCGGTTTTTTTTAAATGTTTGTACACCGATTACGCCGAGGTTTCTGGTCCGATTAGTGTGATTCTGTTTTTGTTCGATGCAGTATACTTGCCATTTGGTTCCATAAATTTTCATCCAATTTGGTTCAGTACTCTTTTTTTTGTGAGCATTTTTTGATTACTGCTATGATTGTGGATAATGTTAGTTTCGTTCGCATATCTCCGGAACTGAGAGCAGTGGTGGCCCAGTGGTATCGGTCCCGACTTACGAATTGTTGGTCGTGGGTTCGAACCCAGCCAGGCGCATTATTTTGTGTAATTTATTTCATCACCACTGCTCTCAAAATGTCTTGACCTTAGTCTAGGCACAGAACATATAATAGTACTACGCACAAGAAATGACACTTCCAAAAAAAAATCAAACAAATTTAAAATCTATGTACGAGCGAATAAAGTACATTTTTACTTGCAGCTGTACCGCCCACCTACTTTTATAATAGCCTAAACTTGCCGTGCGCAAGCAAAAATGTACTGAATGGTTACGCGCGAGAGTTTATTTTAGTTTAGCTGACGCCAACGACATAAAAAGGTTACTGTCGGTCAAGCTCAATAGGGTTGCGACTCGTGAGTTTACGCACCGTTAGGTAGGTTAGGTATACGTTTTTTATGCATTTGTTAAATTACGTTATTAACATAAATACTTATTTTCTTCAAGGATTTTTGGTTTTTTATCATCAGCCTACATATTTTTGGTTTTATCGATTGGTAGCACAGAATGTTAATAGTAGGTACATACACATACCTACGGCACCTTACGTGAGGAATAATCTTACTAATTTCGTTCTATAATGATAAAATTACATAAGTAGGTACCTATAACTACTTCAAAATGTAAAAGTAAGTTGACTTGGATTATTTTGAACAAAAATTATTTAATTATGTACATAGTTAAGTTTTCAAAATTGTTTTCAAATAAAAATATTTAACGTAGGTAGTAGACAGTATTGAAACGCAAAGAAGCGACGTTGCCGTTCCGCTTGTTATTTAGTGGCCCGGTCGGTATCGTAGCTAGGTACTAAATAAATTATCAGGAAGTTTGACACTTTATCCGTAACCTGTGAAATTGGCCAGTTATTATCATTTTGCCCTTAGAAGCTTTCTGCACCACCCAAACCGTCCGCCGACATCACAAAGATGACCTTGGTCCCGTCAACCAACGCTCTCCCGTCGGCCGAAAGCGTTCCAGACGGTTAATTGGGTCCGAACTCCGACCACGTACGCAGCCTGTCGGGATGGGTGCACTCTCGACCAAGGCCATCCAAAGGTCGTTTGACTCCGCCTATATCTGGTCGGTCGACCAACGTCCTCACGGTAGATTTTCGCACCAACTGGACCAAGGTCACCTCTGTTAGCGGTCGGTTTGGAATTTTGATCGAGTAGAATGCCTTTAAACCTAGTGTGTTGCGGGTCTTTGTAAATGGTTAAAAAGTCGCGCAACGAATTACGATCGCTGACCTTGAATGCGTAGTATGGCCATTTTCTGAGTTTGAACGTGAGTTTTAAACAACAATGCAAACATCTTTCTACTTTCTACCGAGCGATAAGGTGAGTGAGAGTGATGTCAGGTTTGATATTCGTCTATTTTTCTGGCTCAGGCTCGCATCCCGAGTAGGTACCTACCTATCTCGATCATAGAATATAATATAATAGTACTACGTACGCACTCTCGATACATTTCCGAACTTGTAACTTAGGTAGGTACCTAATCGTGTTCTGTTAAGCGGAACATATGTAAGTACCTACTTGAAAGACATAATAAATAAGCGTATCACAAGTAGGTAGATAGGTAAATGATACTCGTAATTAATAGATTCATGATTTAGATTCATAAACATAATTATGTACGAATAACACTGTTCATAAACATTCGATATTATCACTTTTTTTTCTTACCTTTCGACGTCACGCGGTAGTGTATGAAACGTGAGGCTCTTGTCTCTGTTGTCGTTTAGGCAACCAAAAGCTATGCAGTATTTGCTTATCATATTTTCCCACGTTTTTATTAAATAAGTTCACTTTTAGTTGTACTGTGGTTGTACAAATAATTACGACACGGAGCGCGTGCGATACGGGCGGCGCGCGAAAGCCATCTGTGGCGACCCGTGAACGGTGTGCGCGTGTGTGCGTGCCGTTTTATACCTACACCGCGGAGTGACCCAGGCCTGGTCTAGGTCAGGAATGACTAAGACAAGGTCGACGGTGGAGCGAGCGGCATGTTCTAGAACCAAAAACCGGCCAAGTGCGTGTCGGACCACGCACGGTGTAAGGTTCCGTAGTTGCCCATCAAAATACTTATGCGAACTAACTAAACTGATTCGCTGAATTTAATTATAAAAAGAAGAATTTTCAAAATCGTTCCAGGCGTCTTTGAGAAATCGGGGAAAATACATTAAAAAAAAAGATTACGACGAATTGAGAACCAATCCTTTTTTTTGAAGTTAGTTAAAAATAGTTGACAATAAAACCTACCTATCCCCAAAACATATCCACCTATTATAGCTGTAAAAATAAAGTTGACAAACTTACATTTGCAGTTGAAGAACATGTTCTCCGATACATTTTGTTTAGGAAAATATGTTATCCAAGTACGTTTTATAAGTTGGTCGACTATTACTCGTAAACTTGTAAAGCCTACTTAGTCATGATAATTTTCTTTTAAACTTCGTTATACATAAAATATAGGTATACTACTATTGTGAATTTTTTCACACACCCAAACATAACCGCTTAGCTGGTAGAGGGTCACTCGACTCGAGCAAAAATTAGCACTTAATATTTCACAAACGAATCTTTTTATCAAAAAATTGTGAATGTAAACTAACAATATTTTTTAAAGGCCTTTCTAATGATACCCCACACTAAGGGGTACGCGAGAAAAAAAAAACATCCCCACTTTACGTGTACCTACAGGAGGTACCCTAAAAAAATATTTTACTGGATTTTATTTTACCACTTTTTCGGCGCCACAAATCCGTACATTTACATCAAATTACAGCTTTCTAGTATTGGGTGTCTCTGAGCTAAGCTGCGGACAGACGGACGGACGGGCTGACGGACGTACGGACATGGCGAAACTGTAAGGGTTCCTTGTTGACTACGGAACCCTAAAAATTCGAAGACATGTGACATCTGCCAACCCGCACTGGGCCCGTGTGGTGGATTATGGCCCACTTCCTCTCACAGAGAGGAGGCCTGTGTCCCAGCAGTGGGAACATTATAGGCTGATGATGATCTCCGGAACTACAAGTCCGATTTAAGTAATTCTTCTTTTTTTGTACAGTCACGAGCAATAGTATGTATACACTAAGCAGTATTCAAGAGCGATGTTCTGCTATCATATTGATTAAACTTTTGCTTTTTCATTAGATTTATATTTTGGAAGCCATACTATTACGAAATACGAGTAGGTCTTATTTCAAAGTGGAAACCAGTATTTTACGAGTAAATTGCGTTTGAATTTTGTTAAGTGTTTACATGTTATTGCTCGTGACTGTACTAGGTATTGTTCAACTTAGGGAATAATGTAATTTTCATCAAAATCGGTTCAGTAGTTTTTGAGATAGGCAATTTTTTAGCTTATTGTGTACATGGACGTTGTTATTACCGGTGCTATGGATTACAAAACTCTAGTGCACATTTAGGAAAATAAACTTTTACTTTTCACCTCACACGCTCGTAATGATTCTATTTCTCATTCAAAATCTGAGCGTAAAACTCCTGAAGATTCATTGACTGGCTCTCGATTCCGGGGTATAAACCTTCGGCACTCCACTATCTATCTGTACAACGTGTAACGTTAAATGCGCAAAACCTCTCGTGGGGTAACTCAGCCCATTACTACAAGAACTAGGAGTATCAAATTTAGCATGGGGGTTCTTTTTAAGACGTACGAACAACTTAAGACGGGATTTTGCGTAATTCGACACCTAAGGGTTTGTTTTGGTGTTGGAAGTTAGGTGTTTCAAATTTTGCATAATATGTAGTTTATTTTTAGGAAGTACGAGTAATTACTCATTAAGGCGAGATTTTGCAAAATTTGACACTTATGGGGTGTTTTTGGTGTTGATAATAGTTTGTATAAAACTTTCGTTACTATAAGTGCTAGGGGTTTCAAATTTTGCATGGGAGTTTTTAAGGACGTTGTTGGTGATCACTTAGATGGGATTTTGCGAAATTCCATACATAAAAAAAAGTACTAAACCAAAGTGAATTAAATTTATTTTTGTTGTTTGCGTTTGAGAGTGAGACTGCCGCACACACTTTGTGGACCTACATAAATTTGAGCAAAGGTGAGGTTATCCTGAAGGGGGTGACATTAAGAATGCCTTTAATCCATTTATCAAGGACTTCTTGTTGAAACTAAAAGAAGAAAAACCCCAAAAAATATGAACTCCGTTCACACGTTGAATAGCTGAACTCATCATTAATAACGACTTTGATTCACCTGTGTCTTATTTCATTCGTGATAATTATGTGAACATACTATAAGATACAGGGTTACTTGTAATTCGACGTAAAACCATCAGAAACTGATTATCATCATCACATCATCAGCCTATATTATGATCCCACTGCTGGGACACAGGCCTCCTCTCTGTGAGAGGGAGAGGGCCATAATCCACCACGAGGGCCCAATGCGGGTTGGTGGATGTCACATGTCTTCGAATTTTTGGTTCTAGAACATGTCGGTTTCCTCACGATGTTTTCCTTCACCGTTTTTGAGAGCAGTGGTGATGAAATAAATTACACAAAGTAATGCGCCTGCCTGGATTCGAACCCACAACCTAAAACTCGTAAGTCAGGACCGATACCACTGAGCCACCACTGCTCTCTCTCATAAACTAGGCCAAAATGCAACAAACTGAACCCCCACACGTAGGCGAAATTTAATAATTCTCCAAATGTTTAAATTTTAAAGGTTTTTCGATATTACGCACAGCTGTTATTCAAAACTTCTCCGTATGTTTGTTTATGAAACATTTTAATATTTTAATTGTTACTTTTTCCTTTCGACAGTGACGATTTTATAGACTATCCCTATGATCCTATGATTGGTGATCGCAATAAGTTTAGATTTGTTGGAGCTTCTACGCCTCATCAATATTATACTGTCCTGAGAATGTCACAATTACCAGTTAACTTTGGATATAACAATTTGGAGAAAATTAAACTGAAATCTGGAACTGAAGATCTATCGCCAAGAAAGATAAACATATTAGCGAAGGCAATGAACATGATTCTGGCGGAAAAACGTTTCGTGGACGCTGCCGTGGTGTTTGTAATGGTGCCTATGTATGGTGATGAAGAAGAACGAAGCTCCTCAGGCGGTTCTCTTACTTGTGATATGATAGGAAATTCAAGTGACGAGGATCCAGGTACGAATCTGAATCTCATCTTTATCTAGATATGTATTACTTGTGTATTCACTGTATACGTTGTTAATGGTATAAAAAATAAAACACACAGCTTTGTTTTAGTAGTTTAAGTGCCAACGATACTAAACTTATTCGATAAAATTCCCAGTTGATACAATTTATTGACGGCATATAATGCACGGAGTCAACTAAAACAAACTCCATCTCTATCAACTCGTGTTAGTCCACCAGAAGAATTGAAAGTGACCACGAATCGGTCGGTTAAAGTACAGAAACCTTGGATAGAGTCACTATATCACCACCAAAATGAAACTGCAATAAAACAAACTGGCAAGTTTTTGTCTTGGTTTCTTAATGTCATTTTGTTGGAGGGATTGGATAAATTGGGTTGATATTTGTAGGTTTACTGAAAGCTGAGTGGAATACAAAGTGTACTAAAAACATGGTTTTAAGATGTCTATTTCCTCTTGATGGTCTGTCTTCACCGCACTGGAGCCTACCTCTTTTCTATGAAATCTGGGCGGAAGACCAATAAAATTTAATAATCTCAATATAGTTAATTCAATTACTAGTTACTGCTAGACTTATAACCCATTTTGACAAAGATCCTTTAATATATTAAAAAAAATGCAATTGTGGAAGTGGAATTTCTGATGTACCTATATTATCTGCATTGCCAAATTATAGGCTGACTATGCTTGTTAGAATTTGAAATTAAAAAATCGTTTTAGATAATTGTGTATAAGGTGGTTCTGTCAACCAAGCAAGCGCATAACATCTGTGACATCAATGATGGCGTGTCCACCACAGCGCTTTGGCTCGGATCATAGTCAGCAAAATGTAACTCCAACACAGCTTCCACAACTTGGGAGGGGTGTTGCCGCGGTAGCCTGTCCAAGAAAGGATTTGAAAGTAACGACGGATCGATCAATTAAAGTACAGAAACCATCAATAGAGTCAATACCTCATGAATATGACACTGGTGTCAACAATTCTGGCAAGTTTACTTTATAGAGTATTAACCACTTGTGACTGCTTTGCACGTTTAATAGTTAGAAAACATTTTCTCTTATAAGTAGTATTACTTTAGATGTACCTACTTGCACAATAATCTAACAGCAAAATTACTGTATCTGTTATTTCAATCGATTAAGATTGACCCTCTTTTGACTTCGGAGTTCCACAGGGCTGTGTTTTTGGTTGCAATATTTTAAGTCGCAGTTAAGTAAGTTTTTGCAGTGTTAACAATTAAGCCCTTCTCCCATTATGATACGCACAGGCGACTCAAGTATCGGAGACTAGTCGCCACCAGGTATCTCACATACATTTGAATGCAGTCTCGCACACTACGCTACTGGTATCCTACGCGTCCGCGACTAGTATCGCGCAACCAAAGAGTAAAGTAATATAGCGCGCAACTCGCCGTGTCGGTCGCTTGGGCGTCGCGTCTTTTACGAGTCTCGACAAGATGGCGGCGGAGCAAGAAAAAAATATTAAATTTGTGCAAGAAGTTGAAAAAAATGCTTGTTTATATAACTACAAATTACCAGAATATATGCGAAAAAATAAAATAGACAGGACTTGGGCAGAAATTGGGAACAAATTATATTTTGTATTTTGTTGATGTACCTGTACCTATAGCAGGCTTTAATAATGTAACAAGATGCAGATAGGACTCTTTAGACATTCAGTAGAAAGATAAAAATTTATTATCATCATGTTGTAGTTCTTAAAAAGTCTACAATTTATGTTTCTTTCAATATATGGATGAATCCAGAATTTTCTACTCTTGCGGTGACGTCTTCTGTTTCTATAAAACAGAAAAACCGCAAGTGCTTCTTCGTCACTTGAATCGCTTGACTTAACGTCCGTCCACAAAAATCGAGTTAGCACAAATGATAAATTTAGTCATTTTTCAGTAGCATAATATGCGAACGTCGAGTGGCGAACTAGTATCCAACCAGTATCCTACTCGAGTATCGTACCCTACAAGTATCGTAATGGGAGAAGGGCCTTAGTGTAGGTACATTTGGTATAGAACCGAAGTCCGAAAATTATATTTTTGTCTTCACTGTTCCACTGAAGGTTAAAAGGCCTTCCGAAATTTCTCTCATGTAGTATTTTGCCATGGTCGCGGGACTCACAAATTACCGTGATCCCGGAAAGCAAAGGGCTATTGAAGGACACCGTGGATTTTAGTCGACAGTATGGGTGGGAGGACCCACGTGGAGATTTTACCACGTTATTGTTATTATTTTCCCACGTCACTTAGGTACTAGACACGAAACATACTTATACGATGCATATTATATTAGGTTATGAATATTCGAATACTGTCACATTAATCCAAATTAAAAGGTTATTAATTATACACGTTAATACTGCGACATCTGCATCAGGCTAATCTTTGAATCTGCCGATCACACAATGTCTTAAGACCAGAGTCTCTTTGTGAATGACTTCCGGAGAAGAAACATGGAAACTCACCATAGCACTGACCCATAAATTCAAGGTTGCTCATTGTGCAATAGAACGAGCAATGCTCGGGGTTTCTCTGGTGCTGAGGTCATTCGCTAGAGGCCACATTGCAGACGCACAGACGGACGATGGAGCCTACATGTGTTAGAGCGGAGACTGAGTATGGGTAAACTTAGTGTGGGATGCCCCGCGGCACGATGAACCTATGATTTGAGGAAGGTGGCTGGCAGTGGAAGCATGCGTACTGTCCAGGACTGGTATGGTGGGCGTTCTTAGGGGCTTATGTCCAGCAGTGGACGGCAATTGGCTGATGAAAGAGAGACTACATTATGATTACGATAAGACGACTACATGAATGATTTGAGTTAAAGCAAAATGATTTTTTTTTCAGGTGTAGGGTCAAACATTCCTTTAGACAAAGACCTTGGTGTCAGGTCCAAGCCACATGACTTTCATCATCGCAGTCATCTAAATCAAATGCCAGGTTCGCCACCTACATGCATCTTACGAACAGATGATTTGTGTTTGACAAGGAATCGGTCAGTCAAAGTACAGAAACCATCCATAGGATTGCTACGAGTCGAGGATTGGACCGCGCCCGACAAGTTGGCAAGTAAATATTGCTTTTGACTATTTAATTCCAATACTCACCATTATTTATATTCACTTTGTTTTTTAGAGTGGAAAATCAATCATCAAAAGATTCATTCCGCCCATGGTGCAGGGTGTAGAAGTTAGGAAAAAGCACCCTTTTGTTCAATAATTGACCATTGCATTCCAGAGCCGTCGTAGCCTCATAACACATTGCTGCGACCTTGGCGTTTGTCCTGCGTTCTAGAGCCGTCGTAGCCTCATAAAACATTGCTGCGACCTTGGCGTTTGTCCTGCGTTCTAGAGCCGTCGTAGCCTCATAACACATTGCTGCGACCTTGGCGTTTGTCCTGCGTTCTAGAGCCGTCGTAGCCTCATAACACATTGCTGCGACCTTGGCGTTTGTCCTGCGTTCTAGAGCCGTCGTAGCCTCATAACACATTGCTGCGACCTTGGCGTTTGTCCTGCGTTCTAGAGCCGTCGTAGCCTCATAACACATTGCTGCGACCTTGGCGTTTGGCCTGCGTTCTAGAGCCGTCGTAGCCTCATAAAACATTGCTGCGACCTTGGCGTTTGTCCTGCGTTCTAGAGCCGTCGTAGCCTCATAACACATTTCTTGCTGCGATCTTGGCGTTCGGCCTGCGTTCTAGAAAGGCGTTTGGCCTTATCGGGCCTCATTAGTTACCCTTAATTCCTTTATAGAAGAAAGAAATTTCATGTAGAAAATCCTGATGGAATTTAGTCAAACTTGCTTTATTACCTGAGTTAGAAAATAGTTGTCCAAGGACTCGAAAGAAATATATTTATCATAATTCTATTTCTTGTTATCAGTAAGAAGAAATAGAATTATTTATTACTAGTTGTGCCCGCGACTTCGTTCGCGTGGATGTCGGAATTTAACAATGTATTTTTTAGTGCGAAGCGCTTAATTCTCGCCACGGTTTTATAAATCATATCGTTTTCATATAACTAATCCTTATATTTAGAATTTATTTAGATTTTTCAGGAATATTTGACGTGTTTATAATAAACGCCCTCTGTCGTTCAAAGGCAGTACTATTCAATTGCTACTGCATTAGAGCACCCATTTCATCTCATTCCATCCCATTCCATCCCACTCCATCCCACTCCATCCGACTCCATCCGACTCCATCCCACTCGATCCCACTCCATCCCACGCTAACCCACTCTATCCGACTCCATCCGACTCCATTCCAACTCCATTCCACTCCATCCCACTCCATCCGACTCCATCCCACTCCATCCATACCACTCTATCCCAGTCCATTTCAGTCCATCCCACTCCATCCCACTCCATCCCACTCCATCCCACTCCATCCCTCTCCATCCCACTCCATCCGACTTCATCCCAAATCCATCCCACTCCATCCCTCTCCATCCCACTCCATCCAACTCCATCCGACTCCATCCGACTCTATCCAACTCCACCCCAATCCATCCCACCCCATCCGACTTCATCTCAACTCCATCCCACTCCATCCCACTCCATCCCACTCCACCCCACTCCACCTCACTCCATCCCACTCCATCCGACTTCCTCTCAACTCCATCCCACTCCAACCCACTCCATCCCTCTTCATCCCACTCCATCCCACTCCATCCAACTCCATCCGACTCCATCCGACTCCATCCCACTCTATCCCACTCCATCCCACTCTATCCCACTCCATCCCTCTCCATCCCACTCCATCCCAATCCATCCACACTCCATCTCAGTCCATCCCACTCCATCCAACTCCAACCGACTCCATCCCACTCCAATCCACTCCATCCAACTCCATCCCACTCCATCCCACTCCATCCCACTCTATCCCACTCCATCCCAGTCCATCCCACTTCATCCCACTCCATCCCACTCCATCCCACTCCATCCCAGGCCATCTCACTCAATCCCACTCCACCTCACTCCACCCCACTCCATCCCACTCCATCCGACTTCCTCTCAACTCCATCCCACTCCATCCCTTCGCGCTACTGAACTGCGCGTCTCGGTGTAAACTGACCGTAATTTGACTTCTGGAACACTTTAAATTCAAATATCTTTTGATAGACTGATCCGATTTCAATGAAACAAAGACTAAATGTTACTTCAAGTTACGGACAGTCGTTGTGTATTAAAGTTATCTACATAGCTTTCGTACATTTTACGTCATGCCCGAACAAATAAACATACAAACAGACATACAGACAAACAGACAAAAATTCTAAAAATGCTAGAAATGAGTTCTATTGGTTGTCGTTTAACACCCTGGCTAAATTTATGGAGTTTTTTTTTAATGTACAAAAATTACTTTTCTACAGTTTTATTATATGTATAGATTAAAATATTCGGAAAATTAAGAAGATAGATACATGTGTACATTTGATTCCGAAAGCACTTTGATCGAAGAAGGCCAATCATGCGTCTCGATTCTTTCGTTATAATAATGTAGTTCGGCTTCTATATTAAAAATTATGTAATTATACGATAGTACATTTTATGGACCTAAATGCTCAATCTTTTTCTGTTTTTAAATATTTACGTGTTATTACAGATATCCTAGAGAATAAGAAAAGTATCAAAATGAAGCAGGGCAAAATCGAGCTAACGCAAAAATGCAAATGCTCCTATAAAGAGAAAAACCTAGAACCGAGCAATTTGATACCTGATATACAACTCTTGCTTGGACTCCAACCGTTGCAAAAGCTAGCGAGCTTTAAAAATGCAAAACAAAAAGAGGAAGAAATAATATGCGAGTGCAAAAAGGACAAACCAATGATTTTAAAATTGTTAAAGAGTCCCTTGTCAGTACAAACAGATCAGCACCCAGAAAAAAAGGCAGAAGATGTAACACCAGTACCGCAGAAGATAGTAAGTTCTAAAACTATCAAACAGAAAGAAGAAGCAATTGAAATTAAAAATGACAAACCAATGATTCCAAACATGTTAGGCCCCTCGTTACTTCCACCAGATAAGCAGCCAGAAGATGTAACACCGGAACCCAAAATACTAGCGAGTTCTCAAACCGACAAACGGAAAGATAAATTAATGGAAAAAAATGTAGAAGGCCAAAGTAGTAGTAACAAAAAGGTGAGATTTCATAGTAATATTATAAAATCTATTTCTAAAATGAATGCAACTATAAAGAACAAAGTGAGTAAGCAGGCTCTGAGTAAGCTTATCTTACAAAGCCTCAAAAGTGGCAAACCGAAGGTGGAAGCAGTCATAGGCAAAAATAAAGGCAAGCAGAAGGAAGGAGACATAATATGTGATTGCAAAAATAATAAACGAAGCCCTAAAGAAATTGAAGCCATTGGTTCCAAACTGTCTCCACAGCGACGGCCCCCTCGTCTACCTCCACGTTTACTAGGACTACCATCTGAAGGAGGTCTTTATGAAGGTATTGGACCTAGCTGTCAGTGGATGGAAACAGGCGAAATAAAAAAACTGAGATCACAGTTGACACGGTCCACTTCAGGATTCAGAGCAACTAAGATGAAGAAACAAGTACGACACACGAAATCCGAAGAAAAAATTGAATTAGATTTTGGAGACGCCATTAGATACTTTGCTAGTATGAATCCAGAACGTTTCCACCAGTTGATGCAAGAGGTACTAGACAGACAGTTGGATGCCGAGCAGAAAAAAATTGAAGGTAAAATAATTAAAAAACAACTGGAAAAGGAAAAACGCAAAATACAGTTCCCCGCTTTTTTGTATGCCTTACAAAGGAAAGCTAATAAAAAAGCAGGTAAAGGCAAAGTAACCGAGGCAACAGCAACAGTGCACCCGAAAACATATGGTTCCTCAGAAGACTCTGATGAGTATAGTGACGAAACAGAAAGTCCATATCCGAAAGGATTTAAATTTAGTATCATCAAAGACAGTCATAATGCTTTTGCTGGATTGGATTGCAGAGACAAAACTCAAACACAATTCTTCAAGACGAAACATCATAAGTGAATTCGTTTTATACCTAGTACAAATAAGTTTTTTTTTTTTCTCCAGTGTCTGTTTTTCCGTGGACAAAGGATAAAATTAATACGATTCCTAACGAATTATCATGTTAATTTTATCATGAAAATCATGTAACCGATTCTATATTAATTTGTATTATTATTTAATGTAATTATGACTTAATAAACAGTCTTTTATTTGTTTTTTTTTTTTAATAATTGTTGTTCAAATAATGAACTCTATTAGATTAGGCTACTTGTCCTCAGCAGCGGAGCGAGGCTGCGGAGGAAAAAAAATAGTATTCCACTAAGGCTGCGGTTTGACTGAGGCGGAGAGGAGCTGATGCAAGTGGCTGGCCAAGTGACACATGTGTATTCAAGCCATGTGATTGGTGAATCGCGGCGCAGCTCGTCTCCGCTCTACTCTGCTCCACCTCAGTCGAACCGCAGCCTAAAAAGGCCTATCCGTACACAACAACATGTATCGGAGAACATGTTCTTCAACTGCAAATGTAAGTTTGTCAAGTTTATTTTTACAGCTATAATAGGTGGGTATGTTTTGGGGATTGGTAGGTTTTTATTGTCAACTATTTTTGACTAACTTCAAAAAAAGGAGGAGGTTTTCAATTCGTCGTAATCTTTTTTTTTAATGTATTTTCCCCGAATTCTCAAAGACGTTTGGACCGATTTTGAACATTCTTCTTTTGATTGAAAGAGTACACCTTCCAATTGGTCCCATGATCATCAAGTCAAGATCTGATGATGGAATCCTGGAAAAATCGTGGGAACTCTATTATAATTTTAAATAATTCTTGAAGCGATTTGATAACAACTCAATCCCGTCGAGTTTCGGCTCGTGAGAGTCGTCTTTATTACATAGACATTGATGCTGGATGATGTCCATGGTCTGATGATAAAGCTGGAAGGTCACCATGAATTCTTTCTTATACAACAACTCAATCCTACTGAGCTTAGGGTCATTTGATTCGTCTTTATAGTAGGGGAGCCGAGGATGCTAAATTTGCAGTTACTCGAGCGTCATGGAGACCTATTGGATTTGAAAGATCATGTTCTAAAAAGAAAAAAAGTTTCTGACAAGTTTTCTATTTTAGTGGGGGGGAAAGCGTGTAAACAGTTTTAAAACTGTAAAAAAAAACAGTTGTACAGAAATACTCGAGCGCGTCAGATATTTATAGTGTAAACGCGCTTTATATTTCTGATAACCAATACATATTAATCTGACGATTAACTCGAGGGGTCTGTCCGTGGCAAGCGGTTGAAAATCCAAAAAAAAATAAGTTACTCGAGCGCGTCAGATATTCAAAGTGTATGTAAAGTACACCCTAAAAAACGTAATCTCGAGATACTCGAGCGCGTCAGATTTTTATGTGGGAGGTTCAAGTTGATATCATAGTCCTCCTGAATAATAATCTGACAATTATATGGAGGGATATCGCTATTCTGAGCATTTTAAAGGAAATTTATAAACAAGATAATTGCATTCACGTATAAAAAATGTATAAAATAAAATTTAATGTATTAATTTACGAATAAAACCCATCTACATCATTAAAATCCCACGAAAAACACAAATGTGAAATGAGAGCCAAGTTCAATTATGATTTATGCCTTGGTTGCTTGTTGACTTCACGGACAAAATAAGTGAAATCTAAATGGGTGCCAAGGTCAGTGGTCAGACCTGAAATTTATTTATCTTTACACAGGGTGTTTCTTTTAAATTGGCTAAAATGGAGAAATCCGAATCCATAAGAGATACGGGAAAACTTTCTTAGGAAACTTTAGCTCTTTTATGACTATTTAAGCATTTTTTTATTTTTTCGTCAAGTGTCCACAGAAATGAGTGAAATTGGCCATTTTTTTTTAATGCCGTTCGACTTTGTTTCATGTAAGGATCATTTTATTGTATCGGAAGAAAAAAATCGGGATGGCGGAAGTTGGTCAAATTTTGCAAAATATTTTTTCGTACAAATTGTATATGACACAATATGAATGACAAAATTACTTACAGTTTTTTAGGATGTTATTTGATTTCGTGTTATGTGAGGATCATTTTATTGTATGGGAAGGAAAATATCTGGACAGTAGAAGTTGGTCAAAAGTACAGTAAAGTTTCTTCTAACAGCATGAAGTTTATTTGTAGTAGTCAGCATTTCATTAGATTTAACCCACTTATGTTGCCCAGACATTTTCCTTCCCATACAATGAAATGATCCTCACATAACACGAAATCAATGCTACTTTTCGTTGTAATTTTATAACTGAAGAACGGGCTCACCTATCCAAACCAAATGTTTAGGCTTTGTTCGAACTATTTAGTACATGGTTTATGTGAAGTTTTCACAAAATCAGTAGAGCGGTTCTTCATTTATCACATTTTTTGTAACAAATTAATTCAATAAATGGCGGATCATTTTGACAATCAATGATCGCCATCGAAGATGGCGGACATTAAATCACGACCGATAGTTGCGAACTAACTGGTAGTTCACCTTTTCTCCACGATTTTACCGACATCGCCCCATGGAAAACGTCAGATTATTTGTGAGTATGATTTTTACAGTGTTACCTTCAATTTAAAAAATAAATAAAACGCGCTCGAGTATTTCAAAATGACGTTTTTTTTTTACAACTTCAGTACTCGCTCATTTCCTAATGCCACGCTCAAATTGTCAGATTATTGAAATATACTCTCTTCTGAACGTAATTAATCTACCTTTTCTTAATCTGACGCGCTCGAGTATTTCTGCAGATCGATTTTTTTTTACTAATCTGACAGGTTCTCCCAAACAAACCCCACCAGATGAAGGGTTGATACTTGGTACAGGTACATTAAAGGGTGCAAGGATTCTCCCTTATAATAATCTGACGCGCTGGAGTCACAGCAAAAATCCCTTCCTGGGCTCCCCAACTATTACATGGGCTTTTGTACTGGATGTTTTCCAGGCTCTTATGATGGAGCTGGAAGGTAGCCATGGGATCTTTGTAATACATTAACGCAATCCCATCGAGTTTGGGCTCATTTGATTCGTCTTTACATGGACATTGGTGCTGGATATTTTCCTGGCTCTAATGATGGAGCTAGAAGGTGGCCATAGGATCTTTATAGTGCCTACAACAACGCAACCCCATCTAGTTTGGGCTCGTTTCATTCTTCTTTACATGGATTTTGGTGCTGGATATTTTCCAGGTTCTGATGATAGAGCTGGAAAGTGGCCATGGAAACTCCTAAGCTAAACCGGAATTCAGCGAATCAGTTTAGTTAGTTCGCATAAGTATTTTGATGGGCAACTACGGAACCCTACACTGTGCGTGGCCCGACACGCACTTGGCCGGTTTTTTTTTTTTGAAGTCAGACTTAAAAGAGCAGTAAAAGTGTAAGTAATCTACGATCGGACCGGTTTGCGCTGGAGTGGTGTCGTAATACAAAAGAAATAGCAATAACATCGAAAGTCAATCAAAAATGTATATATTTTTTACAAATAACGTAATCAAAATAAAACAATTGATTTAAACTGATAATTGGACACTTGATTTACATAAAAAAGTCACAAAAACGATAGCCTTACATAGCTAATTTTCTCAAAATGAAATAAAAAAATATTTAGAGATGTTTTCACGATGTTGCATGACACGATTGATTCCTTCTATGTGGTCAGCACGGTGGCCACATAAGGTGTCGGTGATACCGTCAGTACTTCAGTACCTCATGACTCACTGGTTTTGTTGTCAAATGGCCCGCTTAGTCGGTGTCACCTTCTTGCCCTCTTTTCCCGGTGATGAACGGACCTGGGGTCTGGGCGACAACGTTGTGACCTGTTGTCTGGACGATACGGTCGCGCCTCGCTCTCTCAGTGCCAAATTCCTGGTCCGCTGTGTCCGTGATGTCCGGATTTGGGGTCTGGATTATAACGTCTTGACCAGCTGTTTGGGAGAAACCATCGCGTCCTGATCTCTCAACTACGTCCCCGCGGCCTTCCATCCCGGATACATCGGGTGATATCGGCGCGTTACCTTTGGCGCCCAGGCAAATTTTCAGCCCTTTAGGATATAGTTTTGCAAATTTTTCATGAGCCTCCGTTGTAGATGTGATAGTTTCGTAAGGAGGTGTTGGTCCATACGGGCATTGACACGGTTCTTTTAATGGGATTTCCATGCTTTCTACTGATATTTTAAGATTATTATTTTCATTTTTTATGTCTGTTTTCGCCAAGTTTTTCTCTTTTCTACTTTTCTTTTTAAGCCGAGCTCGTACTTCTTTGCTTTTATATTTCTTTTGATATGATTCAAGTGGCTGGATCAAATCCTGAAATTGTTCTAGGTTCTTACCTACATAGTACTTGATGGCTTCTTCAAAATCTAATTCAATTTCTCGTGGCTGCTCTTCTATTCTTCGTTTATGTTTTCTCTTCTTACATGCTTTAAATCCTGACGTGCACTCTGTCAAATCTGACCTCAATTTCATAAGTTTCTCAATATCTATCCATCCACAGTTTAGTTCGCAGGGTTCATCTTTACTTTCTTCAGTGATCGTTTGGACACCGTGTTCAACTAGGGGTTTTAGAGATTTTTCTTCAGCCTCTTTTTTCTTCTCGCATTTTCCTGATTCCAGTAAACGTTTGCATTTTGATTTTCCCTCTTTAATTTTACTAATTTTATGAGAAATTGATTCTCTGACATTATTCATTAACTTCGTCATTTTGCAATATTTATTACTCGTTGGGTCCATGTTTTGACAAACGCGAGATGTCTTTTTATGCATTTTCGACTTCCACTTTCCCAGGAAGCATGACTGGTGACTTAATATTTCGTCGGCTGGAGAGCCTGAATTTTCTATATCTTGACATACACAGTTATGTTTCATTCTGGAAGAGTTTAATGACTTAATTTTAGACTTCCAGCTAACCCGAGGCCGAGGCTGCAGGTTGATTATTTCTTCCTTTCGACTTGGGGGCAAGTTTAAACTAGTCATATTTTCGTGGGTGATCGGATCCGAGACAAAACCTGGTTCCTTCATTTTTTCAGGTAAAGACGTTTCTAACTTGGTTGATCTTGCCCCATTTGCATCTTGTTGCGGTAGAGACTCGCGAATACTTTTATAAGCCTTCATAGAAGTTTCTTGCTTTGAGACATCTGTAATGATATCAAAGTTTAGAGAAGATAGAAGATTAAGTCGAAAGCTGAATCTTGGAGAAATAAATTTTATGTCTTTTTTCTCCCGGTAAATTTACAACATCATATGTACCTACATCATGTATGACGCTTTAGGACATTATGTCCATTTTATTTTTTGTTTGTCTAAGTGTCCTCTATCTAAACATATATTTTTCGTTGTGACCGATAGGGCCCCATACAAAAATCTTCTATCCCCTTTGCATATTTACTCTTTCTATATTTTGACTATTGACTACTGTAATTGAGTTTTTCTGTTAGATATTCCTCGGTAACAACAGCATCCAAGAATGTGGATATGTCCTCGGTTGATGTCAATAGGCCCGCTCCGTATTATATGAAATTTTAAAATAACTGGCGAAATATGGGTGTGCTGTCTCTGTGTAACCTTTGGGAAATATAGGCATGATGTTACACACTAATTAATAAAAACATTGGAATCACGGAAGACTCGTAGCTTACCTGGTTTAAAACCTGGCGTGCACTCGTCATCAGGCCGGTCTGTGTGACTTTCGGAATTAATCAATCTAACATGAATATGATCACAAGTCTCCGGCATCTCACGCAGATGAGCTCGCGGTTTCGAAGAATGGTGTGGCTTAACCGATAAATGGGACCTGTCGTGGGGTTTGTCTGAAACATTAACAACTGGTTACAAATCAAATAAACTAAAGCCGGATACACTAGGGGACAAAAGTCGTGCGACACGTGTCACCAGCGACGTTGGGTGAAGTAGGACGACGTTGCCAGATTCCGCTCGACGTGTCTGGCAACATCGCGCGACACGGGTCGCCGGCGATGTCAGATGAGGTAGCGCGACGTTGCCAAATTACGCTCGACGTGTCTGGCAACAACCTACATCGAGTGAAGTAGCGTAAAGTAAAGTAACATAAGCCGCGTGATGTCGCCAGATATGTCAGGCGAAGTTTCGCGAAGTGGCACGACTTCGTCTGACGTCGTTGCGGACATAAGTCGCGCGTTTAGTATCACCTATTTCAAGGAATGTAATTATCAATCACCCTTTATACAATATTAATGGACTTTTTTTCTTTCACGAACACCGTTCATCTGTTCTGATCCATTAGATATTCAATCCTCTCCTACTACAAATGTAAATTACAACAGAACTTCAGTGACCGGTGTCATTGTAGAGAAAGCTAATTAGTTAC
This sequence comes from Agrotis clavis, assembly GCA_954870645.1. Taxonomy (NCBI): domain Eukaryota; kingdom Metazoa; phylum Arthropoda; class Insecta; order Lepidoptera; family Noctuidae; genus Agrotis; species Agrotis clavis. The sequence continues at coordinate 34,448,055 of OX940917.1, read as the reverse complement.
AGTTAATTAAGATAATCACCACCATGTCGGTCCGAGTACAGGAGCAGAGCACGAAGGCGATTCCATTGAGAAGAGGCGTAAGACAGGGGGACGTTATCTCCCCGAAACTGTTTACTGCCGCAATGGAAAACGCCTTCAAGCTCCTGGAATGGCAAGGACTCGGCATCAACATCAACGGCGAATACATCACTCACCTTCGGTTTGCCGACGACATCGTAGTCATGGCAAAGTCGATGGAGGAACTCAGCATGATGCTCGATGGCCTCGACCGAGTTTCACAACGGGTGGGCTTGAAAATGAACATGGACCAGACGAAAATTATGTCAAATGCCAATGTTGTGCCCACCCCAGTCTCTGTTGGAAACTCGGTACTCGAAGTTGTTGACTCATATATCTACTTAGGACAAGTAGTCCAGTTAGGTAGGTCCAACTTCGAGAAAGAGGTCAACCGCCGAATCCAAATCGGTTGGGCAGCGTTCGGGAAACTACGCAATGTCTTTTCGTCCGACATACCTCAGTGCCTCAAGACGAAAGTCTTCAACCAATGTGTGTTACCAGTGATGAGTTACGGCACCGAAACGTGGTCTTTCACTATCGGCCTCATCTCAAAGCTCAAAGTCGCTCAACGAGCTATGGAGAGGGCTATGCTAGGTGTTTCTCTACGTGATCGAATCCGAAATGAGGAGATCCGTAGACGAACTAAAGTCACCGATATAGCCCACCGGATTAGCAAGCTGAAGTGGCAATGGGCAGGCCATATTGCTCGCAGAGCAGATGGCCGATGGGGTCGAAGAGTGGAGACCACGGACTAGCAAGCGCAGCGTAGGACGTCCACCAGCAAGGTGGACAGACGACCTTATAAAGGTCGCCGGAAGACGCTGGATGCAGGTCGCTTCCAACCGGTATCTGTGGAGATCAAAAGGGGAGGCCTATGTTCAGCAGTGGACGTCCTATGGCTGAGATGATGAATTAAGATAATGTGTTTACTTGTATGAAGCTGAGAATTCACGACACACGGACTACCACAATGCGCCGGCGATGGAGACGGCGTGCGCATGTCCCTGATACCAGAACAGCTCAAAGGTTCATCTAAAATATTAAAAAGCACATGATTTACATTTCAATTTCATCTGTTGGCAATCCACTTCTAATTCAGGCATGCACTTCTCAAAAACCTCGGGCGTATAAACTAATCTGTGAGCTTAGTGGGCTTCCTGATGAAACCACCTTGCAGGCTACTAACTAAACTAATTATTTCAGGGAATAGGTTCATGATAATTCAGAATAGTTTGTTGTTGCATTCGAGGCAGAAGTCTCTCCTGAGCCAAACCAAGTGAGGGTGATAAAGGCCCGAGAACAGTAATAACAAATGGCCAAGTGTATTGAACGATGTTTTTCAATACGCTTTCGAAGAACTAAAATAATAGAGAGAAATAGTGGATAGTTTACCAAGGGATAATAAACATCTATTATAAAGGGAGGAGGGGATTTTTCAATCCAAAGCGGTTGAAATGTTTTTAAAATCGATAAGGAACGTAGAATCCTGAGCGCTACCTGCGCCATAAATTAAATAAACGCTCTCCATGAACGCTCTATCGCTCTGCAAAGTCCGACTTTGGGTCTGACCGAGTCTTGTTACCAAGGATTCTTTTATAACGTCAGATAGTATTTATTGTTCGTTATTCTGGCGAATCGGCTCACATAATTCCTCGTTTCAATTTAAGAAAACACTGTTGATTTCTCTACAAAAATAGCATCCACGGTAAAAATAGCATTTTGGATTCATTGGTCCATGCCATTGTCGTAGGTACCAAATATCATTATTTCAATTCTTCTTTTGTTGGTACCAAATACTTGTTCAGATTAGTCTATCAACTCAAACAGCAAACTATAGGAATCAGTAACGGTTGAAATAAACTAGAATTGTTATTCTCCGCCGCCTTATTATTTCGAATCACACGGTTCTATTCATCTATTGTGAAAGGCGTCGCATAAGGCGACAAAAGTTTACAGTGTCATTTTAAGAATTGCTTCAATTGCTTGCTATTGGCAGTTTTAATAATAGCATTATGTTTAGTTATTTCATGTTGGTGTTATAATAGTATGTGTCTAAAAAGTGCATAGACATATTCTAGAATAGAGATTGGAAAGAGACGTACTGAAGTGATGTTGAAGAGCAAACTAAACAAAAGAAGCTAGAAAAATTACCGTTACCTTTCAGGATGAGTGGTGTTTGATGCTTAGACATAGCATTCGCTGCAAAACGATCCTTGGAGCTGCAGTTCTGAATAACAAAAGACGTAGAACCTTCTTTAGAATGGCAGCAACATGGCCTATCTGCGGTTGTGTCAATCCCAATAGCATGGACTGCCTTTTCTAGCATATTTTGTGCTTTTTCATTCGGTTTGCAAAGCTGACGAATTTCAGCATTCGTGGTATCAACAAATCGGAGAACGTTTAAAGATTCATTTTGGAACGTTGTTTCTGTACCATTGGAAGATATTTCTTGTAAACGAAACTTTTTTCCTTTTCCGCAAACCTGTTCGATGCGTTCAGTAAATGAAGATGTTCTCAGCGTCGAATCTTAAATGTTTTTTTTGTTACTTCTGTTATTGAAAATATATTCGTACTATACCAACCGACTAATAATGTCACTAGAATTTTACTAAAAGTCTAGGTTCTAGGGATCTTTACTGTAAAAACTGACTTCTCATAAGACGCTGCCTCGCTTGAGTTACCGATAAGGAAGCGCCTTTACAGACAGTTTCAGTATAAATGTTGATATACATCTAAAAAGTGCAAACACGCAAATAGAGCAACACAATTGCTTGAGCGTTTTTAATAACGTACGTGTATGCGCATCACAGAGAATCAATCGTCTTTCTAACGATATTTTGAACTCTGATAAGGATCCATTGAAATTCATTTTAGTTCAAAAATATGCCGCTCTGTTTGCGATGACTTTTAAGGCCGTTTATTGTATACAGCGTGACAAGTGAAACGAGAGACGTATTTAAAATTATCCATGATTCCTGATAAAAATATAAACAATAAAAAACAAAGGAAACAAAAAAGAAAATTATATCCTTCGCAATTTGTTTCCACCCTAGTGATTCAATCTCTTAATTTAAAAGATCATTGACGCGGGTCAATGACTTTATTGCGAGTTAAATAATCTATTTTTTCTGGGAAAACGTGTATCGTTACTGTTAAACACCGGCGAACGACTGATGTCAAGTAATGTGCGGGTGTTCTAATAGATGTAATAGTAATAAATGTCCGATAAATACTTAACGTCGTATGTACCTACTACAAAAACTTAAACATCTGCTGAACACTTGTCCAAAAAAGTGTACATAACTGTATTTTTAGAAAAAGTAAAGCTAGCTTACTCAGTAATAAGTATATACTTTGGTGATCATGATACAACTAAAAATGAGAATCGAAATCAAAATCAAGTTTAAAATTAAATACAAAATTAGGTATAATCAAAATTGAAATGAAAATGAAAATTGTACTTAATTGAAAGTAAAGTCATAAAGTGAAATAATTTTAGAAAATCTAACAGAATATCCAACAAAAAATTTTAAACTCAGAGGGGTTTGCCATCATCATCGGCAAATTAATACATACTTATTAATTATTTTAATAAGTTATTCAAATATTTATTGGAACGAAAATATAAATGCCCTCCAATACGTCCCTCGTTCATCCTACACACTGTATAGCTGTTAGAACTATACAATGAACCACAATGAACACAGACCATAGACCTCTGGGTCAGTTCCAAAGCCCGCACAGGTATCATTCATGCTTATATTGAAGTACTCACTCGAATTCACATGACTGGAGTTTTTCTGCATCATATCAGAATCACTCGAATAAATACTGGTCATGGAAACAGAATCGTCAGAGGAGCTCTGTTCCTCGTCGTCATCAGACGCAGGTACTACTATGAATATTGAAGAGGCACCCACGAAACGCTTATTGGCCATAACTTTGTATATTAATTTCTTCATATCCAGTTTATCCGGCAAGTGGTTGAAAAGTATGACGGGTTCTTCTGTTTCCGTTTCTGATTGTTTCTTATTTGACCTTATGACGTCATTTCCGAAGTTAAATCTTGTTGGTGACATTCTCGAAATAGTATATTCGCGTTGTGGGATTACTGTTCCAATGTCTCTTATGCTTCCCAGAGAAGTTTCGCGCTGATCGATGAAGTCTTCACTGATTATGAAAAAATAAAGATTACCAACTCAGATATATAACAAAAAACATCTTGTTGTTCATGTTTACAAAACTACAAGAAATAGGTAGCTCTACAAAACCGTATTGAAATACGTTTTTTTGTTGGTCAGATATGTCAGCAACATGCTGTTATTATGTACAATCGACAAAGTTGAATTATGACCCACCATAAGCTTATTTTCTTACAGACATTCAAACACAATTAGGTCTACATTTGCGTAAATATACTTATCTATGGTAACGACTTTGATCTTAGTCAATGGGGATGGCAACTCAAAGCTAATCGTAGATGGCGCTGCGATAGTTGGTCCCCACGTCAGATTACTGTCTACCTTGTATAAAAAACAAACAAGATTTATTGTTACAAAAATTGAGTATAAATACAAAATTAATATGGAAAAAAAGGGAACCGACTTCAAAACCAAACACAAAAAAAACTATAAAATAACTTTTCTTTCGGAAGTCGGTGGCTTTGTTTTTTTTATTTCATTGACATATGGCCACCGACTTCCGAAAGAAAAGTTATTTTATAGTTTTTTTTGTGTTTGGTTTTGAAGTCGGTTCCCTTTTTTTCAAAAAGTTTTTTATTTTTCCCTTTTTAGTTGAGATAATCAACAACAAAAATCTTCATAAAATCGGCGTCTTTGAAAATCTACATTCCTATTAAGCAAAACGGATCTATGTAAGCAACTTCACAAGATATTCATTATTGTTATATACTAAAACCTTCCCCAGAATATAACAAACATTTTTCTGAAAACTGCATCAAAATCGGTTCGGCCAAACGCGAGATAATTGCGGACAAACATGCAATCGTCCCTGAAAATCTACGATTCAAGTAAGCAAAACGGATCCACGCGGGCAACGTCACGGGATATCTATTAGTGTTATATACTAGAACCTTCTCAAGAATGTAATGAACACTTTCCTGAAAACTGTATCAAAATCGGTTCAGCCAAACGCGAGATAATTGCGGACAAACATGCAATTGTCCCTGAAAATCTACGATCCAAGTAAGCAAAACGGATCCACGCGGGCAACGTCACTGGATATCGATTAGTGTTATATACTAAAACCTTTTCCAGAATGTAATGAACACTTTCCTGAAAACTGCATCAAAATCGGTTCAGCCAAACGCGAGATAATTGCGGACAAACATGCAATCGTCCCTGAAAATCTACGATCCAAGTAAGCAAAACGGATCCACGCGGGCAACGTCACGGGATATCTATTAGTGTTATATACTAAAACCTTCTCCAGAATGCAATGAACACTTTCCTGAAAACTGCATCAAAATCCGTTCAGCCAAACGCGAGATAATCGCGGACAAACATACATACATACATACATACATACATACATACATACATACATACAGGTCGAACTGAGAACCTACTTTTTTTTTTTTTGAAGTCGGTTAATTATTCGTCAATGCAAGTGCATATACTAAAAGAAGAATTAAGACGCCGCGGTGCATCTCCAAGAGGAAAAAAAGTGATTAAATTGTGTGGTAATACATTTGATTTTACCTTAATAAATCCACAATTACTTGTAGTTGAGGTTTCAATTTTTGAGTTTAGGTATGTTTTACCTGTCCTCTCCTATAACAAGAATATAATGCTGCTTCTGACTTTCTATTTTGATAAAATATCATAATGTTTTAAGTCAGTAATTTTACCCCCTTTTTCTATTTAGATTCGAGAAATATCACAATATATTTAATTTCTTAAGAGCGTATATTCCGAAAGCTGGCAACGTCGCAAATGGTTGTCAAATATTAACAAGTTTTAATTAATTTAGCATTATTACTGTATGAAAATAAGAAATATGGCTCTGTAGTGCACTAAAAAATTGATAAGGGAATGCAATAATTAATATCGTAACACCGAATACATGGTTTTAGATGTAGAAAAAGCATTTGGAAGCTTTCCAAATGCCTTTTATACACCGGAAACGGTTACAACATTAAATTCAGTGTTTTAATTGCATTTCTATATCATTTTTTTAGTGCACTACAGAGCGATATTTCTTGTTTTCATACAGAAAATTTGCCAAATTAATTAAAACTTGTAATTATTTGACAGCTTTTTGCGACGTTGCCAACTTTCAGAATATGCAGCCTTAACACCACAACTATCACAAAACTCGTTCCAGGTGATAATTCTTCCGCCAGACGAACCATTTCATGATTTAAAGAGCGATGCAATACTGGTACTTAACCTCCAATAGAAAAGTAGATATTATTTTGAAAAGTGTTTTCGATTGTTTAGTTATGGTATAATCATAGAATTTCATTAATAAACTCAACTAACGGCCTGTCTCGGCTTCGCAAGGCTGGATATTTGTTTATTATATTGCTTTTCCTTAGTGATAACACAATTTTTGTTCTCACAGCAGTCACAGCAGCTACCCATTATTTCTTGATAGTGTGAATTGTCGGAAAGGAGAATGACCACTCATGGTTTCGCTTTTTGAAGCGTATGGCCGCTTAAGCAAATCTATAAATAATGTAATTATTTTAAATTAGTTTTAGCATAAATTCACTTAAAACATTTGTGGGGTTTTAATTTTCAATATTATTAGTAATTACTATTACATTTTTGTTCCGGTATAGTGAAGGGCTACGTTACCAGAATCGATCGATTAAACAAAGAACAAGTCGTAAAACAATTAAAAAATCTACTAGTGTCCCTAAAGATTACCTTAAAAGCTATTATTATTGTTTTTGTATAAACTCTAATATGATTTATTATAATGATAACACATATTGAGTTCTTATAATAAAAGTAAAGATATAATCGATTATGTTAAGATGTCGTAATTGGCTGATGTGTCACAACACTATTCCATGAAGTGTCAGTTGTCAAAGTCAAACTCATGATTTTCGTGTTTGTTTGGTTTTGATTTCGATAGTACCGGCGAACTACTATTTCTTGATTTCTCTGCTAGTAAACTTATATTCGTGTCGAGTAGAGTTTTAGGATACCTCCACGTTGATACACATCGAGCAATTTGACTCTTTTTGTAGTGCGCCGTTATAGTGAATTTATACGTCTACGTTGATTTCTACTGGATAATAAACAATGTGTCGTGCTGTGTGAACTGTGTTTTGTTATTATCGCATCCACTGCCTAATCGCCAAATAAGAGAGGCAGAGGATGCTATGGTAATCTTTTAAATATATGTTGTATATAATATTGTTTTGACGCCTAATATAACCTCAAACAATATCCTGAGTAAGTATTGTTTTTTGGAAAAACCCTACAAAATATCAATCTGTATTTAACTTTGCTTTCATGTATGTCAATAACCCTTACTTGGGTCCAATTTTCACTACTATACTGTGTCAAAAAGGAGCGCAACCGAGTGCCATAGTAGTATGGTCAATCTCTTTTGTATGTTCCATCATTTTTACAGCTTATTACACAACATCTAGTCATTTTACATCAAGAAATCGTTTTTTTTTCAGAAAATTCCTTTGGTTTGACAGTTCTTTTGGGACCAAACTGTCACTTGTCACTTTGACACTTGCCTTCCCCATTTGGTAGATTCAAACGATGTAAGCCGGAAACACATTATTAACACCCGACGCCACCCGATGAAACGTGATGCGTGTTGAGTCAAATCAAATGTATTGTTTTCTATGACCAGAATCACACTATGAACACCCGACGCGACGACATGCGCTCACACGCCACCCGATCCAGACGTGCCAGGTCGGTGTGTTGCCGATGGTGGGGGTAAACACGCCATCCGACGCATCACATGTAGTGTGTTTCTAGTCCAGACCCGACATCACGCGTCAGTCGTTCGAAAACTTCGAGAGCTATCACAGAGTATAGACACAGAAATCATCAATCCACAGAAAAGTCCGCTATGATTCAACTTTGTGGATTGTACTTAAATAATTTTGGCAATTTGTAGAAAACAGTTCGAGAAAATAGTTTGTAAATTGTATTTTTAGAGCGAACTGATGATAAGAAAATAAGTAATAATAATATTCCACAACTATCACACAACGCCATCTAGTCCCAAGCTAAGCAGAGCTTGTGTTATGGGTACTAGACAACTGATAAACATACTTATATATTTCTAAATACATACATATTATAGATAAATTACACCCAGACACAGAACAAATGATCGTGCTCATCACACAAACATTTGTCCTGGGTGGGAATCGAACCCACGACCTCCGGCATAGCAGTCAGGGTCACTAACCACTAGACCAACAGGCCAGTCACAGTAATACGCGGGGCATTATTTATCATCACTTGTGATCTCTTTCTGAGGATTTTCAATACGCAACTTTGCTATAGCGAATAATCGAACAGACATAGACATGTGACACCATTACGAAGGTTTTTTTTTGACGTAACATTTTTACTTTTCTTAGCGCATATAAAAATTTGTTGATGTTCTTACCGAGTATCTGAAAATGATGCGTCCATGTTAGTGTTTATCAAGTGCGGCTGTATATAGAAAGAAAGCTGGACACTTATTTAAGCGCTTACCGGCGCATAACAGCGCTGGTCCGTTCTACACAAAGGAAGCAGGTTTGTTTATCAATTTTAAATTGCAGCGCTGACCAGCTTGTGTTGGAACTTGTCGGCACTGTTCAGTGCTTAGGGTCGATTTATACTAGCACAGAGTCGAAGCGCATCGAAGCGCATTTTCTAAAACTGAACATAACAATTTCAACCTTAACTCCACAGCGTAACGCACACTTTACTTCTAAGATTTTCACGATTCACGATCGGCGTTGTTCGCGCGCAGACGCGCGAATTCTGAAGAATGCGCGCGACTTTTTAAAATCTTGGAAGTAATTATGTGCGTTACGCTGTGGAGATAAGGTAGAAATTGTTATGTTCAGTTTTAGAAATTCGCTTCGATGCGCTTCGACTCTGCGCTAGTATAAATCGACCCTTATCGGCGCGCGTTCATATATTTTCCTGCGCGGGTTACCAGCGTTGTCAAGCGCCGGTAAGCGCTTATAAGTTTCCAGCTTTCTTTCTGTATACAGCCTTACACCTAGAAACCGTGTGTTCTGGCCCTGTTTTACTCGAAAATATCTTTCTCCGCATAAATTTTATTGTTCATCCGATAATAATTGTCCATTACACGTTTGCTATAAACTTCAGGAGCCATAATATTTACAAAAATTATCCCACGGAAACATAAAATCGGGATAAAACTATCCTATATGTTAATTCAGGCCGGTCGCGGGACCTTACGAATTACCGTGACCCCGGAACGTAAAGGTGTACTGAAGGACACCTTGGATTTTAGTCAGTACGAGTCTGACAGTCCGTCCCGCTCTGCCCTGGGTGGGAGGACTCATTTGATGATTTTAACACGATAAAAAATGTTAATCTGTGATATAAACTATCTGTGAACCAAATTCAATCCAAATCCGTTCAGTATTTTATGCGTTAAAGATTAACAACCATCCATCCATACATCCTGACAAACTTCCACGTTTATAATACTAGCAGGATTGAATCGCTTCGGCCGTCTATGGAACCAGAGTTTTGGAAATGGTTTCATACGAGATTTTATTTTCCTTTTACGGAACTGGTTCAAATAGGAGCCGAGCAGCGGGAGTGACACCACCAGAACGCTGGTATTCGTATAATATCCTTGAAATGAGTTCTGACGAAGTCCGTTATTGTCTTCTGCCTGTATTATTTCCACCCAGCTTTGGGTCGGCCGCAGATGGTAGGAACCGGCACGTGTTCCCGGAAACGTAGGTACAAGTTCCACTTTGTTGCTAATTACACTTTTACATCTTCTATTCTAGGCCTAGCTGTGCCTTCACTGCAGTTCCGTTCACGGCTTTTGATATGATAATTCCTTGATGAAACCAGTTCCATAGAAATAAACTAAAAGCGTCGAAGGAAAACAAGTTCCATTAAAGGATAATTAAGCCTCGTACGTATGGATGGTACAGACAGATAGGATTATCAGGAAGTATGATAATATTAGTAAAGAAGTGTTAGTTACCTTGTGGGCCTGTCTAGAAAGCTACTACTCAAAGGATAGTCAGTTGATCGGTTTTCTGAGTAACTCGTACAGTTGGACGTAATGCTGCTTGCCATTAAAGACATCGAGATTCTGTCTGAGCTCTTTTTTGTACATGAGCTGCATAGTGATATCTCACTTTTAATTACCAGAATTGAACTAAAACTGCTTGATACAGACTTAGTTTCTGAAGATACACCTCTGTAAATGTCATCTAACGATTGAAGACGTTTTAAACATTCAATAATCTTGCCACATTTACTTATTCTGCCTTCATAGATACTACCCTGCAGGTAGATGTTTTCGTTTTCGGTGCTGGTGGTTCTGGAGCTATCTATAAAACTGGAGTCATCAACGTAGCACTTGCTTTGTAAAACTGGAAGGCTTTCATACCCGAATTTAGCAAAACTATTGCAAGCCTGTGACATTGTTATTGATGGTGTACCAACAGCAGTTCCAACGGTAACTTTGATACCCTCGTTGTCAATGAAGGCCCCACTCTTAACACCTGGTACACATTCATCAGGACAATCGCAGAAGGAAGATATATCTGGAGATGTCACTCTAATTTTTACGTAACTGTGTTTAAATCTAATTTTCTTTTTATCACAACCACAGGCACGATCACATTTTGTCGTTTTAATAATGTCTTGGAACTCTTCATCGATTCCTGACGCTAATTTCTTTGCCATGGATATACCTAAATCCAACATCGAAGGATGACGACTACTTGCCTCTATTTTGGCTATAAGAGATATCTCAGAGGGTGACCTTCCATCTGGTAATTGAATACCCATGTTATGCAGACCTTTCAATATCTTTTCCTTTTCTGAAGGTGATTTACCCTCTAACGGTTGAAGTAAGCCAGCTTTAGCGGCTTGTTCGTGTTTGTCTCTTTCAGCTTTGTTTTTAGGATCCTTAGGGAGACCTAGTTCAGCGCGTATTTTGTCAATAAGTTTCTTTTCTGAAGGGGTTTGGCCTACTGGTAGGGGTAGACCAGCCATTGCTAACCCATTTAATATTTTCTGTTTTTGTTCGGGTGTTTTACCAGTTAGCGTTGTCAGTAATCCTTCCGCTTTAGCTTTTCGCTTTTGCTCCGACGGTGACAGGAATTTTGCAGTTACCTTAGAAGTACGACGAGAAGTAGCTGCTATTTTGGCTACAAGAGATTTCTCTGATGCAGTACGACCTTCAGGTAATGGGATTCCCAAATCGTGAAGACCTTTTAAAATCTTTTCTTTTTGTTCAGGTGTTTTGCCCTCCAATGGCTTTAGTAAGCCCGCTTTAGCGGCATTCTCAAGTTTATCTCTGTCAGCCTTGTTTTTAGGCTCCTTAGGTAGACCGAGATCAGCACGTATCTTGTCAATAAGTAATTTTTCTGAAGGAGTTTGGCCTTCTGGGAGTGTTAAACCAGCCATTGCTAACCCTTTCAAAATGTTTTCTTTTTGTTCTGGTGTTTTACCTTTAAGTGGTGTCAATAAGCCTTCCGCTTTTGCTCTCTGCATTTGCTCAGACGGTGACAGGGATTTTGCAGTTACCTTCGAAGGACGACGAGAAGTAGCTGCTATTTTGGCTATAAGAGATTTCTCTGACGGAGTACGACCTTCAGGTAATGGGATTCCCAAATCGTGAAGACCTTTTAAAATCTTTTCTTTTTGTTCAGGTGTTTTGCCCTCCAATGGTTTTAGTAAGCCATCTTTAGCGGCTTTATCATGCTTCTCCCTTTCAGCTTTGTTTTTAGGTTCTTTAGGTAGACCAAGGTCAGCACGTACCTTGTCAACTAGTTTTTTTTCTGAAGGAGTTTGACTTTCTGGGAGGGGTAAACCTTTCATAGCTAACCCTTTCAATATATTTTCTTTTTCCTCTGGTGTTTTACCTTTAAGTGGTGTCAATAAGCCTTCCGCTTTTGCTTTCTGCATTTGCTCAGACGGTGACAGGGATTTTGCAGTTACCTTCGAAGGACGACGAGAAGTAGCTGCTATTTTGGCTATAAGAGATTTCTCTGACGGAGTACGACCTTCAGGTAATGGGATTCCCAAATCGTGAAGACCTTTTAAAATCTTTTCTTTTTGTTCAGGTGTTTTGCCCTCCAATGGCTTTAGTAAGCCCGCTTTAGCGGCATTCTCTAGTTTATCTCTTTCAGCTTTGTTTTTAGGCTCTTTAGGTAGACCAAGGTCAGCGCGTACCTTGTCAACTAGTTTTTTTTCTGAAGGACTTTGACCTTCTGGGAGGGGTAAACCTTTCATAGCTAACCCTTTCAATATGTTTTCCTTTTGTTCTGGTGTTTTACCTTTGAGTGGAGTCAGTAATCCTTCAACTTTCGCTCGACGTATTTGCTCGGAAGGTTCTAGGCTCACTGTGGAGACTTTTGAAGGATGATGACTACTGGCTTCTATTTTGGCTATTAGAGATTTCTCTGATGCAGTACGACCTTCAGGTAAAGATATTCCCAAATCATGTAAGCCTTTTAAAATTCTTTCTTTTTGTGCCGGTGTTCTTCCCTCCAACGGCTTTAATAAGCCAGCTTCAGCGGCTTTATTATACTTGTCTCGTTCAGCTTTATTTTTGGGCTCCTTAGGTAGACCAAGATCAGCGCGTACCTTGGCAATTAGTTTTTTTTCTGAAGCAGTCTGACCTTCTGGGAGGGGTAGACCAGCCATAGCTAACCCTGTCAATATATTTTCTTTTCGTTCTGGTGTTTTACCTTTGAGTGGAGTCAGTAATCCTTCCGCTTCAGCTTTCCGCATTTGTTCTGATGGCGATAAGGATTTTGCAGCTACTGTTGAAGGAGTTCGACTACTTGCTGCTACTTTCGCTATAAGCGATTTCTCTGATGGCGTCCTTCCTTCAGGTAACGGAATTCCCATATTATGAAGACCTTTCAAAATTTTTTCCTTTTGTGCAGGAGTCTTACCCTCTAATGGCAAAAGTAAGCCAAGTTTAGCGGCTTGCTCATGTTTATCTCTTACAGCTTTATTTATAGGTTCTTTAGGTAAGCCGAGCTCAGCGCGTACCCTGTCAATAATTTTTTTTTCTGAAGGACTTTGACCTTCTGGGAGGGGTAAACCACGGTTAGCTAACGCCTTGAGATTTTTTTCCTTTTGCTCTGGTGTTTTACCTTTGAGTGGAGTCAGTAATCCTTCCGCTTTCGCTCGCCGCATTTGCTCTGAAGGTTTTAGGCTCATGGTGGAGACTTTTGAAGGATGACGACTACTAGCTGCTATTTTGGCTATAAGTGATTTCTCTGAAGCAGTACGTCCTTCAGGTAATGCAATTCCCAAATCGTGCAGGCCTTTTAAAATCTTTTCTTTTTGTTCAGGTGTTTTGCCTTCCAATGGCTTTAATAAGCCAGCTTTAGCGGCTTTATCAAGTCTATCCCTCTCAGCTTTGTTTTTAGGCTCCTTAGGTAGACCGAGATCAGCGCGTACCTTGTCAATTAGTTTTTTTTCTGCAGGAGTTTGGCCTTCTGGGAGTGGTATACCTTTCTTAGCTAAACCTTCCAATATTTTTTCTTTTTGCTCAGGTGTTTTACCTTTGAGTGGAGTCAGTAATCCTTCCACTTTCGCTCGACGCATTTGCTCGGAAGGTTCTAGGCTCACTTTGGAGACTTTTGAAGGGTGACGACTCCTGGCTGCTATTTTAGCTATAAGAGATTTCTCTGATTGAGTGCGTCCTTCAGGTAACGGGATTCCCATATCATGTAGACCTTTTAAAATCTTTTCTTTTTGTGCAGGTGTTTTGCCCTCCAATGGTTTTAATAAGCCAGCTTCGGCGGCTTTATTATACTTGTCCCTTTCAGCTATATTTTTAGGCTCCTTAGGTAAACCAAGATCAGTACGTACCTTGTCAATCAGTTTTTTTTCTGATGAAGTTTGTCCTTCTGGAAGGGGTAAGCCTCGGTTAGCTAATGCCTTGAGAATTTTTTCTTTCTGCTCAGGTGTTTTACCTTTGAGTGGAGTCAGTAATCCTTCACTTTTCGCTCGACGCATTTGCTCTGAAGGGTCTAGGCTGACTGTGGATACCTTTGAAGGATGACGACTACTGGCTGCTATTTTGGCTACAAGAGATTTCTCTGATGGAGTACGTCCTTCGGGTAACGGGATTCCGATATCATGTAGGCCTTTTAATATTTTTGCTTTTTGCTGAGGTGTTTTGCCCTCCAATGGTTTTAATAAGCCAGCTTCGGCGGCTTTATTATACTTGTCCCTTTCAGCTTTATTTTTAGGCTCCTTAGGTAAACCAAGATCAGTACGTACCTTGTCAATCAGTTCTTTTTCTGAAGGAGTTTGACTTTCTGGAAGGGGTAAACCACGGCTAGCTAATGCTTTGAGAATTTTTTCTTTCTGCTCAGGTGTTTTACCTTTGAGTGGAGTCAGTAATCCTTCCCGTTTCGCTCGACGCATTTGCTCTGAAGGGTCTAGGCTGACAGTGGATACCTTTGAAGGATGACGACTACTGGCTGCTATTTTGGCTATAAGAGATTTCTCTGATGGCGTACGTCCTTCGGGTAAAGGGATTCCCATATCATGTAGGCCTTTTATAATTTTTGCTTTTTGCTGAGGTGATTTGCCCTCCAATGGTTTTAATAAGCCAGCTTCGGCGGCTTTATTATACTTGTCCCTTTCAGCTTTATTTTTAGGCTCCTTAGGTAAACCTAGATCAGTACGTACCTTCTCAATAAGTTTTTTTTCTGAAGGAGTTTGACTTTCTGGGAGGGGTAAACCACGGTTAGCTAACGCCTTGAGAATTTTTTCTTTCTGCTCAGGTGTTTTACCTTTGAGTGGAGTCAGTAATCCTTCCCTTTTCGCTCGACGAATTTGCTCTGAACGGGCTAGGCTCACTGTGGAAACTTTTGAAGGATGACGACTTCTGGCTGCTATTTTGGCTATAAGAGATTTCTCTGAAGATGTACGTCCTTCAGGTAATTCAATTCCTAAATCGTGTAAGCCTTTTAAAATCTTTTCTTTTTGTGCAGGTGTTTTGCCCTCCAACGGCTTTAGTAAGCCAGCTTCAGCAGCTCTATTATACTTGTCTCTTTCAGCTTTGTTTTTAGGCTCCTTAGGTAAACCAAGGTCAGCTCGTACCTTGTCAATAATTTTTTTCTCCGAAGGAGTTTGTCCTCCAGGAAAGGATAACCCTTTCATTGCTAACCCTTTTAATATGTTTTCCTTTTGTTCTGGTGTTTTACCTTTGAGTGGAGTCAGTAATCCTTCCACTTTCGCTCGGCGCATTTGCTCCGAAGGTTCCAAGCTCACTGTTGAGACTTTAGATGGATGACGACTACTGGCTGCTATTTTGGCTATAAGAGATTTCTCTGATGCAGAACGACCTTCGGGTAAAGGGATTCCCATATCATGTAGACCTTTTAAAATTTTTTCTTTTTGTTCTGGCGTTTTGCCCTCTAATGGCTTGAGTAAGCCAGCTTTAGCGGCTTTGTCATGTTTTTCCCTTTCGACTTTGGTTTTAGGCTCTTTAGGTAGACCAAGGTCAGCACGTACTTTGACAATCAGGTCTTTTTCTGAGGAAGTTTGGCCTTCTGGTAGGGGTAGACCTCTGTTTGCCAAGGCCTTTAGTATTTTTTCTTTTTGCTCAGGTGTTTTACCTTTGAGTGGAGTCAGTAATCCTTCAACTTTCGCTCGACGAATTTGCTCTGAAGGTTCTAGGCTCACTGTGGACACTTTTGAGGGATGACGACTTCTCGCTGCTATTTTGGCTATAAGAGATTTCTCAGATGCAGTACGACCTTCGGGTAAAGGGATTCCTATATCATGTAGGCCTTTTAAAATCTTTTGTTTTTGTTCAGGGGTTTTGCCCTCTAATGGCTTTAGTACGCCAGCTTTAGCGGCTTTGTCATGTTTTTCCCTTTCGACTTTGTTTTTTGGCTCTTTAGGTAAACCAAGGTCAGCGCGTACCTTCTCAATAAGTTTTTTTTCTGAAGAACTTTGGCCTTCTGGAAGGGGAAGACCTCGGTTAGCTAATGCCTTCAGAATTTTTTCTTTTTGCTCAGGTGTTTTACCTTTTAGTGGAGTAAGTAATCCTTCCACTTTCGCTCGACGCATTTGCTCGGAAGGTTCTAGGCTCCCTGTGGAGACTTTTGAAGGATGACGACTCCTGGCTGCTATTTTAGCTATAAGAGATTTTTCTGATTGAGTGCGTCCTTCAGGTAACGGGATTCCCATATCATGTAGGCCTTTTAAAATCTTTTCTTTTTGTTCAGGTGTTTTGCCCTCTAATGGCTTTAGTAAGCCAGCTTTAGCGGCTTTATCATGTTTGTCCCTTTCAGCTTTGTTTTTGGGCTCCTTAGGTAGAGCAAGGTCAGCGCGTACCTTGTCAATAAGTTTTTTTTCTGAAGAACTTTGGCCTTCTGGCAGTGGTAACCCAGCCATTGCTAACCCTTTCAAAATGTTTTCTTTTTGTTCTGGTGTTTTACCTTTAAGGGGTGTCAGTAAGCCTTCCGCCTTCGCTCTCTGCATTTGCTCAGACTGCGACAGTGATTTTGCAGTAACTTTTGAAGGACGACGAGGACTTGCTGCTATTTTGGCTATAAGAGATTTCTCTGACGGAGTACGACCTTCAGGTAATGGAATTCCCAAATCATGTAGGCCTTGTAAAATCTTTTCTTTTTGTTCAGGCGTTTTGCCCTCTAATGGCTTCAGTACGCCAGCTTTAGCGGCTTTGTCATGTTTTTCCCTTTCGACTTTGTTTTTTGGCTCTTTAGGTAAACCAAGGTCAGCGCGTAACTTCTCAATAAGTTTTTTTTCTGAGGGAGTTTGGCCTTCTGGGAGGGGTATACCTTTCTTAGCTAAACCTTCTAATATTTTTTCTTTTTGATCAGGTGTTTTACCTTTGAGTGGAGTCAGTAAACCTTCCACTTTCGCTCGACGCATTTGCTCGGAAGGTTCTAGGCTCACTGTGGAGACTTTTGAAGGATGACGACTCCTGGCTGCTATTTTAGCTATAAGAGATTTTTCTGATTGAGTGCGTCCTTCAGGTAACGGGATTCTCATATCATGTAGGCCTTTTAAAATCTTTTCTTTTTGTTCAGGTGTTTTGCCCTCTAATGGCTTTAGTAAGCCAGCTTTAGCGGCTTTATCATGTTTGTCCCTTTCAGCTTTGTTTTTGGGCTCCTTAGGTAGAGCAAGGTCAGCGCGTACCTTGTCAATAAGTTTTTTTTCTGAAGAACTTTGGCCTTCTGGCAGTGGTAACCCAGCCATTGCTATCCCTTTCAAAATATTTTCTTTTTGTTCTGGTGTTTTACCTTTAAGGGGTGTCAGTAAGCCTTCCGCTTTCGCTCTCTGCATTTGCTCAGACGGCGACAGTGATTTTGCAGTAACTTTTGAAGGACGACGAGGACTTGCTGCTATTTTGGCTATAAGAGATTTCTCTGATGGAGTACGACCTTCAGGTAATTCAATTCCCAAATCGTGTAGGCCTTTTAAAATATTTTCTTTTTGTGCAGGTGTTTTGCCCTCTAATGGCTTCAGTACGCCAGCTTTAGCGGCTTTGTCATGTTTTTCCCTTTCGACTTTGTTTTTTGGCTCTTTAGGTAAACCAAGGTCAGCGCGTAACTTCTCAATAAGTTTTTTTTCTGAGGGAGTTTGGCCTTCTGGGAGGGGTATACCTTTCTTAGCTAAACCTTCTAATATTTTTTCTTTTTGATCAGGTGTTTTACCTTTGAGTGGAGTCAGTAAACCTTCCACTTTCGCTCGACGCATTTGCTCGGAAGGTTCTAGGCTCACTGTGGAGACTTTTGAAGGATGACGACTCCTGGCTGCTATTTTAGCTATAAGAGATTTTTCTGATTGAGTGCGTCCTTCAGGTAACGGGATTCCCATATCACGTAGACCTTTTAAAATCTTTTCTTTTTGTTCAGGTGTTTTGCCCTCCAGTGGCTTTAGTAAGCCAGCTTTAGCGGCTTTATCATGTTTGTCCCTTTCAGATTTGTTTTTAGGCTCCTTAGGTAGACCAAGATCTGCGCGTACTTTGTCAATAAGTTTTTTTTCTGAGGCAGTTTGACCTTCTGGGAGGGGTAAACCTTTCAAAGCTAACCCTTTTAATATGTTTTCTTTTTGGTCTGGAGTTTTACCTTTAAGTGGTGTCAGTAATCCTTCCGCTTTCGCTCGAAACATTTGCTCCGACGGTGACAGGGATTTTGCAGTGACCTTCGAAGGAGGACGACCGCTTGCTGCTATTTTGGCTATAAGAGATTTCTCTGACGGAGTACGTCCTTCAGGTAATGGAATTCCCATATCATGTAGGCCTTTTAAAATATTTTCTTTTTGTGCAGGTGTTTTGCCTTCTAATGGCTTTAGAAAGCCAGCTTTAGCGGCTTTATCATGTTTCTCCCTTTCAGCTTTGTTTTTAGGCTCCTTAGGTAGACCAAGATCAGCACGTACCTTGTCAATTAGTTTTTTTTCTGAAGGAGTTTGGCCTTCTGGCAGGGGTATACCTTTCTTAGCTAAACCTTCTAATATTTTTTGTTTCTGTTCTGGTGTTTTACCTTTGAGTGGAGTCAATAATCCTTCCACTTTAGCTCGACGCATTTGCTCGGAAGGTTCTAGGCTCACTTTGGAGACTTTTGAAGGGTGACGACTACTAGCTGCTATTTTGGCTATAAGAAATTTTTCTGATGGAGTGCGACCTTCAGGTAAAGGGACTCCCATATCATGTAGGCCCTTTAAAATCTTTTCTTTTTGTTCAGGTGTTTTGCCCTCTAATGGCTTTAGTAGGCCAGCTTTAGCGGCTTTATCATGTTTGTCCCTTTCAACTTTGTTTTTAGGCTCTTTAGGTAGACCAAGGTCAGCGCGTACCTTGTCTATAATTTTTTTCTCTGAAGGAGTTTGACCTTCAGGGAGGGATAAACCTTTCATAGCTAACCCTTTTAATATGTTTTCCTTTTGTTCTGGTGATTTGCCTGTGAGCGGTGTCAGTAATCCTTCCGCTTTGGCTTTCCGCATTTGCTCCGAGACTGATAGGGATTTTTTAGTAGCTTTTGATAGTCGAATACTTTTTGATGCTAGTTTTGCTATAAGAGATTTCTCTGATGGTGTCCTTCCTTCGGGTAAGGGAATACCCATATTTTGGAGACCTTTCAGTATCTTTTCCTTCTCTTTAAGAGTCTTGCCTTCCAATGGCCACAGTTTTCCAGCTTTAGCTGCGTCATCAAGTTTATCGCGCTCAGCTTTATCTTGAGGTTCCTTAGGAAGGCCAAGGTCAGCGCGCACCTTTTTAAGTAGATCGTTTTCTGAAGGAGTTTGGCCTTCTGGGAGGGCTAATCCTTTCATAGCTAATCCTCTTAATATTTTCTCCTTTTGTTCTGGTGTTTTGCCTGTCAGAGGAGTTAATAATCCTTCTTCTTTCGCTTTTTGTAGTCTTTCTTGTTCTGATAAACCGCTCAGAGACTTACCTTTCCCAGCAATTTTTTTTTCTCCTTTTTGTAAATGTCCACAAAGTACACAGTCGCAATTGTCGCAATTTTTCGCTTTGTAGCAGTCATATAAACCTTTCATGACTTCAAACATAGCATCAGAGTTACATGAACAACAACAATTGTCGTCAGTTGCGCCTAGTTGACACCTGTAGATTTTCAATTTTGTCTGTCTAGGATAGTTAAATGGGTTAGTTCTTTCGACAAACCGATCGCGATGTTCAGAAACTATATTTTGAATAAACCGTGATTGGAAACGGTTTTTCTTATATTTCTTGAGTTCTGTATCCCGTTCCATCGCATTTCTGTTGCGTGGCGGGCTGGTTTTAATTATTGTGCATTTGTGTAGTTCAGGCATGCTTGAATGTCTGGTTATAATATTTTTTTTACAACATTTGCTTCTTACGCAAGAACTAATTCTAGGCTGTTGAGTCTGCATGAAAACATTACGTTTTTTGCCATTTTTAAATCTTTTCTTGTTAACAATTATTATGCTCACGTTTTCAAAGCCATGACTTGGGTTGTTTTCTTGATTAAGATAAGATAATTCATTATGTAAATACAAATATGCCCTTGAATCCTTCATATTGCTTTCTTTCTCTTTGCAAGTCTTGCTTTTTATAAGCACGTAAAATATATTCGTTCTGCTTCAGTGTGTCATAACGCATTGCCACTATTTAGCAAAGCGGTCATCGGTTCAGCTTTACTGTTTTCTGTTAAAATGTGTTGTTTCTGAAAAGATTGAATAAAATAAAGTAAATGTATGTTGTATTTCCTCTCAGTCACATACGGTTGAATGATTAATGGTTTGCGTTTTCAACCGACAAGCTTAGATCTTCTATATACATCTTCAACTATATAATAAATCGTAGAGCTGTCATTCCTCTACATTGAATATTTTTTTCTTTTTGTATTTTTTTCGAGATAAGGGATCGATTCTGATACCAAATCAAGATTTTTCTTTCGATTATTTTTTGATCTATCTCCGAAACTACTGTAAAGTTGTCGATCAAATCCTCGAATATTTTTAATAATAAATGCTGCTGTTAATAGGCCATAGCCTATTAAATAAATGTCAACAGTGACTGAAAATGAACTAATTATAACATTGCTAATCTCCCAAGGGAAATAGCGTAATTAATACCCTATTAATTGAAGAGCAGTTTAAGGAATAATTGATTCCTAAGGGTCGATTTATGCTAGCACAGAGTCGAAGCGCATCGAAGCGCATTTTCTAAAACTGAACATAACAATTTCAACCTTAACTCCACAGCGTAACTCACACTTTACTTCTAAGATTTTCACGATTCACGATCGGCGTTGTTCGCGCGCAGACGCGCGAATTCTGAAGAATGCGCGCGACTTTTTAAAATCTTAGAAGTAATTATGTGCGTTACGCTGTGGAGTTAAGGTAGAAATTGTTATGTTCAGTTTTAGAAATTCGCTTCGATGCGCTTCGACTCTGCGCTAGTATAAATCGACCCTTAAACTGCTTAAGGGTTCATACGCACTATGCGGTTACCCGCAATGCGGCTAGCCGTCCGGCTGCCCGCAGGATGCGGTTGCGAATGCGGGCAGCCGGACGGCTAGCCGCATTGCGGGTAACCGCAACGTGCGGTTGAAGAACCGTTGCGGTTTGTGGTCATATCGATCCATTTCGAAGATGGACGTAGACGAAGTTGCAGCTATTTACTACATTAATACTCTGGTAATTTGATGTTCCAAATTGCTGGCCGACTTTGGATTTCGATTATATTTTTTTCGGCATCGAATTCCATTTTACCAGACGTACCACGTGCACACACTCACTTAATGGCGGGCAGCCGCAGACTGAACCGCACAATGCGTATAGCAACCGTCCGGCTGGCCGTCACTTGGGCCGCAGCCCTCCAAGCGACCGGAGCGGTCTGCGGGTAGCCGCATCGCAGTGCGCATAGAAATGAATATTACGTACATAATTGTGCTTGCGGTCAGCCGGACGGCTAGCCGCAATGCGGCTACCCGCATAGTGCGTATGAACCCTAAGGGTTCATACGCACTATGCGGTTACCCGGATTCGATAACGAAAAAAATATCAACGACATCCAGAGTCGGCCAGCAATTTGGAACATTAAATTACCAGAGTATTCATGTAGTAAATAGCTGCAACTTCTTCTAAGTCCATCTTTGAAATGGATCGACATGACCGCAAATCGCAACGGTTCTTCAACCGCATCCTGCGGTCAGCCGGACGGCTAGCCGCATTGCGGGTAACCGCATAGTGCGTATGAGGCCTAAGGTAAGAAGAAGTTAAACGGCGAAATAGAAAAAGGTGTTGGGTTAAATAATGGATAGGGAGAAGAAATAATTTGGGAGCATCTCACAGAGTACATTATGGAGCATCTAACACGTTTTGCCATGTATATTATATGGAATATGAAGAGACATTCAACAATATGTGTCATTTTTATGAAAAATTATCTCCGTGAATATCCTAGTAATCGCAAAACTCGAATGACAAAACTCGCCCTCAAAACGGTTCAAACTGATTTGTGCGATAATCGTATGAACTTGAAAAAATGTCATACGAGATCGTGTTTACAAGTCGAAATTCTCGTATGCAAGAATCGTCTTACAATAATTTCGCTGTGTAAACAAACAAAGACAATATTATCGCCTAGCGATGTTATGTCATATTATGCGAATCTCGTGTGATACGAGTATAATGTACCTGCCGTATAAAATGTAGGTCAGTTTTATACAGCAAACTAAGGTACATAGTCTTTCAGTTGAATGATTCAGTCTGAATTCTTATTCATGTAGGTAGGTACTAGCTGTGCCCGCGACTTCGTTTCGCATGGATGTCGGAACTTAACAATGTATTTTTTAGTGGCGCGAATCCCTATCGGTGAAAGTCTCCAGACTCACGTGAGAGGGCGTCATGCTCTCGGTCAAAGGCGCTTTGCGGTCCTCGCTGCTTTCTTGAGCCATACTACTCGCGAAGTTGGTCAAAGTTGACCGAATACGATAGTAATAGTATAGAAGGGCAATTCGCTTCGCTTCGTGCAACTTCGGCTCGCTTCGGGCGACTTCCATTTAATTTAAATCGTTGGCGAGATTTTAGTTCTTGCCTATATCACTATATGTAAACACTTTGATACGATTATTGCTTGCGATAATTTCTTAGACATTCTCGAACCGAGAAACTCTCCCCATCTAAATGGGCCTCATCGAGTTATATAATACCTAAGCTATTTTTTAGGTATCACGCGGTATGCTAAAGGGGGAAGAGCAATGCTATCGTTCAATTTGGTTAACAAATTGCAGCGATACTAATACTGCAAACTATGTAGGTACCTAGAACATTATTGATCTAAACTAATATTATAAATGCAAGTATGTTTGTTTGTTTTCCTTTTCACGCAAACTACCTACTGAATCGATCGTCCCAAAATGCATATTTGTTGTCAGGAGTATAAACACGGACGTGTATCTTTCATCCCGATAAATAGAAGAGAGCTGTTGCCAAAAAAAAAACAATTACGCTCATATTCCAGATGGCGCCACTTACACGATCCGTATTGTTTCTTAAATTTGAAATTAACGCAAGCGAAGCCGCGGGCAAACACTAGTCTAAAATAAAAGTTATAGCCATCCAGTAAGTAGGTACATACCAAACAGTTATATCATAAGATGTAACATTGTTTGGTTATTCTAACTAAGACACCGTATGGCACCGTGAGGCGGCTGAGGGCATTTACAAGGGTCAATTTAGCCATACGGCAAGTCACCAGTCACATCGCTTGCAAAAATCGGATCTCACGCCATTTAGATCAGTCGAAAATCGCATGACTTGTTCATTTCAACGGAATAATACAGAAACAAAATACACTTCATGTGGCGGGCAATCGCCCGCAACCTACCATTAGGCTACGGTCTCCGATTAAGAGGATCGTCTACCGAGCGCTCGTCCATACTAAAAGAGAAAACGTTTTCCTACCCCTAAATGTTATCCTATCTCAATGATTTTTTAGAATGCTTCCTACACAGTAATAAAAACTTTTTGAAAAAAAGGGAACCGACTTCAAAACCAAACACAAAAAAACTATAAAATAACTTTTCTTTCGGAAGTCGGTGGCTTTGTTTTTTTTTATTTCATTGACATAACTAATTGGCCACCGACTTCCGAAAGAAAAGTTATTTTATGTTTTTTTTGTGTTTGGTTTTGAAGTCGGTTCCCTTTTTATCAAAAAGTTTTTATTTTTCCCTTTTTAGTTGAGATAATCAACAACAAAAATCTTCATAAAATCGGCGTCTTTGAAAATCTACAATCCTATTAAGCAAAACGAGTCTATGTGAGCAACTTCACGAGATATCCATTATTGTTATATACTAATATAACCTTCCCCAGAATGTAACAAATACTTTTATGAAAACTGCATCAAAATCGGTTCAGCCAAACGCGAGATAATTGCGGACAAACATGCAATCGTCCCTGAAAATCCACGATCCAAGTAAGCAAAACGGATTCACGCGGGCAACGTCACGGGATATCTATTAGTGTTATATACTAAAACCTTCTCCAGAATGTAATGAACACTTTCCTGAAAACTGAAAATCCGTTCAGCCAAACGCGATATAATCGCGGACAAACATACATACATACATACATACATACATACATACATACATACATATATACATACATACATACATACATACATACATACATACATACATACATACATACAGGTCGAACTGAGAACCTACTTTTTTTTTTTGAAGTCGGTTAAAAAACTAGGTTTATTTCTTTTTTTCAAAATTTATAATACTTTGAAAGTTACAGGCGCCTAAGAGTTACTTTTGAAAAAAAGAAAACCTATAAACCTAGTTTTTTATTGTGTCAGAAGCATTCTAAAAAATCATTGAGATAGGATAACGTTTAGGGGTAGGAAAAAGTTTTCTCTTTTAGTATGGACGAGCGCTCGGTAGACGATCCTCTTAAATGCTAGCTGCTGCGTCTGATTTCAGCGTAATGTTCCGGTTGACATCTGAAGCCAAGCATTGGGTCATCCCACGCCAACGATGACGTTTTTTTCACAACAGTAAGCGATAGAAAGTGCTCACGTGTGTGTGATGTAAAATGAATATACTAGTAAAGGTCACAGCCTGGTCACAGCTCTTTGGAGCCACCCGGCACCCATTCCGCACCACCCCGCCTCCTGCGGCTAGTATTCATTATATATGGACTTGTATGAGTTAAGCTCACTATATGCACTCCGTAGCGGCGGTATGTGCTCGCAGGGCTTTGTAATCCTCCATAAAAGTTTTTTTAAGATCTGCTCGAAATCCGAAAATAAAGGAATCTATAATTCCACATACCTGTCATATTCTAAACATAGGCAACAGAAACACTGGAAATATTTTACTAAATTTTAAAATCGGTAGCAATAGCTCTTGATTTCTTTACGTGAGATTTTTTTAATAATATTTTATATAAAATGTACCTATGTGAATAAACTAAAAATAATTTACTTCATTGTCAAATCCATTTCATAGACTACTGATTTAATGATTGAATTATTTTTCCAACAGACATTAAATAAATTTGTAAAGTCGGTGATAGACGTACGTGCATAAAGAAAAGAAATAATACAACAAAGCTTATTCTACTAGGGGTGATCCAAAAGTAATGATCATCATCAGCCTATTAATGTTCCCACTGCTGGGACACAGGCCTCCTCTCTGTGAGAGGGGGGGTGGGCCATAATCCACCACGCGGGCCCAGTGCGGATTGGTGGATGTCACATGTCTTCGAATTTTTGGTTCTAGGACATGCCGGTTTCCTCACGATGTTTTCCTTCACCGTTTTGAGAGCAGTGGTGATGAAATAAATTACACAAAGTAATGCGTCTGCCTGGATTCGAACCCACGACCTACAACTCGTAAGTCGGGGCCGATACCACTGGGCCACCACTGCTCTAAAGTAATGATAATTAATATAAAATACGGTATTTAAAGTTAAAATAATAATTTCTTTTTCTACAATCATAGTCTCCTAACAAATCAATCCATTTAGTCCATCTTTTTTCTAAACCCAGGATTCCCTTTGAAAAAAAATATTTCCAAAACCCTCCCAAAACTCCTTAACAGCGGCCATCATTTCACTATCGTCTTCAAATTTCTGGCCTCGGAGGTGTTCCTTGAGCCGAGGAAAGAGGTAAATGTTACTAAGAGCTAGATCTAACGAATGGGGAGGGTTTTCGAGCACTTTGAATCCCGTTTCTTGAATGGCAGCTCTCGCAACTGCGGCTTTGTAAACCGGTCTTGATGAAACGCACTCCAACTCGCAGTTTGCCGCGTCTTTTTTCCTTAATGACCTCCCGTAATCTTCTTATTTAGTTTGCGTAGTAAGAACCCGTAATAGTGGCTCCCTTTTCCAAATATTCCACCATAATTATGCCTTCAGCGTCCCAAAAAACAGATGCCAGAACCTTTCCCGCCGAACTTGACACTGAATTTCTTTGGTGTCGGTGAAGAGGCTCGATTCCAAGTCATTGATTGTTGTTTCGTTTCAGGATCAAAATGGTAGATCCAGATCCCGTCCATAGTCACAAAACGTAACAAAAAAAAATCTTGATCTGCTTGGAACTTTTCGAGATTGACCCTCGAAATGTCAACTCGTTTTTTCTTTTGGTCGTCGGTTAACATTCTCGGTACCCAACGCGCAGAGACAGCTTTTTCATATGGAACTCATTCGCAAGGATTTTTTAAACACTGGCATATGAGATACCTGTGACCTCAGCTACATGCCTGATGGTTACTCTTCGATCTGCCAACACGAATTCTTCGACTTTTTTCACGTTGTTTTCAGTGAGGGACGTGAATGGGCGTCCTTCGCGATGTTCATCTTTTGTGGATGTTCTGCCCAGTTTTAAGGAGCAGAGTCCCCCAATGTTTCCACCAAGTCACTGTGTATGTCTTTTGTAGACATTTTTATCAAACAGAGGTACTTGATGACAGCTCTAATTTCGTTTTTCTCCATGTTGATGTTATCTCTTCGGCAGTTCATACTCAAATAAATGTATCTCCTGGAAATCGTGATCAGCTATTCAGATGATTTTTTTAGGCTGACGTAGTGAGTATATAAGCAAGAAAAAAACATTTTTTTTTAACTTTTATGTGGACCTAAAGTAACCGATTAGGTATCATTACTTTTTGATCACCCCTCGTATTACGGCACTGATTTAATGAGGCAGCTGCAAATAGCGGTTTTGGTAAGTTAAAAAAAAATATAAATGGCACGTTTAATAACTAGTTCAGCATAAAACTAAGCAGAGTAAACAAAAATGAGTAATAAAAAAAATAATTATGAAATGTGAATATTATGTAAGTATTACAATGTGTCCGGTTTCGGTCTGTACAAAATTAAAGGGGAGGTAGCTTGCTCAATTCTATCAATAAAATTGTTCTACATGTGGGGTCGGAAAACAACCCCTACTGAATGTTGGCCATTTTTGTTTAATGTATCGATGGGGTGGCGGGGTCTGAAAGACCCCTTCGAACCTAACCTGTCCGAGTCAGGGTGCCCCAAGTCCCGAGCTCGCTCTTGCATCCCTAGTTAAATTGCTGATTACCACCAACCAAAATAATTTTTACCGCTCATTCAGATAATGGACTGCTCAATTATTTTTAGAATTGACATTGTATGATATAAATACCGACAACTCGTTTTTTAATTTTTATTACTGCCCATGTTTTACTATCACAATTGGTGAAGGCGTGTAAATAGCCTGCACCTTTGTGAAGGTTGTGAAAAAGTTTGAATTAAGAACCTACGTAATTATAAGAAGTAATGGCGGACCTAAAAAATATATACCTCCCTATTGATGAATCCCCGAGAAACCAATACCAAAAAAATTATTAGCAGCAAACCATGCCCACGTACCTTGACAATCCAGAGATCCCACTCAGACCCAGGGAGATGGGAAGATACCTCGTTCATGCGCGCGGTATGGTATGAGCTGCCGGCCGGCGAGCAAAATCTTCTTGAATCCACCGGTGGAATGGTTAAAACTCCAAAAATCAACACTGCACTATA
The DNA here is from genome assembly GCA_954870645.1 of Agrotis clavis. Classification (NCBI taxonomy): domain Eukaryota; kingdom Metazoa; phylum Arthropoda; class Insecta; order Lepidoptera; family Noctuidae; genus Agrotis; species Agrotis clavis. The sequence continues at coordinate 34,420,279 of OX940917.1, read as the reverse complement.
AGTTCTCAATGAAGCACAGATGCAGGTCCATTTATTTTATGAATATCATCAAGGTTTCACCAAAAAGGAATTTTTGAAAGGCGGAGCAAAGGACAGAGTCTCTTTTGTAATGGCGACGGGAAGAGAGTGCCCCTCGCTAATGCCATCTATTGGTCAGTTGCGAGAACACTCCAGAAAGTTTCGATACAAATGGGCGCTGCGGAAACAAAATATTGGTGCGAGGATTCATCAATAGACAAACTAAAATATGTAATCTGAACTACTAACATATTATATTATATGGAAAAATCCTAAAATATTATTATTTATTTTATTTATATTGAAAAGGCATTGACGCTTCACCATGCTCGGGGGCTTTGGAAGGACGCAAGTGCTTTCAAAAAGAAAAGTGAAAAATTATAAGTATTTACTGACCTATATTTAGATCAGAGCATAATCCAAGCTCTATGACTGAATGCGAGAAACAAATGATACAAGTTATTTAATGTATTTCCTAAACCTTAAAGACTACTAGTACCTATCGTATAAGAGTTAACGTTTATTGCGTTGGAATAGGATATAATTTAGCGACGGCACGTTTAAAGTTACCGAACTTTGTCTTTACCATTGCAACACGAGTGACATTATCCGTGCCTTTATAAACTTCAGTTATAACTCCTAATGGCCAACTCAGAGGAGCTGAATTATCCTGTCCCACTAGTACGACAGTTCCAACTTCTACGGGTTTGTCAGGAGTTGCCCATTTTTGTCTGACTTGCAGCGTATGCAGATACTCTAGGTGCCATTTCTTCCAGAAGGATTGGACCATACCATCTAACAACTGTTTGCGCTGCGACAAACTAATGCGCTGACCAGACAAATCGGCTGCCGGCAAATACTGCAATGGAGTCGACATCAAAAAGTGAGCGGGAGTAATAACTTCGGGATGGGGATCGGAAGACAAAACGCTCAGAGGGCGCGAGTTCATAATACACTCTATTTGAATGAGTACAGTTTGTAACTCCTCATAAGTTAGAAGCTGACTTCCGATCACGCGATAAAGGTGCGTTTTTAACGTTTTTACATTTGCTTCCCACATGGCGCCAAAATGTGGGGAGCGAGGTGGGATCATTTTCCACATTATGCGGCGTGTTGACAACTCATGTAAAAGAGACGAATTGAAATTTGAATTTAATAAGAATCTATAAAGCTCATCTAGTTGGGCCTTAGCCCCAACGAATTTCAATATATAGGAAACAATGCGCAACAATTTATCCCATGATGAGGTACGTTGAGCAAGTTGATATGGAAGGGGTTGTTCTACTTGCGTGGTCACTGTTAAGACATTTGCCTTGTGCTCGGGAAGTTCCCCACAATTAATAGGAGAGAACGGTTTGACGAGCCAATCCTCAGGAGCACAACGAAGCCAAGAGGGGCCGTTCCACCAAAGTTCATGTGACACTAACTGAGAAGGGAGGATGCCACGAGATAGACAGTCGCTTGGATTCTCAACACCTGCCACATGGTAAAAATGTTGAGAACCCAAGTTCTCCTGACATTGAGCAACTCTATTGCTGACAAAGACTGACCAGCGGTGCGGAGAAGAGTGTATCCAAGATAAAGCTATCGTGGAATCTGAACAGGCGTAAATTCCTGCAATAGGAACACGTAAAGCGTAAGAATCACGAACAGTTTTTACCAATTTTGACATGAGCACGGCGGCACAAAGCTCCAGACGTGCAAGAGTTGTAACCTTGGTAGGTGAAACCTTTGATTTCGCACAAAGTAAGCGGACTATGACACCAGATGGACCAGTAGAGTGTATATAAATCACACACCCGTACCCACCCATACTAGCATCAGCAAACGCGACTATACGAACGGAACAATCATCGGTAACGCCCACATGGCGTGGTATGCGTAATGTATCCAGCAGCGGAAACTCTTGCATGAGAATGGAAAAACGTTTAAAAATATCGTCAGGAGCGGGATCATCCCAACCAATATTACTCAGCCATAACTCTTTGATGAGCAACTTGGCATAAAATATCACGGGGGCGACCAAACCGAGAACATCAAATAAGCGTGCGACTATCGAGAGTATATTTCTCTTAGTACATTCCTCAGCTACTTGAGCGGAAGTGAAGAAAAAATTATCCTGAGAAGGTTCCCACGAAAGGCCTAAAACCATCACTCCCAGCGTGAAAATCAAGGGACTTACGATGCGAGTCGGGAAGACTGTTTAAAAGAACGGGTGAATTGCTACACCATTTAACAAGGTCAAAATCGCCCGATTTAAACATCTTTATAAGATCATGCGATAGCTGCATGGCGGTGTCTTCATTATTCACAGAATACACCAGATCGTCCATGTAGAGACTGGTCTCTGCTACTTTAGCAGCTTCGGGATAATGCGGACTGTCAGAGGCCAGCTGTCGCACAGTGCGCATAGCTATGTAAGGACTCGACTTAAGCCCGAAAGGTAAGCGATTAAAGGCGAAGGTTAGCACAGGTTCGTTCTCATTGAATCGAAACAAAATGCGTAGGTATTTACGCTGGTCAACGGGTACACCAATGCGTAAATACATTTGTTTAATATCAGCATTTATAGCGATGGGAAATAGTCTGAAATTTATTAAAAGAATAAACAAATCTGTTTGTAAATTTGGACCAATATGGAGTACATCATTTAAAGATAACCCTGTATGAGTTCTAGCACTAGCATCCAATACAATGCGCGGCATCGGTTTGTCTGGCCGAACGACAGCGTGATGAGGGATATAGTACCCGTCATCGGAAACGGCAGATTCGTCGACCTGACTTAAATAACCGTTGTCCATATACTCTTTAATCACTGCATTATAATTTTTCCGCAACATCGGCGATTGGCGGAGTTTCCTTTCAAGCGCAATAAGCCGACGATACGCGGCGGTGCGGGAGTTACCCAACTCGGCGGGATCCTTACTAAAAGGTAACGCGACGGTATAACGTCCCACATCGTCTCGTGACACGGTCGAGGAAAAAATATTCTCACATTCGGTTTCCTCAGGAGAGAAAAAACGTTTATTATTAACTTCTTCCAATTCCCAAAACTTTTGTAATAAATCATTGAGAGCCAATGCCGTGAAAGAAGAGTTAGGTAAATTTAAATTATTACTATTATGCGGAAAATCACCCATAAAGATATACCCGAATGTGGTCAATAATGCAGGTGGGGCGCGTGAACCAAGATCGACCCTATTCCCCAAGTAAATGTACGGAAACAGTTGAGCGCCCAACACTAGGTCAATATCCCCTGGAATATTCCAGCTTAAATCTGCGAGCGGAAGCGCGTGGAAGTCTATATGGCTATCCCACTTAACATGGTGCGATGGTAGCTGGTCCGTAATGCACTCAACTACGAACGCGTGAATAGTATATTTTTGATCAGGATATACGCGAGACTCGATATCTAAATGTACGTATCCTATTATCGGTCGCGATACAGAACCAACTCCTTTAACAAATGAATTACTCAAAGGAATTATCAGTAAATTAAGTTTTCTACAACATGCTGTAGTTATTAAATTATTCTGCGAGCCATTATCAATTAAACACCTCACTACTGTTTTGTGACCCGCACTGTCACTTTTAGCTCGCGCATAAACCTGAGCTGTCGATAACAGCACTATCGCCTTAGCCTTCGCTGCATCAGCTGCTAATAACACGGCCGAGCTGTGAGCCGAAGACGCTGGCGTCACATCACACGAATCAGACGCAATCGCCCGTGCGGAAATATCGACCTTATCGCAGTCAACGTAAGAGCGATGCATCAAAGGCGTACCGGGGGTCGAAAGGAGCGCGGGAGGGGGGAGAGACAGCGGCGCGGGAGACGACGACGCCACGACTACATTGCAATTCTGCCGTGCTTGTGATATATACAGTAAGTGACATAGAGACACTTTTGAGAAAAAGGCGGTTAAAGTTTTTATTTTTGTTTTTGACATATCTCCCGAACTATAAGTTATAACTAAGTTTTTTTTTTAAGTTTTGGATAGAAATGTGTTTGGTTAATAATATATATATTTTTATTTATTTTTATTAATAATATTTAAATTGTAAAGCTTGAAAAAATATGTATGTTAAGGAATGGACAATTAAAAAATATTTTTTTTTTTAGTATTGGTACAGTAAGTGTATGACTTACTGTAACAATGTTTAGTTTGTAGTACATACTGCAACTATGATAACAGATTGAGTTAAATGTTTAAACAGAATAACAAAATTGCAAAATTTGCCTAATGTTATTTAATCACTTACTGTAATTATAGCTAGGAGCAATATGAAATCTTATAGCATCTACCATGAATCATAATTAATTACTCTTCCTTGATATTTTTGGTAAATAAATGAAATAAAAGATATCTGAAATAATAGTTAATTAATAAAATTAAAAGGTACAATTATAGTTTAAGTACACAGCTTTATTATTACTTTAAAATTAAAAAAAAAAGTTCCATTTATAGCATTAAAAATTATAATAAAACATATCAATTATAATTCGGCTTCAAAACTAAGTATTGTTTCGAAACAAAATGACACTTTTACAGCAATTTTTTTTCATTCAAGTTTTTACTCCTTCGCACACAAAATAAAAAAGCAATAAACATCACAAACACAAAAAAAAAACAAACAAAAACCGCGCGATTTTTTCTCGAAAAATCAGTTCGAGTACATATTAAATAAAACGAGTAGTTTAATTAAGCTTATTACAATTTACATATAAGAATGCGGATTTATTATACTTTAAAATTTAACAATAAAGCATTTCGTACGACACAGTGGAGGCGCAAATATTTTTCGGTCGCAAATTTATAAACCCGATTTGTTTTTCAAACAAAAACATTTTTTTTTTTAATGAAATCTGCCAATCAGAAAAGAACACGCATTTTTATTGAACGATTCTTATTAATTATACAAAGTATTATATCATTTATTTATATAAAAAGTATATTTACAATCACTAAACTAAATAGAAACAGAAAGTAGGCAAAAGCAAATGTTATTAAAATGTTGGAGACAGGTAGCCCTAACGCATGTTTACGTACCGCGCGGCTGTAGGTATTTAAATCTGTCAGGCGGCCGAGTTACACTACTGTATTATTATATTACCGTGATTAGGCATTTGTAGAAACCTTTTTTACTGTCTGTTCAACCGATTTTAATTTCTATTCAGTAAGCATAATAATGGCATTAAAAGGAAAAAGTCGTGAAACAAAACAACTATTTACTGCAGCCGTTATTTATCATTCCACCTGCGTAATAAAACTGAAAATCGGTTGAACGGACAATAAAAAAGGTTTTCTTAAGGCGCGTCCCCGAGCAAAACGCAGCGGAAGCCGTTTAACTTCTCTTTGTCTAAAACACATACCAACTAATAAAAAATACAGTAGACATTCTTGACTCTTGACTCTTGAATGGTACTTTTTTTTTTTAGTTTTAAGCAGAATAATGTCTAATTATAGGGTCACAACAAAACCTCACAGAAATGAGAAATAATCACTAATAAGATGCATCTTTTCGTAAAGTAACTATTATTTTTATTTGCTACCTAAACGAATAGATAGGTAATTTATAATGATCATGATGGTAATTTTATTTTTTTTCAAAACATGAACATTTTATTTTATAAACATTTTAATCCAAAATATGAGCGTTCTCGCTACGTATTTCTTGCGCCGAGTTTGTATGGCGCAGAGGCTCAGGGTACCGTCTTAAGGTCAAACAAGTCAACATTTTTTCATAGAAACTTCGTTGGGGTTTTACTCCACTACTTGACAAGGTACATCCAAAATTAAACATGGTGTCGTTTTGTCTCATTATTAATTTTGTCTGTACGGAAGCAGAATTGTAAAATATGAAGCTATTAAAAAGTTACGAGCTTCTAAAGATTCGTTTTTTTTTGCTAATTTTAATACAACTTTAGGTGTAAATTAGAAGTTAAAGAAGCATCAAATTTCCAAAACGAAGTCCGTACTGACACAGCAAATTTATCGAAGAATTTAATAAATTTTATTTGAAATTAATTGGTGCAGTGGATTTTTCATAAAACCCCTTCTTCCAAAGGCTTTTTGGTATTTTTTTACGCACGCCTTTTACTCTGAATGATCGTGCATCTCACTGAATAATGTTTTCCCCTGTTTCCTCCATGACGCTCGCGCACACATGTAAGTACAATATGGCTCGATTTCCGGTGAAATATCATGGTTTTTGACCATGCCTGCCAGTGAGTTCGAGCTCGCGACTAGCGCCGCCTTAATGTCTAACGTCGTTTACATTACATCTAACGGAGTTTAGTTACATATTTATTTATCACTAGTGTATATTTCATGTTTAATTTTACTCTTCGACGCACGTCAGCCTCGTCTGTTGTTGCGTGAACCGCGACTGCAAATTTACGCACTTGCCCCTCCCCGCACTACCCATTCAGACCCTAAACGCATTAGAATATTTGCAGTACCTAAGTAACGTGCTTACCTTATATGTTCCAGGCAAGTCTACGCGTAAAATGTAATATTCCTAAACATAATTACAGTAGTGAATCTTGCTGTTACTACGTCTACACATTTAAATATTTTTTTTAATTCCTTGACTAATCATATACACAGTAACTTCCACTTACTGTAAATATGTTAAGGTTTAGTATACCAATGTTTATTCCAAATACTTAATATAATGATAGCAATTGGTACTTGCTGTTAATATGTTTAGTGATACTTATTGAATAATAGTCATAATTTAAAAATAATAAGAGTATTATAACTTACTGTAGCAATACCTAGGAAATAGTTTTAACTTTATGAAAAAATCAACCGTATGTGCCCATACTGTAATCATGATAAGTATGCATTGGCGCCAAACGTGTCTTACTGTAATTATGCTTAAGCTTACTTGAGTTTCTATACCACATTTTAAAATTTTAAGTATACAGAAATGTAGGTCTTAATTTCTACATTCCAAATATATATTTAACTCAATATCGACCAAAATGTGACTTACTGTAATTATCATAAGTGCGGCAGAATTCGTCGCTTTAACATCAGCTGTTTGCGGTTTATTTTCTTTATCAAAATGTAATAGTGTATGATGGCGTTTTTTACATAAGTCACAGACTGATGTTGACTTGCAGTTACTCAATCCGTGCAATGTGCTCAGACAATTCGCGCACCCACGTTTGGATTTAATAAACTCGAACCTTGTTCTAGGAGTCAACGCGGATTTAAACTTAGCGCAGTTATACAAATGAACATGAGCGTTATCATTACAATACGCGCAGCATGGAACCGCGATCGCGGGTAAACAAGCGGGCGAGTCAGCTTACTCGCTCACAACAAACGCTTTTGTCTGTGTGCGTGACTCGCGAGGAGCGGAAGCGGGGTTTCTACTAAAGTTTCTCGCGTTCGAATGATACAAATTCGAGCGTGCCAATATCTTTGCCTGATCTTGAACGAAGCTTATCAATAATTGCGTTGTGGGAATTTCAACATCTCGAATGGTAAGTTCAAACGATTGAGTAGTCTGTGCATCGATTTTTCTCATTGCGCAGTGCAGAAGAATAAAATCAGCAAGATCCGTAATCCCAAGTTGTTTCAAGGCAGAAATAGACGCACTAAATGTTTCTATGAAAGAATCGAGACTATTAGCGTTAAATGAACAACTTTTTAAATCCAATATGTTATTTAAATAATGCATACCTAGTGAGCGCTTCTCTTGATATTTTTTAACTAAACTATCCCATAACAACTTGTAAGTATCACCAGTAGGCACAATTCCAGCGGTAACCTTCAATGCGTTGTGTGTAAGCCTACCTATCAAGTACTGCACACGCTGCGAGTCAGTCAGCTGATCATTATCATGGATATTTGACTTAAACGACTCGTAGAAAACGGGCCAATTCTCAGTTTTCCCATCGAAAGATGGCAGCGCGATAGGAGGCAACTTTATTTTAGGCGGTTCAAAAAAAGTCTTTGAGTTGCTACTGGGTAATGGTGGCGATTGATTGCTGTTTATTTTATTCCTAACACGTTTAATATGAATATACAAATCTTCAAAGGATTCTAAACAAGCATAGTCGGCACTTGAACCAGGTTTTAAACTAATGTTTATTTGATTAATTTGATCGACAAAGGATTCAAATTTATCTCGAATGTCATCAATTGTCTCTGACTCAGTCATAAAACTTTCATTTTTCCTCGAATCGAACGACGATATATTTCTTGATAAATCATACAAACAATTAATGCGTTTAAATAACAATCCTTTCTTTTCGTGAAGAATAGTTAATAAATCTTCCGGCTTCAGTTGTTTATCCGTCATTTTGCTAATATTATAAAACGAAGACAATAACAATAAATACCTACCAGGCGGTTTGCAATATTATCGCACCTACCAAACTATGAGTATCTAGGTATCTATCTAAATATTAATACGCACAAAGCCGAGATGAATTGGTAACTACCTACTTATTTACTTATGAACAAAGCGAATTTTTAAATGCGGATACCTACTTAGAATGAACTTTACCAATAAATACGTAATGTCGTTCTATGTAAACTAGGTATTATATTAATTGAACAGATTTACCAACAAATACGTAAAATCTATTGTCAATTTAATAAGCTGCGTTAATTAGGTATTAATTTACCGAAAGTTTACGTAAATAAATATCTATTGTGCGTTATTGAACCTATATGATTTTCACCAAACAAATACGCAAAAATCTAGGTACCTACTGGTTATTTATCCGGTATCGAAGGACCATTAATTATGGTGAAGGCGTGTAAATAGCCTGCACCTTTGTGAAGGTTGTGAAAAAGTTTGAATTAAGAACCTACGTAATTATAAGAAGTAATGGCGGACCTAAAAAATATATACCTCCCTATTGATGAATCCCCGAGAAACCAATACCAAAAAAATTATTAGCAGCAAACCATGCCCACGTACCTTGACAATCCAGAGATCCCACTCAGACCCAGGGAGATGGGAAGATACCTCGTTCATGCGCGCGGTATGGTATGAGCTGCCGGCCGGCGAGCAAAATCTTCTTGAATCCACCGGTGGAATGGTTAAAACTCCAAAAATCAACACTGCACTATAAGTTCTCAATGAAGCACAGATGCAGGTCCATTTATTTTATGAATATCATCAAGGTTTCACCAAAAAGGAATTTTTGAAAGGCGGAGCAAAGGACACAGTGTCTTTTTTAATGGCGACGGGAAGAGAGTGCCCCTCGCTAATGCCATCTATTGGTCAATTGCGAGAACACTCCAGAAAGTTTCGATACAAATGGGCGCTGCGGAAACAAAATATTGGTGCGAGGATTCATCAATAGACAAACTAAAATATGTAATCTGAACTACTAACATATTATATTATATGGAAAAATCCTAAAATATTATTATTTATTTTATTTATATTGAAAAGGCATTCACGCTTCACCAACAATAATTAATCAACCGCCATTCAATAACTGCTCAATATGTTTTTCAACTGACCAGGTTTAATAACATCTCGAATAATTATATAAATAAATGTACCTAATAGCTCAAAAAATTAGTTCCCTTTTATTACATTTAAAAACCGTCCAAATGCGATTCTATTACGTATTCAAGTACGGTCAGCCAAGAAAGTGGTGTACCAGTTTTGATTTAGTTTCCCGGTCATCGAAAATTACAACAAGGTTCGTTATAAAAAGATATTACTGAAAGAGACAACATTATCATGACGTAAACCTATGTATTTAGTATTCATACGTCATATGTCACATATAAGTACATGACATTTTAACCTTTAGTATAAATGAAAAGGACATTAGTTTCTACAAAGCAATTGAAATGTTTCCAAACAAAAATAATAAAAACTATTTAAATAGACAACCGAATTCCATTTGAAAAAGAAAACTGACAATTGACATTTTGTCAAATATATGCAAAAAATCGATATATTTTCCGTGTTATTTTTCAATTAACTGCATATAAAATCATCTCAATGCCTGCCAACTTGACCATTGCCGAAAGAGCACAAATAATTGCCCAATTTAATGAGGGAAGCAGTATCAGTGCGATATCCCGGAATTTGAATATATCGAGGCGTTCTGTCCGCTTTTGGATTCGTCGTGAAGGAGAGGAGGGAAGTTTGTTGGATCACAGAAGAAGTGGTCGCCGGCCTGCACTCTCCAATAACGATAGAGAATTCATGAGACGGGAATATGAAATCAATGGTTTTAAGCCCACAAAACATTTTGCGGAGATGTTCGATGTGAGTGCCCAAACAATAAGGAATCATCTACATTACATGGGGTTGCACCACAGGCATTACGCCAAGAAAATATATTTGACGGATGCTCACGTGAAGACTTGCTCGTCTGAACTTCGCCAGAGAGCACTTAGAGTTTGATTGGTCTAATACAGTGTTTTGTGATGAAATAAGTCCTTTTTAAAAAAAAAATCAAACCGACGAAACATCGAACTGAAAAGCAAAAAATAAATTTTGAGGCGGCGCCAAACAAACAAACATATAAATTAACTATTTGAAGAGCAGAATAGCTCGTTTTATAGGTTGTCGTAGCTATTCATTGATTGTTTCTTTGGTGCCGCCTCAAAATTTATTTTTTGCTTTTCAGTTCGATGTTTCGTCGGTTTGATTTTTTTTTTAAAAAGGACTTATTTTTTACTTTTGAGTTTCCTATCTCGTGTCAATTTCTGTAACTAAAAACTCTCAACGACTGTCATACCCCAGCTACGTCTAAAGTTCTCATCAATATGAGTGAAATGAGCCCAAATATGATATAGTTGCTGTTAACTGTTAAGGATCTCTTGCTACTGCCCTCTGTCACCATCCTCAGACCCTCGATGACAATTATACCCCAGCTAGGTATAAAGTTTTCATCAAGACTAGTGAAATGAGCCCAAACACGATAAAGGTGCTGTTAACTGTTGAGGACCTCTTGCCCCTGCTATCCGTCACCATCCTCAGACCCTCGATGGCAATGATACCTCAGCTAGGTCTAAAGTTCTCATCAAGCTGAGTGAAATGAGCCCAAACACGATATAGCTGTTGTTAACTGTTAACGAACTCTTGGGACTGACTTCACAAAATAACAGGTATCTGGAGTTGATCTGATGATGGTGACGCCATCATGTTATGTTCTCCACATTTCTGCTATATAATATGTCCTCAGAACTACAATTGTTAACTTTATTTCAACAGAATCGGTTCATAATTGAAAACTCTGTAGGAAGATTGACAATTAATTCCTTTTTTTCTACCCTTAGAGGCCGATTTTAGTTTTGAAATTTAAATGGGACCAACTTTGAGATATACTCTTTCTAACAAAAAAAGAATTTTTGAAATCGGACCACGTTAGGAAAAGCTATGCGTGGTCATACATAAAAAAAAAAAAAAAAAATATACATGTCGAATTGAGAACCTCCTCCTTTTTTTTTCGTCGGTTAAAAACGTTTAAATCCAGTCAGCATGGACGTCTTCACCTTTGGCGATATAATTCAACACGGTATAAAGATGATCATGTAATTCCAAATAGAGAATCAGGTCGAATTTCCGTAAATATTTGGGGCTGGATGAGTGCGGATGGTGTAGGAGAATTGTGTTCTCTACCTCCTCGAGCGACGGCTGTAAATTATATCGACGTGCTTCAGAATGCAATGCTACCGACAGTCCGTAATGTTTACCCGGAGAACGAAGTGCCACAATTTGATTTTGTTCAAGATAATTGTTCAATTCATAATGCGAGGATCGTAAGAGCCTGGTTTCGTTCACACACTGACGTATGGGTAATTCAGTGGCCCTCAAGATCGCCGGACCTCAACCCGATAGAAAATCTTTGGGGCCTTATGGTCCAACGATGGTCGCATCAAAATGAAAGAACCAAACAAGCTCTTATTAGTCACTGTAATTATATTTGGGAGGAAATGCGGGGAACCGATATTTGCTCACGGCTTGTTGGTTCAATGAGGTCTCGTCTTTTAGAGGTTATAGAGGCCAACGGCGGTTACACCCGTTTCTAATTTTTAAAAATTTTCAATATCTTCTAAATATTACTATATATGCTATGTTTTTGTTTGTTATAAGTATTTTAAAATTGATTGTAGAAATTTAATAAAAGGATAAATCTATTTTTAGCTTGTTTTTTATTGATATTGTAATTACAAGTTTACAGAAATTGTAGGTTTGTGGATTCGCCTTGTGCCTTTACAATTTTATGTAACTTGTTGATTACAATTCTGAATTTGTAGATACAATTTTGTCATCAAAATCTACAGCCCCCCGCCGTTGATTTTACGACGTCATTGGTTCCATCAAGTTCAAACTAAGAACAGCTGTCACGTTACAAACAGTAATAGTCGTTATCAATAATCAGATAAAGACAGCAATAGAAGTTGTCAGATCGATCTGCAAGCGAAACTAATCTTTATCACCTATGAATCTGCAAGCGATATTCAACCTTAGGGTGGTACACCACTTTCTTGGCCGACTGTATGTATGTACAAAATATTGAAGGGGTAAATATTCGAATACGTTTTCTAAAACGGAATTATTAGTAAATAATATGGTATGAAGAATGTTTATGAGGATGTGGCCCCCTGAAGATGTCACTAAAATCAAACAAAAAGATATTATACAGTCATTAAACTTTAATTTACCAAAAAAAGATAATTATAACAAATAATTACTAAAATCATAGTCACGATTACATTTTGAAATACTATTTCATTTGTGACAAGTATCACCATGTTGTGAAGGATTCGTGGAGCAAATGGAAACAACAAACACCAGACAGTCCTTTCGAGGCGCTTCCTTTGCCTCCCATCTTGAACTTTAGACCTCTAAACGGGCCTTCGTCTTCCGCTGACGCTTCTTCTGGTTCCGGAGTAACTGCAAATTGCCGCCCGCCGTACCGTACCTCTTTTTTTCCATTGACTTTGGCCTAATTAAATAAAAAATATATTGTTATTCCTTGTGAAAATTTAATACTACCTAGTACTTATATATCGATGCCTTCCGGCCAAAAGGGGATAAGCGACATTTTTTGCGAAATCGACTTATATATATGGTTAGAATCGGCTTTTTTTTCTGCGTCTAATGGTCTAAGTTTCATGGCTCTAGGACAAACTTTTTGTCGCTTACGCGGTAAAGGAATTGAGGTTCTGACACTAAGTTTTTCGTCATAAACGACAGTTATTTTTGGTGTATTTTGTATTATGGTGGTTGGATAAAAATAATATTTCAAAACTGTGAGATAAGCAATTTTGGCATTGAATGTTTTTTTCTTTACTTGAATGTTAAGTAGTTTGGGCTGTAAATACTTTTTTGTAAAAAATACATTAATCAAATTTTGCTTGAATCTTTGTTAACCAAACTTTCGGTTAGGATATTAGGGCAGTTTTTTTGGATAAAATATATGTCGGAGCCACCGGTATTTGTTCCGTCAGATTCAGGCATCATGTGGGCAGAGTTTGGGTCTCGTGCAATGAAAATACACTGGGTGCGGTTCACTTGGTTATTTTAATTTTAAATCACAAATTAAGTCAAACACAATTTAATTTAATCACTCACTACACTTATACTGGGCACAACGAATCGAGTACAGTTTCGGGATGTCTTCACACTGCGGCGGTCGGGCATTGAATGCGCTCCTCGCCGCCCCGATGAAACATCACGACTCTGTATAAGCGCGCGCAGACCACGTGATACTCAAAATGGCGCGCTTACGATTCGTTTGCTGTCCGTACTATTGACCGGATCCGACACGGCCATCCTGCGATTAACACGTCCTCGTGTGATCTTCTTCTTCAGCCTCTTTCTACCATCTTGATGTAGGCCTCCTTCAACTCTTTTCACTCGTCCTCGTGTAATAATCACTCTGAAACACAAAATAGTCCACGACAGAATACTGTTCCACTCGGTCATTCCTGACCAAACTATATTCAGTTCTTTGGTGAAAATAAGGAAATTTCAACTCTACTGTACCATTAAAACCAATACTCTTTAACTAAATCAAACATTGGGAATAGCCAATTGAAAATACATCAATCACTACCCTAGGCCACTAACAACCACCCCGGGCCACCAACAACTACCCCGGGCCATGTACCACAGTCGTTTGAATCTACTTTCACAACTCTATTGCAAAAAACTACCGATTTTCCAGTGACCTTCAACTTTCGAGTAAAACTTCTAACGCCACGGCTCTCTAGCCGACCAGCAATCACATTGCTTTCACACATCCAATGCATGGATCAGAACTTCTGTGCGCATCCACCACGTGGATCGCCCGAGTGCATCACCCGCTGACTACACACTATGGTCTCTCAAGACCCCGACCTCCGCCAGAGCCACCCGCGCACCGCGCTTCCATGGACACCGGGATGTCAATAAGATACGGATTACGGCTACGAAATGGCTACTGGTACAGTCGAAAACAAGACGGCCAATAGACCGTTTTACTCGACCTCTCACCACAACTTAATCAGAATCTATGGTAACTTCGACTGGTACATGACCCGTTGGAATGTTTGTAGGTACACTTAGAATTCAAGGGTTTCAATGTGTAACGGTCACCATCTCAAAATCTTTATCACTCTAAACAGACCCTTAAACTTTGGATCTAACTAAGACTGATCGGAAATCCCAGAGCATTCAAGTACCTTTGCAATTGTATTATCACAATGCAGCAATATTGTAATCAAAACAGCAGGAATCAAATTCGTGGCCTGTGGCTAACACTAGCCCCACTAACAAACCTCTGCTTGTTTCACACCGTTCACCATGAACGCACAATACACGACCTCCGCCAGTGCCATCCGCACACCGCGCTTCTATGGACACCGAGATGTCAATAAGATACGGATTACGGCTACGAAATAGCTACTGGTACGGTCCGACCAGCCGACCTAAGATTCCACACTATCATTCAACTCAACATCTCTACTTCAAAATGGTACTTGAACCTCAGGCATTCCCCCCAAATCCACAGCACTTAACCAGCACTATGCATCACTACTAACCAGTTCGTAACATTGTAGCGCTTAACCAGCGTTACAAATCCTATCACTTAGACAGTAATAATAAAAAAAGCTTAACCAGCGATATTACTCACTAACGCTTAACCAGCGATAGTCAACATAAAGAACACAAGGCACCAGAGGCGTAAGTAAAAATGAAACGATTCACCTGTGTTGTAACGTGTCTGATGGTGGTTGCACGATGCAGACATCGACGCGTCGCGCCGCGCCTTGGACTGGTCCGCTGCCACTGCCGCCACTACTGCTCGTACAGCGCACGGCTATGTGACCTGGCTTGCCACATTTGAAGCACACCAAGGTCTTCGATGCCGGCTGCTGCGTCACTTGACTTGATGCTGTAGGTCTTCCCTTCGTATCCATCGCCTTACTTCTGCACTCAATACGCTTATGGGCGTTTTAGCACAGTTATAACACTTAATTGACGTTATTTTTCCTCGCTTGGTGTCACTTGTTTTCGATGATTCACAGATAGTGTTCATTTTTCGCATCAGATATGAAACGACTGGCGAACGTGGGTAATGTTTCTTTATCACTTGGTTTTTCGCCACTTATTTTTTTTTTAATGAGTGTACCCGCCTTTGCGAAATAAATCTTGTTGTAAAAAGTACCTTAAATTCCTTTGTAGGCTATTTGAGATAGCCAGGTTGATGCTTCACCTTTAGCGCCTTGCTCAGCGTCAAAATAAGCTGGCATCCCTCCACTGCACTCTCGTTAAAACAAAAGTCGGTGGTGGCGCACCACGACCGCGCATCGGAATCCGGTTTGTCGGGGTCGAATTTCGGCAATAAAAACTTCTTTTCACTGGCTGCGTTTTCAAAGTTTGCTGGTTTTGCATTTCAAAAAGTAACTAACTTCCACTGATTGTTATTGTCACTGTTCCCGCGTGTAATTTCATTAGCACGATTTGATCCCACTTCTGATGTCGGAGCCACCGGTATTTGTTCCGTCAGATTCAGGCATCATGTGGGCAGAGTTTGGGTCTCGTGCAATGAAAATACACTGGGTGCGGTTCACTTGGTTATTTTAATTTTAAATCACAAATTAAGTCAAACACAATTTAATTTAATCACTCACTACACTTATACTGGGCACAACGAATCGAGTACAGTTTCGGGATGTCTTCACACTGCGGCGGTCGGGCATTGAATGCGCTCCTCGCCGCCCCGATGAAACATCACGACTCTGTATAAGCGCGCGCAGACCACGTGATACTCAAAATGGCGCGCTTACGATTCGTTTGCTGTCCGTACTATTGACCGGATCCGACATATATGTCATTTATAACATTTAGGCCTCATTTCCGTGACTTTATTTGGCGCTTATTTTTATTTTCCCTAGTCACCAAATCAATCATCGAGGGCGCTTAAGATAAATCAGTCAAACGAATGTCGCCTGTACAATTGTCGCTTACGCTTTTTTTCCCTCCCAAAAAAAAATTCTGGTATGGTGGTTGGATAAGATGATAAACCAAAGGTTTGGCGGTTAGCTTACACAAGAATGACAAACAGCATCGGTTATCTCTCTCTTTCGTTCGAACAAAATGTCGTTAGCGTTCCGCAGCGATCATAAAGTCTGTATACGACCACGGCATAAGCACCACCGTGCTCGTGAATCATTTTGGCCCAAAGTTTTGTAAGGAGAAAAAACGGGAAGTTTATTTAATAGACTTTATGTTCATCTATGACTGTATTATCCTACTTAGTTATTTTAGGTGACATAAGAAAAAAGTTATTCTTTTGCTACCTTGTTCCGACGATACCGAATAGTTAAATAAGTAGGACCTACAGTTTAGTTTTTCAGTGCTTTTGTTTGTTTGTTGGCTAGTATATACTAACTACGGCTGAGAAACATGATCAAGGGTTCGAATCCAAGGTTGGGCCAGCAAGGAGTTATTGGGTTTTGTGATTAATTCTCTGCAAAAGAGTTAATCTTGTGCCTCATCTGACCCTTCTTTATCACGGTTAAATCATCGAAGGAGTCCTCCCAGGGCGGTACCTACAGGAAGGACTGTCAGACTTGTACTGACTAAAATCAACAGTGATCCTTCAATAGCCCGTTACGCTCCAGGGTCACGGTTACCTGATTAGACTATCCCGCGATCCCGGCAGGCTTTGGGTCTCTAAGGCCTTGGTCGCGGGACTAACGAATACCGTGACCCGGCAACGTAAACAGCTATTGAAGGAGACCGTGGATTTTAGTGATTAGACTATCCCGCGACCCCGGCAGGCTTTGGGTCTCTAAGGCCTTGGTCGCGGGACTAACGAATACCGTGACCCGGAAACGTAAACAGCTATTGAAGGAGACCGTGGATTTTAGTCAGTACAAGTCTGACAGTCCCTCCTGCCCTGCCCGGGGTGGGAGAACTCATTTTATGAATTTACCACGCTAAAAAAATTAAAAGGGGCCCCCTTCAAATTAACGGCAGCTCTTTGAGGCGCGCGTGGAACACGAAGCGTTACGCGCCTACAGTGACCGATCGGAAATCACCTCGCGACGTCCGATGCCATGGGCATCTCCCGCAGCGGTTAGGTTGTGAGGTGGAAGCTGTTCTCTCCCTCACGGTACCCGATACCTTCTTTGCTAAAATGACAGCTTCGTAGAAGGAGGCAACCGCTTCCCATTCCGTTTCGCCCCGCAGCATGACCTCGACCAATACCGGGTGCTAGAGGTATGTCGCCTCCGTGAGGACACAGCGGTGCTATGCCCAAGCTGGGCAGTCCTGCACCGGATGCTCCTCCGTGTCCTCCGTGCGGTCCCCACATTGATGACACCCAGGCTTTTATTCTTCCCAATCAGACACAGGAAACTCCCGAAACATCCATGTCCGTTGAGGACCTGTGTCAGGCAGAAGGTGAGGACGCCGTGGTGCCTATCTAGCCACTCCTCAAAGAGGGGTCTTACGTTTTGTCATAACTAAGAGTAGTCCATAAGTATGAATTGCAGCATAGATGTATAACTATCAAGACTAACTTATAATAAATAACTATTGTTTTGTGTTTTTCTTTAAAATGAAGACAAAGAAAAAGAGAGATTGAGCATAATTTATCTTTTTTTTCATATCCGCATCTTAGTAAATGTCAGTTTAAAAACTTAAAAAGGTCTAATCTACGTATTTAAGTGTGTATGTATAATTTTATAAGAATTAAACACAATGTGCTTTCGCGTTGTTTATAAAAGTGCTAATTATATTTCTTATTGTTACGTAACTTATTACAATTTCCTTGTTCGTCTCTCATTAAACAATAGCCGGTTATATCATATTGGCTGCACTTGATGAACCGAAAAGTCACAGGTATGTTCTTTTTCTTCAATAGAAATAAAACGAATGGTGCACTTAAATCATTTAGGTTGGAACTCAATCATCGAGTTGTTTTCATTTAATACGTTTTTTCCTGTTAGTGAAATCGGGTCTATTTGAGGGTAAGCGACACTAAATTGTGTTAGGAGTGTGATTTATTGTTATTAACAATGCCATTTCGTAGAGACATAATCAAAAGCTAAATGGGTAAATTTTGAAACTTTTGGAACTTACAGAAAATTTTATATGATTTTTTTTCACTTTTTTTGAACTTTAAACTACTCTCCTGTAAAGTTTGTAAAGTGGCGGTTACCCCCTTTTGGCCGGAAGGCATCGATATTTTATAGCATAATACTAATTATGTATGTACATTAAAGATTATCAACCTATTCTAGTATTTAATGCGCAAAAAGTGCCCCCGGAGTTATAGACACCAGCTAATAAACGTGTTTTTATAAAAAAACGTACTTGATCCTATTCATTTACTCCTAGTTTGTCCAAATTCCTTAAGCAATCGAATTCGGGAACGCGAATAAAGTGTAATTTTGTGACATTTTGTTTTGAGACAATCGTCAGATATCTTTCAGATTAATTGACACCCAAACAATATTAATTACCTTCTAAAGTAGGAATAATCAACAAGATCCCTTAAAGTATAATGGTGTTTACAGTGTGTAATTCATATATCTGACAGTTTTGCTCTATATATTGTACCTGTTGCTCTGCCATGATGCTCTGGAACAGCTCCGGATACATCATTGCGTAGTATCTAATGCAATCTTCTTCAGTGTATTCTGTTTCAGGTGGTTTCTTTTTTTGATTTATTTTAAATCCCGAAACTCGTTGCGTTTCAAGAGACCTTTTTTTCAACATTTCTTCCAATGATTCTCCTTGATGAAACAAGTATTGTAGTGCTAAAACATCAAGATCAAGTTCCGGTTCTACCTTTGGACATTCGCATATTGTGGTCTTATTCCATTTTGGTTTATACCATGGTGTTTTGTGTTCAGTAGAGGTACCGACGGTGGCAACGAATTTCGTTTCGTTGATACTAACTTGTTTCTGCTTTGTTTCTCCTGTTTCTACCTGCATACCTTCGGGCATAAGATTACTGCTGTCATTACCTACTTAAGTATTCAACTTGATTTTATGAACCATTCTTCAATAACCAGATGGTTACGGACGATTCGGACTGTTCAGTCTTTGGCCCCAGAAACGTTTTTCCGGAGCCAAGTACTGGACACAATAATGTAAGAGTTGCATCTACCTGTTGGCCGTCCACAGGGACACCATTTATCGTTTTCTTTAGATTTCCAGCCGTTGCATTTGGAGGGCTCAGGCTCTTTACCTGTCAACATTTCAAATTGCGGTTATTACCGAGAAGTTTTTTAGAGACAATTATACAGTGTGTTTGATTTCGATGCTTTAGAGGGACATTATACGCTCATTTTCATCGAGAAACATGACTAGGTATAAAAAACCGGCCAAGTGCGTGTCGGGCCACGCACAGTGTAGGGTTCCGTAGTTGCCCATCAAAATACTTATGCGAATTAACTAAACTAATTCGCTGAATTTAATTTTAAAGAGAAGAATTTTCAAAATCGGTCCAGGAGTCTTTGAGAAATCGGGGAAAATACATACAAAAAAAGATTACGACGAATTTAGAACCTCCCCCTTTTTTGAAGTAAGTTAAAAATAGTTGACGATAAAAACCTACCTATCCCCAAAAAACATACCGTAAAAACATACCTATTACAGCTGTAAAAATAAAGTTGACAAACTTACATTTGCAGTTGAAGAGCTTGTTCTCCGATACATTTTGTTTAGGAAAATATGTTATCCAAGTACATTTTATAAGTTGGTCGACTATTACTCGTAAAGTTGTAAAGCCTACTTAGTCATGATAATTTTCTTTTAAACTTCGTTATATATACTACTATTGTGAATTTTTTCACACCCCCAAACATAACCGTTTAGCTGGTAGAGGGGGGGGACACTCGAGTCGAGCAAAATTTAGCACTTTAAAGCTTAATATTTCACAAACGAATTTTTTTATCAAAAAATTGTTAATGGAAACTATCAATATTTTTAAAGACCTATTTAATGATACCCCACACTAAGGGGTACGCGAGAAAAAAAAAAACATCCCCTCTTTACGTGTACAGGAGGTACCCTAAAAAAAAATATTTTACGAGATTTTATTTTACCACTTTTTCGGCACAACAAATCCGTATATTTACACCAAATTACAGCTCTCTAGTACTGTGCGTCTCTGAGCTAAACTGCGGACAGACGGACGGACGGACGGACGGACGGACGGACGGACGGACGGACATGGCGAAACTATAAGGGTTCCTTGTTGACTACGGAACCCTAAAAATTCTAACTCACCCTCGCGAATGGCGGCCATTTTAGTTTTTTAACCGGACGACTTCTTAAAGTCGCCTCTTAGAACGGTAATTGGAAACCAAACACACTGTAATAATGTTTCATAGAGTCTTTCTAACATAGTATAGTTTCAAGATTTAAAACTAATACTCATTTTAAAGAGTTTTTGCATGTGGCTTCGCTCGTGTGCCCAATTAGAACTATAAACTAAGCACCAAATTTCTTCAAAATCCGTTCAGTAGTTTTTGCTTGCAAAAGTAGGTAATAAACATCCATCCATCTTTACAGACTTTCACATTTATACAAATAGTTAGATTCTGAATTACGTGGGGCTAGTATTGTGAGTGCAGATGGCTCTTGGCAGGACGGTTTCACAGGGTTAGGCGGTGATGCACGATTTTCACACCCTTTTAACGGCAAATCCTCTATATTTCCCCCTTTCACAGCTATCTTTAACAGATCTAGCATCATTTCTGGGCTGCATTGACACGATGGCGTTTGTAATAGGTTTGTTGTTTTTTGAGTGGGAGAAGGTGGGTTAACATGTGACTTGGCACTTGGCTTGGCACAATGAGACTTAGTATTTGGCTTGTTACAATGTGTATCTGGGCAGGGTGGAGTTTGATGTGTATTGGGACCTAGCGCGGTATGATGCGGCCTGGCACACGCCTTGGTAGGATGTGTATCGGAAGGTTGAGTACGATGTGTCTTGCGACACGGCTCGGCGGGATGCACATCGGGACATGGTTTGGCAGGTTTCTTATTAGGACGTTGATCGGGACATGGCTTGGCAGGTTTTGTTTTAGGATATGGCGTGCGTGTATCTATGTAGGATGAAAAATGAAGTGGATCGGGATATGGTTGGGGATCACGTGAATTGGGATATGGCTCAAAAGGATATGATTTCGGACATGGTTCGGGACATGTTTCGGTAGTATATGAGTTGGGATATAGCTCGGTAGAATATGAATTGTGACATGGTTCTGCAAGACATGAATTGGGACATGGTTCGGCAAGATATGAATTTGGAGATAGCTCGGTAGGATATGAATTGGGACATGGCTCAGTTAGGTGTGAATTGAGATACGGTTCGGCAGGATATGGATCGGAGCATTTCTTGGCAGAAAGAGGAGGACAAGGTTTGCAATGTTGTAGAGTGAGGTTGGTATGACATATAGAGGATGTCATGTCAAGATGTGAATCGCGTCGTAGCTTGGTAGGGTTTGCAGCGAAACAGGGATTGACATTTTGTGATGTAGGGTGAGTATAGAAGTTAGAGGGGGCCATGACATAATGTGGGTTGCGATATGGCTTTTCAGGATGTGGAACGAGATAGGGATCAACAATTTGGAACTTGGGTTGGACTAAATATTGAGCGGGGACCGTGGTATGGTGTAGATGGGGAACAGAATTGTCAGGACTTGGAGCACGGCAGGGATTGAAATATTGTGAAGTGGGGTTGGTATAATATTGAGCCGGGACTATGGCATGTTGATCGTTATACGGCGGGTCATGTTGTATGTTTCTGTGATATTGAGCAGGGGTTCGATGATGTTGAGCCTGATGATGTCTGCACTGGTCAACCGATTCTGGCGCGTTCTTACTCAATTTCGGCATTTGACATGGATTGTCAGGCAGATCTACAAACAATAAGTAACATTAGAATGTTTTAAATGAATGTGAATGATAAGTTGACTTCAAATAATTCAAAATTTATAATTTGGTACACAATAATTAAATACGAAAAATTATTTGGTTTAGTACCATGTTTTGCGAGAAGTGGAGAAATTGGCTTTGGTATAACTCCGGCTACATATCTCTCTTTTGGACTGTAGTCAGAGTAACGAGTTGTCTTGAGAGAACAGCAACATGGCCGGTCGGCAGTCGTGTCTGTAATGACGTTGCAACTGTGATCTAATCTCCGTACTATGCCATCAGGTGTGGTGATTTGGCACAATTTGTTCTTTTTTGCCTTTATTTCATAGATTTTCGGGTAACTATAATCGAAACAGGTGTCTTTGTCGTGTGCAGATAATATCTCTACTGGTAAACTCTCCAAAAAAAACCTTTTTCCTTTTGAAGACATCTTCACGTCATGATTTTCTGCTGTTGAATATTTACATTGTGTTAGATCTTTCAGGGACTCAGTTTTACCTATTGCTTTTTACGATTTTAGTGATTAGTTCTAACATACATAACATATTGATTATAGTGATTAGTTCAGGAAATATTTTCGATGTATATATTTTCCGAATAGGATTCAAAAATTAAAATCAAAATACAAACAGAGGAAATACAAACAAAAGCCAATGTTCACAAGCATCAGACGACGTTTTATACACACCATCAATGATATTATAAGTAAAAAGAGGTAGATATCGCACGAGTACGCACAAATTGTTGAGGACAAAGTAAGACAATTGTTGCTCTTTGCTATCTCTTTCTATCTTAATACGTTCCGCATTATCTATCGCTGTCGTAGTTTTAGATTACTATAATAACAACGCAACGATATCTGAACGCCATTCAGTATGAACATGGTGTATCTTTCTTTATAATATCATTGCACACCATGAATAACGCCAAAGCAATTATTCAATTGTGTGTAGGGTAGTATTAAGATTAATAATCATTCTAAATATGTACCTTGTTCTACGGGATGGTGTTTATGTTTCCATTTAAATGGATTTGTACTCAGTTGTATACAAATGGTAGAATTTTTATCATGAATAGAGGTTACTGTGTCGTCGTTGGTCGAAGGAACTACCACGAAGATAGAAGAATCATCTCCAAATTCTTGCGAATTGAGGACATTTTCCACCATGGTCCGTATGTAATCTTCACTGTAATTCACATAGTTTACGATGATGACGGGTTTACCGTTTTTAGCTGTTTTTAGTTTTTGT
The DNA here is from genome assembly GCA_954870645.1 of Agrotis clavis. Classification (NCBI taxonomy): domain Eukaryota; kingdom Metazoa; phylum Arthropoda; class Insecta; order Lepidoptera; family Noctuidae; genus Agrotis; species Agrotis clavis. The sequence goes on along the minus strand of OX940917.1, from coordinate 34,396,625 downwards.
ATGATTTGCTCTCTGTATTCATGTACTTCCCATTCTTTTTCATAAAACTGTGTTCGAAGCCATTCTAGTGCTTTTTGATTTGGTAGAGTTTTATTAATTTCGATATCGTTTTCTTTGGGTTGAATTTCATAAACATAGCTCTCTTGTTTGGCATCTATAGGTTTGGTTTGTGATTGATGCTCTTTGAATTCGTTTTGATAAATCTTGGTTTGAGACATTTTGTAATCTTGACGAAAGTTCTGGTTATTGTCTGTTATTACTATATAGTTTCTTTCTTTGTGCGCTAGGTGGATACAGTGAATTACCCAATAAAATTGACGCTGAAAGTAGTATTTGTTTTAAAAGTTTACATCAAAGATCCAATATTTTCCCGCCATTGCGGGGTATTATTAAGTTTATACACATTGTCACGCAGGGATTTTGTAAAGACGCCTTACGAAAGAACTGCAGAACCTTATAAAGTAATAAGAGAAATAATAAACCTAACCACAAAATTTTGTTTAGGCCACGGTATCGACCTTCTTATTTTATAACTAAGCGTTCAGAATATGAACAAGCTAAATCGTCTTCCTTACAACGCCAACTATACAGAGATTTTTTATCAACTGGGCTTTGATGGCTGTATTCGAAACTATTCCTCATATATTTAGAATATAGACATATCAAAAAACGTTGAAAATAGCCTCGAGGCCGATTTTGAGGAAAACCCAAACTGCAGCATTTTGGATTTTAGAAAAATCAATCATCCTGGCCAAGAATCGGACCCGCTTATTTTGGAATAAAAAAACAAATTCATTTGCCCTTAAAGTAATGTTAAACCATTTGTTAATTTCGTTTTGAAAAAAGTAGGCGAAAATTCAGCTTCTGCAGCTTTCTCAGATATATTCGACGATGGTCCAGCGCCCAGCTTCACTAATCTAGTTGTTTGGATAATAAACTTTTATCAATACCTTACAATATCCCACACGTCATGATCCTGTATGGAAATAATATTTTTGCGAGCATTACAATCTTGTGGGGAGTTTCATTATTTTTACAAAAATGATTTTTCTTATTTTCTGTGAAGCCCAGGTGAAGGGCAACGTTTCGAATGACAGAATGTATATGACAGTATAATATGATAAGCCTAAAGGGCTTCACACACAGCAGCTATAATGTTAAGATGTACATTAAAGCACGATACATCTCATTACATCTTTCCATAGAAATCGTCAGGAGACCACACACTGCAGCTATAATGTATATTTTTACATCTTCGAATCGAAGGTACTGAGCGATACGAAAATATACATTTATACTCTTCGAAAAGGATGTTATGAAATGTAGGGAAAGATACATTACATTACCTGTTGTGTGTGTGATACATTAAGATAATTTGAAGCTATACATCCCGGGATGTAATGTACATTAATATACATTAACGACTTATTGACGTTAAAAAAACCCTGAATGTAACCAAAATGTTAACAAAAAGGTTATTTGAACTTTAGAGCCTATGCACACCACGTTTTATAAAAGCACCGTCGACGCGCATTTGACGCGATACAGACGCGCCCGTGCCGCGCGTTTGACGCGATACAAACGACAACAAACTGCGCTGTTTAATAAAAACGCGCCGTCGTCGCGCGTTTCAATAACGCGCGCTGACAGCGCGTTTTAAAAACGTGGTGTGCATAGGCCCTTAGTGTCACCGCAAAAAACGTTGACGCTGCGCAGACGTTAGAGGAGAGCCGGCGGCGGCGCTCGTATAACTTCAGTGGGACAGTGTTGCGTCGTCGGTTAAATATATATCTTATCGTGTAGTCAAAAAAGTTAGATTTTGAGACGCTCTATTGATAGGTAGATGCGCGCAGCGTCGTGTCTCGATGTGAATGGACCCTAACGGGAAAGTGGTAAGTGTATAGTCACACGACTAGGTAGACGATATCACTACAATCTCATTAAACTGACCGGAAGAAATCGGACAAAAACGCCTTTTGGTAACACACGTCCACAGGTCCGCATCGCACGTATCGGACGTATCGTACGTAACGGATTTTAGTTTGCCTTGTATTAAAACTCATACAACTGCGTCCACTGATCCGCATCGTACGGACGGCTCATCGACAATGCCTACATGCGATGCGTACCGATGACGTCATACGGAATGCCGATCAGTGGATACGATGAAGGTGGCATCGGCAATCCGATTGCTGATACTCGCGTCGGCAATCAGATTGCTGCCGATACAGAAATCGGTTTGATGCGATGCGTCCGATACGTACGATGCCGACCTGTGGACGCTTACCTTTAAGAGGAAAGATTGGAAGAGACCTACACTCCGAGGGTCTAAAACGGTCACTTTAAGCAATATTCCAAATGAATCATCGTGCATTTACAGCAACGTCATCGGTGAATAAATAGCCTTGCTCTAAATGCACGATGTGAATCATACGGGATATTGCTAAGAGGCCGTTATAGACCCTGAGTATTGGGTGGATTTATATTGTAGAAGAGAGAGAATTATATAAAATTTAATAAAATAATTGTGCTGGATGGTAGGCTCCATCCGGCGTTCGCAGCAAATTCATGAGGGCTTGATAGTGCCTGTAAGCGTGCTACACTCCTGATTAATAAATTCAATTCTCATGACGCCCCCATGCCCCAGGAGTATCCTCAAGGGGCGCCAGCGGTCCGGAATGTTTCATTATTTTAAATTAGAAGGCAAGGATAAAATAATAATAAACAAACATTAAATTAAAATTCCATTTTTTTTATTCAAGTGTTTACTTACGGTAACCATATTTCCCGGAAAACATGACTTAAAAATACACAGGCAATGGGAAATATTGCACAATTTAATAGTGAACTGTCTTGAATCAAAAATTTAAACAATGGTTTTTCGAATTATTTAAAAAAAAAGATTGTACGGTACACATTTCAATATTCTAAAACCTTATAGAATGAACGAACATCGTTAATGTCCATGTATTTAATTCACAGTTTACCTCTAACAGCAGCAAACAATTATTACAACGAAAGAATATCACTCTTATCTGTCCAAAAACAATATTTGTTGATCTTCATTTTTTTTTATATAGATTAGGGCTTCCACACAAAACTGCGATGCGATGCGACGTCGCATCGCAGAAACATGCGACGCGAATTTCTGCGACGCGATTTCGTGCGGCAAACCGTTTGGTAGGGCAACCATACCTTCATGTATAGTCAGCCATATTGGGCGTGTTTTAAAACATATATTATTTTCAAATAATTCAAACTGCTTAAATTAAAACATATTTTTCAGAATTTCACAGGACTGTCTCAGAGCGTACTGAAATGTTGTCACCAAGTATGACGCCACATCGCCACATCGCAGAAATGCACGATGCGAATCAGATCGCAAGTTTTTGCGATGCATTCGTGCGAGATCGCAAACATTTGCGATGCGATGCGAATTCGCAATTTTGTGTGGGAGCCCTTACCATCAACATTTTACATCACTATAATTTTGGTAGGGTGCTAAAGGTGCAACGTTAGAGGTACAATAACTGTGGCCCTAGAATGTATTTCAAAAGACATAAGAAATTGAAGTCAAATCTTCAAGCTCCAGACGGACTTCCAGAATCTTGCTTGCTATCAACTCATTGGCAATTTTATAATGGAAGGGGCGACATTGACAAAATACATGATCTATATTATTCAGAGTTCTTGGACGCCACAAACTATTACATCCCTTCCGCAGTTTCACTTAGCAATGTTGCGTGTTTGAAATGATATCTGTAAATTCAAATTCGATTCAATGAATTGTCATTGCCACTGTATAGTTAAAAAATTATAATATGTATGGTGAGAAGCACGATGGTTCCGGTCGGTGCAACAGACCTATGTTTCTTACACTCGCGAGGGCTACTGCTGTGTGGAGCAGCTCCTTTCACCATCAGACATCATACGTACAAATAATTTACTGCCTTTACAATTAGGGACATAATATAACAAGGTGTACCTAGCGTGGGTCGACACTCGAGAGCGTAAGACAAAACACCCGCTCATCAGGCATGTAATGACTTACTTTCAGAGCACGAGTATTATTGGTTATTCAAACTTACATTGTTGTTTGTTTCAGTACCGATAATATAAAGATGACTGGATGGATGTAGTAGAGCAATCTGTCGAAAGATCCCAGTCATGCTCGTCAGATGTTGGTACTGCTACAAATATTGAAGAAGTGACAGAAAAGTCATCCTTAGATAAAAGTTGATCCACCATTGTCGTTATATCATGGTTGCTGTCCAAATTGCTTATGACCACGACAGGTTTATCTTTGTTAGTTTTTTTTCTCATTTGTTTCGCATTGCGCTTATAGTTCAATTTGAATTGTGTTTCAGACAACTCATTGGTAAAGTAATCCTTTTTTTTTCTCCTGGTACAATCTGCTCCGTAGTCTCGATTAGCGTAGTCTTCGTAGTAGCTTTCGCTAATAAGAAAGTGCGACTTAATAACTGTTTTATCAAATTTCTATGATTATACAGGAAGTCAATGGATCACATCGAATAGGGGAATGGGGGAGGTGTTTTCCAATCTTTTTACCTGTAAGACTTACTGTGCTATTTTTTACGTTTCATAATTTATGTCCACTTTTCGTGGAACAAATTAATGCCTAGACGTTGCATTTATATAAATGTCTATAACTTTAAATCTGTTGAGAATATCACTGGGATATTCTCAACAGATTTAAGATAGAGCTGCTTTTTTGCAGTCTTTAAATGTGTTTTTTTTTTATGGAACCAACTGTTTTCTAGCTGCATGACTGGTATGTCCAACTCTCAATAAAAAAGCAGTTAATAAAATTACTCGATTTTCAAGCCAATTTTTTGGGAAAATGTTACACCAGCGAAAGTTGACCACGAGTTGGAGTAAACTTCATCAATTCATAGAGATCTTTAGAGCATCAATTACTCGGATATTATTATTAGTTTTAAAGTTAGGTAATTTTATTTAATTGTAATCTACTGGCTATTGTAGCCCAATATGGGCTACAATAGCCCATCTTGGGTAACATGAAAAGTGATCATAACATAAGAAACGTAAAAAAATAACACCGTATGTGTAAGAGGTAAAAAGATTTGAAATGACCTCCTCGATGTCCCTATTCAATTTGATTCATACTTTCATGGACATATTTTAAAGATTCGCTTTCTCTTACGAAACTCAAACAAAATTCATTGTATCGTATCATCAAAAAAGTAATCTTGCCATTGATATACTGTCAATCAAAATACTAAAAAAATATCATTCTGAAGGTGATGGCAGACTGCAGACTTTGGTCCCATGTGTGCTTAAAAAGTTATAGAACACCAAAACTATTTTTTTTTCCATCTCGAAAACTGTGAGTTTCATCAAAAGTAAATTATATTCTATTTTGACCGGACTAATAGAACCTGACTCAGATATAGTATACAGTGTTAGTAGATCAGGGCCGTAGCCAGGTATTCGTTTGGGGGAGGGTACCCTTATAAGTGGTAGGGTTGTTTTGTTATACAGTGTGTCCGGGCACGGGTTAGCGATATTTGAAGGGGATATACTAGGCTCTTTTTCATCGACAAAAATGCTTTAAAAAAAATTCTTACTCCAAAACTTCGCGAATGGCAGCCATTTTAATTTTTTGATCTGTCGAACTGGGGTGTGTACAATAAAACTCAAATATCTTTAAATCCAAGAGACCTACATTCATGCAAATGACTTTATTGCAAAGTTAAACGTTGAGGCTTATCAAAAACTTACGAAAGTTTTCTAAATAATATGTAAAAATAACCAAAAAAAAACATGGGCAAACACGAAATTGTACACAAAAATTACTGAATAATTTCACATTTTTAACTCTAGCTCGATAAGTACCCCTGAATTTTGCTAGGGTTTTTGCATTGCATTAAAAGTGTTTGAGTCAGGCTATAAAATGATATCAAAATTATCACTCTACGTTAATTATCTTAGGATTTATTCTCACTTGAACATCACCCTTCCTTAGCGCATGTACCCCAATATTACAGGCGTCGCATTCTTTGGGCGAGCTAAATCGTTCCAACGAATATTTATCAGCTGGCATTATTGACCACCATAATCCATAAACTGAAATGGTACATTTTTTTTATTATATGAAACCACTTCTAGGAATTATTGCTGCGGGGCGAGACGGAAGGGTGATGTTCAAGTGAGAATAAATCCTAAGATAATTAACGTAGAGTGATAATTTTGATATCATTTTATAGCCTGACTCAAACACTTTTAATGCAATGCAAAAACCCTAGCAAAATTCAGGGGTACTTATCGAGCTAGAGTTAAAAATGTGAAATTATTCAGTAATTTTTGTGTACAATTTCGTGTTTGCCCATGTTTTTTGGTTATTTTTACATATTATTTAGAAAACTTTCGTAAGTTTTTGATAAGCCTCAACGTTTAACTTTGCAATAAAGTCATTTGCATGAATGTAGGTCTCTTGGATTTAAAGATATTTGAGTTTTATTGTACACACCCCAGTTCGACAGATCAAAAAATTAAAATGGCTGCCATTCGCGAAGTTTTGGAGTAAGAATTTTTTTAAAAGCATTTTTGTCGATGAAAAAGAGCCTAGTACATCCCCTTCAAATATCGCTAACCCATGCCCGGACACACTGTATAGAAGATGTTTGGGCGGCATGTCACTGTAGCCTGCAGTCTGCAAAAGCCTTTTGAATAGCAACTTTTTTACCTCATTTCTGTATCATCGAAATTGTCTTCATGCTCACTGTGGTCAGTTCTGCCGGACAAGCTATCAGTTATTCCATCTGTGCTGTCATTTTGTATCGGGTAATATAAATAATGAGTGGAATTTGATACGCAGTAACTGCTATTAGATAATGATATCACGCTTGCTACATCCACATAACCACTTGAAACAGTGATCAAGGATAACGACGATTCGCTTTTTATGATTTGAACTGAATTATAACTATTATTTAAAGTGTAAGATGAGCTTATAAAAATGTCTTCCGGTTGTTCTACATTTCTAGAAACAACAAATTCCTCAGATTCTTCGTCGCAGATTTCATACGTGGGACTTGAATAAAAGTAATTAAATTCACTGCTCTCAACTTTGTTTATCTTGATTTTAGTATAGCTGTCATAAGAGCTGTACGTAAATGAACTTTCATGGTCAGTATCCAACTCGTTGACATTAATAGACGTTATTACGGAAGGGCACGTATCAAATAAAGACTTCTTTAAATTATTAATATCAAAGAGATTATTACTAAGCGAAGTATCCAATGTGTCATCATATGTATTGTTACTGAGGGTATCTGTTGATATTTTGTCACTCAAAGTTTTAATAGCATTAGGCGTTTCGATATTGTGGCTGCTAATCTGACTGGTGTAAGAAGTGATGCGATCTACTCTACCTACAGTAACCTTAATACCCTCGTTGTCAATGTAGGCCCCAGCTTTCACTCCAGGAATACACTCGTCTGGACAATCGCACAGAGAAGACATATCTGGCGATGTCACTCTAATCTTGATGTAGCTGTGTTTGAATTTGATTTTCTTCTTATCACAACCACAGCCACGATCGCAAGTTGTTGTTTTAGCTACTTCTTCTAACTTTTCGCTGACACCAGCGGCTGCCATCTTAACCCGTGCCTTTGATGGCGAAATTCCACTTTTTTTCGATTTGGTTTTTATCTCTCCTCTCTTTTCAGAAGGCGTTGGTTCTGGGGGCAACCCAGACACAGCTCGAACTTTTTTAATTAATGCTTTTTCGGATGCTGTTTTGCCTTCAGGCATCGGCAGCCCTGCTTCGGCCAGTCCTTTAAGTATTCTCTCCTTTTCTACAGCTGATTTCCCGGCAATAGGCGTCAACAGCCCCTCTTCTTTTGCTTTGCGAACAACTTCCTTTTCTGAGGTTGTTTTTGCTGGTGGGGGCATACCTAATTCAGTTCGAACTTTCTGTACCAACGCCCTCTCTGATGGAGTTTTACCTTCAGGTAATGGTTTTCCAGCAGCTGCCAGGCTTTTAACGAGTTTTTCTTTCTGAGACGGTGTTGCCCCTTTCAAACTAACATCTTCTTTTATTCCTTTCTCTGCTTTAATTTTTTTTATCATAGATTTTTCAGAAGCAGTTCTCCCTTCTGGTAGGGGTATTCCCGCTTTAGCCATGCCCTTAAGAATACGTTCCTTTTCAGATGGTGGTTTACCTTCAAGAGGCGTTACAATACCAGTGGCTTCAGCTTTCCGCATCTTAGATTTTTCTGATAAAGTTTTTGGTTCAAGTGGAAGACCAAGTTCTTTGCGAACTTTTTCTTGGATCTTTTTCTCTGATTCGGTTTGTGATTCAGGGAGGGGTAACCCCTTTTCAACTAAGCCTTTTAATATTCTCTCTTTCTCTTTGGGGGATTTTCCCGTCAAGGGCGTTAATAAACCGGCTTCTTTTGCCTTTCGTAATTTTTCAGAGGTAACTTTTGAAGGTGCTTTACTTTCTGCTTTTATTTTTGTTATAAGTTCTTTCTCGGAAGCTGTTTTTCCTTCAGGTAAGGGTTTTCCAGCTCTACGAAGACTTCTTAATACTTTCCCTTTTTCTGATGGAGTTTTCGCTAGTTTCAACTTTTCTGATGGCCGCAATTCTGCAGGAGGCTCACCAGCAGTAACTTTTTTGATTATTTCCTTTTCAGACGGCGTTTTTCCTTCTGGTACGGCGATGCCAGCAGCTAATCTCTCCCTTAGGATCTTTTCTTTTTGCGAAGGTGTTTTACCTTCTAAAGGAGTAAGCAAGCCTGCATCTTTAGCTCTTTTCATACGATCTGACCGCGTAGGTGACACGTAACCTGTATCGTCTTTAATTTTTTGGATTAATGCTCTTTCAGACGGTGTTCTACCTACTGGTAGTGGTAAACCTGCCGCTGCCCTGCCTCTTAGTATTTTTTCCTTCTGTGAAGGAGTTTTACCGTCTAAAGGTGTTAAAAGACCAGACTTTATGGCTTTTTTTACTTTTTCCGAAGGCGTCTTTTCAGGAATTCCTAATTCTGTCTTAATTTTTTTTATCAATGCCTTTTCAGAACCAGTTTTTCCTTCTGGTAGAGGCAGACCGGATTCAGCTAGACCTTTTAAGATTTTTTCTTTTTGGTCGGACGTTTTTCCTTGAAGAGGTGTTAAAATGCCAGCTGCTTTAGCTTTTTTTAATTTATCGGTAGTAATTGATGGTACTTTAGCAGATGGTTCCTTCACAAATTTACCTGCCTTAACTTTGTCTATAAGGGCTTTCTCTGACGGCGTTCGTCCTTCAGGCAAGGTTATTCCTTTGTCTTGCAAACTTTTTAAAATTTGTTCTTTTTCTGACGGTCTTTTACCTTCCAAGGGTTGCATTAATCCAGCACTTGCTGCTTTTTCGTATTTCTCTTTCATGGACGGAGTTTTAGGTTCCGGAGGTAGGCCAAGTTCGGTACGAACCTTTTCACTGAGCTTCTTCTCAGAAGGAGTCTTTGCTTCTGGAAGAGGCAGTCCTTCTTTTGCTAATGATTTAAGTATTTTTTCTTTTTGTGAGGGTGTTTTTCCTTCTAAAGGAGTAACTAGTCCGGCAGGTTTTGCTTCACGCAATTTAGCAGATGGAGTAACAGAAGGAGCACGAGTTCCCTCTTTCACTTTAGCTATAAGAGCTTTCTCTGTTGCAGTCCGTCCTTCAGGCAATGGGATTCCTTTGTCTTGCAAATCCTTTAGAATTTTTTCTTTTTCTGACGGTGTTTTTCCTTCTAAGGGCTTAAGAATACCATCACTGGCAGCTTTTGCGTATTTTTGTTTCATAGATGATGTTTTAGGTTCCGGAGGAAGGCCAAGGTCAGCGCGTACCTTGTCAATAAGTTTTTTCTCTGAAGGTGTTTTACCTTCAGGGAGAGGCAGCCCTTGCATGGCTAATCCTTTAACTATCTTTTCTTTTTGTGACGGAGTTTTTCCTTCTAGAGGCGTTACTAGTCCTTCAGCTTTTGCTTTAGCTAGTTTAGCAGATGGTGTCACAGACGGCGCCCGAGCTTCGGCCTTCACTTTAGCAATGATAGCTTTTTCTGTTGACGTTCGCCCTTCAGGTAATGGAATTCCTTTGTCTTGCAAATCTTTCAGAATTTTTTCTTTTTCTGACGGTGTTTTTCCTTCTAATGGCTGTATTAATCCGGCACTTGCTGCTTTTTCATACTTTTCCTTCATGGATGGAGTTTTAGGCTCAGGAGGTAGGCCAAGTTCTGTGCGTACCTTTTCACTGAGCTTCTTCTCAGAAGGAGTCTTTGCTTCTGGAAGAGGCAGTCCTTCTTTTGCTAATGATTTAAGTATTTTTTCTTTTTGTGAGGGTGTTTTTCCTTCTAAAGGAGTAACTAGTCCGGCAGGTTTTGCTTCACGCAATTTAGCAGATGGAGTAACTGAAGGAGCACGAGTTACCGCTTTCACTTTAGCAATAAGAGCTTTCTCTGTTGCAGTCCGTCCTTCAGGCAATGGGATTCCTTTGTCTTGCAAATCCTTTAGAATTTTTTCTTTTTCGGACGGTGTTCTTCCTTCCAAGGGCTTAAGAATACCATCACTTGCAGCTTTTGCGTATTTTTGTTTCATAGATGATGTTTTAGGTTCCGGAGGAAGGCCAAGGTCAGCGCGTACCTTGTCAATAAGTTTTTTCTCTGAAGGTGTTTTTCCTTCAGGGAGAGGCAGCCCTTGCATGGCTAATCCTTTAACTATCTTTTCTTTTTGTGACGGAGTTTTTCCTTCTAGAGGCGTTACTAGTCCTTCAGCTTTTGCTTTAGCTAGTTTAGCAGATGGTGTCACAGACGGCGCCCGAGCTTCGGCCTTCACTTTAGCAATGATAGCTTTTTCTGTTGACGTTCGCCCTTCAGGTAATGGAATTCCTTTGTCTTGCAAATCTTTCAGAATTTTTTCTTTTTCTGACGGTGTTTTTCCTTCTAATGGCTGTATTAATCCGGCACTTGCTGCTTTTTCATACTTTTCCTTCATGGATGGAGTTTTAGGCTCAGGAGGTAGGCCAAGTTCTGTGCGTACCTTTTCACTAAGCTTCTTCTCAGAAGGAGTCTTTGCTTCTGGAAGAGGCAGTCCTTCTTTGGCTAATGATTTAAGTATTTTTTCTTTTTGTGAGGGTGTTTTTCCTTCTAAAGGTGTAACTAGTCCGGCAGGTTTTGCTTCACGCAATTTAGCAGATGGAGTACGAGTTACCGCTTTCACTTTAGCAATAAGAGCTTTCTCTGTTGCAGTCCGTCCTTCAGGCAATGGGATTCCTTTGTCTTGCAAATCCTTTAGAATTTTTTCTTTTTCGGACGGTGTTTTTCCTTCCAAGGGCTTAAGAATACCAACACTTGCAGCTTTTGCGTATTTTTGTTTCATAGATGATGTTTTAGGTTCCGGAGGAAGGCCAAGGTCAGCGCGTACCTTGTCAATAAGTTTTTTCTCTGAAGGTGTTTTACCTTCAGGGAGAGGCAGCCCTTGCATGGCTAATCCTTTAACTATCTTTTCTTTTTGTGACGGAGTTTTTCCTTCTAGAGGCGTTACTAGTCCTTCAGCTTTTGCTTTAGCTAGTTTAGCAGATGGTGTCACAGACGGCGCCCGAGCTTCGGCCTTCACTTTAGCAATGATAGCTTTTTCTGTTGACGTTCGCCCTTCAGGTAATGGAATTCCTTTGTCTTGCAAATCTTTCAGAATTTTTTCTTTTTCTGACGGTGTTTTTCCTTCTAATGGCTGTATTAATCCGGCATTTGCTGCTTTTTCATACTTTTCCTTCATGGATGGAGTTTTAGGCTCAGGAGGTAGGCCAAGTTCTGTGCGAACCTTTTCACTAAGCTTCTTCTCAGAAGGAGTCTTTGCTTCTGGAAGAGGCAGTCCTTCTTTTGCTAATGATTTAAGTATTTTTTCTTTTTGTGAGGGTGTTTTTCCTTCTAAAGGAGTAACTAGTCCGGCAGGTTTTGCTTCACGCAATTTAGCAGATGGAGTAACCGAAGGAGCACGAGTTACCGCTTTCACTTTAGCAATAAGAGCTTTCTCTGTTGCAGTCCGTCCTTCAGGCAATGGGATTCCTTTCTCTTGCAAATCCTTTAGAATTTTTTCTTTTTCTGACGGTGTTTTACCTTCTAATGGCTGGATTAATCCGGCACTTGCTGCTTTTTCGTACTTTTCCTTCATGGATGGAGTTTTAGGTTCAGGAGGTAGGCCAAGTTCTGTGCGTACCTTTTCACTAAGCTTTTTTTCAGAAGGAGTCTTTGCTTCTGGAAGAGGCATTCCTTCTTTTGCTAATGATTTAAGAATTTTTTCTTTTTGTGAGGGTGTTTTTCCTTCTAAAGGAGTAACTAGTCCAGCAGGTTTTGCTTCACGCAATTTAGCAGATGGAGTAACAGAAGGAGCACGAGTTCCCGCTTTCACTTTATCAATAAGAGCTTTCTCTGTTGCAGTTCGCCCTTCAGGCAATGGGATTCCTTTGTCTTGCAAATCCTTTAGAATTTTTTCTTTTTCCGACGGTGTTTTTCCTTCCAAGGGCTTAAGAACACCATCACTCGCAGCTTTTGCGTATTTTTGTTTCATAGATGATGTTTTAGGTTCCGGAGGAAGGCCAAGGTCAGCGCGTACCTTGTCGATAAGTTTTTTCTCTGAAGGTGTTTTACCTTCAGGGAGAGGCAGCCCTTGCATGGCTAATCCTTTAACTATCTTTTCTTTTTGTGACTGAGTTTTTCCTTCTAGAGGCGTAACTAGTCCTTCAGCTTTTGCTTTAGCTAGTTTAGCAGATGGTGTCACAGACGGCGCCCGAGCTTCGGCCTTCACTTTAGCAATGAGAGCTTTTTCTGTTGACGTTCGCCCTTCAGGTAATGGAATTCCTTTGTCTTGCAAATCTTTCAGAATTTTTTCTTTTTCCGACGGTGTTTTTCCTTCCAAGGGCTTCAGAACACCATCACTCGCAGCTTTTGCGTATTTTTGTTTCATAGATGATGTTTTAGGTTCCGGAGGAAGGCCAAGGTCAGCGCGTGCCTTGTCGATAAGTTTTTTTTCTGAAGGTGTTTTACCTTCAGGGAGAGGCAGCCCTTGCATGGCTAATCCTTTAACTATCTTTTCTTTTTGTGACGGAGTTTTTCCTTCTAGAGGCGTAACTAGTCCTTCAGCTTTTGCTTTAGCTAGTTTAGCAGATGGTGTCACAGACGGCGCCCGAGCTTCGGCCTTCACTTTAGCAATGAGAGCTTTTTCTGTTGACGTTCGCCCTTCAGGTAATGGAATTCCTTTGTCTTGCAAATCTTTCAGAATTTTTTCTTTTTCCGACGGTGTTTTTCCTTCCAAGGGCTTCAGAACACCATCACTCGCAGCTTTTGCGTATTTTTGTTTCATAGATGATGTTTTAGGTTCCGGAGGAAGGCCAAGGTCAGCGCGTACCTTGTCGATAAGTTTTTTTTCTGAAGGTGTTTTACCTTCAGGGAGAGGCAGCCCTTGCATGGCTAATCCTTTAACTATCTTTTCTTTTTGTGACGGAGTTTTTCCTTCTAGAGGCGTAACTAGTCCTTCAGCTTTTGCTTTAGCTAGTTTAGCAGATGGTGTCACAGACGGCGCCCGAGCTTCGGCCTTCACTTTAGCAATGAGAGCTTTTTCTGTTGACGTTCGCCCTTCAGGTAATGGAATTCCTTTGTCTTGCAAATCTTTCAGAATTTTTTCTTTTTCTGACGGTGTTTTTCCTTCTAATGGCTGTATTAATCCGGCACTTGCTGCTTTTTCATACTTTTCCTTCATGGATGGAGTTTTAGGCTCAGGAGGTAGGCCAAGTTCTGTGCGTACCTTTTCACTAAGCTTCTTCTCAGAAGGAGTCTTTGCTTCTGGAAGAGGCAGTCCTTCTTTGGCTAATGATTTAAGTATTTTTTCTTTTTGTGAGGGTGTTTTTCCTTCTAAAGGAGTAACTAGTCCGGCAGGTTTTGCTTCACGCAATTTAGCAGATGGAGTAACTGAAGGAGCACGAGTTCCCGCTTTCACTTTAGCAATAAGAGCTTTCTCTGTTGCAGTCCGTCCTTCAGGCAATGGGATTCCTTTGTCTTGCAAATCCTTTAGAATTTTTTCTTTTTCTGACGGTGTTTTTCCTTCTAAGGGCTTAAGAATACCATCACTGGCAGCTTTTGCGTATTTTTGTTTCATAGATGATGTTTTAGGTTCCGGAGGAAGGCCAAGGTCAGCGCGTACCTTGTCAATAAGTTTTTTCTCTGAAGGTGTTTTACCTTCAGGGAGAGGCAGCCCTTGCATGGCTAATCCTTTAACTATCTTTTCTTTTTGTGACGGAGTTTTTCCTTCTAGAGGCGTTACTAGTCCTTCAGCTTTTGCTTTAGCTAGTTTAGCAGATGGTGTCACAGACGGCGCCCGAGCTTCGGCCTTCACTTTAGCAATGATAGCTTTTTCTGTTGACGTTCGCCCTTCAGGTAATGGAATTCCTTTGTCTTGCAAATCTTTCAGAATTTTTTCTTTTTCTGACGGTGTTTTTCCTTCTAATGGCTGTATTAATCCGGCACTTGCTGCTTTTTCATACTTTTCCTTCATGGATGGAGTTTTAGGCTCAGGAGGTAGGCCAAGTTCTGTGCGTACCTTTTCACTGAGCTTCTTCTCAGAAGGAGTCTTTGCTTCTGGAAGAGGCAGTCCTTCTTTTGCTAATGATTTAAGTATTTTTTCTTTTTGTGAGGGTGTTTTTCCTTCTAAAGGAGTAACTAGTCCGGCAGGTTTTGCTTCACGCAATTTAGCAGATGGAGTAACTGAAGGAGCACGAGTTACCGCTTTCACTTTAGCAATAAGAGCTTTCTCTGTTGCAGTCCGTCCTTCAGGCAATGGGATTCCTTTGTCTTGCAAATCCTTTAGAATTTTTTCTTTTTCGGACGGTGTTTTTCCTTCCAAGGGCTTAAGAATTCCATCACTTGCAGCTTTTGCGTATTTTTGTTTCATAGATGATGTTTTAGGTTCCGGAGGAAGGCCAAGGTCAGCGCGTACCTTGTCAATAAGTTTTTTCTCTGAAGGTGTTTTACCTACAGGGAGAGGCAGCCCTTGCATGGCTAATCCTTTAACTATCTTTTCTTTTTGTGACGGAGTTTTTCCTTCTAGAGGCGTTACTAGTCCTTCAGCTTTTGCTTTAGCTAGTTTAGCAGATGGTGTCACAGACGGCGCCCGAGCTTCGGCCTTCACTTTAGCAATGAGAGCTTTTTCTGTTGACGTTCGCCCTTCAGGTAATGGAATTCCTTTGTCTTGCAAATCTTTCAGAATTTTTTCTTTTTCTGACGGTGTTTTTCCTTCTAATGGCTGGATTAATCCGGCACTTGCTGCTTTTTCGTACTTTTCCTTCATGGATGGAGTTTTAGGTTCAGGAGGTAGGCCAAGTTCTGTGCGTATCTTTTCACTAAGCTTCTTCTCAGAAGGAGTCTTTGCTTCTGGAAGAGGCATTCCTTCTTTTGCTAATGATTTAAGAATTTTTTCTTTTTGTGAGGGTGTTTTTCCTTCTAAAGGAGTAACTAGTCCGGCAGGTTTTGCTTCACGCAATTTAGCAGATGGAGTAACAGAAGGAGCACGAGTTCCCGCTTTCACTTTAGCAATAAGAGCTTTCTCTGTTGCAGTCCGTCCTTCAGGCAATGGGATGCCTTTGTCTTGCAAATCCTTTAGAATTTTTTCTTTTTCGGACGGTGTTTTTCCTTCCAAGGGCTTAAGAATACCATCACTTGCAGCTTTTGCGTATTTTTGTTTCATAGATGATGTTTTAGGTTCCGGAGGAAGGCCAAGGTCAGCGCGTACCTTGTCAATAATTTTTTTCTCTGAAGGTGTTTTACCTTCAGGGAGAGGCAGCCCTTGCATGGCTAATCCTTTAACTATCTTTTCTTTTTGTGACGGAGTTTTTCCTTCTAGAGGCGTTACTAGTCCTTCAGCTTTTGCTTTAGCTAGTTTAGCAGATGGTGTCACAGACGGCACCCGAGCTTCGGCCTTCACTTTAGCAATGAGAGCTTTCTCTGTTGATGTTCGCCCTTCAGGCAAAGGAATTCCTTTGTCTTGCAAATCTTTTAGAATTTTTTCTTTTTCTGACGGTGTTTTTCCTTCTAATGGCTGGATTAATCCGGCACTTGCTGCTTTTTCGTACTTTTCCTTCATGGATGGAGTTTTAGGTTCAGGAGGTAGGCCAAGTTCTGTGCGTATCTTTTCACTTAGCTTCTTCTCAGAAGGAGTCTTTGCTTCTGGAAGAGGCATTCCTTCTTTTGCTAATGATTTAAGAATTTTTTCTTTTTGTGAGGGTGTTTTTCCTTCTAAAGGAGTAACTAGTCCGGCAGGTTTTGCTTCACGCAATTTAGCAGATGGAGTAACCGAAGGAGCACGAGTTCCTGCTTTCACTTTATCAATAAGAGCTTTCTCTGTTGCAGTTCGCCCTTCAGGTAATGGAATTCCTTTGTCTTGCAAATCTTTTAGAATTTTTTCTTTTTCTGAAGGTGTTTTACCTTCTAATGGCTGGATTAATCCGGCACTTGCTGCTTTTTCGTACTTTTCCTTCATGGATGGAGTTTTAGGCTCAGGAGGTAGGCCAAGTTCTGTGCGTACCTTTTCACTTAGCTTCTTTTCAGAAGGAGTCTTTGCTTCTGGAAGAGGCAGTCCTTCTTTTGCTAATGATTTAAGTATTTTTTCTTTTTGTGAGGGTGTTTTTCCTTCTAAAGGAGTAACTAGTCCGGCAGGTTTTGCTTCACGCAATTTAGCAGATGGAGTAACAGAAGGAGCACGAGTTCCCGCTTTCACTTTAGCAATAAGAGCTTTCTCTGTTGCAGTCCGTCCTTCAGGCAATGGGATTCCTTTGTCTTGCAAATCCTTTAGAATTTTTTCTTTTTCTGACGGTGTTTTACCTTCTAATGGCTGGATTAATCCGGCACTTGCTGCCTTTTTGTATTTCTCCTTCATGGATGGAGTTTTAGGCTCAGGAGGTAGGCCAAGTTCCGTGCGTACCTTTTCACTAAGCTTCTTTTCAGAAGGAGTCTTTGCTTCTGGAAGAGGCAGTCCTTCTTGTGCTAACGATTTAAGAATTTTTTCTTTTTGTGAGGGAGTTTTTCCTTCTAGAGGTGTAACTTGTCCTTCAACTTTTGCTTTGGCTAGTTTTGCAGATGGTGTAACAGATGGCGCGCGGGCTTCGGCCTTCACTTTAGCAATGAGAGCTTTCTCTGTTGAGGTTCGCCCTTCAGGCAATGGAATTCCTTTTTCTTGTAAATCTTTTAAAATTTTCTCCTTTTCTGAAGGTGTTTTTCCTTCTAATGGCTGGATTAATCCGGCACTTGCTGCTTTTTCATACTTTTCCTTCATGGATGGAGTTTTAGGCTCAGGAGGTAGGCCAAGTTCTGTGCGTACCTTTTCACTGAGCTTCTTCTCAGAAGGAGTCTTTGCTTCTGGAAGAGGCAGTCCTTCTTTTGCTAATGATTTAAGTATTTTTTCTTTTTGTGAGGGTGTTTTTCCTTCTAAAGGAGTAACTAGTCCGGCAGGTTTTGCTTCACGCAATTTTGCAGATGGAGTAACAGAAGGAGCACGAGTTCCCGCTTTAACTTTAGCAATAAGAGCTTTCTCTGTTGCAGTCCGTCCTTCAGGCAATGGGATTCCTTTGTCTTGCAAGTCCTTTAGAATTTTTTGTTTTTCGGACGGTGTTTTTCCTTCCAAGGGCTTAAGAATACCATCACTTGCAGCTTTTGCGTACTTCTGTTTCATATATGATGTTTTAGGTTCAGGAGGAAGGCCAACGTCGGCGCGTACCTTGTCAATGAGTTTTTTCTCTGAAGGTGTTTTTCCTTCAGGAAGGGCTAGCCCTTTTATTGCTAATTCTTTGAGTATTTTTTCTTTTTGTGAAGGTGTTTTTCCTTCTAGAGGAGAAACTAGACCTGCAGTTTTTGCTTCACGTAATCTAGTAGATGGCGTTACTGAAGGCGCACGAACTCCGGCTTTCACATTTGCAATTAGTGCTTTTTCTGATGGTGTTCGTCCTTCGGGCAGTGGGATTCCTTTCTCTTTCCAATTCTTAAGAATTTTTTCTTTTTCCGAACGTGTTTTTCCTTCCAATGGCTGTAATAATCCACTCGCCGCAGCTTTTGCATATTTTTCTTTCATGGATGGAGTTTTAGGTTCGGGAGGAAGACCAATATCAGCTCGTACTTTATCAATGAGTTTTTGCTCTGAAGCTGATTTCCTTTCAGGAAGAGGTAGCCCTTGCATTGCTAAACCTTTAAGTATTTTTTCTTTTTGTGAGGGAGTTTTTCCTTTTAATGGCGTAATTAATCCTGCAGCCTTTGCTTCACGCAGTTTTGTTGATGGGGTAACAGAAGGCGCACGAGTTCCGGCTATCACATCAGCAATGAGAGCTTTCTCTGATGGCGTCCGTCCTTCAGGCAGTGGGATACCCTTGTCTTTCCAATTTTTAAGAATTTTCTCTTTTTCTGAAGGGCTTTTACCTTCTAACGGCTGTAATAATCCACCAGCTGCAGCTTTTGCATGTTTTTCTTTCATGGATGGAGTTTTAGGTTCGGGAGGAAGACCAATATCAGCACGTACCTTGTCAATGAGTTTTCGCTCTGAAGCTGTTTTCCCTTCAGGAAGTGGTAGCCCTTGCATTGCTAATCCTCTTAGTATTTTCTCTTTTTGTGCGGGAGCTTTTCCTTCTAGGGGCGTTATCAGTCCTGCTGCTTTTGCTTCTCGCAGCTTTGCGGAAGGCGCAATAGGCGGTGGAAGTGGTCCGGCCTTCACTTTGTCAATGAGTGCTTTTTCTGATGCCGTTCGTCCTTCTGGCAATGGAATGCCTTTATCTTGCAAACTTTTTAGAATTTTTTCCTTTTCTGATGGTGATTTTCCTTCTAAAGGTTGCATTAATCCTGCTTTAGCTGCTTTGGTATACTTTCCTTTCATAGAAGGAGTTTGAGGTTCAGGGGGTAGACCAAGGTCAGCGCGTAACTTGTCAATAAGCCTCTTTTCAGAAGGAGTTTTTCCTTCAGGAAGAAGCTGTCCTTTCATTGCTAATTCTTTGAAAATTTCTTCTTTTTCTTCTGCAGTCTTCCCTATAACCGATTTTTCTGCTTTACTTACTTTTGATTTCTTTTTTTTTGCAGCTACAGATGCTAACGATTTCCGTTCTTCTCCAAGGCGTCTTTCTTCCTGTAATTTATGGCTGCATAGAATGCAATGGCAATTATCGCAATTCTTCATTTTGTAGCAATCATAGAGGCCCTTCATTACTTCAAACATAGCATCTGAGTTGCACGAACAGCAGCAGCTGTCCTGAGCTGCGCTTAATTGACATCTGTAAACTTTCCATTTTCTCTGCGTCGGAAAATTAAATGAGCTCAAGTAGTCGTTTAAGTAGTAATCTGATACTCGGTTCACTATAAATTTTGAATTGAAAAAGGACTTTTTATGTATGGCGTCAGTGCTTCTAGTACATAGCTTGGGAAGTTTATTTCGTTTACTTAATCCAGTCATGCTGATGTGTTTGGTGAGTAATTTTCGGCGTTTGCTACTAGAGTAAGGTAACCGAAAAGTTACTGCGGGCAATTGGCAATGTCTCACTTGATCGGCTTTACGATTTTTCACTTTCACCTTTTTCTTAGGCATCATTATGATGATATCGTTTACCTTATAACAGTTTTTATTTTGCTGATCATTTTGGTGCGATACAAACGTATGCCGTTTATGTTTGATTTCGTCGGCCTTCATTTTAATCGAAGGAATAGACGACGCTGCACTATATTGCAAGTTTTACTTGATTTTTTCTTAATTCACTTATTTTTTCTTAAATATTGTTGTGGTTTTTCGGTTTGTGCGTTGGAACTTTCTTGATCTTTTTTTTTAATACATTATCTTTTTTTAATCAAATCGAGTTTTGTTTAATGACGTTTCATACTCATTTTCTCGCATTCAAAAACTTGTATCATGTTTGTCTAATTTTAGTTCATTCTTCTCTGCGCTTTAAGAATTCTTTAGCAAAACCGTTGCTGAAAAGGTAGTTTAATTTGAGTACTTAGTAATGTTTCACAGGTTAAAAACTTACTACAGTGATAGAACAGCAATTGTTAGGGCTTATTCCCGAGCGTTCAATAATTTAGTTTCTAAAATAAAAATGCAAAATTATATTATTAAACAAAATTAATCCCAAGAACTCCAAAATGTTTTGAGCATGGTTTGCACAAACAATCTGACTACATACCTACATCTCGTTTCGACAAAGACATTAAACAAAGGACGAGATCTATCTCACAGGTGAGAACTCAATGCGGAAACTGAACAGAAAATACTAGAAGAACAGGATCATGAAGAAGAAAGAAAGATGCTGGTTCCGAGACTCAATGTGGAATCTGAATAACAAGTACTGGGAGAACAGGATCATGAAGAAGAAAGAAAGATGCTGGTTCCGATCCTCAATGTGGAATCTGAATTAAAAGTACTGGGAGAACAGAATCATGAAGAAGAAAGAAAGATGCTGGTTCCGAGACTCAATGTGGAATCTGAATAACAAGTACTGGGAGAACAGGATCATGAAGAAGAAAGAAAGATGCTGGTTCCGAGACTCAATGTGGAATCTGAATAACAAGTACTGGGAGAACAGGATCATGAAGAAGAAAGAAAGATGCTGGTTCCGAGACTCAATGTGGAATCTGAATAACAAGTACTGGGAGAACAGGATCGTGAAGATGTTCTTGCTGCCCACTGTCTTCAACACCAAACGGCTACACATCAAGCTTTACAAAACCAGTAAAAGCTGATCGTTGTATGCGCGAAATGATCATACAAAGCGAGACCACAATAAACTGGTCTTGTTTGTTTTTAAACATAGCAGGAGCCCAGACACGGTCGTCGTGGCAGACCTAGTTGAAGATAGCGGAATGAGCTGGACAAAACCATCGATGAGGGGTCCGCTTTGCCCCTCGATCGTGAAACCTGAAGGTCATGGGGAGAGGCTTTTGCCTAGCAATGGGATGAAATAGGCTAGCAGTATCAGCTTATGTTTTTAGTAGCTTATCCTCTATTGTGTGAGTACCGTGTATTACAAAGCTTATTAAACTAGTTCGCTGAAATGTCAACTTTTAGGCCCGACGCTGCGTTAAGCGGATGCCCGCGCGGTTCTATACAAAAGTGCTCCGTCGCGGGGACCCGTGCGGGGACCCGCGCGGGCGTCCGTCGCGGGGAGGTGCACCCCGCACCCAAGCAACGGGGCCCGCGCGGTGCCTGCCAGCGGTAACACCACAGTATAATTATCTTACAGTAGTGGAACTCGGCCGCATGATAGAAATAAATGCCTACAGCCGCGCGGTACGTAAACATGCGTTAGGGCTGGCTGCCCGTCTCCAGCATTTTAATTACATTTGCCTACTTTCTGTTTCTATTTAGTTTTGTGGTCGTAAATAGGTATACTTTTTTATATAAACAAATAAAATACTTTGTTTATTGGATAGGAAGTGTTCAATAAAAATGCGTGTTGTTTTTTACCCGACTGCGCTAGGGGGGTTATCGATTGGTAGATTTAATTTAAAAAACCATGTTTTTATTTGAAAAACAATTCGGGCTTATTTTGCGACCGAAAAATATTTGCACCTCGACTGAGTCATACGAAATTCTTTATTATTAACTTTTAAAATATAATAAATCCGCATTCTAATATAAAGCTTATTTAAAAATTAAGCAACCAAAAACAGCACAATATTTACTACTCGTCATATTAAATAAATGTACTTGAACTGATTTGTAGTGAAAAAATCGCGCGGTTATTGTTAAAAAAACAACACACCCGTCCGTTCGTCACTGCGGTACAGTCGTGACTGTCTGCGCCCCGAGCGCGCCCCAATAGTCCAAGAGCCCGTGAACCCCAGACCTACGTTATTTTATAAAGGCTGAAAGTTTGTCAGCGGATGCTCCCAACACTGGTAAGAACGATGACCATTTATGTAGTTTGGGTTATGGTGGCTTTGGCAGGTAAACGGTACTAAAGATGCGTAAAATATAAGTTTACTTACGTCATAGTATAAAAGCTGATTTTTACATATAATACTCGGGTAATAAGTAGATGATGTGTCCTCATCAGCCAGACACTTATTATGGTGGCAACCCCTTGCCAGACACCCTTAATGTTCACGAAATTATAAGTTTACTTACGTTATAGTATAAAAGCTGATTTGTTTAAATAATACTTGGGTAATAATATGTAGATGGTGTTTCCTCATTAGCCAGATACTTTTGATAGTTCCAACCCCTTGCCAGACAAACATTGTAAATAGCCCAGTCAACTGATGTTCAAAACAAGGTAAAGAGGGAAAGTCTTGGAAAACAATTTTTGACTACGCAACTTTATTTGGACTAGTTAGGAGGAGAACACATCGAAAGTCCCCATCCCTAGCCCTTGAGCTAAGGGGGAGGGAGGGGTTCGTAGGTACCACTTTTTGGTTTTTCGCTTATATCTCGGAAAGTCGGAAACCATGGGTCCTAGCGGCATAATATATATGAATAAAATAAAAGCTGAATAAATTCCCCATAAGTTTTATTCAATAAATGTTTCCAGGTCTTGTTTAGTTTTCGAGCTATCTGCTCTCGAAAGTCTGTAATATTGTGAAAAATCATTTTTATCTTTTTGCATTTGGAAAGTTGTATTTCATATCGCCAATTTAAAGGTCCAGAAAGCAGGAGCAGTCTTTTCAGACCCTCCCTTTACCACCTACAATGAACTAAGCCAAGTGAAACCTGCATCTTGAAGCGATATGAGTTTCCAGCTAAAAGGGTCTCTTACAGTGCTCACAAAGTTATAACAAATTCTTGAATTCGCGGTAGCCACCATCAGGCTTGATATTTTTTGTCTTGCTTCCACCGAGGGAGCAGTAAAAATAGCTCAGAAACTTATTCTAGATTATAATTACATATTAGGTAGGTACATGTACAGGGTTTTGATTCTAAGTTGACCAATAAGGAGAAATCCGCTTCCATAAGAGCTACAGAAAAACGATCTTAGGAACCTTTAGCTTTTTATAATGTTAACAATTTTAGCATATTTAATTTTTGATCAAGTGCGAGGTGTCCATAAAAATTGGTATGTAGACCCCGCCATCCCCTTCGAACCTAACCTGTCCGAGTCGGGGTGCCCCAAGTCCCAAGCTCGCTTCGCTCACTCTTGGATCCAAAGTACTCCTAAATGTGTGTAAAATGAGTATGAATGAAAAAATTATTTATTTTTTTGTGATGCTATTTGGTTTAGTGTCATGTTAGGATAATTTCATTGTATGAGAAGGATAATATCTGGGCAACAGAATTGGGTCAAATCTTATAAAACGACTCGAATCTAACGAAATACGACTTAAGTTGTAATGTACCTAATATAAATTAAAATGACATTCTGCGCAACTTGGAGGGTCTGAAACACTGATGCTGTTTTCTGGATCTTTGGCGACATCAAATACAACTTTCCACATGCAATGAGGTAAAAATGATTTTAACCAATATTACAGACTTTCATTCAAGAGCAGATATCTCGAAAACTAAACAAGACCTGGAAATGTTTACTGGATTAAACTTATAGAGAATTTATTCAGCTTTTATTATGTTCATATGTATTATGTCGCTAGGACCCATGGTTTCCGACTTTCCGAGATATAAGCGAAAAACCAAAAATTGGTACCTACGAACCCCTCCCTCCCCCTTAGCTCAAGGGCTAGGGATGGGGTTTTTCGATATGTTCTCCTCCTAACTAGTCCCAACAAAGTTGCGTAGTCAAAAATTGTGTTCCAAGACTTTCCTTCTATACCTTGTTTTGAACATCAGTTGACTGGGCTATTTACAATGTTTGTCTGGCAAGGGGTTGGAACTATCAAAAGTGTCGGGCTAATGAGGAAACATCATCTACATATTATTACCCAAGTATTATTTAAACAAATCAGCTTTTATACTATAACGTAAGTAAACTTATAATTTCGTGAACATTAAGGGTGTCTGGCAAGGGGTTGCCACCATGGTAAGTGTCTGGCTGATGAGGACACATCATCTACTTATTACCCGAGTATTATATATAAAACCGGCCAAGTGCGTGTCGGGCCACGCACAGTGTAGGGTACCGTAGTTGCCCATCAAAATACTTATGCGAATTAACTAAACTGATTCGCTGAATTTAATTTTAATAAGAAGAATTTTCAAAATCGGTCCAGGAGTCTTTGAGAAATCGGGGAAAATACATTAAAAAAAAAGATTAGGTACGACGAATTTAGAACCTCCCCCTTTTTTTGAAGTAAGTTAAAAATAGTTGACGATAAAAACCTACCTATCCCCAAAAAACATACCGTAAAAACATACCTATTAAAGCTGTAAAAATAAAGTTGACAAACTTACATTTGCAGTTGAAGAAGATGTTCTCCGATACATTTTGTTTAGGAAAATATGTTATCCAAGTACATTTTATAAGTTGGTCGACTATTACTCGTTAAGTTGTAAAGCCTACTTAGCCATGATAATTTTCTTTCAAACTTCGTTATATATACTACTATTGTGAATTTTTTCACACCCCCAAACATAACTGTTTAGCTGGTAGAGGGGGGGGACACTCGAGTCGAGCAAAATTTAGCACTTTAAAGCTTAATATTACACAAACGAATCTTTTTATCAAAAAATTGTTTTTGTAAACTATCAATATTTTTTAAAGACCTATTTAATGATACCCCACACTAAGGGGTACGCGAGAAAAAAAAAAAACATCCCCACTTTACGTGTACAGGAGGTACCCTAAAAAAAATATTTTACGAGATTTTATTTTACCACTTTTTCGGCACAACAAATCCGTATATTTACACCAAATTACAGCTCTCTAGGACTGTGCGTCTCTGAGCTAAACTGCGGACAGACGGACGGACGGACGGACGGACGGACATGGCGAAATTATAAGGGTTCCTTGTTGACTACGGAACCCTAAAAATCAGCTTTTATACTATGACGTAAGTAAACTTATATTTTACGCATCTTTAGTACCGTTTACCTGCCAAAGCCACCATAACCCAAACTCCATAAATGGTCATCGTTCTTACCAGTGCTGGGAGCATCCGCTGACAAACTTTCAGCCTTTATAAAATAACGTAGGTCTGGGGTTCACGGGCTCTTGCTCTACAACATCGAGGCGCGTAGGCATAGCTCGCGTTTCGTCCGTTTCTATGAAGTCGGAGTACTGTATAATAATATTACCGTGGTAACACGCACGGGCTTGTTCAGTCAATAAGGGTGCTTATACACTGTGCATGTAACTGGAGCAAACAGAGAGCAATTTTTTTTTGTATGAAGACTTTCGAAAAATTCCTCCGGTGCTGAAATTTGGAATATGGTGAGAGTAGGTGATACAGATTATAGATGCACAATAATCCAACATTTTTTAGCCGAGAAGTTCTGTTTTTTTACCAAAACATGAAAATTGCTTATAACTCTCTGCGAAAAATTAATTAGCAAAGAGATTTAAAAGAAACTATAGAGCGGGCATTGGGAAGATTGTCATACAAAATTGTTGATGGCATGCGTCAGTAGCACAATCTAAGCGTTGCATAGCAACGCTACTACTAAACTGAGGGATTTTTTACATATTGGTTTTTTACCAATAGGTAAAAAATCCTGTTTGGATCACAAATTTCTTCGTGATGTCCCATCTATTGCTGGTATATAGTTTAATGTCTTTGTTAATTAGTCTCAAATTCTTTTTGTAGGTATTTGTTTAAATGAAATAATAAGAAAAAAAAAAGTATAAGTTAGAATAGGAAAGTATAAACATCCAACAAATGTTCGATTTCAGTGTCACTCCAAATCAACTTTTTACATATCGCGCTTTAATTTGAAATTGAAATAAAAATCTTCAAATTGAACTAGCGACACTGCATAAATCGGTCTCCGCGACGGGGACCGTCGCATACCCACGGAAACCAGCCGCGTATCCACGCGCGTGTCCCCGCGCGGTACCACGCACGGGGCCTCGCGCGGGACCACGGACGTGGACTCGCGACGGTTGCCCGTCGCGGGCGCCCGTTTAACGCAGCGTCGGGCCTTAGGGTTCAGTACCTAAAGGGTAAAATTGAGACCTTAATACAAAACACGTAACATACATTAATAATGAATTGTAAAATAAATGGTGAATCAGAATTTCGACCACTACTTTTACAGGGTAATAATTTTTTTTTTTTTACGTGGAAAAATTATCAAATGAGTCCTACCACCCCGGGCAGGGCGGGAGGTACTGTCAGACTCGTACTGACTAAAATCCACGGTGTCCTTCAATAGCCCTTTATGTTCCGGGGTCACGGTAATGAGATAAGTCCCGCGACCCCGGCAGGCTTTGGCCCTCTAGCGGCCCCGTCATTATGCTGACGCTCTTTGAGGCGCGCGTGGAACACAACGCGCCGTCGAACCGGGCATGGTCCATGGTCGGACAGCGAGTTGCCCTTTACTCGCCGCCCGCATGCCCGCGTCTACGGTGGCCGGAGATCGTCTTGCGACGTCTGTCGCCGTGGGCATCCACCACCGCGTGTGGGGCAGAGGGAGGATATTGTCCTCTCCCTCACGCGGCCCGCCTCCTCCTTCGCGAGCATCACTGCTTCGCAGAAGGAGGCGACCGCTTCCCACTCCGTCTCGCCCCGCAGCATGGCCGCGACCAATGCCGGGCGCGATAGGTCTCCGCCTATCGCCGCCTTGAGGTGCGTCGGTGCTCTGTCCAAGCGGGGCAGTCTTGCACCGTATACTCTACTGTGTCCTCCGGGCGATCTTCGCAGTGGTGACACCCAGGCGTTTCCTCCTTTCTCATCAGACACAGGTACCTCCCGAAACTTCCGTGTCCGGTGAGGACCGCGTCATGCGGTAGGTCAGGACGCCGTGACGCCTATCCAGCCACTCCTCAACGAAGGGTCTTACCGCCGCGATTGCGGCGTGCCCATCAAGTTTATTTAACATTTATTTTGAAACAATTTTTGTCACGTGTTTGCAGATCACGGCCCTGGAAAGCAAAGTACAATTGCAAATCATGTTTCTTTCGCTCTGCCCAGTTCGGTATGATACATTTGACGAATAAAAAGAGAGAGACTACAAAATCCTTTATTCCGGATTTAGTCATCCACGCCCTGTTGGAAAATTGACCCTAATTCCGTACAACAAACGTAAAAACCGGCCAAGTGCAAATCGGAATCGCGATTCACGCACGAATGGTTCCGTACTATTATCTTTAAAAATATTCTGTCAATATTCCAAGCGTAAAATCTGTTTTCATTATCAATATCGAACAAAAATGAGTAAAAATTCACGTTTGTTGTATAGGAGCCTTAAATATTTGATTTGTTGTTATAGCAGCAATAGAAATACATCACCTGTGGAAGTTTCAACTGCCGTCCTATCACAGTTCATGAGATACAGTCTGGTGAGAGACCAACGGACAGCGACGTCTTAGTAAGGGCCCCTTTTTGCCTTTGGATACGGAACCCTAAAATCAACTTTGTGACTTCATCATCATCTGCCTAACCTTTTCCAAATTACTATGGGGTCGGCTTCCAGTAGAACAGGATGTAGCTGACTATCAGCATTTTATGCGCCGCAGCCTGTCGCTAAATTTTCGAAGTAGGTACCTCCCTAAAGAACCGTATCCGATGAAGACTTACGTCAGGCGTAAGATGAGAGTGCCGCGCCGTGGCGGTTCCACTCCTTCGCTGTTCGAGTTACCAGCAGACTTAGAGAAGTTGGTTCGAGAACGTCCAGACGAGATAATTAGTCAGGGTTACAGAGAGGAGGAGTGTCTACATATATTAAAAAAAAATACTTTACCTCAAATTAGGACATGATGTGATTTTATAATGATTTATTGTGCAACAACATAACGCCTGTTTTTCTGTTTGGGGTGAACTGGTTAAGCTTTGTGTTCGTCAGGGTTTTATGATATAGTAATTTACATCGGTACAACTTGTGACCAGGGGAAGGAGCATGGTGTTTTCACATAAACATTTCAGACAAATCTACTCCTTGTCATGTCTCACAAAAGTCATAATATGACAGATGTAGCTTCCACAAAAGATGTGGCCAGGTTGATATTTTTTACTTTTCTAAAGGCTGTTTATTAGAATGCCTTGTTTACACGCGTTTATGTAGTTTTAATAGGGTTAGTCTAGCATTGTCTGCCGTTATGGGGAAACCTTAGCATTGTGTCCACGCGTTACTGTCACAATCGGACTGACTAAAATCCAGTGTCCTTCAATAGCCCTTTACGTTCCGGGATCACGGTTACCTGATAAGAGTCCCGCGACCCCGACAGGAAATAGCAGGATATATAGGAAACCGCGACAGGAGACCGCGACACTACTTACATTGACTCGCCGCCGAAGGCAGTGGTCCGACCGGCGGGCGGCGAGAAAACGAGTAATCTGTGTCCCCGTCGGCCGGTCGACCCCATCAACCCGACCATGCTCGGGTCAACGACGCGTCGTGTTCCATGCGTACCTCAAATAGGTGTCAGCAATCTGAAAACGAGTAATTATCGGCGATTTTTCTCTCAAGAAACGCACAATAAATGATACATTCCGTGTAAACGAAAGAGATGCATATATTAATAGTTGTTCTCTGACTGTTCACACTGTCGGCGACGACTCGCTTTACTAGTTTTGTCGCTGACCGATGAGCTTTCAAAAATAAACTCGCTCAGCGATACTCGTTCAGCGATGCTCGCTCGGCGCGCTTGATCAGGTTTGTACAGGACTGAGCGACCGCGGGCGAGTGGCGCGAGTACCTAATCGCTCGTCGCACTTGCACACTCGCTTATAGCCCGGCGACAAAACTATCAAAACTACACTCGCTTCCCGCTGATCGCCAACTCTTTTTATAGTTTCTAGTTCTACTCGTTACTCGTTCATCGTCGGCGGTAATACCACTGCCTTAAGGCAATAGACGGGACACCACGAAGTTTGTGATCCAAAACTTTTTACCAATAGGTAAAAAGTCCCTTAGTCTAGTAGTCGCGTTGCTATGCAACGCTTAGTTAACGCTACTGACGCACGGCATCAACAATTTTGTATGACAATTTTCCCAATGCCCGCTCTATAGGTTCTTTTAAATCTCTTTGGATGGGGTCGACCGGCCGACGGGGACAGCGGGAACACACGAAAATGTCGCCTGCCGGTTCCAAAGTAGCATGTTACTTTATTGATAGCAACAAGACAATAACAACCTTATTTGAAATAGAAATAAAGGGTACTATGATTTTGACAGATTGGCTAGAGATACAACACACTCATTATCTTTCTGTACTCGTCCCAAGTTGTTTAGGGTCGACGCAACTTTTCTTCCTTCTTTTATCCTTGATCAGCAACGCGCCGTCGACCTGGGCATGGTCCATGGTCGGACAGCGAGTTGCCCTTTACTCGCCGCCCGCATGCCCGCGCCTACGGTGGCCGGAGATCGTCTGCCGACGTTCGACGCCGTGGGCGTCTACCACTGTGGCTGGGGTGGAGGGAGGACGCTATCCCCTCCCTCACGCGGCCCGCCTCCTCCTTCGCGAGGATGACTGTTTTGCAGAAGGAGGCGACCGCTTCCTACTTCGTCTCGCCCCACAGTATGGCCTCGACAAATGCCGGGCGCGAGAGGTCTCCGCCTATCGCCGCCGTGAGGACACGGCGGTGCTCTACCCATGCGGGGCAGTCCTGCACCGTATGCTCCACCGTGTCCTCAGGGCGATCCTCGCAGTGGTGACACCCAGGCGTTTCTTCCTTCCTGATCAGACACAGGTACCTCCCGAAACATCCGTGTCCGGTGAGGACCGGCGTCATGTGGTAGGTCAGGACGCCGTGACGCCGCTCCTCAAAGAGGGGTCTTATCACCGCGATTGCGGCGTGCCCGAGGCTATTTTACTTAAAAATATGAGTCTAAAATATAGATTATTTATCATGTTATTTATATAAATTACCTAAAAGTCACAAAACGTCACTCGGTCGAAGCGTTACGACGTCACAACAAGCCTCCACTCCCGAATTTGGAAGCCTTTTGTCAATATTTAATTAAAGAAACAGAAATCGACAGATCAAAATATGAACACAAAAAATGTTTTCTGAATATTGTTTACTTACGAATAATTATTTCCCGGACAATATAAGTGTTTAATTATACAATAACAATGGGAAATGTTTAGCGTTAAGACTATTAACGAAGTGTATTGAATCCAAAATAGTAACCAAGTTTCTCAAAACCGTAGATAAATCGAAGGTTTTTTTATTAAAGCCTAGTTCTTGAAATGTTCGTCTCTTGAATCATATCGAAGCAACAGATTCCGGTTAAACCCTTGGAACCAGAACCTTTGCCTCCTATAGAAAACTTGATTCCTCCAGAGGGCGCTTCATCTTCAATCTTTGGTTCAGGAGGCGGTTCGGCAGGAGCGCCCTTCGACTGCGTGGCGCCCCTTACGGTGTCGCGAGATTGATGTTCGCTTGTTGTGGCTGGACATTCGCATTGTACTTTAGCCTTTCTAGAGAAAAAAAACCTTCGTGATTTTTTATCCTCGAGTTCTTTACATGGACACTGTTCGGGTTCCGATGGTACTGGGCAAAGATCTTTAACAAGATCTGGATTAATAGCGACATAGTACCTAACGGCGTCTTCTACTGTAAATTCGGGTTCTGATTGCGGCGGCTTCATTTTCTTTTTAAATATTCTAAAACCTGATTGCGTTTGTGTCATATCTGATTTTTGTCTTAAAACTTGCTTTTCATCAACCCATTGCTGATTTCGATACAAGTAAGGTAAGTATTCATCAGGTTCAGGTGCTTCAGATTCGGGTTTGGGTTCTGGTTCCGAGGGAGGGCATTCACAAATAACATTTTTGTTTTTTCTTTTACCATCACTGTTACAAGCACAGTTACTACCAATTTCTTTTGGCTTAACTTTTCGTCCTGCTTGACACGAAGTTCCTCCTGGTTCGATTTTACACACGCCTCCTGCGGGACCTAGGTCTTCTAACTTTGTGGTAGGTGTTACCATGGAGTCGTCGCAACAACAGCACTGGCAGCCCAAGGACATGGTCCCCATCTTTGGTCCAAACGTTGCCATTGACACAGGGGGCGGATAATGTTCGCATGGGCATAAAGAAGACCCAATCTTAACAGTTCTTTCTCTACCACTGCACGCACATTTAACTTTTTCATTTATGTTTTGAATAGTATAGTTTTGTCCACACATATCTTCATCGTTACCTGAAAATTTTAACGTTTAGATTTAAAGGGACTCCACAGCTAAATGTACTCGTATAAATGATGTGACATTTTCACAATAGCTTAAAAACAGAAAGCATCAACTTTAGTTGCACCCATCGCTGTAGTTATTTATTTAGTAACAGCGGCATATGGTGAGCGGCGCGGTGAGATTATTATTATTTCTAAAGAACAATTTCGGCGTCAATCATCTGCTTTCTCCACGCTCTGGGTGGAGCAGAGTTACATTCACGTGAACCTGGTACAAATTCAGGTGCCTACTTGTGAAAAACTATATTTTTGAGATATCTGACCGAAAGATTACGGCGCTTTTTAGAAACTCATCTTGAGGTTTTCAGGAGGATCATGGGGTGAGCGCCTTTCACTGTTAAAATTTATTGGATACTGTTAAGATTTTTGGATTTACCATCAGTATCGAACCAGGGTGAACTGGTTGAAATCGGCTCATAATACAGTAACTTTAAACATCAGAGTTTGCGTTCAATCAGGTTGTTCTGATTTTTTGCAGACTTGAATAAGTCAACATCATGAATACAATGTTGGCCCAATGAATTTCCAAGTCCTGCGGATCGCAACTTTTTCAAAAAAAACCAGCCAAGTGCGAGTCAGACTCGTCCATAACGGGTTCAGTAGGTTGTAACTTTGAAAGGTAAATTGCGGTTTACGATTAATGACTACATGATCTCGTTCAAATTGCATGGTTATGTACATCATACTTTTTTTTTAGTTTCATCATTCTCTTATTTTAGAAGTTACAGGGGGGGGGGGGGGTGGACCAACATATTACCACTTCGGAAGTGTCTCTCGCGCAAACTGTTCAGTTAAGAAAAAAATGATACTAGTAACCTCAACATCATTTTTAATGACCTATCCACAGATACCCCACACGTACAGGTTCGGTGAAAAAGAAAAATTGAGATTCAATAATTGTAAGTAACCTCCAAATTTAGCTTTTTTTTTGTGTGAAAATCCTAATGCGGTTCACATAATACATCTACTTGCAAAGTTTCAACAGGATAGCTCTTATACTTTCGAAGAAAAGTGGCTCCGTTTTTTGCCATTTGGCTACGGAACCCTAAAAAGAAAAATAAAACTGCGTTTTTTTAATTATGCCTATTAATTTTATTGTTGATTGTTGAAAGTGCCTTCTAAAAAAAAATGCTAGGTCATTTTTAAAGAAAAATGCTACAATATGAGTTTAGAACTGTGTCTGTTTTTTTTTCAACCCAATTCCTTAGCCTGTGAGAGAGAATCTGAATCTAATGGACAGACAGCCTAAAAAGTAAAGACTTAAGAGTTTTATTTTACTTACTTTGGGGTTTTTGTTCCCCAGAAGTAACTATGTAGTAGTCGCTAGAAAGACCAGTCAATGGGGGCAAAAAAGAGGCTTTGCCTTGCATTAGGTGGTGCAGTTTTTTTTTTTGTTTTTGTTTTGCATAAATATGAAAAATGTAAGTTTTCGACCACGAGGAGTGTCTGCGTTAGCCGCCATCTTGGATTGAAGGGGCCCAAATTTGTTCTTTTTTGCATTAAGTTTAACAGTTGTCTTTATGACAAAAATGTCTGAGAGAAGTTTAAAGACAACTAAATTCCACAACAAATGGTATTTATCTTATTCTGTACGTCTTATACTCGTAGAAGTTACAAGAGGTAGAACATGTAACATTTGTAAAAAATCGTCTACACAGAGTACCTACACCACCTTTTGTAGGGCAAAACTCCCCTTTGACTGGACTATTAAATGTAATAAATTATACCAAGATCACAGAATATATTTACCAAGATCACGGAACGGATCCAACCCTGGTTTGAGGTTTATGGATTGAAACTTTTTGTTGGCATCCCGATTGATGGGTAGAATTATGGCTGGTTTGGTTGGTGGAAGATCCTCACCACCATCACATCCTGTTGTCTTCAAATTCGGCGGTTTGCCTTTAAGTACATGTTCGAACATTTCTCTAATTTTTTCTGGACTGCACTGACATGGCTCTGATTGCTTCTCATTTTTGTGTTCACTGACAGGTTTTAGCGTCTCTGATTGGTTTGGTCCCCAATCAAGTTCGACCATCTGTGATGGGTTTGGTTCACAAATAAGATCAGGCATCTGTGAGTGCCTTGGTCGAGTAAAAGGCGTTAGAATGGGTGTGTCATAACAAGGATCTTGATTTATATCTGATGGGAGACATCCAGGATATCCACGACATGGAGGAATTGTACATGGAGTTACAGACGTTGGAGTTCTATTGATGGACACAAAAGATGCTTGCTGAATCACGTTCATTTTGGGGAACCGGCTGTAGCCGTCGCAGTTGAGACCTAAAAATATGTACACGTAAGATTATGCAAAGTTGAAAATTGTTCCTATTAGGGACACTAAGCGCTCATGCACACGAGACGGTTTTAACATGGCACGGTTTTTTGCCGGCGCCGGGTAGAAACCGTCCGACCGTGCACACTAGACGGTTTGTACACGACCCGGTTTCAAAGGGGTGCCGCCTTCATTCGCTCGTTTCATTTCGTGATTTGTGAACGTACAAAATGTTGAGTGTTAAAAAAAGAAAATGTATATAAAAAAGCTAAAAAAAGACGACAAAAAAAATGCAAAGACGGTATTGGGTACATCCTATGCTAGCAGAAAGAGGAGATCATGGTCCATTTCATACGCTCGTTCAAAAGCAACTAATGGAAGATGATAAGAAAGGAGACCGGGCGGGTGTGGCCCAAGTGGCGGCGGAGCATGACGTTCATTTTATTTGAAAGTTCCCTAACTAAGCTTACTTTTTTTGTACGGGTACAAAAAAATCTATCCTGGGAGAAAAAAGTTATAGCGTTATAAAAAAATACGCATTCATTGAGCTACACACATCAAAAGTGTCTAGGGATCAAGCATTTTTATGCGGATTTCTTGAGATTGAGATGTGGCTTTGTAATAAATTTATCATTTTATAAATTTATATGGATCCTTTTTGGTGCATTTCATAATTTGAATCAGGAACTGTAAATCAAATTCGAGTAAAAGATGAAAATCAGCTGTCAATATTTTCCCTATAAAAACATACAACGCATTGAAGACATTATTAGTGCTACTGTTTCCCTACTACTGATTAAAACCAACGTTATTATGGAGCGGCGACGTCATTTAAGCAGGGAAGAAATGCTCAGAGCCGTGGGAATGATAGAAGCTGGTTCCCGGCAACGTACTGTGGCTTTAGCTCTGAATACAAGTCAGAGTGTTATCAGTCGACTTTGGACACGTTACCGAAGCACTGGTACCGTGGCTGAGCGCCATGGAGGACGGTATCGCTGCACCACACGGAGACAAGACCGATACATTCAAATCTTAACTCGAAGAGCTCCAACAATAACCGCCATGATGTTAGCCGTGAGGCTTCATCACTCTTCAGGGAACTTAATTAGCGACCAAACAGTCAGAAACCGCTTGCATGAAGTGAACCTTCATTCCCGAAGACCGCTACGGGTACCACCTATAGCAATGCACAATCGTAGGATTCGATATCAATGGGCTCTTGAACACAGAAATTGGGCAGAAGAACAATGGCGTTTCGTGTGCTTTTCTGATGAGTCTCGTTTTGGTATGAGACCGGATACAAGACGTATACGACACTGGAGAACCCCTGGACGCCAACAGCGATTAAAATCCTGCCAGGAAGTCCATCCTTATAGTGGTGGAACCATCATGGTATGGGCGGGTATTTGGATCGGCGGAAGAACTGAGTTGATTTGGATCAGAGGCAACCTCAACGCTCAAATTTATGCTGAGACGATTGTATCAGACGTCATCGTTCCTCTACAAGTGCAAATCGGTCCCTTATTTCAGTTAATGCATGATAATGCACGACCGCACACCGCAAGAGTTGTAAGACAGACTCTCGCCGCAGCTAACATCAATGTCCTGCCCTGGCCTGCTCAGTCGCCAGACTTGAACCCGATTGAGCATGCATGGGATATGCTACAGAGAAGAGCTCTGCCGAATATGGAGGGTATCCAGTCGCAAGAAGACCTTTTTTTGTTGTTGCAACGAACATGGGCGGCCATTCCACAGCGTGATTTGGATGAACTCATGTTGAGTATGCCAAACCGATGTTCTTGTGTTGTTAGTGTTCGCGGTAGAAACACGGATTATTAATTGTTTAAGTTACCCAATAAAATTTTAAAGAAAACTGTTATTTCAGTCTTTTTTTCGAACTTTAATGTTAGTGGTTCAAATGTCAAAAATCCCTTTATTAGGAAAATGGCAAATTTCTTTATGAATGCAAAGGTGACTTGGTTTATCGTTACTGTGACAAACGATAACACTTTATTTGATGAATCCTTAAAGAACATTTTAATTAATATCAATCAGGAGAAAAGTTATTGCAAAAATATATGTTGATCCCTAGACACTTTTGATGTGTGTATTTCAACTATTTATTCAATTAAATCTAGTTACTTGAACTAAAAATGTTATGTATGCTATTACGAGTATCTAACATTCATGATGACTCATACACGAGGTGTTTTTTTTATCTTGGTAAAGTCATGAAATGAGTCCTCCCATCCAGGACAGAACGGGAAGGACTGTCAGACTCATACTGACTAAAATCCACGGTGTCCTTCAATAGCTGTTTACGTTCCAGGGTCACGGTAGTTCGATACATTCCGCGTTCGTTAAGATCCGCGACCCCGGCAGGCTTTGGCCCTCTAAAGGGGGGCCCGTCATTATGCTGACACTCTCTGAGGCGCGAGTGGAACACAACGCGCCGTCGACTCGGACATGGTCCATGGTGGGACAGCGAGTCGCCCATTTCTCGCCGCCCGCATGCCCGCGCCCATTGCGGCCGGAGATCGTCTGCCGATGTCTGTCGCCGACGCCGTCTACCACTGCGGCTGGGGTGGAGGGAGGACGCTGTCCTTTCCCTCACGCGGCCCGCCTTCTTCGCAAGCATGACTGCTTCGCAGAAAGAGGCGACCGCTTCCCATTACGTCTCGTTTCGCAGCATGGCCTCGACCAATGCCGGGCGCGATAGGTGCTCCGCCCAAGCGTGGCAGTCTTGCACTGTATGCTCCGCCGTGTCCACCGGGCGATCCTCGCAGTGGTGACATCAAGGTGTTTCTTCCTTTCTCATCCAACACAGCTAGGTATCTCCCGAAACTTCCGTGTCCGGTGAAGACCTGCGTCATGCGGTAGGTCAGGACGCCGTGACGCCTATACAGCCACTCCTCAAAGAGGGGTCTTACCACCCGACGTAGTATCTACTTTAGAAATATGTAATTACTCCATTGTTGTAAGGATTCTGGTTCAAGCGGCGTTTGAAGACGAGGCTAAGTTATAAGATATGTTTGAATAAATACTGTTTTTGAGAAATGATTTAAAAGTGTTTATAGTATGTGCCATTTAACACGGCAATAGCGGTCATTGCTCCGACTTTCATCCCGATATCTCAATATTAGCGATACTTCCTCTTCACCCGTACAAATCTGTCGCAAACAGTCGCAAAACTGACATCGCTTGAGTCTCATAATACATAAAAAATTACCACAAAAACAACACAATGCACAACCCAAAATAATAGAAAATCTAGCAAACGTACCCTACGAAATATTTTTTTTATAATAGTGTATTTTCGTTTTTACACAAGTTTATCACACTGAGACAATTTAACAAAAGTAAATATATTATTATGCATCATATAATTTTGCATTAACCTATAATACAATACTGAGTAAATATAAAGTTAGTGCATATTGAATGGATATAAGTATATTAATATTTTTTTGATATCAGGATGGTAAAAACACCTTATTTTTCCTAAAATAAATTACAAAAACTATTTCATCACAGAAAATGCTAATTTTGATCTTATGTCGTTTTTGTTTTACGAAGTCATCGCGTCAGGGGTGCAGCACCCCCGGCAGCAGCCGCCATTTAGATTTAACATTTCGTGTGGAAGTTCATTTACGTTCGGTCTGTGCAAAGACATTAAACTAATAAATACGAGCAATAGACGGGACATCACGAAGAAAGTTGTGATCCAAAACTTTTTACCATAGGTAAAAAGTCGCTCAGTCTAGTAGTCGCGTTGCTATGCAACGCTAGATTGTGCTACTGACACACGGCATCAATAATTTTGTATGACAATTTTCCCAATGCCCGCTCTATAGGTTCTTTTAAATCTCTTTGGGTCTGTGCTATAATTTCTTTGCTTTTATTGTTATCGTTGTTGAGTTTGTTACTGTTTTGTTTTTGTGTTCTGTGTTGTTATTGTTACTTCATTTGTTGCTTGTAAAGAATCATGGAACCAGAAGCTTGAACATCTACTGGTGAAACCAGTAAACGCCGTCGTCGTCCAAACATATTCCAACCTCAAGAAGGTTCGGAATCGATACCGTTAACATCGCCGCCAGCAAAAAGACAGAAGACGATTCTCACCAGCGGAGAACGTCTTATGATTATTAATATTTTTAAATATGTCCAAAACACCAAGCTCGAGGATAAATATTTCACTAACCATGATCTTGTCAAACGTACGTCAGAAATATGTAGGGTTAGTGAGAGATCGATATATCGGGTATTACGTGAATACAGAAATACTCTTAAAATAACGCAACCTGAAGGTAAAAGGAGTAGACCAAACGTTCTCCAAAAAGTTGATGATTTTGATAAATCGGCAATTACTAAAACTTTTGAAAAAAAAAAAAAGATTTTTCATACAAAATGAGAAAATGATTGAGCCCATCAGTATGAAAAATCATTTTTCCAAAAGTTTTTGAACAAACATTGTTCAGTAACATGGGCTGAGTTACTCCACGAGAGGTTTTGCGCTATTAACGTTACACGTTGTATATACATTTGATTCTTTTGATGCGCAGGCATCATTCCACATTTTTTTATGATGATTCTTTCACAGTCCAGGCTGTCGTTTGTGGAATGCATTGCTTGTATCAGTAAGACAAGCCAAGTCACTGGTTTCTTTTAAAAGCTTAGTCTTAAATCATTTCCTTTCTCTCTAATAATACATATTTATATTTATGTATGTATGTGTATTTTATTTTATTATTATAAATGTTTGTGTGTATTGTATTTATATTATCGGTTATCTATTATTTGAAATGCATCACTGTCTACCCTCATTTTTTTTTAAAGTTCTTCAAGTCCATCATAATTGTCTGGAAGATATCGCTATTAGCGATAAGACCGCCGTTGTACCCTTAGTATTAATAAAAACTTTTTTTTTTAAGTACCGACTTTCAAAACAAAAAAATACAAAAAAGTGTAAAATAACTTTTCTTTCGGAAGTCGGTGGCTTTTGATTTTTATGTCATTGACTATTGCCACTATTTTTAAAAAAGTTTTTATTTTACCCTTTTTAGTTCAGACATTCAACAAAAATCTTCGTATAATTGGCAACTTTAGAAATTTATATCCAAGCGAGAAACAAAAACGGATCCATGCGGGTAACGTCACAAGACATCCAATATTATAGTATATTAAAACCTACCCTAGACTGTAATAAACATTTTTCCGTAAACCGCATGAAAATCGGTTCAGACAAACGCGAGATAATCGTGAACAAACATACAATCGACTTTGAAAATCTACTATGATCCGCGCGCGGACGAAAATACATATGAAGGGAAAAGGGCCGTTACCTATCACTACATCCATTAAATCCGTCACACACAGTGGAACATTTTACGTCACGCGTAAATTTATAAGCACACAATTTGATTTCTTGAAATAAAAAATAATAATTTTGAATTAGAGCAACACAAGATTCACAACCCCTGTATGTCAAGCAGGCTGGTACCACGATACTGTAGCGATAGAAGCAACTATCGCTTATTAGTAGTTTTAGGTAACATTAAGTGTCATTATCGCTTAGTGATGAAAAACTTGGTAGGAGGGAGTGAATGACCTCTTTTGCCATGTTAAATGGTACATACTATAACCGACTTTATAA
Source organism: Agrotis clavis (assembly GCA_954870645.1). Classification (NCBI taxonomy): domain Eukaryota; kingdom Metazoa; phylum Arthropoda; class Insecta; order Lepidoptera; family Noctuidae; genus Agrotis; species Agrotis clavis. The sequence continues at coordinate 34,357,438 of OX940917.1, read as the reverse complement.
TATACTACTCAAAACAAAATAAGGGCCACCTGATTTTTATCGATTTATTAAATAATATTTAAATGTTATTAGTTATAATGACTTTATCTGATTAGTATTAACGATTTTAGATGGAAATAGACAAAAATTAAGTTTGCATCCCAGTAAACCGTTAAAATAAACGAATTTGAATGAAAAGTGAGGAATTGCAGGAATGTATGAAGTTACATAAAACATAAAAAAATCGAAGAAATAACGGCTTCTATGTTCCAAAGTGTTTTTCAAAGCTTCTGTTTTTAATTCTGTGTTATTTTATTGGAGGTGGAATGGTCTGGATTAGTTAATCCGGTGTTCAATTCGGTGTTTACTGAACATTTTCTTTTGGGATCCTCTACCAACAGGTTTTCAGATAATTTATGAGATCCAGCTGAGTTTTGATGGGAATTTTACTTTGTTTTCACTCATCTTTATCTCATCTCATAAATGCTCAATAAAATTCAGGTAAAAATCATGAGTGACCACTGTAACATCGTAATTCGAGCGTCAGCGAATGTGTGCACTGTCAGTCGCGTCGTGTTCGCTCAACCATTATCCTGCTTCAAAATGAACTCAGGTACTCCTTGCTGTGCAAATGGAATAATATGGAGTTGCAACACATTTTCTATGCAATTTTGAGTAGTTACAGCACCCTCATTAAGCAGAGCGAGCTCAGTTTTGCGTAATAGAGAAAACCGCCCCCGAGCATAATTCAGAACTCACCGAAACTGTCTGTTTTCTTGAAACAGACAGTTTCGGTGAGTGCAAGGTTCTGAAACCTGTTGTTTCAGATCATTTCTAGGCTCTAATAAATCAGTCCGTATTAAAAAAAAAAAACCCAGCTGTCATCAATAAGAAGCACTGAAGCCCAGTAAAAACAGTTAAATAAATTATCTCCTTTGCAAATGTTTAACGATTTGCACCATAAGCTGCAGTTAACTGGAGGTGATCAAAGCATCTCCTTGAGTATTGCTAGTCTTCATGAAGTCGATTAAAAATAGTCTAGTCAATTATAGGGGTGCCTGTAGGTCGATGCAATGGAGTTTGTATGGTCTGGGCAGTAGATTTTAGCTCTATTTGCGCGGTTAAACAAACTTAATGGTCTTTTTGGGCTTTACTTACTTACTTTCTTTTTCGATCACGGCGTCTGGTGATATTATCCGCCTTTTGAGACAGTTTCAAGCGTTTTGAACCACTCATTTGGAATATTCCACCATTAAACCTACCTCTTCTGGGTATGGGCCCCCTGGATTAAGGTGACACCCCAAGTGGCTGTTTTTGCGTCCATATGTATCCGAACACATGACACTATGAGATTGAAAGATCATTATAGCCTACTTGCTGTATTAGTCGAAGAAAACTCCGTTAGAAGTTTGAAAATTAAAAACACCAGACCGTGTAATCTCAAATATCTAATAAAAAAAAATTATGAATTTCCAATTATGCAGTAGAAACAATATTAATGCTTTAAAGAAACCATAGCAAGATATTTACTATTTATTATGTACCCAGAATAATAGCAATACTTATTTAAAGTGCAATTTATTAAGTGGCCCTTATTTTGTTTTGAGGAGTATATATGTCATCGTAAGTACAGTCCCACATAACGGTGAGGGGGGTTCGCATCAGCGTCGGGGGGACGATGAAGTACCTGGGACTCGTCCTCGATAGCCGGTAGAACTTCGGGGATCATTTCCTGCGCTTGCCAAAGCTGAACCGGGCATCAGCCGCTCTCAGGCGACCCCTGTCTAATCTCGGCGAGCTAAACGCCCCGTGCCGGAGGCTGCATGCCGGTGTCGTGTGATCCATGGCCCTCTACGGGGACCTCGTATGGGCCCTGAGCATGCGGACGCGACCGGTAAAGCTGGTCGCATGCCAGAGTGAATATGGCTATCCGAATGATCCGAGGATACCGCACGATCGCCGGCGAATCGCCCAACCTTCTTGCCAGTTTGCTGCCCTGGGATCAGGAGGCGACGGCCCTCCTGCGCAGTGCGCGTGTATCAGTGGTTCGGGCACACCGCAATCGCGGCGGTAAGACCCATCTTTAAGGAGTGGCTGGATAGGCGTCACGGCGCACAGTGGTGCAGGTAGTACGTGCATGCGGAAAATATTATTTTTTAATGAAAAGACGTTGCGTTTCTTCATAATACTTTGTTAAAATTATATAATGAATGAACCAGTATACAAAGAGAAAGATATAATACGTATTTTTTTTCATCATAAATATTCACATCATCATATTTTTTCACATGAATTCAATTCTAAATTTTATGCAAAATATACAGTCTTTTAGCATTTCTATATAAATAAATACTAATAAACTAAATGTTAAATAGAAAAGACATAGTTTTCGAGATGGGTGGGAAACACTTATTAATATAACGCACTTTTTCTTAACTACGGAGCGTCATTAGTTAAGGACCTGGTATTTCCAAGATCGCAGGTTTTCGCAGCCAAAACTGATGTATTCCTAATCTATAGGGTCTAATTAATCACCGAAGGTATATTATTACGCAACGGTCGATAACGGAGATTAGTTATGATCTCATGATTGAAAAAAAAGGGTTCCAAATGACCTTCTTCACAAAAAATGCAATAGCAAGTAATTATTTATTATATCATGACATTATATTCACGTATTTCATTAATACACACAATGAACATATGACTAAACTAAAAATAAAAGTTGTAGATTATAGTATTTAGGTTCTATTCATACTTGAAATAACAATATTTTTTGCACGAAATTTGTTAATTTTCGATCATCCTACTTTGGCATCACATAATTAAATACTATAGAATTATTTATCCGTATTAATTTTAAGACTTGTTTCTACTAACATTCTAGTATGTGTATACCAAATTGTAGACATTTTATACAAGGTCGAAACAAAGGACTTTTTTCCGCCCTTGAACCAATGTGCGGCGTCCTGACTTACCGCCTGACGCAGGTTCTCACCGGACACGGAGGTTTCGGGAGGTACCTGTGTCGGATAGGGAAGGAAGAAACGCCTGGGTGTCACCACTGCGAGGATAGCCCGGAGGACACTGTGGAGCATATGGTGTCCTGACGACGGTGATTGGCGGCGACCTCTCGCGGCCGGCGTTGGTCGAGGCCAAGCTGCGTGGCGAGACGGAGTGGGCAGCGGTCGCCTCCTTCTGTGAAGCAATAATGCTAGCGAAGGAGGAGGCGGGACGCGTGAGGGAGAGGACAGCGTCCTCCCTCTGCCCCAGCCTCAGTGGTAGACGCCCACGGTGACAGATGTCGCAAGACGATCTCCGGCCACCGTAAGCGCGAGCATACGGGCTTTGAGTAATGGACGACTCGATGTCTGACCATAAACAATGCCCGGGTCGACGTCGACGGCACGTTGTGTTCCACGCACGCCTCAAAGTGTGTCAGCACAATGACGGGACAAAGCCTGCCGGGGTCGCGGGTCTAACGAATACCGTGACCCCGGAACGTAAAGGGCTATTGAAGGACACCATGGATTTTAGTCAGTACAAGTCTGACAGTCCCTCCTGCCCTGCCCTAGATGGGAGGACTCATTTGATGAAGGAAGAAATCTAACGCTTCAATTCAACACAGCCGATTAAGAATGGAGGAATAACAGAATAGATAACGCTCAAACACAACACAATCACACCAATCAGCAGCGAGCGGAGAGAGTAAGTCAGCTGCAAATCTGACAGAATTGCCATATATGTTGCGCTACCTGTTGAAGTATTTGAATATGCAGTAACTTTTTTTTCCCAGGATAGATTTTTTTGTACTTGTAAAAAAAGTAAGCTTAGTTAATGAACTTTCAAATAATATAAGTGTCATGCTCCGACGCCACTTGGGCCAGAGCCCATACAAAAATGTCCGATCTCCTTTGAGATGTACTTTCGAAAAAAGAAACATTCACAAAATGTTACACATTTTGGATCCCAAACTTAAAAACGAAGACACAAATATGCGCAGTTGTATATGTCCAGCGAAGAGATTGGCTGTTACTCTACGGTAAGTAAAAAATCAAAAACTAGACTAGATAATGTAGGGGAGAGAGGGGCAGCTTTGACTGGTTTTTAACCGACTTCCAAAAGGAGGAGGTTCTCAATTCGGATGTTTATATTTTTTTTTAATGTTTGTTCGGGCATAACCCTGTCGTTTACCAACCGATTTGAAAAAATCTTTTTTTGTTGGAAAGGATATACTTCCCAAATGGTCCCATTAAAATTTTATCGAAATCGGACCAGCACTTTTTGAAAATTCAACAAAAAACAACAAAAACCTAAAAAGTTTTCAACATTGTCTACATCGATTACTCCGAGGTTTCTGGTCCGATTTCAATGATTCTTTTTTTGTTCGATACAGTATATCAGCCATTTTGTCCCATAAATTTTCATTTAGTTTGGTGCAGTAGTTTTTATTTTTAGCTTATTGTGTAAGTACATACCTACATGGGCGATGTTATTACCGGTGCTACGGATTACAAAATTTTAGTGCACATGTAAGAAAATTATGTATTTGATAATAATTTGGGTTGAATATTATATAAAATATATATAAAATAAAAACTTTAAAAAAAAAATGTAACTGACTTCAAAAACAACCACAAAAAAGTTCAAAATAATCTTCACAAAAAAAGCTCACAACGCAGGCCTCTCTTCTATCAAATTAATTAACAATTCTTGGTTGATCTCCATTGCGTTGGTAGCCCTGTGTACGCGCCGCTCGTTGGTCCGGTCTCGTGTGCATGCGCTCATACACTGCCATACTCCACTGCGCGCCGGGCATATACGCGGCGAGCACCGTGCCCGGTTGCACGGCGAGCCAGCTGTAGCGCCGGCGGCGTCGTGTGGTTAGCTTCATAGAGTTTCATACACGATTGACGACTGTAGACACGGTTTGACGCCGTGCTTAGCATCGGCGCAAAACCGTCTCGTGTGCATGAGCGCTGACAATGCGATCTTATTATAAGCTTAGCATCGGCGCAAAACCGTCTCGTGTGCATGAGCGCTGACAATGCGATCTTATTATAATTAAGTTTAGACGGTCTTCTACTCGTTTGTTGGTATTTAACTGCCACAAAAAGTTTGTTTTAGTTACCTTAAAAATGACACAAATTCAACAAGGAAGGCCCATTTCTAGCGACAAGGCCTTACCTCCCGCTGCTGAACCAAGCGGTAATCTGATCCTAGGTTTGACTATCATATTTGCCCGTTTCACGATTGAATCTGTTGAAGTTATTATTAAGTTTGGATTGTACGCACCTTGATTTTCAAGAACAGGCGTAATCAGCTCGGAAACCACATTTGCTACACATCCGTATGCGTGTGTATGAGTATCGTTTTCTTTTATTTTAGGTGGACAACAACATGGCCTGTCCGCAGTCGTATCTGTGCTAACAGTATGAAACAAGGCTATAGTTTCATTAGGTGTAGTTATTTGACAAAGTTTGTTCTTTTTGTTTTCAGTCTTCTTTTCTTCGACTTTGGGTGAACAGATACTTTGTATTGTTTGGTAGGACATAGTTTCTTTATTGTGAAAAGATGGCATGGACTGATGCAACCCTTCCATGCAATACATTTTACCTTTTTTAGATATTTTCAACCCGCATGTAGAAGATAAAATCTCTCTGGTCGATATTATATCTGTGAATTAAAATTTTGGTATTTGAGAAGGTGTATCCATTTGCATACAATTTTAAGACATAATATGACACGGCTTTTGTTTATCCTAATAATGTTTACTCATGAGGTTTAATTAACATTGTTTATCTAATCATACTAATTTTACGTCTAATAAGGTCAACGGAACCCTGCGGCCTCCTAATTATATCTGCAGGGTTTTATGGAACCCTACGAATAATAAAAGACAAGAACTTTAACTTAAGTTCAAAAGTGTCACCACGCTATAGTGAACCGGCCAAAGTGGTAGGCGTGGCTAAAAATCTAGACGAAAAGCTCATCTAAAAATGAACAAAAAAATGGAAAAATATGAGTTGTAAATCTTTGACAGTCGTTACGTATCTTATTGGCCAGTTACTGGGTTGTGGAGGTCCGATAGGCAGTCGATCCATGTAAAATACTGATATTCCGCTGCATCTGGTTTGACTGGAAGACGACTCCAATATATTTGGGAAAAAGCTACGCAGATGATGGAGATGATGAACGCTATTATTATTTCCCTATCATCAAAGTCACAGCCGAATTGCTAGTACACTGACTTGGTTTTCTAGGTATTTTATTAGGTGTGTTGGCAACACCAACATCAACATTTTTAATCTATATTTTGACGTTTATATGTATTATCTGTGAAACTGATAAGTAAAATACTAATCGTATAAGAATATATTTAATAATAATAATATAATATAATATTCCACAACTATCACACAACGCCATCTAGTCCCAAGCTAAGCAGAGCTTGTGTTATGGGTACTAGACAACTGATAAACATACTTATATATTCCTAAATACATACATATTATAGATAAATTACACCCAGACACAGAACAAATGATTATGCTCATCACACAAACATTTGTCCTGGGTGGGAATCGAACCCACGACCCCCGGCATAACAGTCAGGGTCACTAACCACTAGACCAACAGGCCAGTCGTATAAGAATAAAGAAAAATTACCTCTTTTCGGATTTCATTTATTTTATTGCCTCGACTCCTTCTTGTTTGATTTAAATATTCAGTCATCTATGCGAAGGCAGTTGGAAAATTGAAAATAAAATACTTACGTTCTATGTTACATTGATTTTGATTCCAGTTGGGTTGATGTTTAGACAGCTGAATGCATATGGTAGAACAATCTGATTCGAGCTCCGATTCAGTATCATCTAACGAGGCTACCACCACAAATATGGAGGAAGCATCAGAATACTCATTCTTCGACAAAACTTGATTTACCAACGATGATATATCAAGCTCACTGTCCATATTGCTTATGATTACGATAGGGTCGCCATTGTAAGTTGTTCTTTTGCAGATTTGTTTTGTAATATTTTGGTTATCCAGTTTTGTTTGAGGCAGCAAATAGGTAAAGTATTCATTTTTAGTTTTCGTGGTGTGACCAGTTTCACAGATATTGTTTCCTGAGTACACGTATTTTAAGTGTGCACTATGGATATCGTTTTCGCTGCAAAAAAAAAGTATGTTTGAAAAAATTAGTACACTCATAGTCTCACCGTATTCTGATAAGTCAAAATGCTAAACTAATTTTAATGATATCGGTCAATACAAATAATAATAATGCTACGGTGAAGTATGAGAATGATTTAATTCATAAACTTGGGGCCTAGTCTGCTAAAGAAATCGTCCCATACAACAGCGCAACTCAATCTAAAGGTGGCGCTACGTGCCCGCGCCAGAGACAGGAGACCGCGACAGGAGACCGCGACCGAAGATTGCAACCGTATCTGTCTCCTGTCTGTGTCTCGCTCGCGAACTGCCGCTCATACATTGCCTAATGTTAAGTACTGTCGCGGTCTCCGGTTGCTGTCTCCTGTCGCGGTCTACGGCGCGAACCGGCACCTTTAGGCGACAATATTACTTTACTGCTACAGTCTCAGCCAACACTCGTGTTCAGTTGTTTCGGTGTTTTTGTTAATTGTAATGTCTATTTTGACCAGACTATATTATTAATTTTTAAACATTTTATAAAATAATGTATTACATTTTATGAAATAGTTTAGTTAACCACTGATCGTTGGATTACTAGGTATTTAAATGAACTATTTCCGCAGGGGGCGCTCGACAGCGCCGGGGCGTAACCCCGCTGCCTCGAGAAGTCGAGGCGCGGCGGTAAGAGCTCCGGCGCGATCTCAGGGCAGTATGGAGGGGACGACTGTCGCAACCGAGGTCCGGGCACGCCGCAATCGCGGCGGTAAGACCCCTCTTTGAGGAGTGGCTGGAGACACGTCACGGCGTCCTGACCTATCGGATGACGCAGGTCCTCACCGGACACGGAAGTTTCGGGAGGTTCCTGTGTCTGATAGGGAAGGAGGAAACGCCCGGGTGCCACCACTGCGAAGATCGCCCGGGGGACACAGTAGAGCATACGGTGCAAGACTGCCCAGCTTGGGCAGTGCACCGACGTGTCCTCACGGCGGCGATAGGCGGAGACCTCTCGCGCCCGGCATTGGTTGCGGCCATGCTGCGGGGCGAGACGGAGTGGGAAGCGGTCGCCTCCTTCTGCGAAGCAGTAATGCTCGTGAAGGAGGAGGCGGGCCGCTTGAGAGAGAGGACAGCGTCCTCCCTCCGCCCCAACCGCAGTGGTAGGCGCCCGCGGCGTCGGACGTCAGCAGATGATCTCCGGCCACCGTAGGCGCGGACATGCGGGCAGCGAGTAAAGGGCAACTCGCTCGACACAACGCGCCCGACCATGGACCATGCCCGGGTCGACGGCGCGTTGTGTCCCACGCGCGCCCCGTCATTATGCTGACGCTCTTTCGTCAGCATAATGACGGGGCCCCCTCTCAGAGGGCCAAAGCCTGCCGGGGTCGCGGCATTATTTCCTTACCGTGACCCCGGAACATAACAGTCTACTGAAGGACACCGTGGATTTTAGTCAGTACAAGTCTGACAGTCCCTCCCGCCCTGTCTTGGGTGGGGAGGACTCATTTGATGATTTTGCCACGCTAAAAAAAAAAAAACGGGGGCGCTCGACGGTTGATGCCATCATGCGCTTTAGAGCCCTCACGACGGGGGATGCAGTGGCCCGGGGCAGGGTCGTCTTGGCGGTGTCTTTGGACATCATCAACGCCTTTAACACCCTGTCCTGGAGTTGCATCAGGGAGGCACTCCGGTATCACCGGGTGCCGACCTACCTCCGTCGCATAGTCGAGGACTACCTGACGGATAGAGCCGTCATCTACCCCGGTCACCGGGGAGAATGGAACCGGCGAGAGATGTCGATCGGTGTTCCACAGAGTTCGGTCTTGGGGCCGCACCTGTGGAACATCGGTTACGACTATGTGCTGCGCGGCGGCTACCTCCCTGACGGCGTCGGCGTAATATGTTACGCCGACGACACGCTCGTCCTGGCAGAGGGAGAATCGCACCAGGCGGCGGCCGACCTGGCGACGCAAGCGGTCGCGGCAGTCGTTGGTAGGATCCGGCAGTTGGGACTCGAAGTGGCGCTCCACAAAACAGAGGCCATGTCTTTTGTTGGTCGTCTGAATGCGCCACGGACAGAGTCCCACATAACGGTGGGAGGGGTTCGCATCGGCGTCGAGTCGACGATGAAGTACCTGGGACTCGTCCTCGACAGCCGGTGGAACTTCAGAGTTCCTGCGTTTGGCCCCAAAACTGAACCGCCGCCGCCGCAGCCGCCCTCAGGTGACTCCAAACGCCTCCTGCCGGAGGCTGTACGCCGGTGTCGTGCGGTCCATGGCCCTCTACGGGGCCCCAGTGTGGGCCCTGAGCATTCGGACGCGACCAGCCAAAGCAGGTCGCATGCTAGAGGGTCATGGCTATCCGGATGATCCGAGGATACCGCACGATCGCCGGCGAATCGGCCAACCTCCTAACCGGATTGCTGCCCTGAAATCTGGAGGCGACTGCCCTCCAGCGCGTCTATGAGTGGCGCGTGGAGGCGCAGCGCCGGGGAGAATTCTCGCTGCCTCGACAAGTCGAGGCGCGGCGGGAAGAGGTCCGGCGCGTTCTCAGGGCGGTATGGAGACAGCGAATGTCGCAACCGAGGTTCGGGCAGGTAAGACCCCTCTTTGAGGAGTGGCTGGAGAGACGTCACGGCGTCCTGATCTATCGGATGACACAGGTCCTCACCGGACACGGAAGTTTCGGGAGGTACCTGTGTCGGATAGGGAGGAAAGATACGCCCGGGTATCACCACGGCGAAGATCGCCCGGAGGTGGAGCAGGACTGCCCCACTTGGGCAGATCACCGCCGTGTCCCCACGGAGGCGATAGGCGGAGACCTCTCGCGCCCGGCATTGGTCGCGGCCATGCTGCGGGGCGAGACGGAGTGGGAAGCGGTCGCCTTCTTCTGTGAAGCAGTTATGCTCACGAAGGAGGAGGCGGGCCGTGAGAGAGAGAGAGGACAGCGTCCTCCCTCCGCCCCAGCCGCAGTAATAGACGCCCATGGTGTCGGACGACGCAAGACGATCTCCGGCCATCGTAGGCGCGTGCATGCGACCCGACCATGGACCATGCCCGGGTCGACGGCGCGTTGTGTTCCACGCGCGCCTCAAGGAGCGTCAGCAAGATGACGGGGCCCCCTTCTAGAGGGCCAAAGTCTGCCGGGGTCGCGGGACTTATTCCATTATCGTGACCCTGGAACGTCTTTACGTTCCAGGGTCACGGCTAATGAAGGACACCGTGGATTTTAGTCAGTACAAGTCTGACAGTCCCTCCCGCCCTGTCTTGGGTGGGAGGACTCATTTGATGATTTTACCACGCTAAAAAAAAAGACTCTATATTCAAAGAGTATAAAACTGAAAGTTTACCTCATTATTGTGACATCACCAGTAGCCTCGCCACTGTCATTGCCGCTGTCATCGTTATAACTGTAGTCAAAGCTGTACAGTGAGAGCTGTGTTTTTTCAAGTGTGCTATCAGTCAAATAATCGGTGGATATGGGGTAATATTCCGTCGGATCCGATGCGCTATAGGCGCTTGTGCATAATGATATCATGCTACTTAAATTCATACTGTTATTTGAGCCTGTGATCAAGGAGAGTGATGATTCGCTTTTTATAATAAGAATCGAATCATAACTGACGGAACGTTCGTGTAGAGTGGTGGTTGAAGATATACATGAACTATTATACAACATGTCAGATTCATCGTGGTTTCCATAGTCCGAAGTTTCAAATAGGTTATCTTTATTACTATCTGTGCTGTGAAACTTACTGTTAGTATAACTGTCACAAGACCCGGCAAACGTACATGAAGTATTAATTTCTGTATTTAATTTGTCATCATCAGCAGGACAGTTTAATAAGGGACACGGACCGAAAATACACATTCTTAAATCACTTGTCTCAAACGCATTAACTGACAGGGCATCTACTATGTCAGTAGATATGTTACTACTGAAGCTATCTGTTTGTGTTTTGTCATACAATGTAATAATATCATTCGATGTTTCCAAGCTGCAGTCACCGGTCTGGCTGGTGAATGAAGTAACGCCACTGACTCGCCCCACTGTAACTTTAATGCCTTCGTTGTCAATGAAGGCGCCAGCTTTAACACCAGGTAAACACTCGTCAGGACAGTCGCAAAGAGAAGATATGTCTGGAGATGTGACTCTAATCTTGACATAGCTGTGTTTAAATTTGATTTTTTTTTTATCACAACCGCAGCCCCGATCGCAAGTTGTTGTTTTAATAATGTCTTCAAACTTTTCGCTGACACCAGCAGCTGTGGCTTTAACAAGTGCCTTTGATGGCGAAATTCCACTTTTTTTCGATTTCGTTTTTATCTCTCCTCTCTTTTCGGAAGGCGTTGGTTCGGGTGGTAAACCAGCTTCAGCTCTAGCTTTTTTGATCAATTCTTTTTCAGATGTTGTTTTGCCCTCAGGCAAAGGCATCCCTGTTTCGGCTAGTCCTTTAAGTATTCTCTCCTTTTCTTTAGCTGACTTTCCAGCAATAGGCGTCAACAGACCCTCTTCTTTCGCTTTGCGAACCACTTCCCTTTCTGAGACTGTTTTTGCTGGAGGGGGCATACCAAATTCAGTTCGAACTTTCTGTACCAACGCCTTCTCTGATGGGGTTTTACCTTCAGGTAATGGTTTTCCAGCAGCAGCCAGACTTCTAACAAGTTTTTCTTTTTGAGACGGTGTTGTCCCTTTTAAACTAACAGCTTCTTTTAACGATGGTTTACCTTCCTCTGCTTTTATTTTTTTTATCAAAGCTTTTTCAGAAACAGTTCTTCCTTCTGGCAGGGGTATTCCAGCCTGAGCCATACCCCGGATAATACGTTCCTTCTGAGATGGTGTTTTACCTTCAAGAGGCGTTACAATCCCAGCAGCTTCCGCTTTCCGCATCTTCGATTTTTCTGATACAGTTTTGGGTTCAGATGGAAGACCAAGTTCTTTGCGAACTTTTTCTGCTATTTTTTTCTCAGACTCTGTTTGTGATTCAGGGAGAGGTAATCCTTTGTCTATTAAGCCTTTTAATATTCTCTCTTTCTCTTTTGGAGATTTTCCAGTCAATGGTGTTAGTAAACCGGCTTCTTTTGCCTTTTGTAATTTTTCAGATGTTACTTTTGAAGGTGCTTTGGTTTCTGCTTTTATTTTTGCTATAAGTTCTTTTTCTGAAGGTGTCTTTCCTTCAGGTATCGATTTTCCAGCTTTACGAAGACTTCTAATTATTTTTTCTTTTTCAGAAGCCGTTTTAGCTTCTTTTAACTTTTCAGAACGTAGCGTTATAGAGGGCGGCTCTCCGGCAGTAATTTTTCTTACTATTTCCTTTTCAGATGGTGTAACACCATCCGGTAAAGGAACACCAGCGGCCACTCTGTCACGAAGAATCTTTTCTTTTTGTGAAGGCGTTTTACCTTCTAAAGGAGTTAACAATCCTGCATCTTCGGCCCGTTTAATTTTCTCTGATTGCGTAGGCGATACGTATCCTGTGTCTTTTTTGATTTTTTGTATTAAAGCTCTATCGGATGGCGTTCTACCAACTGGTAGAGGTAATCCTGCCGCTGCCCTGCCTCTGAGAATTTTCTCTTTTTGTGAAGGTGTTTTACCTTCTAAAGGTGTCAAAAGACCAGACTTTATAGCTTTTTTTATTTTTTCGGATTGAGTTTTTTCAGGTACTCCTAATTCAGTCTTAATTTTTTTTATCATCGCCTTTTCAGAAACAGTTTTACCTTGTGGCAATGGCAAACCAGATTCGGCAAGACCTTTTAAGATCTTTTCTTTTTGTTCGGAAGTTTTTCCTTCAAGAGGTGTTAAAATGCCAGCTGCTTTCGCTTTTTTTAATTTATCTGACGTTATCGATGGACCTGTAGCTTTAGGAGGTGGTTCCCTAATAGATTTTGGTACTTCTCGTTCAGGTTCTAGTACTCCTAATTCAGTCTTAATTTTTTTTATCATAGCTTTCTCAGAAGCGGTTTGACCTTCTGGTAAAGGTAAACCAGATTCAGCTAAGCCTTTTAAGATTTTCTCTTTTTGTTTAGAAGATTTTCCTTCGAGAGGTGTTAATAGGCCAGCTGCTTTCGCTTTCTTAAGTTTGTCTGAAGTAACCGATGGAACTGGAGCTTTGGCAGATGGTTCTTTAGTTGTTTTGGGTATTTCTTTTTCAGGTTCTGGTGTCAAAAGTCCACATATGCATTCGTCAGCGGGTCCCTTGCCTTCTTTCACGTTTTTAGCTGTTTTTTCGTCAAGTTTCTTTCTTTCATTTGGTGATAACGGTGGAGCTCCAAATCCAGAAGCTATAGGTTTTCTTGGAACAGCTTCTTTTATTTTTTCAGATGGCTTAATAGATGGTGCAAGAACACCAGCTTTTACTTTTGATATAAGTGCTTTTTCAGACGCCGTCCGTCCTTCAGGCAATGGGATTCCTTTATCTTGCCAACTTTTTAAAACTCTTTCTTTTTCTGACGGTGTTTTTCCTTCTAAAGGCTGCAACAATCCGAGACTAGCTGCTGCTTCGTATTTCTCTCTCATGGATGGAGTTTTGGGTTCTGGAGGTAAGCCTAATTCAGTGCGTACCTTTTTACTAAGCTTTTTCTCTGAAGTAGTTATTGGTTCAGGCAAAGGCATACCTTCCTTTGCTAATGTCTTCAAAATCTCTTCTTTTTGAGAAGGAGTTTTTCCTTCTAATGAAGGAAGTAAGCCGGCAGCTGTTGCTTTTCGTAGCTTTTCTGATGGCAAAACCGAAGTTGCACGTTCCCCTGCTTTTACTTTCGCTATTATTGCTTTTTCTGATTTCGTTCGTCCTTCGGGCAATGGGATACCCTTGTCATGGAAACCTTGTAAAATCTTTTCCTTTTCTGATGGCGATTTACCTTCTAATGGTTGCATTAATCCAGCATCTATAGCTTTTGCATAGTTCTCTTTCATTGAAGCAGTTTTAGGTTCTGGAGGAAGGCCTAGATCAGCGCGTACTTTATCTATGAGCTTTTTCGCAGACGCAGTTTTCCCTTCAGGAAGAGCTAGTCCTTGCATGGCTAATCCTTTCACTATCTTTTCTTTTTGTGAGGCAGTTTTGCCTTCTAAAGGCGTAACTAGTCCTTCAGATTTTGCTCTAGCTAATTTCACAGATGGTGTTATAGACGGAGGTCGAGCTTCGGCCTTCACTTTAGCAATGAGAGCTTTTTCTGTTGATGTTCGGCCTTCAGGCAAAGGGATTCCTTTGTCTTGCAAATTTTTTAGAATTTTTTCTTTTTCGGACGGCGTTTTGCCTTCAAGAGGCTGTAGTAACCCAGCACTAGCAGCTTTTAAATACTTCTCCTTCATAGATGGAGTTTTTGGTTCTGGAGGTAGGCCTAGCTCGGTGCGAACTTTTTCACTCAGCTTTTTCTCTGAAGTCGTTTTGGGTTCCGGAAGAGGAAGTCCTTCCTTTGCTAATGATTTTAGTATCTTTTCTTTTTGAGAGAGAGTTTTTCCTTCTAATGGCGAAAGTAGACCCGCTGCTGCAGCTTTTCGAAGCTTCTCAGATGGTGTAGCCGACGGCGCACCTTCTCCTGCTTTCACTTTCGCTATTACAGCTTTTTCTGATGCTGTTCTTCCTTCAGGTAACGGGATACCCTTGTCATGCAATCCCTGCAAAATTTTTTCCTTTTCTGAAGGCGTCTTACCTTCTAAAGGTTGCATTAATCCGGCATCTGCTGCTTTGGCGTACTTATCTTTCATTGAAGGAGTTTGGGGTTCTGGAGGTAAGCCTAGGTCGGCGCGTACTTTATCGATAAGCTTTTTTTCAGACGCAGTTTTCCCTTCAGGAAGAGGCAGTCCTTGCATGGCTATGCCTTTCACTATCTTTTCTTTTTGTGAGGGAGTTTTTCCTTCTAAAGGTGTAATAAGTCCTGCAGCTTTTGCTTTAGCTAGTTTTGCAGATGGCGTACTAGACGGAGTACGAGTTCCGGCTTTTACTTTAGCAATGAGAGCTTTCTCTGACGAAGTTCGGCCTTCAGGCAACGGGATACTTTTGTCTTGCAAGCTTTTTAGAATTTTTTCTTTTTCTGATGTCGTTTTTCCTTCTAAGGGCTGCAGTATGCCGGCACTTGCTGCTTTTTCGTATTTCTCTTTCATGGAAGGAGTTTTAGGTTCCGGAGGAAGGCCAAGTTCTGTGCGAATTTTTTCACTGATCTTTTTCTCCGAAGCAGTTTTCGCTTCAGGAAGGGGCAGGCCTTCTTTTGCCAATGATTTCATAATCTTCTCTTTTTGTGAAGGAGTTTTTCCTTCTAATGGCGTAAGAAGTCCAGCAGCTTTTGCTAATTTTGCAGATGGTGTAATCGATGGTGCACGTTCTCCCGCCTTTACTTTCGATATTAATGCTTTCTCTGATGCTGTTCGTCCTTCAGGTAAAGGAATTCCCTTGTCTTGTAAACCTTGCAAAATCTTTTCTTTTTCTGATGGCGATTTACCTTCCAAAGGTTGCATTAATCCGGCATCTGCGGCTTTCGCGTACTTTTCTTTCATTGAAGAAGTTTGAGGTTCCGGAGGTAAACCGAGGTCAGCGCGTATCTTATCGATGAGCTTTTTCTCAGAAGCGGTTGACCCTTCAGGAAGAGGCAGTCCTTGCATGGCTAATCCTTTGACTATCTTTTCTTTATGTGACGGAGTTTTTCCTTTCAAAGGCGTCATAAGTCCTGCAGCTTTTGCTTTAGTTAGTTTTTCTGATGGCGTTATCGATAGCGCACGAGTTCCGGCTTTTACTTTAGCAATGAGAGCTTTCTCTGATGATGTTCGGCCTTCTGGTAACGGGATACCTTTGTCTTGCAAGCTTTTTAGAATTTTTTCTTTTTCTGATTGGGTTTTTCCTTCCAATGGCTGCAGTAAACCGGCACTTGCTGCTTTTTCGTATTTCTCTTTCATCGAAGCAGTTTTAGGTTCTGGCGGTAGGCCAAGTTCAGTACGAACTTTTTCACTAATCTTTTTCTCCGAAGCAGTTTTCGCTTCAGGAAGAGGCAGGCCTTCTTTTGCTAAAGATTTCATAATTTTCTCTTTTTGTGATGGAGTTTTTCCTTCTAATGGCGTGAGAAGTCCAGCAGCTTTTGCTTTTGCTAGTTTTGCAGATGGTGTAATCGATGGTGCACGTTCTCCCGCCTTTACTTTCGATATTAATGCTTTCTCTGATGCTGTCCGTCCTTCAGGTAATGGGATACCTTTGTCATGTAATCCTTGCAAAATCTTTTCTTTTCCTGATGGGGTCTTTCCTTCTAAGGGCTGTAGTAATCCGGCACTGGCTGCTTTTTCGTATTTCTCTTTCATGGAAGCAGTTTTAGGTTCCGGAGGTAATCCTAGGTCAGCGCGTACTTTATCGATGATCTTTTTCTCAGAAGCGGTCTTCCCTTCAGGAAGATTCAGTCCTTGCATAGCTAGGCCTTTCACTATCTTTTCCTTTTGTGAAGGGGTTTTTCCCTCCAACGGCGTAAGAAGTCCTGCAGTTTTTGCTTTTGCTAGTTTTGCAGATGGTGTAATCGATGGTGCACGTTCTCCCGCCTTTACTTTCGATATTAATGCTTTCTCTGATGCTGTCCGTCCTTCAGGTAATGGGATACCTTTGTCATGTAATCCTTGCAAAATCTTTTCTTTTTCTGATGGGGTCTTTCCTTCTAAGGGCTGTAGTAATCCGGCACTGGCTGCTTTTTCGTATTTCTCTTTCATGGAAGCAGTTTTAGGTTCCGGAGGAAGGCCAAGTTCAGTGCGAACCTTTTCACTGATCTTTTTCTCCGAAGCAGTTTTCGCTTCAGGAAGAGGCAGGCCTTCCTTTGCTAAAGATTTCATAATCTTCTCTTTTTGTGAAGGAGTTTTTCCTTCTAATGGCGTGAGAAGTCCAGCAGTTTTTGCTTTTGCTAATTTTGCAGATGGTGTTATAGATGGTGCACGTTCTCCCGCCTTTACTTTCGATATTAATGCTTTCTCTGATGCTGTCCGTCCTTCAGGTAATGGGATACCTTTGTCATGTAATCCTTGCAAAATCTTTTCTTTTTCTGATGGGGTCTTTCCTTCTAAGGGCTGTAGTAATCCGGCACTGGCTGCTTTTTCGTATTTCTCTTTCATGGAAGCAGTTTTAGGTTCCGGTGGAAGGCCAAGTTCAGTGCGAACCTTTTCACTGATCTTTTTCTCCGAAGCAGTTTTCGCTTCAGGAAGAGGCAGGCCTTCCTTTGCTAAAGATTTCATAATCTTCTCTTTTTGTGAAGGAGTTTTTCCTTCTAATGGCGTGAGAAGTCCAGCAGCTTTTGCTTTTGCTAATTTTGCAGATGGTGTTATAGATGGTGCACGTTCTCCCGCCTTTACTTTCGATATTGATGCTTTCTCTGATGCTGTCCGTCCTTCAGGTAATGGGATACCTTTGTCATGTAATCCTTGCAAAATCTTTTCTTTTTCTGATGGAGTCTTTCCTTCTAAGGGCTGTAGTAATCCGGCACTGGCTGCTTTTTCGTATTTCTCTTTCATGGAAGCAGTTTTAGGTTCCGGAGGAAGGCCAAGTTCAGTGCGAACCTTTTCACTGATCTTTTTCTCCGAAGCAGTTTTCGCTTCAGGAAGAGGCAGGCCTTCCTTTGCTAAAGATTTCATAATCTTCTCTTTTTGTGAAGGAGTTTTTCCTTCTAATGGCGTGAGAAGTCCAGCAGCTTTTGCTTTTGCTAATTTTGCAGATGGTGTAATCGATGGTGCACGTTCTCCTGCCTTTACTTTCGATATTAATGCTTTCTCTGATGCTGTTCGTCCTTCAGGTAATGGGATACCTTTGTCATGTAATCCTTGCAAAATCTTTTCTTTTTCTGATGGGGTCTTTCCTTCTAAGGGCTGTAGTAATCCGGCACTGGCTGCTTTTTCGTATTTCTCTTTCATGGAAGCAGTTTTAGGTTCCGGAGGAAGGCCAAGTTCAGTGCGAACCTTTTCACTGATCTTTTTCTCCGAAGCAGTTTTCGCTTCAGGAAGAGGCAGGCCTTCCTTTGCTAAAGATTTCATAATCTTCTCTTTTTGTGAAGGAGTTTTTCCTTCTAATGGCGTGAGAAGTCCAGCAGCTTTTGCTTTTGCTAATTTTGCAGATGGTGTTATAGATGGTGCACGTTCTCCCACCTTTACTTTCGATATTAATGCTTTCTCTGATGCTGTCCGTCCTTCAGGTAATGGGATACCTTTGTCATGTAATCCTTGCAAAATCTTTTCTTTTTCTGATGGGGTCTTTCCTTCTAAGGGCTGTAGTAATCCGGCACTGGCTGCTTTTTCGTATTTCTCTTTCATGGAAGCAGTTTTAGGTTCCGGAGGAAGGCCAAGTTCAGTGCGAACCTTTTCACTGATCTTTTTCTCCGAAGCAGTTTTCGCTTCAGGAAGAGGCAGGCCTTCCTTTGCTAAAGATTTCATAATCTTCTCTTTTTGTGAAGGAGTTTTTCCTTCTAATGGCGTGAGAAGTCCAGCAGCTTTTGCTTTTGCTAATTTTGCAGATGGTGTTATAGATGGTGCACGTTCTCCTGCCTTTACTTTCGATATTAATGCTTTCTCTGATGCTGTTCGTCCTTCAGGTAATGGGATACCTTTGTCATGCAAGCCTTGCAAAATCTTTTCTTTTTCTGATGGCGATTTACCTTCCAATGGTTGCATTATTCCAGCATTTGCAGCTTTTGCGTACTTATCTTTCATTGAAGCAGTTTCGGGTTCCGGAGGTAATCCTAGGTCAGCGCGTACTTTATCGATGATCTTTTTCTCAGAAGCGGTCTTCCCTTCAGGAAGAGTCAGTCCTTGCATAGCTAGGCCTTTCACTATCTTTTCCTTTTGTGAAGGGGTTTTTCCCTCTAACGGCGTAAGAAGTCCTGCAGTTTTTGCTCTTGGTAGTTTAGCAGATGGTGTAATCGATGGAATACGTTCTCCTGCTTTCACTTTTGCTATAACTGCTTTCTCTGATTTCGTTCGTCCTTCAGGTAAAGGAATTCCCTTGTCTTGTAAACCTTGCAAAATCTTTTCTTTTTCTGATGGCGATTTACCTTCCAAAGGTTGCATTAATCCGGCATCTGCGGCTTTCGCGTACTTTTCTTTCATTGAAGCAGTTTTAGGTTCTGGAGGAAGGCCTAGATCAGCGCGTACTTTATCTATGAGCTTTTTCTCAGAAGCGGTTGACCCTTCAGGAAGAGGCAGTCCTTGCATGGCTAATCCTTTCACTATCTTTTCTTTTTGTGACGGAGTTTTTCCTTTTAAAGGCGTTATAAGTCCTGCAGCTTTAGCTTTAGTTAGTTTTTCTGATGGCGTAATAGACAGCGCACGAGTTCCGGTTTTTACTTTAGCAATGAGAGCTTTCTCCGACGATGTTCGGCCTTCAGGTAACGGGATACCTTTATCTTGCAAGCTTTTTAGAATTTTGGCTTTTTCTGATGGAGTCTTTCCTTCTAAGGGCTGTAGTAATCCGGCACTGGCTGCTTTTTTATATTTTTCTTTCATGGAAGCAGTTTTAGGTTCCGGGGGAAGGCCAAGTTCGGTGCGAACCTTTTCACTGATCTTTTTCTCCGAAGCAGTTTTCGCTTCAGGAAGGGGCAGCCCTTCTTTTGCCAATGATTTTATAATCTTCTCTTTTTGTGAAGGAGTTTTTCCTTCTAATGGTGTTAGAAGTCCAGCAGTTTTAGCTTTTGCTAATTTTGCAGATGGTGTTATAGACGGTGCACGTTCTCCTGCCTTCACTTTCGATATTATTGCTTTCTCTGATTCCGTTCGTCCTTCAGGTAAAGGAATTCCCCTGTCATGTAATCCTTGCAAAATCTTTTCTTTTTCTGATGGGGTTTTACCTTCTAAGGGCTGTAGTAATCCGGCACTTGCTGCTTTTTCGTATTTCTCTTTCATGGAAGCAGTTTTAGGTTCCGGAGGAAGGCCAAGTTCAGTGCGAACCTTTTCACTGATCTTTTTCTCCGAAGCAGTTTTCGCTTCAGGAAGAGGCAGGCCTTCCTTTGCTAAAGATTTCATAATCTTCTCTTTTTGTGAAGGAGTTTTTCCTTCTAATGGCGTTAGAAGTCCAGCAGTTTTCGCTTTTGCTAATTTTACAGATGGTGAAATCGAAGGAGCACGTTCTCCTGCCGTCACTTTCGATATTAATGCTTTCTCTGATGCTGTTCGTCCTTCAGGCAAAGGAATTCCCCTGTCATGCAATCCTTGCAAAATCTTTACTTTTTCTGATGGCGATTTACCTTCCAATGGTTGCATTAATCCAGCATTTGCAGCTTTTTCGTACTTATCTTTCATTGAAGCAGTTTGGGGTTCCGGAGGTAACCCTAGGTCAGCGCGTACTTTATCGATGACCTTTTTCTCAGAAGCGGTCTTCCCTTCTGGAAGAGGCAGTCCTTGCATGGCTAATCCTTTCACTATCTTTTCTTTTTGTGACGGAGTTTTTCCTTTTAAAGGCGTCATAAGTCCCGCAGCTTTTGCTTTAGTTAGTTTTTCTGATGGCGTAATAGACAGCGCACGAGTTCCGGTTTTTACTTTAGCAATGAGAGATTTCTCTGACGATGTTCGGCCTTCAGGTAACGGGATACCTTTGTCTTGCAAGCTTTTTAGAATTTGTTCTTTTTCTGATTGGGTTTTTCCTTCCAATGGCTGCAGTAAACCGGCACTTGCTGCTTTTTCGTATTTCTCTTTCATCGAAGCAGTTTTAGGTTCTGGCGGTAAACCAAGTTCGGTGCGAACCTTTTCACTGATCTTTTTCTCCGAAGCAGTTTTCGCTTCAGGAAGAGGCAGGCCTTCTTTTGCTAAAGATTTCATAATCTTCTCTTTTTGTGAAGGAGTTTTTCCTTCTAATGGCGTGAGAAATCCAGCAGCTTTTGCTTTTGCTAGTTTTGCAGATGGTGTAATCGATGGTGAACGTTCTCCCGCCTTTACTTTCGATATTAATGCTTTCTCTGATGCTGTTCGTCCTTCAGGTAATGGGATACCTTTGTCATGCAATCCTTGCAAAATCTTTTCTTTTTCTGATGGCGATTTACCTTCCAATGGTTGCATTAATCCAGCATCTGCAGCTTTTTCGTACTTATCTTTCATTGAAGCAGTTTGGGGTTCCGGAGGTAATCCTAGGTCAGCGCGTACTTTATCGATGACCTTTTTCTCAGAAGCGGTCTTCCCTTCAGGAAGAGGCAGTCCTTGCATGGCTAATCCTTTCATAATTTTTTCCTTTTGTGAAGGGGTTTTCCCCTCTAATGGCGTAACTAGTCCTGCAGTTTTCGCTTTTTCTAATTTAGCAGATGGTGTTATAGATGGCGCACGTGTTCCAGCTTTCACCTTGGCAATAAGAGCTTTCTCTGATGACGTTCGTCCTTCTGGCAACGGGATTCCTTTGTCATGCAAGCTTTTTAGAATTTTTTCTTTTTCTGACGCTGATTTTCCTTCCAAGGGCTGAAGTAAACCGGCACTTGCTGCTTTTTCGTATTTCTCTTTCATCGAAGCAGTTTTAGGTTCTGGGGGTAGACCAAGTTCAGTGCGAACTTTTTCACTAATCTTTTTCTCAGAAGCAGTTTTCGCTTCAGGAAGAGGCAGGCCTTCTTTTGCTAATGATTTCATAATCTTCTCTTTTTGTGAGGGAGTTTTTCCTTCTAATGGCGTAAGTAGTCCATCATCTATAGCTTTTCGAAGTTTTGCAGAGGGGGTAATTGACGGTACACGAGCTTCTGCTTTCACTTTGGCTATTATAGCTTTCTCTGAAGCCGTTCGTCCTTCAGGCAAAGAAATTCCCCTGTCGTGTAATCCTTGCAGTATCTTTTCTTTTTCTGTTGGTGATTTACCTTCCAGAGGTTGCAACAATCCAGCACTTGCAGCTTTAGCGTACTTTTCTTTCATGGAAGTAGTTTTAGGTTCTGGAGGAAGGCCAAGGTCGGCGCGTACCTTGTCAATGAGCTTCTTATCTGAAGCAGTCTTTCCTTCAGGAAGAGGTAGTCCTTGCATTGCCAATCCTTTTAGAATTTTTTCTTTTTGCTCAGGCGTTTTTCCTTCTAAAGGTGTTATAAGCCCTGCAGCTTTAGATTTTTTTATCTTTTCTGATGGCTTCACTTGAGCTGCTTTTGATTTTTTTATTTTTTCCAACATTGCTGTAGTTTTAGAGATTGTCAATCCTGATTCTGCTTTAACTTTTTTTATCAGTGCCTTTTCAGACGCCGTTTTACCCTTCGGTAGAGGCTGTCCTGTTTTTGCTAATTCTTTTAAAAATTCTTCTTTTTCTGACGGTGTTTTTCCTTCTAACAGTTTTTCAGCCTTCTTTACTTTGGACTTTTTCCCTTTGGCATCAAGCGTAGCTAAAGACTTCCGTTCTTCTCCGAGACGTCTTTCTTCCTGTAACTTATGGCTGCATAGAATGCAATGGCAATTATCACAGTTCTTCATTTTGTAGCAATCGTAGAGGCCTTTCATTACTTCAAACATAGCATCTGAGTTGCATGAACAGCAGCAGCTGTCCTGAGCTGCGCTCAATTGACATCTGTAAACTTTCCATTTTTTCTGCGTAGGAAAGTTAAATGAACTCAAGAAGTGGTTTAATTGGTAATCTGATAATCGGTTAACTATAAATTTAGAATTGAATAAGGAGTTTTCACGTATGGCGTCGCTGCTTCTGGTACATTGCTTGTATAATTTGTTTGGTTTACTAATTTCAGTCATGCTGATGTGTGTTGTGAGAAATTTTCTTGTTTTATTCCTACTAGTTCGTGACAACCGAAAAGTTAGAGCTGGCTGTTGGTCCAATTTCACTAAATCTAAATTTTTGCGATTTTTCATATTTTTCTTAAATATCATTATTCTAACATTATTGATCTGGTGGCACGTATTGTTTTCCTGATCACACTGGTGCAATTTATATTGTTGTCGTTTATCTGCTTTTTCGTATTTCATTTTGCTAACCTGAAGTGGCTTAGTCTCGGCCTAAACTGTCACTTTCACGCGGTTTCGTATTGGTCTATGTTTTTTATGAAAACATTTGCGTGTTCACGGGTACACGGTTTTTATTTTCTTGCAAACTTTCTCTTTCTTTTCATGACCTTCCTTTTCTTGAAGATTTCATTGTGTTTAAGTTTTTCTTAGAACTTGATACTTTTTTCTATTGCTGAAAGAGTAGATAGTTTAATTTGAGTTGATTTTTATGAAAATTTACTATAGTATGTACAATCGACAAAGTTGAATTATGACCCACCATAAGCTTATTTTCTAACAGATATTCAAATACAATTAGGTCCACATTCGCGTAAAAAGACATATCCATGGTAACGACTTTGATCTTTGTCAATTTGACGGATTCAAACGATTTTTTGTCAAAATGGGTCATGATTCAACTTTGTCGATTGTACCATTTAACATGGCAATAGAGGTCATTCACTCCCTCCTACCAAGTTTTTCATCACTAAGCGATAATGACACTTATTGTTACCTAAAACTACTAATAAGCGATAGTTGCTTCTATCGCTACAGTATCGTGGTACCAGCCTGCTTGACATACAGGGGTTGTGAATCTTGTGTTGCTCTAATTCAAAATTATTATTTTTTATTTCTAGAAATCAAATTGTGTGCTTATAAATTTACGCGTGACGTAAAAAATGGTTCCACTGTGTGTGACGGATTTAATGGATGTAGTGATAGGTAATGGCCCTTTTCCCGTCATATGTATTTTCGTCCGCGCGCGGATCATAGTAGATTTTCAAAGTCGATTGTATGTTTGTTCACGATTATCTCGCGTTTGTCTGAACCGATTTTCATGCGGTTTACGGAAAAATGTTTATTACAGTCTAGGGAAGGTTTTAATATACCTACTATAATATTGGATGTCTTGTGACGTTGCCCGCATGGATCCGTTTTTGTTTGCTCGCTTGGATATAAATTTCTAAAGTTGCCGATTATACGAAGATTTTTGTTGAATCATCATCATCATCTCAGCCATAGGACGTCCACTGCTGAACATAGGCCTCCCCTTTTGATCTCCACAGATACCGGTTGGAAGCGACCTGCATCCAGCGTCTTCCGGCGACCTTTATAAGGTCGTCTGTCCACCTTGCTGGTGGACGTCCTACGCTGCGCTTGCTAGTCCGTGGTCTCCACTCTAGTACTTTTCGACCCATCGGCCATCTGCTCTGCGAGCAATATGGCCTGCCCATTGCCACTTCAGCTTGCTAATCCGGTGGGCTATATCGGTGACTTTAGTTCGTCTACGGATCTCCTCATTTCGGATTCGATCACGTAGAGAAACACCTAGCATAGCCCTCTCCATAGCTCGTTGAGCGACTTTGAGCTTTGAGATGAGGCCGATAGTGAAAGACCACGTTTCGGTGCCGTAACTCATCACTGGTAACACACATTGGTTGAAGACTTTCGTCTTGAGGCACTGAGGTATGTCGGACGAAAAGACATTGCGTAGTTTCCCGAACGCTGCCCAACCGAGTTGGATTCGGCGGTTGACCTCTTTCTCGAAGTTGGACCTACCTAACTGGACTACTTGTCCTAAGTAGATATATGAGTCAACAACTTCGAGTACCGAGTTTCCAACAGAGACTGAGGTGGGCACAACATTGGCATTTGACATAATTTTCGTCTTGTCCATGTTCATTTTCAAGCCCACCCGTTGTGAAACTCGGTCGAGGCCATCGAGCATCATGCTGAGTTCCTCCATCGACTTTGCCATGACTACGATGTCGTCGGCAAACCGAAGGTGAGTGATGTATTCGCCGTTGATGTTGATGCCAAGTCCTTGCCATTCCAGGAGCTTGAAGGCGTCTTCCATTGCGGCAGTAAACAGTTTCGGGGAGATAACGTCCCCCTGTCTTACGCCTCTTCTCAATGGAATCGCCTTCGTGCTCTGCTCCTGTACTCGGACCGACATGGTGGCGTTATTATACAAGCACTTCAACACCTCGATGTACCGATAGTCAAAATGGCATCGCTGGAGTGACTCAAGTACCGCCCATGTTTCCACCGAATCGAAGGCTTTCTCATAGTCCACAAACGCTAAGCATAATGGCAAGTTATACTCTTCGGTCTTCTGTATAACTTGCCGCAGTGTATGGATGTGGTCTATGGTACTATAGCCTCTTCGGAAACCGGCTTGTTCGGGAGGCTGGAAGTCATCAAATCTGTGTTCGAGACGGTTCGTGATAACCCTTGAAAACAGCTTGTAAACATGACTTAGAAGCGTGATGGGTCTGTAGTTCTTCAATAGGCTGTTATCACCTTTTTTGAAGAACAGCACCACATCACCTCTACTCCATGTTTCAGGCGTTTTGCCCTCGGAGAGGACGGAATTAAAGAGTTTCTGGAGGACTTTAAGTACCGGTGTTCCACCCGCTCTCAGAAGCTCTGAAGTGATTCCGTCCTCGCCCGGCGCCTTGTTGTTCTTAAGCTGCTTCAGGGCCATCCTAATCTCGTACAGACTGATGTCCGGGATATCTTCGGTATAATGTCGGGACAGCTCTTGGATCTCCTACCAAGCTGTCAACGGGCTTTGCGACCGAAGTGTATAACTGTCCATAGAACCTCTCGATCTCGCCTAAAACCTCTGCTTTGGTCGACGCTATGCTGCCATCCTCCCGTTTCAGCTTTGTCATCTGGCTTTGCCCAATAGACTTGTCCTTTGCGAACACTTTAGAGCCTTGGTTTCGCTGTATGGTCTCCTTAACACGATTCGTATTAAAGAGACGCAGATCGTGTCGCAAGGACTTAGATATACGTCTATTGAGCTGCCTATATGACTTCGCGTCATCGGAAGACTGCAACTGTAGCAAACGTCGTTCAGCCATGAGGTTTAAGGTTTGCTCGGTCAATTTCTGAGGTCTATCTTTACGACAGGGTCTAAAAAACTTAGACCCTACCGTGCGGACAGTTTCCACTAGCCCGTCGTTGATCTCGTCCACTGACACTTAGTTCTTAAGGCAAGCAAAGCGATTAGAGAGCTCGAGTTGAAAGCTTTCGGGGTTTGAATATGGGGCCGAGTAGGTCGGAGCGTAGACTTCATCAGGCTGGACCTTTCAAGTTTAACATTGATATTCAGCGAGCCTCTTACGATTCGGTGATCGCTACCGGTTTTTACCCTGTTGATCACAGAGACATCACTGAATATCCGTTTCTTGTCGGTCATGAAGAAGTCTATCTCGTTTCTCGTGAAACCATCGGGACTCAGCCAGGTCCATTTCCTGTGAGGCGGCTTCTGGAAGAAAGAGTTCATCATGAAGAGTTCCTCTTTCTCCAGAAAGTCGGCCAGCCTCTGTCCCCTAGGGTTCCGTTGCCCATATCCAAATTGCCCCACTCTCAACTCATCACCGCTTTTCTTGCCGAACTTTGCGTTAAAGTCCCCCATAACAACAGTGAAGTGGGTTTTGGAGCTATGTATGGCCCGACTTACGTCCTCATACATAGTCTCCACTTCATCATCGGAGTGTGACGAGGTCGGTGCGTATACCTGAATGACCTTCAGCGAATATCTTTTGGATATTCTGAGTATTAGGTATACCACCCTGCTCGACACACTGTCGATGGTTATTATGTTGTTTACGAGGGACTTGTGAACGAGAAACCCGACACCACCTTGGGACTGTTGGTCGCCCTCCCGGTAGTATAGCAAGTTACCAGACTTCAGGGTTACGGTGTCCTCCCTCTCCCTACGGACTTCGCATAACCCCATAATGTCCCAGTGTAACTTGCTCAGCTCCTCTTCCAGCTCGCAGACCTTTTCGTCAGTCCTCAATGTGCGTTTGTTGTGTGTTACCAGGGCCAGTCGTCGTGGGGGTGGGTAGCCGGATCTCTTCCGGAGATTCTTAGCACCCCCTGCTCCGCCGTTACCTTGACCGCTACCCGCGCCAGGGATAGCGGAGCTGCCGGGGACTGGGGGCCTGGTTTCTGTGGTTTTCATTATTAGGGGGTTATTTGCCTTAATCGCCACGCTTGGCAGGCGGGTTGGCGATCGCAGTGAGGATGTGCAGTACACGGAGGACGCTGCTGCCCGACCTCCGGTTAGTCCCTTAGTCGCCTCTTACGACACCCACGGGATGATTTGGGGAGCGCAATTCTAAGCCGGCGCCCCACGGCGCCGGCTTAAATTTGTTGAATGTCTGAACTAAAAAGGGTAAAATAAAAACTTAAAAAAAAGTACCGACTTCAAAAACAAATACAAAAAAGTGTAAAATAATTTTCTTTCGGAAGTCGGTGGCAATAGTCAATGACATAAAAATCAAAAGCCACCGACTTCCGAAAGAAAAGTTATTTTACACTTTTTTTTATTTGTTTTTGAAGTCGGTACTTTTAAAAAAAAAGTTTTTTTTAATACTAAGGGTACAACGGCGGTCTTATCGCTAATAGCGATATCTTCCAGACAATTATGATGGACTTGAAGAACTTTAAAAAAAAATGAGGGTAGACAGTGACAACATCAAATAAAAATAATAGATAACCGATAACAATAAATAATAAAATAAAATACACATACATACATAAATATAAATATGTATTATTAGAGAGAAAGGAAATGATAAGACTAAGCTTTTAAAAGAAATGAGTGACTTGGCTTGTCTTACTGATACAAGCAATGAATTCCACAAACGACAGCCTGACCTGTGAAAGAATCATCATAAAAAAATGTGGAATGCGCAGGCATCAAAAGAATCAAATGTATATAATTATGTATATACAACGTGTAACGTTAATAGCGCAAAACCTCTCGTGGAGTAACTCAGCCCATGTTACTGAACAATGTTTGTTCAAAAACTTTTGGAAAAAAAAAATGATTTTTCATACTGATGGGCTCGATCATTTTCTCATTTTGTATGAAAAATCATTTTTTTTTCCAAAAGTTTTAGTAATTGCCGATTTATCAAAATCATCAACTTTTTGGAGAACGTTTGGTCTACTCCTTTTACCTTCAGGTTGCGTTATTTTATGAGTATTTCTGTATTCACGTAATACCCGATATATCGATCTCTCACTCACCCCACATATTTCTGACGTGTGTTTGACAAGATCATGGTTAGTTAAATGTTTATCCTCGAGCTTTGTGTTTTGGACATATTTAAAAATATTAATAGGTAATCATAAGACGTTCTCCGCTGGTGAGAATCGTCTTCTGTCTTTTTGCTGGCGGCGATGTGAACGGTATCGATTCCGAACCTTCTTGAGGTTGGAATATGTTTGGACGACGACGGCGTTTACTGGTTTCACCAGTAGATGTTCCAGCTTCTGGTTCCATGCTTCTTTACAAGCAACAAATGAAGTAACAATAACAACACAGAACACAAAAACAAAACTGTAACAAACTCAACAACGATAACAATAAAAGCAAAGAAATTATAGCACAGACCCAAAGAGATTTAAAAGAACCTATAGAGCAGGCATTGGGAAAATCGTCATACAAAATTATTGATGCCGTGTGTCAGTAGCACAATCTAGCGTTGCATAGCAACGCGACTACTAGACTGAGCGACTTTTTACCTAGTGGTAAAAAGTTTTGGATCACAACTTTCTTTGTGATGTCCCGTCTATTGCTCGTATTTAGTTTAATGTCTTTGCACAGACCGAACGCAAGCGAACTTCCACACGGAATGTTAAATCTAAATGGCAGCTGCTGCCGGGGGTGCTGCACCCCTGACGCGATGACTTCGTAAAACAAAAACGACATAAGATGAAAATTAGCATTTTCTGTGATGAAATAGTTTTTGTAATTTATTTTAAAGAAAATAAGGTGTTTTTACCATCCTGATATCAAAAGAATATCCATACAATATGCACTAACTTTATATTTACTCAGTATTGTATTTGGTATAGGTTAATGCAAAATTAAATGATGCATAATAATATAGGTATTTACTTTTGTTAAATTGTCTCAGTGTGATAAACTTGTGTAAAAACGAAAATACAATATGTATTATAAAAAACATATTTCGTAGGGTACGTTTGCTAGATTTTCTATTATTTTGGGTTGTGCATTGTGTTGTTTTTGTGGTAATTTTTATGTATTACTAGCTTCCGCCCGCGGCTTCGCCCGCGTGGTGTTTTGATAAAAAGTAGCTTATGTTGTTTTTCAGATTTCAGACTATCCATACCCAATTTTGTAACAAACGGCTCAGCAAATTAGCCGTGAAACAAACATTTACACAGTTATAGTAAATTAATTTGAATATTAGGGATTATATTAATGGAACGGTATAGATTTGGGTATAGCATTTGAAAGAAAGAAAGAAAGAAAGAAAATAAGTTTATTTGGCAAGCCATATGCACACAATTACAAAAAGTTAAAGGTTAAAAGAGAGTAGGTATGTTTAAAAAAAATATAAAATATCTGTTTACAGTAGGTTTAAGGTACCTATGTATTCCATTAAGTGGCAGAAAGTACCCAGGAAAATTTATTGGTCCCTTATGTCCAAGAGACACTTACAGGGGCCAGCATCACGTTGTGTACAAAAATATTTTAAAATGACCTAATTTAAAACATTTTTGTACACAACGTTTGCTGTTTTGTTATTATTTGTTAAAATGTGGAGATTGTTTGGACTCGACACTCGCGAGCAGGCCACGTACAGTTGGCCATGCGAAAAACAGTTTTTCTCTAAATGGACACCTGCTACTTTAAGTGTTTGCCCTTGCGCTTTGTTAATCGTCATTGCGAAGGCTGATTTGAGGGGAAACTGGATTCTTTTAAACTGAAAAGGTAAATCTGTAGGGATCATGGGTAGGTATACGGGGAATTAAAACTTCTTCATCTTTAGCTATTCCTGTCATTATCCTAGTCCCAGCTGCGTAATTTGCAATCGGGTCCCGTTGCATAGTCTCGGCGCTTCGAGATTTCTCATTAACAAAACTGGAACCCCAACTTTCAGTCTCAGCTTATGAGACGGCACTCCTGACAGCTCTAAAGAGTTTAGAAACTCTGTAGGATAAGATGTCACCTGTTCACTGTCCATGACAATATCTACTGACAAATATTCGACAACATCGCCTTGCACATGTGACATCATTCGTTCATTGATCTGTCCCACGATTTCATTGGTCGGTGCCAATATTGCCATGATGTTCCTAGGTCCAGTGGTTAAAATTTTGTATACAAAAAGTTTGGCTTCGTAGTTCCCGTTCCGAATCCGTTCCGTTCCGTTCGAATTTCGGGAATTCCGTTTGTAGAATTTCACCCCCACGGTGGTAAAAATTTCAAAATGCTAGAACAAATTGTTATTTATTTCTTATCAAGTTCCTAAATATAAAAATTTTCATGGTTTTATCCCCAGAAATGACAAAATCCCATACAAACTTTCAACCCTTATTTCACCCCCTCACTGGTCGAAATTTCAAAAACGCTAGAACAAATTGTTATTTATTTCTTATCATGTTCCTAAATATAAAGTTTCATGGTTTTATCCCCAGAAATGACAAAATCCCATACAAACTTTCAACCCTTATTTCACCCCCTCACTGGTCGAAATTTCAAAAACGCTAGAACAAATTGTTATTTATTTCTTATCATGTTCCTAAATATAAAGTTTCATGGTTTTATCCCCAGAAATGACAAAATCCCATACAAACTTTCAACCCTTATTTCACCCCCTCACAGGTCGAAATTTCAAAAACGCTAGAACAAATGTTTAAATATATCTTATCAAGTGCTTAAATATAAAGTTTCATGGTTTTATCTTTTAAAATTAAGAAATCCCATACAAACTTTCAACCCCTATTTCAACCTCTTCATCCCCTTTTTCGCAATAAAAGGTAGCCTATGTTCTTTCTCAGGGTCTAAAGATTGTCTTTGCCAAATTTCATCAAAATCGGTTGAGAGGTTTAAGCGGGAAAGCGTAACAGACAGACAGACAGACAGACAGAGTTACTTTCGCATTTATAATATTAGTTTGGATGAGACTCAAGCGATGTCAGTTTTGCGACTGTTTGCGACAGATTTGTACCGGTGAAGAGGAAGTATCGCTAATATTGAGATATCGGGATGAAAGTCGGAGCAATGACCGCTATTGCCATGTTAAATGGCACATACTATAAACCTATACATAAGCAAAGTTAAACATGTTAACGACCATTGTCACGGCACATCACGTTTGAAGAGAATGTTGCAGGTGAAGCTGGAAGACATCCTTTAACTTCAAAGTTCTAAAATAACAGGATTTCCTTGGTAAACGTGCTGCCACACTGCTGTTTAAAAATGTTTACAATCATTTCCTAACATTAGTTTACTTACAATGGGGTTGGCAACGCAAATATATTGTAGATGGCGCCACCATAGAGTAGTCCTAATCCGACCAATAACGTAGGTAGTACTATTTTGAAGTGCCTTTAAGATTTGAACTGATTTGAACCAATGACGGTGCTTGGAACAAGCTATACTAGCGCCATTAGTTCCCCAGTTGCCATCCCATTGTTAAGAATTGTTACATTCGGTGTGAATTGTTACGTTCGGTACTCCTACACCGATGGAAAATGTTTACAAACATTTGTAACATTTATTTAATGCTGTCAAATGTGAATGAATAACCAAGTTTTAGCCCAATATTGTTCAGAAATGTTTAATAACATTGCCTTTCATGACAAAAAAATCTAACATAATGTGATCGTATGTTTCATAACAAATGTTTACTCACGTTTGTATACATTTTTAAAAAGCAGTGTGAGTACACCTTAGCGAACGCATTTTGTAATGACGATCAGTTATTGAGGCATTGACGCATTTTAATTTTAAATGGCACAAAAGTATCACTTTTAATGATAAATTCTAGCAAAGTATTTTGATTTTGATCACTAAAACTAAGGATACAAAACCGTGTTAGGCAGGTATGATTATCCCTTTGCACTGTTTACGACAGTAGGTATTATGTTTTATTATTTAAAGAGTTTTACCATATCAATGTTTGAAGGATAAAAATACAAATCAAAATTATCTTAAATAGTAAAAACCGCAATCATTTAGAGAAACAGACAAGAATCTTAAAGAGTTTGTTTCTTTCTATAGGTACCGTAAAATGGGGTGACTAGGGACGCAAGGGTGAATCGTGACAAAACTTTGAAAGGGATTTTAATGAGATTTTGCCAAGAAGATCTCGAAATAATGAATTATTTTTCAATTAATAATATTGAGTAGTGGTTGTGTTAGTAACCTATATAGTTTTGTCCCGATTGACCCCTGCGTCCCTATTCACCTCGTTTGACTGCAATTACCTAAATGAGTTCGATACAGGTATTTTAATGGGCAAAAATCGAAGTACGTAGACATAAATAATGGAATATTTTTTTCGGACAAAATATATGCCTAACCAAACTAATAACCAAAAGCAGTAGTGGGTGAAGTCAAAATGTGCAAAACAATTATTATCGTATAATAAGTACTTATTTCTCTCTAAGTTGTTGAAACCGATCTTTGTACAAAGATCGGTTTCAACAACTTAGAAAATATTACCTAGCTAACTATGACACATGATGATATCTATACTTTACCAGACATGTTGTGTGTTACAGTAAATCAGCTGAGCAGCATCTTGTCGGTTTTCCTGAAGGTGGGTTAGAATTATATTTTTGGAAAGAATGGAATCATGTTAGGAGCTGAATTTGAGAGAAGTTCGTTGAAAAATCTTACAAATGTCATGTGGCTTTGTGTTATACAAATGTACTCTATGCTTTGTGTCATTTCATAAGTTTTAATCATAGAGTACATTTGTATAGTTTTAATCATGGACTGCACATTATCTGCTTAATATTTACCACACTCTCTAGAAAGAAACAAAACGTATTGTATGACTATCTATCTCATTCCTGTAAGACGTAGCTAAAAATTATCCATGGACCATGGACATTTTTTAATGTCCATGGTCCATGATAGTGGAAAGAAGACAGATAGATGGTCAATGGTCATACTGTTGTTTTTGTCTCTTTTCGACGGTATGGCCAATTTCCATGTATGGTTTGTCCATCCTCTAAGTCTATGGTTTTAATACGTGCAGCATGGTTTTGGCATATTGACACTGGTTTTGTAAGGGTTTTGGCTATGGTCATTAATGGCCAGGTTGATCATTTTTAAGCGAAAAGTGTAAATATTAGACACCATTCGCACGAGCGCTTTTATTTTCGGGCCTGAAAAAGAGCTGAGTTTGATCAAAAAGATCAATTGAACAAGATGTCATTGGCCAGCTGCCCAGCACATAAAGTCAAACACAGTTCGAAAATAAGCGCCGCGCTTTAATAACGCTAACATACGAACAGATACATGGGAATGCATTTTGTTGTATTTCAGCGCTTTTTTAACGACCAAGAAGCGCTCGTGCGGATGTAGTCTTAAGGTGGTCGCACATCGACCAGCATCGGTATGCGTCGCGCCTTTGGTATGCGTCGAATATAAGACCCCACGCGCACGGGCGTTAAAAATACGCCGCGTTGAAACTTCGGCGTTCGGCACTTTTTAAGTGCTGTCGATTTCATTTTTCACGAGCGCTGAAAGGAGATCATTCAGGCTCCATACATTTTTGGGCCTTTTCTGAAAGTGCCGGCCAACGAAAAAAATTGCTACCTATAGGTAGTACTAGTAATTTGGAGCAATAGTTACTATGGCACAAAAGTTGTAGGATTGCTCTCGGCCAAGTTATACAAGTTCGAAGATTCGTAATTCTCATACATTTTTTAATTTCTGAAAGTGCTGAGACTCACCAAATAATGATAAGTATTGCTAGAACTAGCGACCTCAAGTAATTTAACATAACGCCTGTAATCCCTGAGGGGTTGGGCAGAGGAGTACCGAATAAAAATCTGTTTATTTTTTTTGAAAAGTAATAAAAACATTTTAAAATATACAAATCTGCTGGTGGGACCAGCATCGGGAACAGAATCGAGGTTGCCTGTGGTTAGGGGTCTTGGGAGAGGAATCCCCTACCAATACGAGACCGCGAGACGTGATCAGTACTGCTGCTTTTTGAATCAACCCTTTTTTGAGGGAAATAAAATCATCAAATCAGTTATCTCGCTCTGGGCTGAGCTGTAGAGACTGTCAGACTCCTGCTGACTAAAAGTCCACCCTCTTCATTCGGTTGCCCTTTGCGTTCCAGATACTAAGATAGTCGACGAGCCGGTACCCACATTTCATTCATACATTTGTTGTTTTCTTAAAGAGCCTCATAGCTTTTGGAACGCGATACTGTCGGGTTCACAATTAGCGGTGAGACGGGTTTGCCTCACCGTCCAGTCAACGAGACTCAACTGATACTCGTCCTTGACATCCCGTGGAACTTCAAGGAGCATTTCCGACGTTTGGATCAAAAACGGGATCAAGCCGGGGCTGCCTTCAAGCTGTTACTCAACCTTGCGAGGCAAACGCCGCCTTCTAAAGGCTCTACGTGGAAGTGGTACGATTAAAGCCCCTCTACGGGAACCCTGTGTCTATCGTTTCCATAAGAAAGCGAACACACAAGCTAATCGCAACAGGGCATAGTGGCTATTCGGGTGATCCACTCATACACATAGATGCTGGAGGATCTGCTTCCAGATCACACGTTGGCAATCCGGAAAGGAGGCTGCCACTTCTTCTGCAGCAGTAATGACAGCGAAGGAAGAGGCAGAACACGCGAAAGAGGACGCCATCGAAATCTCAAGTCAGTCGCGTACGGCAAGTAATGCGGAGCTAGTTGTCTTATCAAGGATCAGACCCAGGACGACAGCATGTCGTGTTCCACGCGCGTCTAAATAAGCTTTCAGTGGCCCTTATGGAGCCAAACGCCTACCGGCTTGCGGGACTATCTCAGCAGGATAGGTACAGTACCACGGTTGATGATTTTATTACCCGAAAAACGTGGTTGATTCAGAAAGCAGTACTTTTGGTCACGACTCGTATTGTTAGGAGGTTGCTCTCCCAAGAGGCCTACCACAGGCAGCTTCGATTCTGTTCCCGATGCTGGTCCCACCAGCTGATTTGTATATTTTAAAATGTTTTTATTACTTTTTACAAAAAATAAACAGATTATTATTCATTTTTATTCGGTACTCCTCTGCCCAACCCCTCAGGGATTACAGGCGTTATGTTAAATTGCTTGAGGTCGCTAGTTCTAGCAATACTTATCATTACTTGGTGATTCTCGGCAGTTTCAGAAACCAAAAAATGTATGAAAATTACGAATCTTCGAACTTTTATAACTTGGCCGAGAGCAATCCTACAACTTTTGTGCCATAGTAACTATTGCTCCAAATGACTAGTACTACCCATAGGTACCAATTTTTTTCGTTGGCCGGCACTTTCAGAAAAGGCCCAAAAAAAATGATGTCCTTTTCCATTTCAAAATCACTCTAGTCCCGTGTCCGTGGCGTCAACATTCTAGGTACAAACGCCTGTAGGCGTAGCCTGTAGATCAACCCACCCCAATCTGTCAAATTTTACCAATCAAACATTAGCCTTCTTTTATTCTGATAAGATTGAAAATCTATTAAAGATAGTTGACAGACTGAGGTAGGTTGATGTGCCGGGATGGGTGCATCAAAGGGGTTTGTCTCCACGGATCCCGGTATCAGATTGAATTAGCCGCGGATCACGGCGACTTGTTTCCACCGATACCGTGATCCGTTTCCAACACAAAAAATAAAAAAAAATGTAGCCACCGATCACCGATCATCGTGGCTACAAGATATAAATTGTATTATTTTTGGAAACTGATCTCGATGCGCAGCGACAAGAAACAGTAAAATGTTTTTCAAGCCTGTTGTTTTTTTTTCTTGGGTTATCCTCAATCATTATCTATTTATATTATGTGGATGAATGGATAGTTCTGGCAATCGAGTGCAGTCCAACAAGTGCACTACTCTTCCTAAATTCCATCCTTATGACTCCAGTGCTGGATTATTTTACAACCTGATTTGATTTTTATCTAATTTCTCAAATCAAAAGAAGTTATACTTTAAAAAAAATCTTATTATTCGGATACCGTGATCGGTGGCTACATTTTTTTTGTGTTCGAAACGGATCACGGTATCGGTGGAAACAAGTCGCCGTGATCCGTGGCTAATTCAATCTGATACCGGGATCCATGGAGACAAACCCCATCAAAGGTACAGAACCTTTGATGCACCCATCCCATAAAATGGTGGTACATCATTGCATGTGGGAAAAAGGTTTTGTAATAGTACATTATGATATAAGTGCGGTAAGTTGATCATTACAGCAGAGGCGA
Organism: Agrotis clavis; assembly: GCA_954870645.1. Taxonomy (NCBI): domain Eukaryota; kingdom Metazoa; phylum Arthropoda; class Insecta; order Lepidoptera; family Noctuidae; genus Agrotis; species Agrotis clavis. Next base: position 34,321,169 of record OX940917.1, on the reverse strand, counting down.
TATTGGTAGGACGAGCCGTAAGGCGAGTGCTATAAGAAAGCAGAGGCTGAGAGGCTGTAATTATCAAACCGCACGTATGTCATTCGACGTTTTATAACACATTTGTGAGTAAATAAATAAAATCATTACATCGAAAAGGAAAAGCAAGCGGAATAATTTTTACTTTTTCACAAATTAGCGATGCGCGCGCACCAGCATCTTTTGTTTATGGCAAAGGCACAAAAAACAGCCAATATTGCTAATAAAGTAAATTAATTCTTTTGTGGTTTTATTACAGATAAATGGTTGTAATTAATATTGTCAAAATTAATTAAATTAAAGAATAAAATGTTTACTTATTATATTTCATCTCCCAAATTTAATTTTAATAATAAAATGTTGACCGCTTTTCTGACATAAAAACTCTTTGCTAAGATTTAAAAGAGTACCGTTCGTTTTAGACGGAGCATCTTGATAAACCGTGCGATATGCTTTACCATTACCGCACTAGTGCGTTTTACTTTACCATTACGCACTAGTGCGTAATAAGACACATTACGATACTGAAATAGGTGCAGTAAGAAACCTTTTACGAGCAAATGTGTTATAAAAATTTTTTCAACACATTTGCTCGAAAAATGCATTTACGAAGCCTGTATACATTGTTCGAAAGTTAAAAATGACGCACCACACAACGGAGCGTGCGGTAAAATAGGTACTCTCACCTAAGTACCTATTTTACGGCACACCCCGTTGTATAGCACCGTGCGTTTACTTTACGGTTTTTTTTTTAATTTCCATTTAAAAAAAAAGAATTCCACCAAAGAGTTTCACATTATGAGAATAAACAACCTGACTGGTCGAACCTCCTTGGAAGCGCTTTTGCTCAATACGTTGTCTCACTTTAATACTAAAGAGTAAATGAGACGAAAGATGTAGTTCAATTTTTCACCTCGTGCATGTGGCGCCATTTGCAAATTCGCGCCATTTTCATATTAGAAACTTCAAAAATTGTTGCGACTTTCCCACTGTTATATGAACAAAATAATATTATGAGTTCAAGCGAGGAATCTGATATTAATAAGTATGCAATCTAGTTCACCTGATATTTTGAATGAGGCGCAAATTGCAGAAAACGGTTATTTTCATTTGCTGTTAAAAATAGTCAAATGAAAAAGTTTGTTTACTTACATTTGTACTGTTTTCTCGCAAATGTGTTGAAAAACATTGTATGACACACGTGCAGAAATTGGTATTTACAAACTCGTGACTATGGTAAGCCCTCGGCTTCGCTCGGGCTTACATTCGTCTACTCGTTTGTAAAAACCAACTTACCGCACTAGTATCATAAATAACTATTAATCACCAATGGTTTCCTCTTTTCTCAAAACAGCATTTTCTAAGATAAAGTTAAAAGTACGTAGTTTACGAGTATGTGTCGTAGGTTTTTCATCAAATTAAGTTTTTGATCAGACAACGGATGATGTTAAAATAACAACACGATTTTATCATTTCCCTAAACAAATCTAGTGTTTTGATCAAACCCCTAAACTGGTTCAGTGAAATGACAAAATTTCAGAAAATGTCAGAAAATATACATTTTATACTTCTGGGTGATTTAAAAAAAAGTAACCACGAAGGGGATGCGACGTCGACATTTTCTGAAATTTTTGTCATTCCACTGCCCCGGGCAGGGTGGGAGGGACTGTCAGACTTGTACTGACTAAAATCCACGGTTTCCTTCAATAGCCCTTTATGTTCCGGGGTCACGGTAATGAGATAAGTCCCGCGACCCCAGCAGGCTTTGGCCCTCTAGAGGGGGGCCCCGTCATTACGCTCTTTGAGGCGCGCGTGGAACACAACGCGCCGTCGACCCGGGCATGGTCCATGGTCGGACAGCGAGTTGCCCTTTACTCGCCGCCCGCATGCCCGCGCCTACGGTGGCGGTGGCCGGAAATCGTCTTGCGACGTCGGTCACCGTGGGCGTCCACCACTGCGGGTGGGGTGGAGGGAGGACATTGTCTTCTCCCTCACGCGCCCCGCTCCCTCCTTCGCGAGCATGACTGCTTCGCAGAAGGAGGCGACCGCTTCCCACTCCGTCTCTCCCCGCAGCATGGCCTCGACCAATGCCGGGCGCGAGAGGTCTTCGCCTATCGCCTCCGTGAGGACACGGCGGTGCTCTGCCCAAGCGGGGCAGTCCTGCACCGTATGCTCCACCGTGTCCTTCGGGTCCTCCGGGCGATCTTCGCAGTGGTGAACCCCGGGCATGTCTTCCCTCCCTATCCGACACAGGTACCTCCCGAAACTTCCGTGTCCGGTGAGGACCTGCGTCATGCAGTAGATCATGACGCCGTGACGCCTATCCAGCCACTCCTCAAAGAGGGGTCTTACCGCCGCGAATGCGGCGTGCCCATGATACTTAATTTAGGAGATAGCATTGTTAGAACATAGGCTTGCACAATTAAGAGGATCGTCTACCGAGCGCTCGTCCATACTTCTGAGTGAGTTCTTTTAGGTCGTAGGTCACTAAGGCGCAATTTTACGAATTTTGACCTCTAAGGGCCGAAACTGCGTTAAGCGGATGCCGGCGCGGTTCTATACAAAAGTGCTCCGTCGCGGGCGTCTGTCGCGGGGAGATGCGCCCCACATCCACGCAACGGGGCCCGCATCCGTGCGACGGACGCCTGCGCGGTGTCACGCGCGGTGCCCGCCAGCGGTAACACGCACGGGCTTTTTCAGTCAATAAGGGTGCTTGTACACGGTGCATGTAACTGGAGCAAGTAAAGATGCGGGTTCCCCGCGCGAGTAACATGCGCAAGCTACTTGATCAAGTTACTCGCTTGTACTTTTTTTTTTTTTTTTTTTTTTTTAGGTGGTAAAATCATCAAATGAGTCCTCCCGCCCTGGGTGGGGCGGAAGGGACTGTCAGACTCTTACTGACTAAAATCCACCCGTGTTCCTTCGGAAGCCCTTTACGTTCCGGGGCCACGGTATCCTGGGTTAAGAAAAAACCCGTGACCCCAGCAGGCATTTGGCGCGAACACGACGCGCCACCGACCCGGGCTTGGTCCTTGGTCGGACGGCGAGCTACCCATTACTCACCGTCCGCAAGCCCGCTCCGCCGCTGTGCCCTCTGCTATTCAGAGGGACACGCGTTGGAGCGTCCACCTGACAGGCTATTTGCATACGGGCAAAGAGACCCCTTAGGCACACAGTGCCTAAGGAAGAGTTTTTGCCCGCATCCCAGGGTGCACCGGCCCGAAAAACTGGTCTTCCCCCCGGACGTATCCGAGAGGGAACTCCAGTCCACGGGCGCACGTGGAGGTTTCCTGTCTTAGCACCCCTACTCGCTTGTACTTGTACATGTTTTAAATGACTGGAGCAAGTAAAGACGCGGGCTACTTGCGCAAGCTGTATGTAACAAGTTATTTGTTCTGCCGTATGTCTGAACATGCGCGAGGCGCGGGTGACTCGCTTAGGTATGTACCTAAGCGAGTCACCCGCGCCTCGCGCATGCTCAAGTCGTTGGACCCGCACGTTTTTTAATGGGTGCCTGTACACGGTGCATGTAGCTTGAGCATGTTGAGGCACTTGCGTTGCGCGGGTTACATGCACCGTGTACAAGCAGCCTAACGCTATAGTCCGATCAACGAGGATTTTTTTGTACGAAGACTTTCGAAAAATTCCTCCGATGCTGAAATTTGGAATATGATGAGAGTAGGTGATACAGATTATAGATGCACAATAATCCAAAATTTTTTTAGCCGAGAAGTTCCTGTAAAGTACTCTGCGAAAAATTCCTCAGTCTCAAATTCTTTTTGTAGGTATTTGTTTAAATGAAATAATAGGAAAAATAAAAAAAAGAATAACTTAGAATAGGAAAGTATAAACATCCAACAAATGTTCGATTTCAGTGTCACTCCAAATCAACTTTCTACTCGCGCTCTAACTTGAAATTGAAATAAAAATCTTCAAATTGAACTAGCGACACTGCGTAAATCGGTCTCCGCGACGGGGACCGTCGCATACCCACGGAGCCAAGCCACGTGTCCACGCGCGGGACCCCGCGCATGACCACGCGCGTGACCACGCGCGTGGACACGCGACGACGGTTGCCTGTCGCGTTCGCCCGCTTAACGTAGTTTCAGGCCTAAGGGGTTGTCTTTGGTGTTGATAGCGGTTTGTGTGAAACTTTGTTACTACAAGTGCTAGGAGTCTAAATTTTTGCGTAGGGTTTCTTTTCAAGACGTAAGTGATACCTGTGTTATTTTTAATTTAATGATTTTCCTTTTTTCTGAATTGTCTTTGTTTTAAATTTTACTATGGACACTTTTAGCTTGCTACATCGTTCTCACATTATGTACCATCTAAGAATGAATAATTTAACAATAATTCTGTAATAATTTTGGCGATCTGAAAAGAGAATCCATTTCTTGCCCGTTCTTCTCCACAGAGATCTATAACTTCTTGGAATGGGCATCTACGGTACTTTCACAGTTTTTATGTCTTGTGACTAGGACTGTAGCCCCATAATTTTGTAGTGTTTAATAATATTTTCACCTCACCCGCTCGGAAAGATTCTATTTCTCATTCAAAATCTGAGCGCAAAACTCCATTTTGTGCTCTAGAGCACAAAGTGTTGTTTAAAATTCGAACACGTCTTGTATTCAATTGTTTTCTACTTTTCTACACTGGCAGGCGAGCCGCCCCCACTGCATTTCCTCGCTGTGTGAGGTGAAAAGTTGTGTGTTGCACTCGGCAGCAAAGTTTTACTGCGTCTCGTACCTTTGAAAACTTCGCATCGCTCAGGATTCTATATTTGAACCGCTCGTTTCTCTCGCGGTTCAATCTTAGAATCCTTCGCTCGCTCAGTTTTCAATTCAAGTACTCGCGCCAAAAATCAACTTTGCAGCCTTGCATAACAAATAACTATTTATTTGTCTTTGACAATTCAAAAGTGCCTGTAACTGGCTTATTTGAAATAAATGCTTTGATTTTGATTTTGAGACGGGATTTTGCAAAATTCGAGTTCTAAGGGGTTGTTTTTAGGCTTGAGAGTTTCGACCTTTTTGAAAGAGTGTAGATTTTTTTTTAAATTACTTACCGCCCTAGGGCTTTTCTAGCTTCATCATTACCCTAGAGCGCTAATTGGTTACCTACAAGCCCTATTTAGGGGTAATAAGGACCTACTTACCGAATATGAGAGATGTACTCGTAAAGATTATTATTAGAATTGGATTTATCCGAGCTTGAAGTTAAACGACAGTGAAAGAATAAAAAGATGTAAAAAAAATAACAAACACAAAATTGTTTCTTAATCTTGTTTAATTACGAATCGTTATTTCCCGAAATAATCTAGTCTATTTCAAAAATACACAAACATTTCATAAGACTGTTGAAACTATTACCGAACTGAGGTTAAATATTTACGATCAAGTCACTTATTGGCTATTTTTTGAATGTTTAGTACTTGTTATGTTCGTTTCCTGAATCATATCGAAGCAACAGATTCCGGTTAAACCCTTGGAACCAGAACCTTTGCCTCCTATAGAAAACTTGATTCCTCCAGAGGGGATCTCATCATCAGGCTTAGGTTCAAGCTCAGGTTCGGCGGGAGCTCCACCCGAACGACGAACATCGCTAGTGGACTGGCCGGGTGGACATTCGCATTTTACTTTATCTTTTTTTTTATTATCCTTGGCTTTATCCTCATCTTCGTCACACGGACAATCTTGGGGCAAAGGACAGAACTCCTTTATAAAATCAGGGTTAAAAGTGACATAGTATCTAACGGCGTCTTCTATTGTAAAATCCTGCTCAGGCTGTGGCAGCACTTTTTTCTTTTTTATGGTAAATCCTGACTGTGTTTGCGTCATATCTGATTTCTGCCTTAAAATATGCTTTTCATCAACCCATTGGTAACTGTTGTAATGATTCACATAAGCTTCTAGTTCGGCTTCCAATTCGGCGTCGTATTCATCTAAGTATCCGGACTTAGATTCGGGTTCCCAGGGAGGACATTCACAAATTACATTTTTATTCTTTTTTCCATTTTTGCCAGAACTGGAACAGGCACAGCTATTACTTTTCTTTCTTGTTTTGGAGTATCTGCCAGCTTGACAAGAAGTTCCACCTGGTTCCATTTGACATACTCCACTAGCTAGATCTAGCTTTTCTGACCCCGGAACGGCTTTTATCATGGAATCATCGCAACAACAGCACTGACAGCCCATCGACCTGGTACCTATCTTTGGTCCAAATGTTGTCATAGACACGGGCGGTGGATACTGTTCGCATGGACACAAAGATCCAATATTAACCGTTCGTTCTTTACCACTGCATGCACATTTAACCTTCTCATTGAAATTCTGAATGCGATAATTTTGTCCACACATATCTTCGTCGTAACCTGAAAATGGTAACATTGCATTCGTGACGGCGCCAAATGCTTGCAATAGTTACATCAGCGTGTGTCAAGAACGTGTTCTCGTGTTACGCGGTATCCTAGCTAAGGGAAATAACGCGATCGCAAAGCAAAACGGTGCGATTCAAAGCGGTGTGACGCGGTGTTCTCTTTTTTATTGCGTGTGCGAGATCTTACTGCTTCATCCTCCACAAAAGACAAAAGCACGCACAGCAAGAGTTTGCGCAATATCTAATCTAATGATCGCATCCGCTTGTAAGACGCTGCCGTTACCGGGAAATACTGAACATGAGTTCGGTTTAAACGTAGGTGCTGAGTTTCAACCTGCTGGGGTCACAGACTACTGAACACCGTGACCCCGGAACGTAAAGGGCTATTGAAGGACAACAAGTCCCTTCCGCCCTGCTCTGGGTGGAAGGGACGCAAAAAAAAGTTACTGAGAGTCATTGTGAATTTAAGGTATAGAACCCATCGCCCGGAGGACACAGTAGAGCATAGGGTGCAAGATTGCCCCGCTTGGGCAGAGCACCGACGTGTCCTCACGGCGGCGATAGGTCGAGACCTCTCGCGCCCGGCATTGGACGCGGCCATGCTGCGGGGCGAGACGGAGGGGGAAGCGGTCGCAACCTTCTGCGAAACAGTCATGCTCGCGAAGGAGGAGGCGGGCCGCGTGAGGGAGAGGACACTGTCCTCCCTCCGCCCCACCCGCGGTGGTGGACGCCCACGGCGTCGGACGTCGCAAGACGATCTCCGGCCACCGTAGGTGCGGACATGCGGGCAGCGAGTAAAGGGCAACTCGCTGTCCGACCATGGACCATGCCCAGGTCGACGGCGCGTTGTGTTCCACGCACGCCTCAAAGAGCGTCAGCATAATGACGGGGTACCCTGACAGAGGGCCAAAGCCTGCCGGGGTCGCGGGACTTATCTCATTACCGTGACCCCGGAACATAAAGGGCTATAATTGAAGGACACCGTGGATTTTAGTCAGTTCGAGTCTGACAGTCCGGACTCATTTGATAATTTTACCACGCTAAAAAAAAGGTTAGATAGAACTCAAGATAGGTTAAGAAGTTCATACTTACCTTTAGAATTATTATCAATACAATTATTGGGACCCCCTTTGATTGACCTTTCGTACCCCTGTTCAGGAGCAGCATGTTTATTATTCGAGTATTTTAGATTAGATTTAAGTTGCTTGGTTGAGGTTTCTTGTTTATCCGCAGCTCCACCACATCCTGTCGACTTGAAATTTCCTTCTTTTCTTCTAAGTACAAGTTCGAACATTTCTTTAATTTTTTCTGGACTGCACTGACATGGCTCTGTTTGCTTCTCATCTTTGGTTTCCCGGTCAAATTCGGCCGTTAATTTGGCGTGTGAGTAATTTGGTTCACAAAAAGGTGTTAAAATGGGTGTGTCACGACAAGGACCTTCAACATCAGACGGAAGACAGCCAGGATGTCCAAGACATGGAGGTATAACACACGGAGTTATTGTTGTTGGGCCTCTTTTGTTGGTCAATAAAGATGCTTGCTGAATCACGTTCACTTTGGGTAACCGGCGGCGGTAGCCGTCGCCATTGTGGCCTAGAAAAATGATTAATAGAAATTATTTTTTTATTCAAAGAGGCATTTGGCAGAATAATATTGTAAGCCGTGTTTCCACTTAGCCTAGTTTCTTCAAATTTTGTATTTTTAGGTGCATGGTGGGTTATTACTACGAGATTGACTATTTTAAAACAGACAAAAAAAAACTTAAGTCGCCTATATAATATAAAAAAAAAAATATATACTAGTAATGTACTTATATCAACCGTAAATTCGCAAAGCATGATGTATCTCAGATTTTTTATTATATTGTTTGGAACTTTGGACCCATTAGTGCTATGTCCCAAGTTAGCAACTCACAAAAAGTTGCGATTTTTTTTTAATGAAAAACTGCGTGTTTTTCAGATTCTGCTCAATATTATTTCCTCATCGAAAACTAAACTCAAGCGTTTGTAAGAATTTATTTCGTTTGCGGCAAATTAGAAGAAGAAGAAGAAAGAAAGAAGAAATAACATTTATTGGTTCAAACGCAGGGCATAGCACAATAATGAGAGACAAATTATAATGAACAAGTGATAAGCAATAAAATAAAAATAACCTAAAACTATTTGGTACAAATATTTGTTTGCCCCGCGGCTGCTCCAAACAGGCCCAGTTCAGCATTAATGTCAGGCAACAAGTGCCTGACTCTGGTTTTCAACTGGACCTGTATTAAGCCCAACTGGAACTCCATAGGTCAACTGGATACCGAATTACAGCCCAGCTCAGCTTCTACGAGAGACGCCCAGGGCAGCCGGCCATCGAAAGCGCGGGCATGTGGACGGCAAGTAAAACAGCGCGTCATGTGGCTCCAGCGCCTCAATGACCCGTCAGCAATCTGACGGGGCCTCCGTAGAGGGCCAAACGCGAGGAGTTCGCGGGACTATCTATACAGGTAACAATGACCCCGGAACGTTATGGAAAATAGAAGGAATACAAGTCTTCCGATCCAACCAGCACGCGTAGCATGGCGCCGTAGAAACGGGTTTTGTCGACGCGAGAATAGACAAAATGACAGAACGTAAAAGATTTTTATCGATTTGAGCATAGCAATGTTTAAAATATAGAAGAAATATGTCTCTTTTCTTTATTAGGGTGCTAATCGTGTCATACCTGAGCAAAAAATAGTCGATTTGTATAGAAATAACGACGAAAATAACGTCTTTTCTTGGTAGAATAGAAATAGAATAGCCATGCTACGCGTGCTGGGCGGACTTTTTAGATGATTTTGAAAGGGACAGCGTCATCAGTAAATAACTTAGCTAGTTCGTACCTTCATTTAAAAGAAGAGGCGCAACCTGCTCAGGAACCACATTTGCTATACATTCGTTTTCAGCTCTATGATTATAGATTTTATTTAGTTTTAGATCACAACAACACGGCCTGTCCGAAGTGGTGTCAGTGCTAACGCCATGATTCAGTACAATATTTTCGATGGGGGTAGTAATTTGGCAAAGTTTATTTTTTCTTTTATCATTTGCTTCGGCTTTTGGTGAATAGATATTTGGTAGCTTTTGGTGGAACATGGTTTCTTTGTTTTTATAAGATTTCACCGTCTCTTCCATGCAATATTGTTTGCCTTTTGAAGATATTTTCAAGCCGTGCGTGCTAGATAAAATTCTTCTGGTTGATATTTCTGTAAATTAATAATTACGATATTTGTAAGGAAGATTTTATTGTACGACGACATTCTATTGTATTGTCGATATACGTGTAAACGTTAAATGCGCAAAACCTCTCGTGGGGTAACTCAGCCCATGTTACTGAACAATGTTTGTTCTAAGACTTTGGAAAATTCACAAAAAAAAAATATTTTTCATACTGATGGGTCCGATCAATTTCTCATTTTGTATGAAAAACGTTAAATGCGCAAAAGAGGTTTTGCGCATTTAACGTTCACGTTGTATATACATATAGGGTGACTGGTATTAGTGTACGATACTTAAACACGTGATTGTGCTCATGATAACCAACAACTTTTACTATGGGCACAAACCTGAAAACGCGAAAAAAAAATCAGCTTTTCAGTACATTTATGTTTGCTGAATGTACTGAACAGCTGATATTTTTTTCACGATTTCGGCTTTGCTCCCATAATAAAAATTGTTTGTTATCGTGAGCACAATCACGTGTTTAAGTATCGTACACTAATTGCTAGTTACCCTATATACTCGTCAAAACAAAATAAGGGCCACTTATTAATTTGCACTTTAAGCAAGTATTACTCCTATTCTGCGTACATAATACATAGTAAGTATCTTGTTATGGTTTCTTTCAAGTGTTAATATTGTTTCTAGTGACTAACTGGAAAGTTATAACTTTTTTTTTTTAATTCGATATTTGAGATTACTTAGAATTTACGGTTGGTGATTTTTGATTTTCAAACTTCAAACAGATTTTTCTTTGTCTTATACAGTAAGCAGCCTATAACGATGTTTCAATCTCATAATGCCATGTATTCGGAGACAATCATGTTGACGCAAAAACAGCCACTTGGGGTGTCACCTTAACCCAGGGGGGGCATAGCCAGAAGATGTAGCTTTAATAGTGGAATATTCCCAATCAGCGGTTCAAAAAGCAGGATCATGGTCGAGCGAACACGACGCGACTAACAGTGCACACATTCGCTGACGCTCGAATAATGGTCGAGCGACGCGACTAACAGTGCACACATTCGCTGACGCTCGAATTACGATGTTGCAGTGGTCACTCATGATTTTTACCTGAGTTTTATTGAGCATTTATGAGATGAGTTAAAGATGAGTGAAAAAGAAAGTAAAATTCCCATCAACACGCAGCTGGATCTCATAAATTGTCTGAAAACTTGCTGGTAGAGGATCCCAAAAGAAAATGTGTTCCGTATTTAATCCAGACCAGTCCACCTCCAATAAAATAACACAAAGTTAAAAATAAAACAGAAGCTTTAAAGAACACTTTGGAACATAGAAGTCGTTATTTCTTCGATTTATTTTTTATTTTAACTGTTTATTCAAATACAAACTTAATTTTTGTGGATTTACATCTATAATCGTTAATACTAATCAGATAAAGTCATTATAACTAATAACATTAAACATTTATTATATTGATAAAAATCAGGTGGCCCTTATTTTGTTTTAAGTAGTATATTTATACACATATTATATGTCGGAGCCACCGGTATTATTCCGTCAGATTCAGGCATCATGTGGGCAGAGTTTGGGTCTCGTGCAATGAAAATACACTGGGTGCGGTTCACTTGGTTATTTTAATTTTAAATCACAAATTAAATCAAACACAATTTAATTTAATCACTCACTACACTTATACTGGGCACAACGAATCGAGTACAGTTTCGGGATGTCTTCACACTGCTGCGGTCAGGCACTGAATGCGCTCCTCGCCGCCCCGATGAAACATCACGACTCTGTATAAGCGCGCGCAGACCACGTGATACTCAAAATGGCGCGCTTACGATTCGTTTGCTGTCCGTATTATTGACCGGATCCGACACGGCCATCCTGCGATTAACACGTCCTCGTGTGATCTTCTTCTTCTTCAGCCTCTTTCTACCATCTTGATGTAGGCCTCCTTCAACTCTTTTCACTCGTCCTCGTGTAATAATCACTCTGAAACACAAAATAGTCCACGACAGAATACTGTTCCACTCGGTCATTCCTGACCAAACTCTATATTCAGTTCTTTGGTTAAAATAAGGAAATTTCAACTCTACTGTACCATTAAAACCAATACTCTTTAACTAAACAAACAAAAACAATTATACTCTTTAACTAAACAAACATTGGGAATAGCCAATTGAAAATACATCAATCACTACCCTAGGCCACTAACAACCACCCCGGGCCACCAACAACTACCCCGGGCCATGTACCACAGTCGTTCGAATCTACTTTCACAACTCTATTGCAAAAAACTACCGATTTTCCAGTGACCTTCAACTTTCGAGTAAAACTTCTAACGCCACGGCTCTCTAGCCGACCAGCAATCACATTGCTTTCACACATCCAATGCATGGATCAGAACTTCTGTGCGCATCCACCACGTGGATCGCCCGAGTGCATCACCCGCTGACTACACACTATGGTCTCTCAAGACCCCGACCTCCGCCAGAGCCACCCGCGCACCGCGCTTCCATGGACACCGGGATGTCAATAAGATACGGATTACGGCTACGAAATGGCTACTGGTACAGTCGAAAACAAGACGGCCAATAGACCGTTTTACTCGACCTCTCACCACAACTTAATCAGAATCTATGGTAACTTCGACTGGTACATGACCCGTTGGAATGTTTGTAGGTACACTTAGAATTCAAGGGTTTCAATGTGTAACGGTCACCATCTCAAAATCTTTATCACTCTAAACAGACCCTTAAACTTTGGATCTAATTAAGACTGATCGGAAATCCCAGAGCATTCAAGTACCTTTGCAATTGTATTATCACAATGCAGCAATATTGTAATCAAAACAGCAGGAATCAAATTCGTGGCCTGTGGCTAACACTAGCCCCACTAACAAACCTCTGTTTGTTTCACACCGTTCACCATGAACGTACAATACACGACCTCCGCCAGTGCCATCCGCACACCGCGCTTCCATGGACACCGGGATGTCAATAAGATACGGATTACGGCTACGAAATAGCTACTGGTACGGTCCGACCAGCCGACCTAAGATTCCACACTATCATTCAAATCAACATCTCTACTTCAAAATGGTACTTGAACCTCAGGCATTCCCCCCAAATCCACAGCACTTAACCAGCACTATGCATCACTACTTACGAAGTAGTGTAAAGGTACAATTCCGAGACGGGCCGCAGACCGCAAACTGCAACAGCAAACTGCAAGCGACAACACTTGTTTCTATGAACATCTATGAAATTGATTCCAAGCGCGGCAACACTGCTGCCTGCAGACGCAACGCGCAGCGTGCGGCCGCGGCGCGCAGCGACCGCAGACTGCAGCGCAAGTCGTGTCGCGAACCGCAGAGACTTCACACGTATAATGTCGACTTTTTCGGATGACGATGAATAAAAACTTATTAACATTGTAGCTGGTCATCCAGTTCTTAATAGAATAACTTCCTTCTTTGGTTCGACTTTAAAAAAAAAGATTAGGTGCTTTTCTTTTTCTTTTGGCATATAATAACAACAAGTCATCATCATCTTCCTCTTCTAGTAAAAGACACATTAGTACACTATCGGTAGCGTTATCTAACATTCTGTCTCGCATGAAGCTATTGGAACAACTGAGGCACGGTTCTGTGCATTGTGCAGCCACGGCATGCAGCCGCAGTTGGAATAGCGACCGCAGGCAGCATTGCGGTAACCGCAGCCGGTAGCCACAGTGTCGCCTGCGGTTGCAGTCTGCGGCCCGTCTCGGAATTGTACCTTAAATCACTGAAGTACTTAACCAGTTCTTAACATTGTAGCGCTTAACCAGCGTTACAAATCCTATCACGTAAACAGTAATAATAAAAAAAGCTTAACCAGCGATATTAACTCACTAACGCTTAACCAGCGATAGTCAACATAAAGAACACAAGGCACCAGAGGCGTAAGTAAAAATGAAACGATTCACCTGTGTTGTAACGTGTCTGATGGTGGTTGCACGATGCAGACATCGACGCGTCGCGCCGCGCCTTGGACTTGTCCGTTGCCACTGCCGCCACTAATGCTCGTACAGCGCACGGCTATGTGACCTGGCTTGCCACATTTGAAGCACACCAAGGTCTTCGATGCCGGCTGCTGCGTCACTTGACTTGATGCTGTAGGTCTTCCCTTCGTATCCATCGCCTTACTTCTGCACTCAATACGCTTATGGGCGTTTTAGCACAGTTATAACACTTAATTGACGTTATTTTTCCTCGCTTGGTGTCACTTGTTTTCGATGATTCACAGATAGTGTTCATTTTTCGCAACAGATATGAAACGACTGGCGAACGTGGGTAATGTTTCTTTATCACTTGGTTTTTCACCACTCATTTTTTTTTAATGAGGGTACCCGCCTTTGCGAAATAAATCTTGTCGTAAAAAGTACCTTAAATTCCTTTGTAGGCTATTTGAGATAGCCAGGTTGATGCTTCACCTTTAGCGCCTTGCTCAGCGTCAAAATAAGCTGGCATCCCTCCACTGCACTCCCGTTAAAACAAAAGTCGGTGGTGGCGCACCACGACCGCGCATCGGAATCCGGTTTTTTTGGGGTCGAATTCCGGCAATAAAAACTTGTTTTTCACTGGCTGCGTTTTCAAAGTTTGCTGGTTTTGCATTTCAAAAAGTAACTAACTTCCACTGATTGTTATTGTCACTGTTCCCGCGTGTAATTTCATTAGCACGATTTGATCCCACTTCTGATGTCGGAGCCACCGGTATTATTCCGTCAGATTCAGGCATCATGTGGGCAGAGTTTGGGTCTCGTGCAATGAAAATACACTGGGTGCGGTTCACTTGGTTATTTTAATTTTAAATCACAAATTAAATCAAACACAATTTAATTTAATCACTCACTACACTTATACTGGGCACAACGAATCGAGTACAGTTTCGGGATGTCTTCACACTGCTGCGGTCAGGCACTGAATGCGCTCCTCGCCGCCCCGATGAAACATCACGACTCTGTATAAGCGCGCGCAGATCACGTGATACTCAAAATGGCGCGCTTACGATTTGTTTGCTGTCCGTATTATTGACCGGATCCGACATATATTTATTTTAATTTACAATATTTTTTATATTTATTTTTTAATCACTATCACTACATAGTATAAAACAAAGTCGCTTTCTCTGTCCCTATGTCCCTTTGTATGCTTAAATCTTTGAAACTACGCAACGGATTTTGATGCGGTTTTTTTTAATAGATAGAGTGATTCAAGAGGAAGGTTTATATGTATAATAACATCCATTAAATAGTGGAGAAGTACTGTTATTTTTGAGGTTTCTAATGTGATGCCGTAAAAATATACATTTTTTCCGCTTACATTGCAAACGCAGGCTGAACCCTACGAGTTTTATCAAAATAATGTACTAAGTATTGTACACATTGAAAAGGTCTACAGAAAAGTCCGTGATGGTATATGTCTATCTCTTATGGATAACCCACAATAACTTTTTTTTGTCATTTACTTTTTACGACAAATAATGGCTAATTTTCGAAGCGATTTTAACCAATACAGCATTAATCCTTAACCAATTAAATACCTTGAATACATTGTTCATTTAATATAGATCTATATGGCCCTTTACACCGTATGATTTAAGTGAATATTTTCGAAGATATTACAGATTTAAAAATTGCGGGACGTAGCGTTTGCGGCGGTACCGGCCGGCCGCCCGGTGCGGCAAGAGCGTGTTATAAGACAATATCTTGGTTTAAAGAAAGAGCGATTCTGTCACCAACTAACGAACAAGCAGATAATAGTTATTTGTTATGCAAGGCTGCAAAGTTGATTTTTGGCGCGAGTACTTGAATTGAAAACTGAGCGAGCGAAGGATTCTAAGATTGAACCGCGAGAGAAACGAGCGGTTCAAATATAGAATCCTGAGCGATGCGAAGTTTTCAAAGGTACGGGACGCAGAAAAACTTTGCTGCCGAGTGCAACACGCAACTTTTCACCTCACACAGCGAGGAAATGAAGTGGAGGCATTGACCTATACAGGGGGCGGCTCGCCAGGCAGTGTAGAAAACAATTGAATACAAGACGTGTTCGAATTTTAAACAACACTTTGTGCTCTAGAGCACAAAATGGAGTTTTGCGCTCAGATTTTGAATGAGAAATAGAA
The DNA here is from genome assembly GCA_954870645.1 of Agrotis clavis. Classification (NCBI taxonomy): domain Eukaryota; kingdom Metazoa; phylum Arthropoda; class Insecta; order Lepidoptera; family Noctuidae; genus Agrotis; species Agrotis clavis. Next base: position 34,305,403 of record OX940917.1, on the reverse strand, counting down.
TCTTTCCGAGCGTGTGAAAGTAAATAACTTGATTCTTTCAATGATTGATGCGCCGACGAAAATATAATACTCGGTCGATACTGTTCTCGATTTGGAAGAAGCTGTTCATTTTCCTACAGAATTTCTAAACTCTTTGAACCCGCCTGGACTCCCTCCTCATAAAATGGTGTTGAAAGTAGGTTGTCCTGTTATTTTATTAAGAAACCTGAATCCATCTAAACTTTGCGATGGCACGCGTTTGCTGGTAAAATCATTGAAAACTTTCATAATAGAGTGCACAACACTCACAGGATTTGGTATCGGAGAAGATGTATTGATTCCCCGAATCCCTCTGATACCATCGGATTTACCCTTCCAATTTAAACGTTTATATGTAGTTTCCGGTAAAGACATCTTTTGCAATGACCATTAATAAATCGCATGGTCAAACCTTCAACGTTGCAGGCTGATTTGAGCGTTGACTGTTTTTCACATGGACAACTGTATATCGCTCTTTCAAGAGTGACCTCCAGAGAAAACATATTTGTATTGTCTAATAACAAGAAAGCTGTGAACGTTGTTGATAAAGACATTCTGTAATATGTTGTAAAAATTAAATAAATAGTTAAAAATGTAAAAAGTAAATAAGTAAAAATGTAGTGTATGAATTTAGATATTCCAAAGATAGCAGGAAATCTTCATGGTATAGGGAAAGGGGGATTGTTTTACTCCAAATTTAACGCGTGCGGGCCACGGGCAGTAATGAATAAATCAAAACTACTGGATCGATTTTAATCAAATAGACTATATTATATTTTATACCCATGCGAAGCCGGAACGGGCCGCTATGTTTTTATATACAACGTTCACAGTTTTTCTGTAGTGTATTTAGTATCAGCATTGCACCCGTGCGAAGCCGGGGCGGGTCGCTAGTTTACAATATAGCTCTACAGCTACTTTTATTGGAAAAGTGTTTCAAGTAAGCTGAAAACTTGTCCAATACTTATGAAGCCCAGAACGCGACAATAGGAAAGCGTTTACTTCGTAATGCTATTTAAAATCTGCGATTCCAATGTATTCATATGAATTTTCGAAGAACACATTTGCAGGCTCCCTTTAGGGGGTCGGATCAAGAACATGGTTCAGAAGTTAGTTAGTTCTCCTCAATACAGCTCACATTTTGACAACGTTCCTATCGTCAGAGCCCTAACCACACCGGTAGATTAAACCCTGCTCCCGACACCGGTATAATTTTGATATAATCAAAAGAAAAGAAAAACCTTTATTATACATCATGTATAAAGACGAATAAACGAAAAAATAAATAAAAAGTTCATTTCCTAATAAAGTATGCCTGTAGCTAAATAAGGTTAATGTAACGTTTTAGCTTCAGGCAAACGATTACTCTTTCCCACTTCAAAACTTCACTCTGTATGTACATAACAGTGTGTTTGGTTTCGAACTACTGATACTTGAAGGGGATATTATAGACTCAGGTATAATATCCCCTTTAAGTATCGGTAGTTCGAAACCAAACACACTGTATAATAAAAGCAAAACGTCACTCACTCATAGGACACGAAATCTCGGAAACTACCAGTGCCAGGGGTAAAAAATTTTGCATAGGGGTTTTTAGGACGTAGGTAAGTGCTCGTTAAGGGATTTTGCGAAATTCCACACCTAAGGGATTGTTTTTGGGGATGATACTCGTAGGTTGCCTGAAACTTTGTTACCACAAGTCTAGAAGTTTTAGTGTGTATTCCCACGTACCACAACCACACTACGTCGCAGCGACAAAACGTGGTCAAGCTGTGGTTACGTGTGAATAGTGTCGCAAAATGTCGATGTTGTTGCGTTGTCGCTGTCGTTGCGATGTGGTAACCACGTGGTCATGTGCAGTTATACTCCGGCTTTCGTAGAGGAAACACGGTTTGACTGAACGTAGTCATGGAGGAAAGATTGTTGTTGCGATGTGGCCGCGGTGCCGCCGCGGTGGTGGCGTTGCCGTCGCAATGTCGTTGCGATGTGGTCGTATTACACAGGTGGTCGATAACAACGGCAAAATGTGGTACGTGTAAATTGTAATATTCATTTTCAATACAAAATATACGCCCGACCACATGGCGTCGTTGTGGTGTTGTGGCTGTGGTGTGGTTGTGGTACGTGTGAATTGACCCTTAAATTTAGCATGCGGGTTCTTTTTAGAACGTACGCGCTACCTAAGACGGGGTTTTGCGAAATTCGACCCCTCGGGGGTTGTTTTTGGTGTTGATAGTTTGTATGAAATTTTCGTTACTACAAGTGCTAAGAGTCTAAATTTTGCATGGGGTTTCTTTAAGGACGTTGGTGCTCACTAAGACGGGATGTAGCAAAATTGACGCCTAAATGGGTATTTTTGGAGTCGATAGTTTGTACCTATGTATGAAACTTCATTACTACGACTGCTAGGAGTTTCAAATGTTAAGGACGTAGGTGCTACACCAGAAGGGATTTTGGATAAATCAACCCCTAAAGGGTTGGTTTTTGGTGTTGGTATTTGTAAATATAAAACGACAAATGCTGGGAGTCTCAAATTTTGCGCGGGACTTATTTTTAGGATGTAGATGCTCATTAAGACGGGGTTTTGCGAAATTGGACCCCAAAGGGGTTGTTTTTGTTGTTGATAGATAGAAGTCTCTTTGGGAAAAGGGGTTCTTTTAAAAAAGTAGGTACTTAGACGGGATGTTGTGAAATTGACCCGTAAAGGGTTGTTTTTGGGGTTGATAAGTCGAATAAAACTTCATTACTACAAGTACTAGGAGTTTAAAATGTTTCACAAGAGGGTTTTTTTAGGACGTAGGTGCTACTTCAGACGGGATTTTGACGGGAAATTCCCCCCCCCCCCCCTTTAGGGGTAGTTTTTAGTTTCATAGTTCGTATGAAACTTCGTTACTACAAGTCTCACATTTTGCCTGGGGTCTATATTTAGGACGTAGATGCTTATTAAGATGGGATGTTGCGAAAATCTACTGCTAAAGGGTTGTTTTGGGGTCGACAGAATTTTAGTTGCTTTTCTAAAAGTATTCCATAAAGAGGGTGGCCAGAGAAGAAATTCACAAAAGCAAAGTTCGAAGCGGACGAAGTCGCGGGCTACTTGCTGGTTTAAGATGGATGCTTACCCGGTTCTTCATTCTTACGTTGCTTTTTATTCCAACTGGGTTGATGTTTAGACAACTGGATACATATAGTAGAGCACTCTGATGAGATCTCAGAATCAATATCGTCAGATGAGGGCACCAACAGAAATATTGAGGAGGTGTCAGAAAACTCGTTCTTTGATAGAATTTCGTCCATCATCGTTGATATATCATGCTCACTGTCCAAATTGCTTATTACAACGACAGGTTCACCATTATTAGATCTTCTGGTATTAATCTTTTGAGTGTTGTGTTCGTCGACCATTTCTGTTTTATCGTTTCCTTCTTCGTAGACTCTGTTCCCCTGGTGCTTTCTGTGCGACACAATTACTTGGTTCTCACTTTCGCTAAAGGAAAAATGTGATTTTAAGTTGTGAAGCTCGACGTAAACTATTTTAACGTACCATTAATTAAAAAAAAGTCAGATGTTTCAAATATTTTGATCGTAAAGGTACTTTTTTAATGAGCATTTTTTTTTAATTGTGCCTGAATGACGTCGTCATTAAAAAACTGTAGAGCCACGTTTGATATGAGTACTCACAGCGCGCTTCACAACTTTGGACAAGTTTTATAACATTACAGGCTAATGGGTCGATTACACCTAACGAGTACAGTGGTGAGTCAGTAAATAAGCTCTCGGCCGAGAGAGTTGCCGAACCGAGTGGGTGTTTACACGTATTTACACCAGTGGCGAGTCAGTTCAGTTTTGATCACGACCGACGTCTGCAATGGATCGAAAAAAAAAAGAATTTAAACGGGTTTTAAATCGGCTGTTACCAGATATTATTAACGAATTGTGGGATTTATTAGAAGAGGAAGATCAACGAATTTGGACCAGAAAATGGATTTTAAGGCGAAATGCCCTTGGAGCAACAAATAGCCTGTTTATTGAATTGCAGTTAGAAGATCCCAAAGAATTCAAGGCACTTTTGAGAATGACTGTAGAACGCTTTGAGACATTGCTGGAGAACATAACTCCATATATACAAAGACAAGATACTATTTTGAGAGAAGCAATACCAGCAAAGATTAAACTGCAAGTAACATTAAGTTATTTAGCAGCTGGGATAAGCTATCGATATTTGGCCGAGTGACAAGCGAGTGCGTGTTTATACGTACCGAGCGGGATAGCGAGTCGCTGCGGGGGCAGAAGAATGAAGCGGGGTGGTGGGTACTCGGCCTAGTAAACAAATTGGGATTCTAGTGACCCTCTCGCCTCTCTTCTCGACCGAGTACTCGGCCGAGCACTCGTTAAAGTATTTATACCAACCGAGCACTCGGCCGAGGACACTGACTCGCCGCTGTACTCGTTAGGTGTAATCGACCAATTACTACTGGGTTATGGGGTTGACTATGCCACTTCGTTTGGTGGCGTTATTTATTTGTATTTTAATTGTTCTTTATAAAAAAGCAAAAGAGTTAAAAAAGCTATTAACACAATTCAAAGTGAAATTCATTTACCTTATCATTGTGTCATCACCACTAGCATCATTACTACTGTAGTCAATTCTGTTCGGAAAAAGCTCTGATTCTTCAAGTGTGCTGTCACTGAAACTATCGATGGATACCGGATAGTACAAATATTGAGTAGAATTCGATGAGTAGTAGCTGCTATTTGTAAATGATATCACGCTAGTAACATCCATTCTATCACTTGAATCTGTGATTAACGAAACCGATGATTCGCTTCTTATAATTAGAATCGAATCATAACTGACGGAGCATTCTTGTAAAGTGTTAGACGAACTTCTACGAATGTCTCCTGATGATTTTCTATTTCTAGAACTATCAATAAATCTATCAGATTCGCCGTAGTTGCTTTCAAAGGTTGAACTTTTATAAGCTGAACTTTCATACGTTGAACTTTCATAGGTTGAACTTTCACAGGTTGAACTTTCAAGTAAATAATAACTTTTATCACTGTCTACATGGTTTAACTTTTCGTAAGTAAAACTGTCGTAAGAGGCGCCGGTGAAGGTACATGAAGTTTCAAATTCAGTATCCAATTTGTCAACATTAATAGGATACTGTAGGCATGCACCAAATAAATCCTTTTTTAAATCGTTTGCATTAAACGAATTATGAAAAGAGGTATCTACTGTTTCAATGGATGTGTTACTACTATTGATGTCTGTTAGTATTTTGTCATATATGGTTATAATATTATGTTTACGAGTTTCTAGGCTTTGACTGCTGATTTGACTGGTAAACGAAGTAACGCCATTCACTCTCCCAACAGTAACTTTGATACCTTCATTGTCAATGAAGGCTCCAGCTTTAACACCAGGTAGGCACTCGTTCGGACAATCGCAAAGCGAAGATATATCTGGAGACGTCACTCTTATCTTGACATAGCTGTGCTTAAATCTAATTTTTTTCTTATCACATCCACATCCACGATCGCAGGTTGTCGTTTTAATAATATCTTCGAACTGTTCGCTAACACCGGCAGCCATCGCCTTCATACGTCGCTTGGATGGAGAAACACCCGTTTTTTTCGTTCTGGTTTTTATCTCTCCCCGTTTTTCCGAAGGTGTGGCTTCCAGTGGCAACCCAGCTTCAGCCCTTACTTTTTTTATAATTACTCTTTCGGAAGCCGTTTTGCCTTCGGGCAATGGCAACCCAGCGTCGGCTAGTCCTCTAAGTATCCTTTCCTGTTCTCTCGCTGACTTTCCGGCAATAGGTGTTAACAGACCATCATCTTTAGCCTTGCGGATTACTTCCTTTTCCGAAAATGTTTTTGCTGGCGGGGGCATACCTAATTCAGTACGTATTTTTTGTATCAAAGCTTTATCTGAATGAGTTTTACCTTCAGGCAACGGTATTCCGGCTTCAGCTCGACCTCTTATAATTCTTTCCTTTTGGGATGGAGTTTTCCCTTCCAAAGGAGTAAGCAAACCTGACACTCTTGGCGATAGTTTTCCCTCTTCTGCCTTAATTTTTCTTATCATAGCTCTTTCAGAAGCAGTTCTACCTTCTGGTAGTGGTATACCGCCCACAAGCATACCCTTCACAATACGTTCCTTCTCAGACGGTGTTTTACCTTCGAGAGGTGTAACTATACCAGCAGCCTCAGCTCTATGCATTCTTACTTTTTCTGATTGGGTCTCTGGTTCAGGTGGAAGACCAAATTCTTTACGAACTTTGTCTGCTATCTTTCTTTCTGACTCAGTTTGAGATTCAGGGAGGGGTAAGCCTTGCTCTAATAAACCTTTTAATATTCTCTCTTTCTCCTCCGGTGATTTTCCTCTCAATGGTGTTAACAAACCAGCTTCTCTGGCTTTTTGTAATTTTTCAGCCGTGACTTTAGACGGTATAATTCTCTCTGGGGGAGGCTCTCCAGCAAGTATTTTTTTTACAATTTCCTTCTCAGATGGTGTTGCAGTTTTTGGCATCGGAACACCCGCGGCCAATCTGTCTCGAAGAATCTTTTCTTTGGCTGAAGCTGTTTTTCCTTCTAAAGGAGTTAGCAATCCTGCATCTTTAGCTCTTTTAATTCTTTCTGAGAGTGTTGGCGATTGGTAACCTGTGTCTGCTTTTATTTGTTTTATTAATGATTTTTCAGATGCTGTTCTTCCTTCTGGTAATGGCAAACCTGCCGCCACTCTACCTCTGAGTATTTTCTCTTTCTGTGAATGTGACTTGCCTTCCAAAGGTGTCAGAAGACCGGCTTTTTTGGCTTTCCTCATTTTTTGAGCTGGGGTTCTTTCACGTACTCCTAATTCGGTCTTAATTTCTTTAATCAATGCTTTTTCAGACGCCGTTTTTCCTTGCGGCAATGGCAGACCAGACTCGGCGAGACCTCTTAAAATTTTCTCTTGTTCTTCACGAGTCTTTCCTTCGAGGGGTGTTAACAAGCCAGCGGCTTTAGCCTTTTTCAATTTCGCTGTTGTAATTGATAAAGCTGCTGCTTTACCTTTGCCAGTCTTTACTTTTGCTATAAGATTTTTCTCTGATTCTGTTCGACCTTCAGGCAATGGTATGCCTCTATCACGTAAACCTTCTAAAATTCTTTCTTTTTCGTGTACTGATTTACCTTCTAAGGGCTTCAGTAATCCGGCTTCAGCAGCTTTAGCGTACTTCTCTCTCATGGACAAAGTTTTTGGTTCCGGAGGAAGGCCAAGATCAGCGCGAATCATTTTAATAAGCTTTCTTTCAGAAGCGGTTTGACCTTCAGGTAGTGGTAGTCCTTGCATAGCTAAACCTCTAAGTATCTGTCTTTGTTGTTCCGGAGATTTGCCTTCTAAAGGTGTTAGAAATCCTTCATCTTTTGCTTTGCGTAATCTCTGAGTTTGCGTTACAGACGGTGCGCGTGACTCCGTTTCTACTTCGGCTATAAGAGCTCTCTCAGATGCTGTTCGCCCTTGTGGTAGTGGGATACCTCTGTCATGCAAACCTCGTAAAATTCTTTCTTTTTCCCTTGGCGATTTACCTTCCAAGGGTTGCATTAATCCTGCATCTGCAGCTCTAGCGTACTTATCTCTCATGGCTGCAGTTTGAGGTTCTGGAGGCAGGCCAAGGTCTGCACGTACCTTGTCCATTATTCTTCTTTGTGAAGCAGTTTTTGGTTCAGGAAGTGGCAGTCCCTCCATTGCTAATCCTTTCATTATCTTTTCTTTTTCAAAACGTGATTTTCCTTCTAAAGGCGACATTAGTCCTGCAGCTTCCGCTCTACGAATTTTTTCAGACGGTGCACGTATTTCCGCCTTCACTTCAGCTATAATAGATTTCTCAGATGCCGATCGCCCTTCAGGCAATGGAATACCTCTGTCATGCAAACCTTGTAAAATTCTTTGTTTTTCTCTTCGTGATTTACCTTCGAGTGGCTGCAGTAAGCCAGCATCTGCTGCTCTAGCATGCTTTTCTCTCATGGATGCTGTTTTAGGTTCCGGAGGAAGACCAAGTTCAGCGCGAACTTTTTCAGCAAGTCTTTTCTCCGAAGCAGTTCCCGCCTCGGGAAGAGGCAATCCTTCCATAGCAAGTCCTCTCATTATCCTTTCTTTATGTGATCGAGATTTACCTTCCAAAGGCGAAAGTAGCCCTGCAGCTTTCGCTTTACGAAACCTTTCCGAAGGTGTAACAGACGGCGTTCGTGGCCCAGACTTTATTCTAGCTATGAGCGCTTTTTCAGATGGCGTTCTTCCTTCAGGCAATGGGATTCCCCTGTCATGCAAACCTTGTAATATTCTTTCTTTTTCTCTGGGTGTTTTACCTTCCAGTGGCTTCATCAAACCAACTTCTGCAGCTTTTGCGTATTTATCTCTCATTGACACTGTTTTAGGTTCTGGAGGTAAGCCAAGATCAGCGCGCACTTTTTCCGTTATTTTTTTCTCTGAAGCAGTTTGCGCTTCTGGAAGAGGTAATCCTTCCAATGCTAATCCTCGCATTATTCTTTCTTTTTCTAAGCTAGATTTTCCTTTTAAAGGTGTTAGCAGTCCTGCAGCTTTTGCTTTGCGTAATCTTTTAGTTGGCGATACAGATGGTGCATGTACTCCGGCTTTCACTTTAGCTACAAGAGCCCTTTCAGATGCTGTTCGTCCTTCTGGCAATGGTATACCTCTGTCAAACAATCCTTGTAAAATTCTTTCCTGTTCTCTCGGTGATTTACCTTCAAGTGGCTTCAGTAATCCAGCATCTGCAGCTTGAGCGTACTTCTCTTTCATGGATGCAGTTTTAGGTTCTGGAGGGAGACCAAGGTCAGCACGAACTTTAGCAATTAGATTTTTCTCAGAAGAAGATTTTCCTTCAGGAAGGGGTAGTCCTTGCATAGCCAATGCTTTCAGTATCTTTTCTTGCTGCCCAGGAGATTTTCCTTCTAAGGGTGTGATTAATCCTGCAGCTTTAGCTTTACGTAGTCGTTCAGATGGCGAAACTGATGGTGGAATTGGTCCCTGTTTTACTTTAGCTATGAGAGCTTTCTCGGATGCCGTTCTTCCTTCAGGCAATGGAATATCTCTATCATACAAACCTTGTAATATTTGTTCTTTTTCTTTTGGGGTTTTACCCTCCAGGGGCTGCATAAATCCGGCATTCGCAGCTTTGGCGTATTTTATTTTCATGGATGCAGTTTTAGGTTCAGGAGGAAGACCAAGGTCAGCACGTACTTTTCCAATCAGTTTTTTCTCAGAGGAAGTTTTCCCTTCAGGCAGTGGAAATCCTTCTTTTGCTAATCCTCTCAAAATCTTTTCTTTTTGTGAGGATGTTTTTCCTTCTAGAGGTGTCAATAACCCTGCAACTTGAGCTCTGTGTACTTTCTCAGATGCCCGTTCTCCTGCTTTTACTTTAGCTACAAGAGCCCTTTCTGATGCTGTTCGTCCTTCTGGCAATGGTATACCTCTGTCATGCAATCCTTGTAAAATCCTTTCTTTTTCTCTCGGTGATTTACCTTCAAGTGGCTGCAGTAATCCAGCATCTGCTGCCTGGGCGTACTTTTCTCTCATGGATACAGTTTTTGGGTCTGGAGGAAGGCCAAGATCAGCGCGAACTTTAGCAATAAGATTTTTCTCGGAGGAAGATTTTCCTAAGGGAAGAGGTAGTCCTTGCATAGCTATTCCTTTCAGTATCTTTTCTTGTTGGGCAGGTGATTTCCCTTCCAAGGGTGTTATCAGACCGGCAGCTTTTGCTTTACGTAATCTCTCAGATGGTGAAACGGATGGTGGAGTTGGTCCTAATTTTACTTTAGCTATGAGAGCTTTCTCCGATATTGTACGTCCTTCAGGCAGCGGGATGCCTCTGTCATGCAAATCTTGTAAAATTCTTTCTTTTTCTCTAGGTGATTTACCTTCAAGGGGCTGAATCAATCCAGCATCGAAAGCTTTACCGTATTTTATTTTCATAGATGCAGTTTTAGGTTCAGGAGGAAGACCAAGGTCAGCACGTACTTTATCAATGAGTTTTATCTCAGAGGAAGTTTTTCCTTCAGGTAGTGGCAAATTTTCCTTTGCCAATCCCCTCAGTATTTTTTCTTTTTGTAAGGATGTTTTTCCTTCTAAAGGTGTTAGCAACCCTGCAGCTTGTGCTCTGTGTATTTTCTCAGACGCCCGTTCTCCTGCTTTTACTTTAGCTACAAGAGCCCTTTCTGATGTTGTTCGTCCTTCTGGTAATGATATACCTCTGTCATGCAATCCTTGTAAAATCCTTTCTTTTTCTCTCGGTGATTTACCTTCAAGTGGCTGCAGTAATCCAGCATCTGCTGCCAGGGCGTATTTTTCTCTCATAGATGCTGTTTTAGGTTCGGGAGGAAGACCAAGGTCAGCACGGACCTTGTTAATTAGTTTTGCCTCAGAGGCAGTTCTTCCTTCCGGCAAAGGCAATCCTTGCATAGCTAATCCTTTCAATATCTTTTCTTGTTGTCTAGGAGATTTCCCTTCTAAGGGCGTCATTAAACCAGCAGCTTTTGCTTTACGTACTCTTTCAGTTGGTGAAACCGATGGTGGGCGTGGCCCTAATTTTACCTTAGCTATAAGGGCTCTTTCAGATGCTGTTCGTCCTTCAGGCAACGGGATACCAGTGTCATGCAAACCTTGCAAAATTCGTTCTTTTTCTTTTGTGGATTTACCTTCCAGGGGTTGCAGGAATCCGGCATCTGCTGCTTTTGCGTATTTTTCTTTCATTGATGCAGTTTTTGGTTCCGGAGGTAGGCCAAGATCAGCGCGCACCTTTTCACCGAGCTTTTTCTCCGAAATAGTTTGCGCTTCCGGAAGAGGAAGTCCTTCCATTGCTAATCCTTTCATTATCCTTTCTTTTTCAGAGAGAGATTTACCTTCTAAAGGCGTAAGTAGCCCTGCAGCTTTTGCTCTACGTAGCTTCTCGGATGGTGCCTGTGCTGCTTTTATTTTAGCTATAATAGCTTTTTCTGATGCAGTTCGTGCTTCAGGCAATGGGATACCTCTGTCATGCAAACCCTGTAAAATCCGTTCTTTTTCTTTGAGTGACTTGCCTTCAAGTGGCTGCAGTAATCCGGCGTCTGCAGCTTCCGCATGCCTCTTCCTCATAGATGCTGTTTTAGGTTCGGGAGGAAGACCAAGGTCACCACGGACCTTGTTAATTAGTTTTGCCTCAGAGGCAGTTCTTCCTTCCGGCAAAGGTAATCCTTGCATAGCTAATCCTTTCAATATCTTTTCTTTTTGTCTAGGAGATTTCCCTTCTAAGGGCGTCATTAAACCAGCAGCTTTTGCTTTACGTACTCTTTCAGTTGGTGAAACCGATGTTGGGCGTGGCCCTAATTTTACCTTAGCTATAAGGGCTCTTTCAGATGCCGTTCGTCCTTCAGGTAACGGGATACCTCTGTCATGCAAATCTTGTAAAATTCGTTCTTTTTCTTTTGGGGATTTACCTTCCAGGGGTTGCAAGAGTCCGGCAACCGCAGCTTTATCGTACTTTTCTTTCATGGGTCCAGTTTTTGGTTCCGGAGGTAAGCCAAGGTCGTAACGTACCTTTTCCATTAGCCTTTTCTCTGAACTCGTTTGCGCTACAGGAAGAGGCAGTCCTTCCATTGCTAATCCTCTTATTATTTTTTCTTTTTCTGAGCGAGTCTTTCCTTCTAGAGGTGTCAGTAACCCTGCAGCTTGTGCTCTGCGTATTTTTTCAGATGCTCGTTCCCCTGCTTTAACTTTTGCTATTAGGGCTTTTTCTGAAGCTGTTCGCCCTTCGGGCAATGGAATACCTCTGTCATGCAAACCCTGTAAAATCATTTCTTTTTCTCTCGGTGATTTTCCTTCAAGTGGTTTTAGTAATCCAGCATGTGCTGCTTGGGCGTGTTTGTCTCTCATGGACGCAGATTTAGGTTCCGGAGGAAGACCAAGATCAGCGCGAACCTTAGCAATAAGATTGTCCTCAGAAGCAGTTCTTCCTTCCGGCAAAGGCAATCCTTGCATAGCTATTCCTTTCAGTATCTTTTCTTGTTGCCTAGGAGATTTTCCTTCTAAGGGCGTTAATAGCCCTGCAGATTTGGCTTTACGTACTCTTTCAGTTGGTGACACTGATGGTGGAGTTGGTCCCATTCTTATTTTAGTTATGAGTGCTCTCTCAGATGCCGTTCGTCCTTCAGGCAATGGGATACCTTTGTCATGCAAACCTTGTAAAATTCGTTCTTTTTCTTTTGGGGATTTACCTTCCAGGGGTTGCAGGAATCCGGCGTCTGCAGCTTTTTCGTACTTTTCTCTCATGGCGGCAGTTGTTGGTTCCGGTGGTAAGCCAAGGTCGTTACGAACCTTTTCCATTATTTTTTTCTCTGAAGCAGTTTGCGCTTCTGGAAGAGGAAGTCCGTTCATTGCTAATCCTCTCATTATCTTTTCTTTTTGAGATCGAGTTTTTCCCTCTAAAGGCGTTAGTAACCCTGCAGCTTGTGCTCTGCGTACTTTCTCAGACGCCCGTTCTCCTGCTTTGACTTTAGCTATAAGAGCCCTTTCTGAAGCTGTTCGTCCGTCAGGCAACGGAATACCTCTGTTATGCAGACCTTGTAATATTTGTTCTTTTTCTCTTGATGATTTACCTTCAAGTGGCTGCAGTAATCCAGCATCTGCAGCTTGTACATGCTTTTCTCTCATAGATAGAGTTTTAGGTTCTGGAGGAAGACCAAGATCAGCGCGGACCTTTTCAATAAGCTTTTTCTCAGAATCCGTTCTTCCTTCAGGAAGAGACAGTCCTTGCATAGCTAATCCTTTCAATATCTTTTCTTGTTGTTTCTGAGATTTCCCTTCTAACGGTGTGATTAGCCCTGCAGCCTTTGCTTTACGTAGTCTTTCATAAGGTGTAACGGATGGCGCACGTACACCTGCTTTCACTTGAGCTATAAGTGCTCTTTCAGATGCCGTTCGTCCTTCAGGTAACGGAATACCTCTGCCATGCAAACCTTGTAATATTCGTTCTTTTTCACGAGGTGATTTACCTTCCAAAGGTTGCAGTAATCCAGCATCCGCCGCTTTAGCGTACCTCTCTTTCATGACTGCTGTTTTAGGTTCCGGAGGAAGTCCAAGGTCATCTCGAACTTTATCAATTAGTTTTTTCTCAGAGCTGGTTTTTCCTTCAGGAAGTGGCAGTCCATGCATAGCTAAACCTTTTAGTATCCGTTCTTGTTGTTCCGGAGATTTCCCTTCGAGTGGCGTAATTAATCCTGCAGCCCTTGCCTTGTATATTCTCTCCGAGGGCGTCACAGATGGCTCATGTACACCTGCTTTTACTTGAGCTATAAGTGCTCTCTCAGATGCCGTTCGTCCTTCAGGTAACGGAATACCTCTGTCATGCAAACCTTGTAATATTCGTTCTTTTTCACGAGGTGATTTACCTTCCAAAGGTTGCAGTAATCCAGCATCCGCCGCTTTAGCGTACTTTTCTTTCATGGTTGCTGTTTTAGGTTCCGGAGGAAGTCCAAGGTCATCTCGAACTTTATCAATTAGTTTTCTCTCAGAGCTGGTTTTTCCTTCAGGAAGTGGCAGTCCATGCATAGCTAAACCTTTTAGTATCCTTTCTTGTTGTTCCCGAGACTTCCCTTCGAGTGGCGTAATTAATCCTGCAGCCTTGGCCTTGTATATTCTTTCCGAAGGCGTTACAGATGGCGCACGTACACCTGCTTTTACTTGAGCTATAAGTGCTCTTTCAGATGCCGTTCGTCCTTCAGGTAACGGAATACCTCTGTCATGCAAACCTTGTAATATTCGTTCTTTTTCACGAGGTGATTTACCTTCCAAAGGTTGCAGTAATCCAGCATCCGCCGCTTTAGCGTACTTTTCTTTCATGGTTGCTGTTTTAGGTTCCGGAGGAAGTCCAAGGTCATCTCGAACTTTATCAATTAGTTTTCTCTCAGAGCTGGTTTTTCCTTCAGGAAGTGGCAGTCCATGCATAGCTAAACCTTTTAGTATCCTTTCTTGTTGTTCCCGAGACTTCCCTTCGAGTGGCGTAATTAATCCTGCAGCCTTGGCCTTGTATATTCTTTCCGAAGGCGTTACAGATGGCGCACGTACACCTGCTTTTACTTGAGCTATAAGTGCTCTTTCAGATGCCGTTCGTCCTTCAGGTAACGGAATACCTCTGTCATGCAAACCTTGTAATATTCGTTCTTTTTCACGAGGTGATTTACCTTCCAAAGGTTGCAGTAATCCAGCATCCGCCGCTTTAGCGTACTTTTCTTTCATGGTTGCTGTTTTAGGTTCCGGAGGAAGTCCAAGGTCATCTCGAACTTTATCAATTAGTTTTCTCTCAGAGCTGGTTTTTCCTTCAGGAAGTGGCAGTCCATGCATAGCTAAACCTTTTAGTATCCTTTCTTGTTGTTCCCGAGACTTCCCTTCGAGTGGCGTAATTAATCCTGCAGCCTTGGCCTTGTATATTCTTTCCGAAGGCGTTACAGATGGCGCACGTACACCTGCTTTTACTTGAGCTATAAGTGCTCTTTCAGATGCCGTTCGTCCTTCAGGTAACGGAATACCTCTGTCATGCAAACCTTGTAATATTCGTTCTTTTTCTCGAGGTGATTTACCTTCCAAAGGTTGCAGTAATCCAGCATCCGCCGCTTTAGCGTACTTTTCTTTCATGGTTGCTGTTTTAGGTTCCGGAGGAAGTCCAAGGTCATCTCGAACTTTATCAATTAGTTTTCTCTCAGAGCTGGTTTTTCCTTCAGGAAGTGGCAATCCATGCATAGCTAAACCTTTTAGTATCCTTTCTTGTTGTTCCCGAGACTTCCCTTCGAGTGGCGTAATTAATCCTGCAGCCTTGGCCTTGTATATTCTTTCCGAAGGCGTTACAGATGGCGCACGTACACCTGCTTTTACTTGAGCTATAAGTGCTCTTTCAGATGCCGTTCGTCCTTCAGGTAACGGAATACCTCTGTCATGCAAACCTTGTAATATTCGTTCTTTTTCTCGAGGTGATTTACCTTCCAAAGGTTGCAGTAATCCAGCATCCGCCGCTTTAGCGTACTTTTCTTTCATGGCTGCTGTTTTAGGTTCCGGAGGAAGTCCAAGGTCATCTCGAACTTTATCAATTAGTTTTCTCTCAGAGCTGGTTTTTCCTTCAGGAAGGGGCAGCCCATGCATAGCTAAACCTTTTAATATCCTTTCTTGTTGTTCCCGAGATTTCCCTTCGAGTGGTGTAATTAATCCTGCAGCCTTAGCCTTGTATATTCTTTCTGAAGGCGTTACAGATGGCGCACGTACACCTGCTTTGACTTGAGCTATAAGTGCTCTTTCAGATGCCGTTCGCCCTTCAGGTAATGGGATACCTCTGTCATGCAAACCTATCAATATCCGTTCCTTTTCTCTCTGTGATTTATCTTCCAAGGGTTGCAATAATCCAGCGTCTGCAGCTTGAGCGTACTTTTCTCTCATAGATTCAGTTTTAGGTTCAGGAGGGAGGCCAATATCGTAGCGTACTTTATCTATAAGCTTCTTCTCCGAAGCAGTTTTTCCTTCAGGAAGGGGAAGCCCTTGCATTGCTAACCCTCTAATTATTCTTTCTTTTTCTTGCCGTGTTTTACCTTCCAAAGGCGTTATAAGTCCTTGAGCTTTAGCTTTTTTTATTTTTTCCGATGGTGACAGCACTTGGATTCCTTTAGTTCTTTTCATTTTTTTCAACATTGTTGTAGTTGTAGACTCTGGCACTCCCATTTCTTCTCTCACTTTCTTGATTATAGCTTTTTCCGATGCTGTTTTTCCTTTTGGTAGAGGTTGTCCAGTTTTAGCTAATTCTCTCAAAATGTCTTCTTTTTCTGCGTGTGTCTTCCCTTCTATCATTTTTTCAGTTTTCTTTATTTTAGCTTTTTTTCTTTCTTTTGCACTAAGGGATGCTTCTGATTTCCGTTCTTCACCTAAGCGCCTTTCTTCCCGTAATAAATGACTACAAAGTATGCAATTGCAATTATCACAATTTTTCTTTTTATAACAGTCATAGAGGCCCTTCATTACTTCAAACATTGCATCTGAGTTGCATGAACAGCAGCAGCTGTCTTCGACCCTGCCTACTTGACATCGGTAAACTTTCCATTTCTTTTGAGTAGGAAAATTAAATGGGTTTAAATATTGGTTAAAGTGATGCCTTGAGACTCGGTTTATTACGAATTTGGAGTCGAAAAAAGATTTTTTCTTTATGGTTTCATAGCTTCTTGTGCAACCCTTGAATAGTTTTATCCGTTTATTAAAGTCAGTCATGCTGAGGTGTTTGGTAATGTATTTTTTGGTTTTAATTCTACCGGAGCGTGATAATCGAAAAGCTACAGCTGGCTGTTGCTCATATTTCACTTGATCGGTTTTTTTTCGGATCTTCACTTTTTTCTTATGAACCATTATAATGACGCTATTTATCCTACTGCATGGCCTATCTATCAGATCATATGGGCACCGCTCAAATTGTGTTCGTCTTGATTCATTTCCCACGTCTTTCATTTTGAATTTATAAACAGCGTCAGAATAGAAAATCTTAATTGTATTTTCTTATTACATTTCCATTCGAGGAAAATGCTGTTGCGTTCATCAAAATACTTTAACTTGCTGTTATGGCATTTTCTTTAAATAGTATTTAGCGGTTCATTTTACTTTTATCTTCATTTATTTTGGAATGATTATGCTGTAAAAATATTTAGGGAATAACTATTAAGGAAGTCACCTAAACATCACTGTAAATGCTAAGATATGCTCGGATTTAGGGCCAATCTTCAATTATTGGACTTCCGTTTTGGATAATGACGCCCGATACTTTTACTGCTGGTGCAACCATCCATTGACAAAAAACGAAAATATATATTATTTTAATTTCATTTTAGTTAAACGTAATTAAAATAATTTATATTTTTGTTTTTTGTCAATGGATGGTTGCACTAACAGGAAAAGTATCGGGCGTCATTATCCTAAACGGAAGTTCAAAAATTGAAGATTGACCCTTTACCCTAGAAAGCTATCCTCCGTCGATTCGACGGGTATGGAAACGAAATTTCGCTGTGTTTTGCTGCATGGCAGTAGTTTTTGGGCCTTGCCAATTAAATTCTGCCTCTTTAAGCAAAAGAGGCACATCCGCGCAAAAAAAAGCAAAGAAAAATAAGCCTTACTAAAAAAGGTGTATCTACTAAGACTTATTTTTCCCTATTCTCTTTTCTCCAATTGCGCCTTTTTTACTTAAAGCGGCAGGGAATTGCCGAAGGGTGCTTTACACGTATTGGCTAGGTAGGTTAGTCAGTGGTTAATGTCATACATATTTGCCTTCCCCGTCGTTTCGATGGTAGGTAAGCTTTAACGATTGTTAGTTTTTGCGTGTGTAAGCGTATTGGTGCAATAAGTCTGTTTAATAATCATCGCTCGGGAGCGCATTTGAAAAATTACATTATACCAGGTACTGGATACCCTAGATTCTAGGGTAGCTTCTAGGGCTAGACACCGTGAATTTTAGTCAGTACGAGTCTGACAGTCCCTCCCGCCCTGCCCTGGGTGGGAAGACTCATTTGATGATTTTACCACGATAAAAAAAAGGATAAACTTGGTGGAGCCAAACGTAAATGTTACGGCAAAATATACAGGGTCACTTGTAATTCGATGGTCCTTGAAATGGGTGATACTGGACCTTATTTGCAACAATTTTAACCCCGACAACATGGGGTCCAAACTGACTCATCATCATCATCATCATCAGCCTATAATGTTCCCACTGCTGGGACACAGGCCTCCTCTCTGTGAGAGGGAGTGGGCCATAATCCACCACGCAGGCCCAGTGCGGGTTGGCAGATGTCACATGTCTTCGAATTCTTGCTTCTAGGACATTTCGGTTTCCTCACGATGTTTTCCTCTTCACCGTTTTGAGAGCAGTGGTGATGAAACAAATTACACAATGTAATGCGCCTGGCGGGGATCGAACCCACGACCTACAACTCGTAAGTCGGGACCGATACCACTGGGCCACCACTGCTCCTCACTCCAACAAACAAACTGACTGGTTTTAGAGATACGAGTATCATACTTTAAAGATTTTTCGAAAATTTCCACCTCTCCCTCGTTAATGCTTAATGTTACAAATTAATAATAATGTTCACGATTATACTCGTACTTTTCTGATAGAATATGAACGATTGAATCTAGTGAACACAAGCTTTTATTCTTTCTTTAAAAAACATTGCCCCACACTAGGAAAATCTTCCTGTATCGTGCGTGCGTTTACAAACATATAAATTCACATACACAAACGCCCAGACCCGAAACAACATTTACTTGTAGATCATACAAATATTTGTTCCGTGCGGGAATCAAACCCGCGACACGCAGTGCAGCAGTCCAATCGCTCAGCCACTGAGCCAACCGTGCCGAAACTAATCATATCTTGGGAAATTAAGTGTCATAAAGCATATTTCTCAAAATTAATGTATGATACTTTCTTGTCTCATTACCTTTCTAAAATAGTGTACACAGTACCCACTTTTAGTGTCTTACCAGAAAATTAGGCTTATTACTGACAAGGTAATAATCAACGAAAATCGGTAATAGACACCAACCGAACTGCTTCGCGAGGCAGTTTCCTCGCGCGGCAAAACCCTCGCGAGGCTGCTCGCTCTGTGTGGATGGACCAAATTTGCAAATAATGGTATCACCTATTTCAAGGACCGCATCGAAATACAAATCACCTGCATAACGCTAAATGTGACGGTGTGCCAGGATCTAAGATTTCAAAGTATAAGAAATATACATATATTATGTTACACTATGTATTTCCAAAAACGAGACGTCTGTAAGTGAAATTAATTTCATATCGTTCATGCGCTCTGATATTATTATGTAGCACAGTATCTACCTAAACATGAATAAAATTGTTCTATGTAACTTACATTATGTTAGATGGTTAGTATACTTTTGATCAGTTCTAAATGGAATACCTACTGTTTATTATTTATCTCAAGAAAGTACACAGGCTTATAAATCTGTTGTTATCTAAGTATACCCATCGTTTCGACTGATATCAAGGAAGGTTAGCTTTCTGGGGTTGAAATGAAATAAGTACTTTGAAATGACTACAGTGACATAATTAATTGTCGGTCTACTAACTTTTTCAACAGTGAACAAAACAATAAAGTAACTTTTTCATTAATGAATAAAAGCTCTCCCGCCCGGCATTGGTCGAGGCCATGCTGCGGGGCCAGACGGAATGGGAAGCGGTCGCCTCCTTCTGCGAAGCGGTCATGCTCGCAAAGGAGGAGGCGGTCCGCGTGAGGGAGAGAACAGCGCCCTCCCTCCACCCCAGCTGCAGTGGTAGACGCCCGCGGTGTCGGACGTCGGCAGACGATCTCCGGCCACCGTAAGCGCGGGCATGCGGGCGGTGAGTAATGGGTGACTCGCCGTCTGATCATGGATCATGCCCGGGTCGACGGTGCGTTGTGTTCCACGCGCGCCTCAAAGTGCTGTCAGCAATTTGACGGGGCCCCCTGAGAGGGCCAATGCCTGCCGGGGTCGAGGGACTGTCTTATCGGGTAACAGTGGCTCTGGTGCGTATAGGGCTATTGTAGGATCAACGTGGATTTTAGTCAGTACGAGTCTGAAAGTCCCTCCCTTCCCGTCAAAAAAAGGGTGAAATCACGGTATAAAACATTACTTTTATTTATTCCATAACTATTGATTTCAGACGGTGAAGTAATCTACACATTCTGAAAATTCAAAGACGGAAGATCGGTGACCAAATCCCACTCGACGTGGGTGGTAAATTATTGCCGGTTAATTATTATCTTTTGCAATAAGGAAACCTGTGCTCTAGCTGTAGGAACTTAATGCGCTGATTATATTCGTAATTAGTCTGAAGTATGAACGAGGAGTAGAACAATTAGTTATCTTATAATTTTCACTTTATCTTGCACGGTGTCCTGAATTTTATTGCACCTATCCAAACCGAGCATTAAGCCATCGGAATGCACCCAATTACAAATCACCCTGCATAAATACATAAATAACGAGAGTATTAAGCCCAACAGAAAAAACTGTATTTATATGGTTTCATTGCACCGTGTGGCAACGTGCCACACGGTGCAATGAAACCATTTATATGCCTTATCCACCAGTTTATATGCTTAAAAGAATTGTAGATTAATAATAATCCAGTCGAAGGATAACCGTTTTAATTATTAAAGAAAAATATTTTTAAGGTTATACTTAGATAACAGTGTCATTGCAGACCTCGGACTAATTACTTCATATAAACAGTATAGAAGTTCACTTTACAGGTAGCTTTAATCCTATCATTATAATGGATCTTTGTGTTGTCTACAAGTACTTGAAATAATTACGTACCTTTTAACTGTCAACTTCTTTTCAAAGACTTATAGGTTTGTTTGCCTGTAACACCATTATAATGAACTATCATGCTATGAATAACGTAGATATGGGTACACAGATTTTATTTATTTGGGTTATTCTTGGATTTTGTCAGATTTTTTTGTTGGTTCAAAACATGATGGAAGATTATGCCATATTTTTCATATGGTTTACGTCACAAATGGCATGTGCCAAAATTTATAAGTCTGATTTTTTATCGTCATCACACATATTTTTTATTATGCTTCTATACTATACCAGCCTGACCGTAGGAGAGAGAGCACAGAGCGTAGTAAGGCCCCTTGTAGACGTCCGTTTTTTCCACCGTACAACGGACCGAGGTTTTTGCCTGACACAGTGTTTTTTTTTTTATGTCGGAGACCGATCCCGTATAAAGGCGGCGGTTCGCGCGCGAGACCGCGACAGGAGACAGCGACCGGAGACCGCGACAGTACTTAACATTAGGCAATGTATGAGCGGCAGTTCGCGAGCGAGACAGCGACAGGAGACAGATACGGTAGTTATCTTCGGTCGCGGTCGCCTGTCGCGGTCTCCTGTCTCGGTCTCCTGTCGCGGTCTCGCGCGCGAACCGCCGTGCCGACCTTTAAGCTATGCCCGAACCGATTTTGTTTGACACGTACCTACATAGGTACTTATTTTTTACCGACTTAAAAAAAAGGAGGTTATCAGTTCGACCCGTATGTGTTTCCAGAACTACCCGTTTTTAACTGAATATCTTAAATAAAAAAGATAAAATAAAAACTTTTTCAAAAAAAAAAACCGTTTTCAAATACAGCCACAAAAAGTTTAAAATAAATTTTAATAAATTTTGTGGTTGTATTTGAAGGCGGTTCTTTTTTTGAAAAGGTTTTTGTTACTATTGTTCGCCGCAAGCGCGACTGCTGAGCGTGGGTTCGATTTTCGGGTCGGGTAAAAAGTGCTTTTGGGTTTTCTGAAAGAATTTCTCAATAGGTAGCTGCCCGGAGTTCGGAAGTTGGCGGTATAATACCCCCGTGCCTCGGAAAACACGAAGCCGTTGGTCCTGTGCCTGCTCTCTCCGGTCGTGTCGGATTGCCGTCCCATCGGGAATATGATACTCGTAGTAAAGGAAAATATAGTGCACACACTTGTGCACTACAAGGAGTGCCGGGCAGATGGTTAATCTCCGTTGAGATTGGCTGCCGTGGCCGAAATCGGTCCGGAGGAATGTTAAATATTAATTAACGTAATATATTGGTACATTTTTACCAGGGTAACTTTTTCCCAAGAAAGTCAAAATATTTTTACGCCGTTAAAAAGCGTTTTGCTGAATAAAAAACATATTTATGTATGTTAAAAAATAAAAAAAATAGACTTTATTTTTATACTATTTAAAACAACGCAAAACAACTATGAATTTTAAATTCTTCTTCATGTCGAACTAGTCTATGGATTATGACTGCCTCCTTGGTTTAGTGGTTGCAAGCGCGACAGTTGAGCATGAGGTCTCGGGTTCGATTCTCGGATCGGGCAATGTGTTACTGGACGATTCCATAAGGAATTCCGTAGTAGCAGACAAGGAGTTTGGAATTGTGCTCGGTTAATGGTAATACGCGCTCGCTTCTATTCAGGACTATACGGGACTTTTTTAACACTTGTAAAAAAAGCGTTCGTGCGAATGGGGGATTCAGCTCAATTCACATCCAGCGCCTTTTTAACGCCAAAAAAAGCGCTCGTGCGTATGGGGGCTAACTGGCGAAATGTGAGAGGTACGAACCTTCGAAGAAATCTACAAAAAAGTACTATCGACAAAGTTGAATCATGACCCATTTTGACAAAAAATCGTTTGAATCCGTCAAATTGACAAAGAACAAAGTCGTTACCATGGATATGTACATTTACGCGAATGTGGATCTAATTGTATTTGAAAGTCTGTAAGAAAATAAGCTTAGCGTGGGTCATGATTCAACTTTGTCGATTGTACATAGGTACTTATGCTATTTTGCCAAGCGGTGACAGAAGTGTTTTGAGTAGATATGACACCTAAATAGAGTACATTTCATAGAGTACATTTGTATAATAAATTATGACAGTTGACGGCGGAACCCCCAAAATCACACATTCTTCTTAGTATTTTACCATAATATATTTTACGTTATGGCGGTACGTACAAATTCGCAGTTACTTCGATATTAAAATTGTCATTTTTTAATATAACTCCCAGTTCAAAGTAACAGTGACTGTATCAAAATAAATGAGCTTTACACTCACTAACGCCGCCAATCAATCCACAACCAATACAAAATTACGAGCTATTGTAATATAGAAACTAAAATTCAGACGGTACTGACCCAAATATTGGACAAAAACTACGTTAAAGACAGTTTATAACAACACGACATGCCAATACCCTGTAAGTGTGATGGTTTTGTATCGGAGAAATGCATGTGTTCAAGTCTTCATAAAAATTCATCTAATGCTTCGGTTTCAACAACCCAGACTAGCAACGTCAGACGCATGTTGAACCAGACTGATTCGTACGAACACCGGGCCTTATATGACATTAAAGAAGAATCTAACACCAATAGAGTTATGAATACTTTCGAAGAATTTTATGAAACATGCCTTGGATACAACTTGAGGTGATGATATTGTTGATTATTACCGGCTCCGGGTGCAATTTCTTCTATATTATGCATGTTATAAACGTATACCTAAATCTTCCTCATCATCATGAGCCTATAATGTTCCCACTGCTGGGACACAGGCCTCCTCTCTGAGAGAGGGAGTAGGCCATAATCCACTACGCGGGCCTAGTGCGGATTGGTGGATGTCACATGTCTTCGAATTTGATGGTTCTAAGACATGCCGGTTTCCTCACGATGTTTTCCTTCACCGTTTTGAGAGCAGTGGTGATGAAATAAATTACACAAAGTAATGCGCCAGGCTGGGTTCGAACCCACGACCTACAACTCATAAGTCGAGGCCGATACCACTGGGCCACCACTGCTTAATCTTGATCTTGAATCACTATAATATTATTTTTATCTATTAAAAAAATTCGCATGAAAATCCGTTTCGTAGTTCTAAAGATCTAAGCATTCATAGGGACAGACAGACAGCGGGAAGCGACTTTGTTTTATACAATGTAGTGATTCAATTTTCCTTTGCAGGTAATGGATAGGTTACACAGTGCGAGGAACTGATGTGACAGTAGACAGCTACTGTGTCTATCATGTACTCGTATGACAGTAGCTCGACTCGCCTCGCTCGGTCACACCACAGGATGGCTTCGTCTGTATGTAAATAATGTAATGTCTCGTGCAATGTTGTCGCAAAATACACGTTTAATCACAGTACGTACCACAATAAAAGCGGTCACGAAAATACTTTGTGTTGAAATACTTAGAATTGAAATAGCTATACAATAAAGAAGAAGAAAAGACGTATTTGGGTCAGAAATTGGCTGCAAAGAATTTTGACGCCGAAACAAGAAACACTGCACCTGGGGTGGACCCGAGCGTACGAGCGAGCTACAGTCATTTAGCAAAATCGTGCGAGTTGACGAGCGAGCGGCGTGCGAGTGGCGAGGTGGGGGAAGGCGACTAGCGAGTAAAAACAAAAAATGTTGAAGTAACTCGGACGCGAGCTGTCCCACTCGCACATGACAATACTCGGTATGATGCGGTCACACGGTGCGACTCAGTAACTGACTCGGTCAGCTCGCATGCTAGCTCGCACTGTGTAACCTAGGCTTAAGGGTAGAGCAAACGTCGTGAGTTTGCTTTAAATCGGAACTTGAATGGTCCTTTATATTCTAACAGCCAAATGACACGGGTCGTGGGCCGCGCGATCCATCTAAAGTTCGTCTTTTTCAAAAGACGTCCGATACTGGTGTACCCCTGACTAAGCACGAAACCCGTAGCTTCAGCCGAAGCTTCGTGCGTTTCTAACTATTTATCATAAGATTAGATATGGGTATGAACTAACAATTACTAACAACATGAGTAAAACAGCTGTCTTGACTCCCTAATAATGTTGTAGGGATGTCGATCTGAGATCGATTAATCGAAGAATCGATTTTTTGAGCCAAAAAGATCGATTTTTTAAAGCGATATGTAGTATTGAATCGATTCAGTGAATCGATACTTTACCCTGAAAATCGACATTCGATTTTATTTTATTATTTTCATATAAACCAAAATAATATTTACAGTTAATTTAATGTACCCGTATTATAAGAGTGCTTCAAAAACATCGCAAGCGATGAGCAATACCTCCTGTTGAATCTCCTGGTCCTGTAGACTAGACAGACTGTTGTTTTGTTGTTTTTAAAAAGTTTAGATATGAAGCATTGGGATGTATAAGCTATATTATCTATTTTCTTAACTTTGTTAACGAAAACATTTAAAAATTAATGTCTTGTTTTATACCTGATCTGATGTTTCGTTATGGTAAAAATATCTTTTATCATTGAATTACTTACCAGATTTTACTGAAAAAAGATCGTTAAATTACAATATTTATCTTCTTTTTAATAATATAGATTTATATTAAACAAAAACTTGAAAAAAGATCGATTTTTCAGAGATCTTTTTGGCCTGGATTTTTTTGTGGATCGATTCATTAGGTCACGATTCGAATCGATTCAAAAATCGATCTTTTACGGAAAGAATCGACATCCCTATAATGTTGTGAGAATTTATGAATTCAGAACTAAACGGGAATAGGGTTCATTCGACAATTTTGAGTGTTGGCCCGTATTTTCGTTGACAGAGTAAGAGTTCCTTAGCGCATGTACTCCCCCAATATTGGAGGTTCCGTGTTCTTTGCGCAAGCTAAATCGTTTCAGTGTAAAATGAGCTGGCATTATTGACGACCATGTTATTGATACCATCGAATCAGCCCTAAATTGTCATGGTACATTTTTATGTAATTTTTTGTAAGAATCCATTACATGGGGTTATTAATAGTTTGGTCCCTAATAGTTGTTAAAGACCGTGGAACCTTTAAAAAGTTTAAGAAACTTATCAGGGTCAGAAACAAATAGAACGACTGTTGTGTGAAAGTGGGTCCCAATTTGCATTATTGATTTTTGACTGATAAGTAATATTAGTATTTTTATTGTTTTAGTATTTAAACTAAGTTTTTGAAATTTCTTTTTTTTAATACTTTAAAAGCCTGTAAAAAAGAAAGTTTTCACTGTCTCAATTAATTTACGGAGTAGGTACACCAGTTTAATACTATAGTGGTTATATCTTTTTATAATATATCCTACTAATTATAAATGCGGAAGTTTGTGAGGATGTGTGTATGTGTATGTAGGTGTGTTTGTTACTCTTTCACGCAAATTAATATTTTGTGGCCGAAACAATATTTGGCAAACAAGTATTTGATTTTTTATTTTAAGTTGTACCATTAATTATGTCTGAAACATCACAATTATGTAAATGAAAGTCAACGCGAAGTCTTCATCAGTAAAGTGAATATTTATTACGTTTCAGATACTGCAGCTTATCAGGGTTCGTAAAACACAATGGTGACTACTTCAAGTACATGATAAAAGATGTCGCTGTACTGATTTGTTTTCTTATCACGAACTTTGTTGTTTTCCTTGCGATCGCTAGCAAGACGCTTGTGCATATGTTACTATTATTCTTCATAATCTTGCAGTGGATTTTAAGGTAAGAGGGGTGTTTTTTTGTAGTATGCCGCAACTATCACACATCGCCATCTAGTCCCAAGCTAAGCAGAGCTGGTGTTATGGGTATTCGACAACTGATAAAGATATGTATTTACATTTTTCTAAATACATAAATGTTATAGATAAATTACACCCAGACACAACAAAATGATCGTGCTCATTACACAAACATTTGTCCTGGGTGGGAATCTAACCCATGACCTACTCCGACATAGCATTCGGGGTCACTAACCACTAGACCAACAGGTCTGTGAATTGAAATAATATATTATTCTTAGCAACAAAAACCAAAGTTGCCAGAGCCTAGAAGTCCCAAAGCCATATTAAAAAAAACTAGGGAGTTGGGTTACATCATAGACTTAAAGTGTGGACTGCGCAATAGCAGCTTAAATAGCCTCTCTTTATGATTAAGTGGGGCCACACACTCCATTAAAAAGAGAGGAATCGAAGGGCGGTTTCTATTTTTCTGTTAGGTACAGGAAAGAAATAGGCAGTGGCTCTCTACTATAGGACAACGCATTCAGTCGACCAAACACATACCACAAAGTAGTTAAACTACTTGTAGCATGAAAATTCTTGCATTGTATGAATGAGGTTAAAAAGTAGAATTAAGGCGGCGCTAGTCGCGAGCTCGAACTCACTGGCAGGCATGGTCAAAAACCATGAAACCAGGTGAAATATCACCTGAAATCGAGCCATATTGTTCATGTGTCCGCAGCGTCATCCCCCCGTGGAGAAAACAGGGGAAAACATTATACAGTGAGATGCACGATCATTCAGAGTAAAAGACGCGCGTAAAAAAATACGAAACGGCCTTTTGGGAGAAGGGGTTTTATGAAAAAACCACTGCATCAATAAATTTCAAATAAAATTTATGGAATTCTTCGATAAATGTACTGTGTCGGTACGAACTTTGTTTTGGAAATTTGATACGTCTTTAATTTCTAATTTACGCCCGTGTTAAAATTAGCAATAAAAACGAATCTTTGGAAGCTCGTAACTTTTTAATGGCTTGTTATTTCAAAATTCTGCTTCCGTACAGACAAAATTAATAATGAGACAAAACGATACCATGTTTAACTTTGGATGTACCTTGTCAAATAGTGGAGTAAAACCCTAACGAAGTTTCTATGGAATGTAGACTTGTTTCACCTTAAGGGGGATGCTCCAACCAGCCCGCGAAATTCAAATTTTTTTACGTTTTTTGCAATTTGCAGGCCAGTGACATGTTGTAACTTTATAAATATTTGTGTTGCGCAAATAACAAGTATAATTTTAAATATAAAAAATATCAAAAAACTCGCTCCATCAGCTCTCACATAGAAAAGGTGCATCATGTTAAAATCTCCGAAATCTAACTACGATGCACCTTTTCTATGTGAGAGCTGATGGAGCGAGTTTTTTGATATTTTTTTTATTTAAAATTATACTTGTTATTTGCGCAACACAAATATTTATAAAGTTACAACATGTCACTGGCCTGCAAATTGCAAAAAACGTAAAAAAATTTGAATTTCGCGGGCTACATCGAAGCAATCACCTTAAATTGAAGATCGTTCAAGAGTTGTACCCCCACCTTAAACTTCGCACCCAGCGAATACAGAACTCATTTGTTTTTTGACTACGTGTGTTGGCTTTCAGGACGTTGCTACCAAATGATACGACAGAACAAACGTTTACTTGGTCTTCAAATTCATTACAGTCACGGTATCAAGTGGAATATCTAAGTCCTCTCCCAAAATCAGACGATTTGAAATCATCGAGTATCGAGCAGACGTGACGCATCAATGTCATAATTCCGAATACATGAATTGAATACCAGTTTTTGTTACTTTTTTATTTATAGGTATATTTTGTACACGGAGGAAAGGAAAGCGAATGTAGAGCCTGTTTCTATTATGATTCGAGCAGCTATATTTCTCCAAGCACTAAGTACGACGAAGTCATCGATGAGTTACTAACAGATTTAATAGGTGCCTTCACAGAGCTCTCATCGCCAGATTATGTCGTCAGGACGGATCGCGCTCTGTGGGTAAAGGCGTTAAGGCTCTTTTAGAGCTTCAATTTTAAAATGTCAGCCAATAGTGACAAAAAAGAAGCAGTCAAGTTTGATTATTGTATTCATATCTTCACGTACCTAATTGGAAACCTGAAACAAACATAAATTGTAGTGAATCCAGTCTAAAATCAGGAAAATAATATAATAAGATCTCAATTCCTTACAATTATTGTAAAGTTCTAATATACCCTTTCTTGTCCCTCCCTGTAATTTTGGAGAAGTGAAACTCTTGTGAGTAATTTGCTTTAAAAATTCCTATAAGCGTATGGATTATACCGTCTCTGGTACGGTATGATAAGGTGAGGTAGTTTCGAGAGGTTCCTATGTCGGATAGGCTAGGAGGAAACGCCTGTGTGTCATCACTGCGAGGATCGCCTGGAAGACTCGTTGGAGCATACGGTGCAGGACTGCCCCGCTTGGGCAGAGCACCGCCGTGTCCTCACGACGGCGATAGGCGGTGACTTCTCGCGCCCGGCATTGGTTGAGGCTAAGCTGCGGGGCGAGTCGGAGTGAGAAGTTGTCGCCTCCTTCTGCAAAGCAGTCATGCTAGCGAAGGAGGGGGCGGGACGCGTGAGGGAGAGGACAGCGTCCACCTCATGACGCTGTGGGAGACTGGGAGACGCCCACGGCAACGGCCGTCGCAGGACGATCTCCGGCCACCGTAGGTGCGGGCATGCGGACGGAGAGTAATGGAAGACTCGCTCTCCGATCATGGACCACGCCCGCCTCAAAAGCTGTCAGCAATATAACGAGGCCCTTAGAGGGTCAAAGTTTGCCGGGGTCGCAGGACTAACGAGCTACCGGGACCCCGGAACGTAAAGGGCTATTGAAGGACACCGTGGATTTTAGTCAGTACAAGTCTGTCAGTCCCTCCTGCCCTGCCTTGGGTGGGAGGACGCATTTGATGATTTTACAACACAAAACAAAAATTGGGTGAGGTAAGATGTAACCTGCTTCTCAAAGAAACCATTGCTGGAACAAAGTTGACAGCACGCTTGGCGCAGTGGCTGAGCGATTGGCTGTTACGCCGTTGCGGTTTCGATCCGGATCTACATGAATAATTGCTTATTAATAGGAAAGATACCTACTTTTATTTTTTTTTAGCGTGGTAAAATCATCAAATGAGTCCTCACACCCCGGGCAGGGCGGGAGGGACTGTCAGACTTCTACTGACTAAAATCCACGGTGTCCTTCAATAGCCCTTTCTGTTCCGGGGTCACGGTAAGGAAATAATCCCGCGACCCCGGCAGGCTTTGGCCCTCTGAGAAGGGGGCCCCGTCATTATGCTGACGCTCTTTGAGGCGCGCGTGGGACACGACGCGCCGTCGACCCGGGCATGGTCCATGGTCGGGCAGCGAGTTGCCCTTCGCTGCCCGCATGCCCGCGCCTACGGTGGCCGGAGATCATCTGCTGACGTCCGACGCCGCGGGCGCCTACCACTGCGGTTGGGGCGGAAGGAGGACGCTGTCCTCACTCTCAAGCGGCCCGCCTCCTCCTTCACGAGCATTACTGCCTCGCAGAAGGAGGAGACCGCTTCCCACTCCGTCTCGCCCCGCAGCATGGCCGCAACCAATGCCGGGCGCGAGAGGTCTCCGCCTATCGCCGCCGTGAGGACACTTCGGTGCTCTGCCCAAGCGGGGCAGTCTTGCACCGTATGCTCTACTGTGTCCTCCGGGCGATCTTCGCAGTGGTGGCACCCGGGCGTCTCCTCCTTCCCCATCAGGCACAGGAACCTCCCGAAACTTCCGTGTCCGGTGAGGACCTGCGTCATCCGATAGGTCAGGACGCCGTGACGTCTCTCCAGCCACTACTCAAAGAGGGGTCTTACCACCGCAATTGCGGCGCGCCCGGCCTTCGGTCGCGATAGTCGTCCCCTCCATACTGCCCTGAGATCGCACCGGAGCTCTTCCCGCCGCGCCTCGACTTCACGAGGCAGCGGGGTCACGCCCCGGCGCTGCGCCTCCACGCGCCACTCATAGACGCGCTGGAGGGCAGTCGCCTCCAGATCCCAGGGCAGCAATCCGGCAAGAAAGATACCTACTTAGATCTAGTATTTAGATTTTGCCACAAAATAATGTTAAAATATTTTAAAGATAATAAAATATTTTAGCAGAAAGGAACTTAATATCTTCCGTTTGTAACAACCCAGTAAAAGTTAATGAACTCAGACGAGTTATGGTACTTAAAGTGTCATTCATTATTGCACCTCTCGATCACCATCTTAAGAAAAAGTAAAATGCTTTAGTAAACGCCATCTTCTATCGAGTAGCACTTAAAGTAACTCGTTAATGAAAATAATGAAACCCTATTTTTACATGATACAGTATCCAATTTGGAAACAGCGCCATCTAGTATTGAGTAGCAATAATAGCAAAATTTAAAGACCCACTAAAATTATGTTCACAGTCTTGAAAGTTCTTGAAACTTCACATTTTGTCTTAAAAATACAATTATAAATAAAGTATCAGGCACGAATTTTACTCTTCTGCAAAGCGTTAGAGAAGTTTTCAAACTTTTTGTTTGATACACCAACTCATAGATGGCGTTGAACGTTCACTGAAAGGCTTCCTTAGCCTTGATTCTCTTTCAGGGTTTTCAGGCGTGATCGTTTATTATGTATAAACTTTATGTAACCGGCGACTCCACCCTACGGGTGAGATAGCGAGCTACAAAATGAGTGAGAACACGATAGATGCAGCGGCGCAGCTTTAGGAGTGCCCACGAGGTGGCACGCTAGCTCTTTCACACCGCTTCGTACATCCCTTTCAGGATCGGGTGACCTCGGTATAATGCACGTGTCGTTAAGTTTATGAAGTTTCATGCTCGATACAAGTTCTGCATAACATTGGCCACGTGCAGCGCGAGTGCATAAAATAGTTTTCAACTTTTTTGTAAATCTACTTAACCGATTTTTTTTACTGGAATATGTTTTTTATGTGTCCAAAACGGTTTTGTATAGCGCGAAACCGGGTCCAGGTGCGTTATTAGCATCAAGCTACGCCCGTATTACGTGCCCGTATTACGTGTACGTTGGCAGTTTGTAAGAGATATAGGTACAATTTGGGTTATGTATCGTACAATCAGTATGGAATCCCAGTTTTTTTTTAAGATATTTAAGAAGATTTACAGTGGGTATTTCAAAATATTATTGTACCTACTTATTATTTTACTCAATGAGATCCGTGCCATTCCTTTTTACGATATATCAGCTTTGTAACGATAAACGCAACTAATTATTAATTTATTTCATGCTAAAGTATACTATTTAATGCATCCATTATTTTTTGATGATAGGGTAGAATTGTATTCTTTAAAACGAGCTTAATAAATAGTAGTAAGTTTTTTTTTACCTGACCTATATTACGAGTAGACTAAGCTGCCCCACTTGAGAGAATGAGCATCTTATAATTGCTTTAATAAACAGTAATTCTTGGCCACATTTTACAAGTTCTTGTAGAAGAAACGGAGTCATGACTGCAATGTATTTATACATTGCAGTCATGACTCCGTCTCCTTCATTGCTTATTAAGCGCATCACACAAGGCTAAGATACTATAATATTGTATCTTAAGATATAAAATAATATATCTTACGATATATTTTGTATGGGTCACGGGTCAGCTAGCTCCATAAGAGGCAGGCATGTCTTGATAGATATTGGCTAATCAGATAAGATATAATTTATATATGACATAATCGGACAAATATAAATTATATCCTAGTGCAATTTGAGATCGTAGACTTTTTTTTTTAATTTTTGCTTTGGGGTTTTCGGTTTTCCATCCATACGAAAATTCGAGTCAAGTTCGTCAAAATTAATCATTTTAATTTTTTTATATTTAAAAACAGCTAACTATACATCTTAACAAATTAAAAAAAAAAAAAAAACTACTTTACAAACAGGTATTTTTTGACATGGCAATACAGGGGCTCGAGCGGCCGCACTCGGGTCGGGCACATCTCGTACAGTGACGTCATACACAAACAATCGAAGATCAGAGGGTCTAAAAATGTCACTTTAGCAACATCACAATATGCATTGCGATAAAATTCGTAAAACGGAATGTTCTATTACATAAATACAAGTTACAAGATAAATGATATTTATCTTGTAACTTGGTTAAAAAAAAACCCTTTTACACGTTACAATGATTATTTTTAAAGCTATTAGACTTTACAAACAGGTATAAATAGCTTTTTTTTGACATGGCAATACAGGGGCTCGAGCGGCCGCACTCGGGTCGGGCACATCTCGTACAGTGACGTCATACACAAACAATCGAAGATCAGAGGGTCTAAAAATGTCACTTTAGCAACATCACAATATGCATTGCGATAAAATTCGTAAAACGGAATGTTCTATTACATAAATACAAGTTACAAGATAAATGATAATTATCTTGTAACTTGGTTAAAAAAAAACCCTTTTACACGTCACAATGATTATTTTTAAAGCTATTACATGTGGCCGGTGTTTCGTGCCTGAGTACTCTGAGAAGAAACAGCCGAAACAGTAAATTACACATTATCAATTCCTCTCATACAATTCTTTTAAAAATATTGTACAAGATATTGTTTTTATTTTGTACTTAATCGGTGTTGACACTCAGGATACACAAAGCCTGAGTGTCAACACCGATTAAGTACAAAATACCTTAAATTACGAAGTAAGTTTCCTTTTGTTAAGCTTTTTAAAGTCCAGTTATCGTAGAACTGTAGTTTTACTATGATTCCAGATAATATGTACAAAAGATATAGGTAAATTGATAAAGATATAAAGGGTGTGAAAGTACCTAGTCATCGCAACTAAAATATAATGTTTAATTCAAATAAGTTTTTCTCTCCTTGGGTGGAGTATAAAGCTGGACACAGTTAGACTTTTTGGTTGTGTGTCCGGCCAAATAAGATCATGTTCGGCCTGTCCGGCTTTATTGAAGCTTTTTAAATATGATCTTTTTTTTTCTCTTGTTTCGCTTTCCGCTCCGCCCGCCTTACCAATCGCTAGCGCAAGCGAGCGGATTGGCACTACCGTGCTAGCTTGCGTTGTTGCACGGCGAGAGAAATCTTTTTCAAATCCTTGCATTAGTTTTTAAATAATGGTCGCATTATACTAGGACTAAAAAATTAAAGGTTGTCCGATCTTTTGACATTACGCTGAGCCCACAGAAAAGCTTCCAGCAGGCCACCAGCTGCCACGGCCCACCTGGAAGACCTTAAACCGTTTACGAAGCCAGGTTGGTTGCTGCAAGTATAACATGGTCCGGTGGGGGTACTGTGATGAGGAAAGGTGCGACTGCGGAGCCTCAGCACAAACGATGGCCCACCTCCTCACTTGTGCTTTGAGTAACTCCACCTGCACTCTAAGGGACCTGTCCGAGGCCACCACCAACGCCGTAAATATGGCAGAGTTTTGTTCGAAGCTCATTTAAATTAGACCTAAGGAATCATCGACACGACGAAGAAGAAGACCCTACCCAGGTAGCAAGTGACGTCGGCGACTAAAAAATGACGACATTCTTAAGTCAATTTAGGGTCACCACAGTTACGTCATTATTGTACGTCATACTTACGTACTATTATAGTACTGTACTGTACGTACTGTATAGGTCATAAATGATACCTCCTAACAACGTCATTTTACAGTCTGTCCCTTATTAGTCTAAATCTGCCCTCAGGTTGACGACTTTTGTATGACATATCTGGTCCTAAAGTGACACAAAGAGCTAAAGATTGGTAGAACAGTTTATGGAATGCATCTGACTGACATAATTCCACGAGTGAAGTCGACCACCAACATAGCGAATATTATGGGCAAATACTGATCATTATAACAAGGATTTGTATAGCCGGTACATTAGTCCAGTCAACGAGAATTTTTTTGTATGAAGACTTTCGAAAAATAATTTGGCATATGATGAGAGTAGGTGATACAGATTACAGATGCACAATAATCCAAAAAAATTTTAGCCTAGAAGTTCCGTTTTTTTATCAAAACATGAAAATTGCTTATAACTCTCTGTGAAAAATTCCTCAGCCTCAAATTCTTTTTGTATTTGTTTAAATGTATTAGTTAGAATAGGGAAGTATATCCAACAAAATTTCGATTTCAGTGTCACTCCAAATTAACTTTTTACATAACGCGCTCTAACTTCTAGTGAAAAATTGCTCAGCCGATTTTTATTTTTTTTATGTGATTTCTTATCCTTAAATACGTAGGTTTTGTTACGTAATCCAAAACTTTTTCCTTTTTAAACAACATTATTTGATGTCAAATCAATCAAATAATGACGTTTGAACATGAAAAAGGTAACAAACCTATGTATTTAAGGATAAGATAACACATAGAAATATAAAAATCGGCAGAGCAATTTTTCACTAGAAGTTATAGCGAGAACGGAATCACAGCGATCAATATTTATTTAAAGTTTCGAAAAATAGTACCGCCTAGCTCGATAGATGGCGTTGTAGTCGAAATAGAAGTCGCTATGGTTTCGTTACCGCCGATAGTATAAGGTCTGAAGAATTAATTTTGTTTTGTCGTCCGGTTAAGTAGCTTCAACCTTCTAGAGTTGTTGCGCTACGAGAGGCCACGTCAAAAAAAAAAAAAAAAATTTGTTTTGTCGAGAAGTTATTGAAAGCAATGCATCGGTACAGTGAATAGAAGTGTCAAGTTTACCAGTGTTAACTAACAGTCAAGTGTTCCAATAACAACCCACTCCATATAGACCTGCGGATTTAGACATGGTTTTGCACGTCATTGGCTGCCCTAAATTGTACGGCCCAGTAACGTCCCTATGAATTCAGTACCTATATGATGTCACTTCAACGTCAGAGGCTGCCCTAATACGTACGGTCCAGTAACGTCCCTATAAATTCAGTATATGACGTCTCTGTAACGTCTGTGAACTGACGTCTTGAGGCTGTGACAAATTGACGACATCTGATGGGACCCCCCGACGTCAAGACATGACGTCTCTCACGTCGAGCAGTACCGTAAACTGACGACATAATGACGTAAAAATGCTACCTGGGTAATGTCCGGCTATACTGACTGCTCTGTCCGGCTTTTCGGTTTTAAGAACTTGCAACCCTAGGTGGAGCGAAAGAGACTGTTAAGGCGGCTCCACATTAGTGCCGTGAAACCCCGTGAACAGGCGCGAATGAGAATGTGGATGGTTTTCGCGGGGTTCACGCGCGTTCGCGCATGTTTACCGATCACTGTCGGTATTATGCCGAGAATTCACGGCGATAATTCGCGGCGTGAATTCACGGCACTAATGTGGAGCCGCTATTAGGCAGTGGCCCGACCGGCGGCGAGAAAACGAGTAACTATCTGCGATTTTCTCTCTCAAGAAACGCACAATGAATGTACATTCCGTGTAAACGAAAGAGATGCATATATTAATAGTTGCTCTCTAACTGTTTACACTGCCGGCGACAACTCGCTTTATTAGTTTTGTCGCAGAGCGACGAGCTTTCAAAAATAAACTCGCTCAGTGATTCTCGTTCAGCGAAACTCGCTCGGCTCGCTTGATCATTTCTTTTACAGAGGACTGAGCGACCATGGGCGAGTGGCGCGAGTAATCGCTCGCACGAGTAAAGTTCGGCGACAAAACCATCGAAACTACTACGTTACTCGTTCATCGTCGGCGGTCAGACCGCCGACGATGAACGAGTAACGAGTAGAACTAGAAATTATAAAAGAGTTGACGATCAGCGGGAAGCGAGTGTAGTTTCGATAGTTTTGTCGCCGGTGTGCAAGTGCGACGAGCGATTACTTGCGCCACTCGCCCGCAGTCGCTCAGCCTTCTGTAAAGAAATGATCAAGCGAGCCGAGCGAGAATCGCTGAACGAGTATCGCTGAGAGAGTTTATTTTTGAAAGCTAGTCACTCAGCGACAAAACTATTAAAGCGAGTTGTCGCCGGCAGTGTGAACAGTCAGAGAGCAACAATTAATATAATATGCATCTCTTTCGTTTACACGGAATGTACATTCATTGTGCGTTTCTTGAGAGAGAAAATCACCGATAGTTACTCGTTTTCTTGCCGCCGGTCGGACCACTGCCTAAGACTCTTACTTAGTAAAATTCACCGTGTTCTTTCAACTGCCTTTCCTAAACGGAGCTCAGCTATGCTACTCGTTAAAGACAAATTGTAGGCTGTTCGCTACTGCGAGACTTGAGACTTGACTTGATAACGCGAGTGCGTTAAGTCGCTGTCAATCGCGCCGTATCCCAGTAGTTCCATTGACTAGTTCCATTATGGAACTACTGGGATTTTTTTCTCCCAGTAGTTTCATGGATCTAGAATACCTTTTTACCTTATCCCAATAGTTCCATTAAGTATCTAGTTTAGATACATATACCGTTTTGAACCTC
Organism: Agrotis clavis; assembly: GCA_954870645.1. Lineage (NCBI taxonomy): Eukaryota > Metazoa > Arthropoda > Insecta > Lepidoptera > Noctuidae > Agrotis > Agrotis clavis. The sequence goes on along the minus strand of OX940917.1, from coordinate 34,268,861 downwards.
CTTCTGCGAAGCAGTCATGCTCGCGAAGAAGGAGGCGGGCCGCGTGAGGGAGAGGACAGCGTCTTCCCTCCGCCCGAGCCGCAGTGGTAGACGCCCACGGTGACTGACGTCAGCAGACGATTTCCGGCCACCATAGGCGCGGGCATGAGTAAAGGGCGACTCGCTGTCCAAACGTGGACCAGGCCCGGGTCGATGGCGCGTTATGCGCGCGCGTCAAAGAGTGTCAACGCAATGACGGCGCCCCCTCTTGGAGGCTCAAAGCCAGCCTGGTTCGCGAGACTAACGAATACTGTGACCCCGGAACACAAAAGGCTACGAAAGACACCGTGGATTTTTGTCACAAGTCTGACAGTTCCTCCTGCCCTGCCCTGGGCGGGGGATACCTACGTGCGTGCGAAAGTTGTTGGCTCGATTTTATTATATCGAACTCGTTATGTCGAATATTCAGTTGTACGATGTTTTATTATTTCGATGCTTTGTTGGTGCGATGTAACGTTTGTGCGAAAAATCTTTTTGCGAAGAACTCTACAGCGATTGCTCATTTGTTCGATAATTTATTAGTTCGATGGTGTGTTGATTCGAAACACCAACAAAAAAAAAAGTTCTATAAACAAGAACTCCAATGTAGGTATCAAATTACTTTAATAGTTTTTCAACTTCGTCACAAATTAATCACAAGGATCATCTGGCTCCACTCCGCCTCAGTGGAACCGCAGCATTAAACGTGGTGAATTTGTTATCTGTCTTTCTCATTTTAGTAAAATGTACGTGAAGATATATTTTCATAGTATTCATGTAGGTATTTCTTCATCGTTTATAATGCAAAAAAGATTATTAAGTAAATATAGGCGTTTCGAATCAACATTCCATCGAACTAATAAACTATCGAACAAATGAGCAATCGCTGTAGAGTACTTCGCAAAAAGATTTTTCGCACAAACGTTACATCGCACCAACAAAGCATCGAAATAATAAAACATCGTAAAACTGAATATTCGACATAACGAGTTTGATATAATAAAAATCGAACCAACAACTTTCGCACGCACGTAGGTGTCCCCTGGGCGGGAGGACCTTTTAACTACGCTAAAAAAAAGTGTAATCGTCTGGGATAAGTAGAGGGCAAGTAACGGGTAACTCGCTGTCCGACCATGGACGGGTTGAATTCCACGCGCGCCTCAAAGAGTGTCAGGCGTAATGACGGGCCCCCCTGTAGAGGGCCAAAGCCTGCCGGGGTCGCGGTACTTACCGAATTACCGTGACCCTGGAACGCAAAGGGCTATTGAAGGACACCGTGGATTTTAGTCAGTACGAGTCTGACAGTTCCTCCCGCTCTGCCCTGGGTGGAGGACTCATTTGATGATTTTACCACGATAAAAAAAAATAGGTACTTATGTTAAAAGGAGTTACTAAGATGTGCTTTTACATACTTTTATTATAATAACGTACTTATATTAGGGTATTATGGAATACTTAAGAGCCAGTTCACAAAATTCGAACGCTCGAGTTTAGGTAAAAGACGGGAGCAATGTTCATGTGTGCGTAGCTATTCACACATACACAACGCAACCAGTGTAGCGCTAGTATTGAGACGGACTAAACAATCTTGAGCCGATATAATCGTAATGCACTTTGGTTACATTTCTGAAAAAGTTTTTGGAACGAAGTTCCTTATCGCGCGTTGTGAAAGGGGGCTAGACGGAAAAAAATTCTTACGAAAAGTTGTCACGACACTTTTTGCTATAGTAAGAGACAGACAGATATGTTTCTCTGTCTGTCTCTCTCTCTCTTATAGAAAGCAAACCAGATATTTTTTCATTTCTATTTCGCATTGAACAGTGTGGTGTCGCGACGATTATTTTTGTTGAGTGTATACAGGTTTTTTGTAAATAAAAAATAATAATAATAATGAATCCTTAATGAAAAAATATCGAGGTTTTCGTTATCGGTGTCGTTTTCATGGTTTTCCAGGGTGTATAAACCGATGATGCAGTCAAAATGTAAATCCAAGATGGCGGCAGCATAAACTAACGAAGTTTTCGTCATGGGTGTCGTTTTCATGGTTTTCGAGAGTGTTGAAACCGATGTTGCAGTCAAAATGTAAATCCAAGATGGCGGCTGCAAAAAATATCGTGGTTTTCGTCATGGGTGTCGTTTTCATAGTTTTCGAAGGTGTTGAAACCGATGGTGAAGTCAAAATGTAAATCCAAGATGGCGGCAGCATAAATTATCAAAGTTTTCGTCATGGGTGTCGTTTTCATGGTTTTCGAGGGTGTTGAAACCGATGTTGCAGGCAAAATGTAAATCCAAGATGGCGGCTGCAAAAAATATCGAGGTTTTCGTCATGGGTGTCGTTTCACGGTTTTCGAGGTTGTTGAAACCGATGGTGCAGTCAAAATGTAAATCCAAGATGGCGGCTGCAAAAAATATCGAGGTTTTCGTCATGGGTGTCGTTTTCATGGTTTTCAAGGGTGTTGAAACCGAGGGTGCAGTCAAAATGTAAATCCAAGATGGCGGCTGCAAAAAATATCAAGGTTTTCGTCATGGGTGTCGTTTTCATGGTTTTCGAGGAAGTTGAAACCGATGGTGCAGTTAAAATGTAAATCCAAGATGGCGGCTGCAAAAAATATCGAGGTTTTCGTCATGGGTGTCGTTTTCATGGTTTTCGAGGAAGTTGAAACCGATGGTGCAGTCAAAATGTAAATCCAAGATGGCGGCTGCAAAAAATATCGAGGTTTTCGTCATGGGTGTCGTTTTCATGGTTTTCGAGGGTGTTGAAACCGATGGTGAAGTCAAAATGTAAATCCAAGATGGTGGCTGCATAAATTATCGAGGTTTTCGTCATGGGTGTCGTTTTCATGGTTTTCGAGGGCGTTGAAACCGATGGTGCAGTCAAAATGTAAATCCAAGATGGCGGCTGCAAAAAATATCGAGGTTTTCGTCATGGGTGTCGTTTTCATGGTTTCCGAGGATGTTGAAACCGATGGTGCAGTCAAAATATGGATAGTATGGAAACAAGGCCTAATTGTAGAAATAAATACCTACGCTCTCAACTGCAGCCTTAGGGTTGTCACGAGCGCGGAGAATGGAACATAATTATGTGGCGCTGATGCTTGATGAACCCAGTGGCTGCGCACCTTACTATGCGTTCCAACTAAGTATAAGATGACCTTGGCACCATATTGTAACTGCAATTGTGTTTAACGAAAAATACTTTGCGCAAATTACTTTTCAATACTTAATATTTATCTTAGTCATGTTATTTTCATGTGATTTTCGTTATTTGACATCTGGGATTTCTATTTTGATAGCAATATCGGTTTCAACACCTTCAAAAACCATGAAAACGACACCCATGACGAAAACTTCGATAATTTATGCAGCCGCCATCTTGAATATACATTTTGACTGCACCATCGGTTTCAACACCCTCGAAAACCATGAAAACGACACCCATGACGAAAACTTCGATAATTTATGCAGCCGCCATCTTGGATATACATTTTGACTGCACCATCGGTTTCAACACCCTCGAAAACTATGAAAACGACACCCATGACGAAAACCTCGATATTTTTTTGCAGCCGCCATCTTGGATTTACATTTTGACTGCACCATCGGTTTCAACACCCTCGAAAACTATGAAAACTACACCCATGACGAAAACCTCGATAATTTATGCAGCCGCCATCTTGGATTTACATTTTGACTGCACCATCGGTTTCAACACCCTCGAAAACTATGAAAACGACACCCATGACGAAAACCTCGATATTTTTTTGCAGCCGCCATCTTGGATTTACATTTGGCTGCACCATCGGTTTCAACACCCTCGAAAACTATGAAAACGACACCCATGACGAAAACCTCGATAATTTATGCAGCCGCCATCTTGGATATACATTTTGACTGCACCATCGGTTTCAACTATCCCAGGCCCCTCTCTCAGCCCCATAGGGTTATTTTCTTTTTTTTTTAAAGAAAATTAAAAACGTGGGTTTTTCATATTTCTGACAGCAAACCCTTTCATTTGATACCCATGTCATGGGGGTGCATTTCAAACAGCTAATCCGCCATCTTGGATGTCCGCCATGTTGGATTGAAGACACGTGACTATTTTTTTCGTATTCCTGACAGCAAACCCTTTCATTTAATACCCATATCATGGGGGTACCTTTCAAATAGCCAATCCGCCATCTTGGATGTCCGCCATGTTGGATTTAAGACACGTGACTATTTTTTTCATATTACTGACAGCAACCCTTTCATTTGATACCCATATCATGGAGATGCATTTCAAATAGCCAATCCGCCATCTTGGATGTCCACCATGCTGGATTTCAGGTACGTGACTATTTTTATCATATTCCTGACAGCAAACCCTTTCATTTGATACCCATATCATGGGGATGCATTTCAAATAGGCAATCCGCCATCTTGGATGTCCGCCATGTTGGATTTAAGACACGTGACTATTTTTTTCATATTCCTGACAGCAAACCCTTTCATTTGATACCCATATCATGGGGGTGGATTTCAAACAGCCCGACCGCGATCTTGGGGAGGCCGCCATATTGGATTTCTCACCACTCTTGCGCCTCATTGCAAAAACTAATAAAACGAAAACGGATGGCTAATTAATGCACAAATTCTACAAACTACTATTGTAATTATAATAATACTTTAGTTTGATAAAGTAACGAAAATCTTACCTTATGAAAAAAAATATGGAGAGAATCAAAATGTGGCAGTCGCAGTATAATATTCCGTTCACGATAAGTACGCTCTAGAATCAGGACGAGGAAAAAAGTGATACAGGTCCTACGTCGACGGGCGCTGGAGCCGTACTGATTGCAGCCCGGTTATGTTTCGTAATTTATACTAGTTTAGAGTGATTTTAAAAACGATAGTATGTTTAATTACATGAAGGGATTTTAATGAAATTTAGAAATTAGTTTAGTCTGTAAACATAGTTTATATTTACATAGTTTTTTTAATGTAATTACGCTTTGTTCGAACCAAAAATGGCGATAAAACAGCGATATAAAACGTAAAAATTGACCTCAGAATTTATTTTTTTACTAATTTGTGTTATTAAAAATATAAATTCTACTACGTAGTTTTACGACAAAAACGTATGTCTGATGATTTGTGTATTTTTTTTGGTTAAAATTACGAATGTTAATGGTAGATGTAGGAGTCGCAAATCGACTCTGCGTTGATTTTTCAGTAAACTACTTGTCGGAGATTAATTACCACAAAGTTTAAATAAAAGAGTTTTTTGAAATATGTTACGTACAATTACAACACGAAAGACTGGTCTTTCTTTTGCAGGTATTCAAAAATGTTGGAGTATTACTTAATATGGTAGATTAGACGATCATAATTTTAGTTCTACGCGCAAATGTGTAAAAGGCCTCTTAACTGACAACTGTACTTACATAATGTGCAGTACATAAGAAACTGTAGAGATGGTGAGTTACGTGTGTGAAGCCTCGTGGTCATTGTAAATAAAAGTTGTTTATAGTAACAACATATTGAGTTTTTATTTATTATTTATAGAAGGGAAACGAACACAACTTCATGCTAATATAAACACAGGGCTCATGGGCAACGAGAAAGAAAACGACAGAATTATTTTTTTTTTGTATATTTTTACGTTTTTATAACAAGTAGTTCCAATAAAATTTTACAAGTTTATTTTGTACAAGTACGGAGTATCCTCCGCTTATTGAAACTCAAACGCATCAGATATTTAATAGTGGCATAATTTGCGGAGAGTGCTTTTAGAAAGTAACAGGGCATATACTAGCGTCTGTCTATCTGTACGTCCGTGTGTCGAGCGTCGCCACGAGACAAGACCACCTACTTACATACACATCAATGTGGTCGAGAGCCCATTACATTACAACCAATGCCATGACATCTGTCTCTGTGAGTGAGCGTCATTTTACCGCAGAAACACAGAAAAAAGCGTTTTATTCGGATTCGTATATCAGCATGCTGAGAGATATTAGGCAGCTTTATTTTATTATACAAATTAATCTTTTCGCACTTCGGATTCGACTATTCAATAATAATGCAAGCCAGCTTACTTGTCGGACAACATCAATACACTGCCTAATGTACAGTCAGCACTTATTTATAATGTCTGCAATAAAATGACTAACTCGGGAAAATCAGCAACACAACTGTTCTTACACATCTCCGCTCTCATCAAGACAATCCAATACTATCGAACCCTTAATAATATCTTGTGTAGATGATATAATATATAATATAACCAACTTTAAAAAATCAATTCCAAAATCTATCATATCCGATTTTATGCTCTCTTCTCAATCGTGTTACTGATTATTCCATAACATTGTTAAACATAAGAACGAAATCGTCAAAACTGCATACAATTATATTCCTTTATTGTTGGTATATCAGTTCCGACGCAACTTATCTCATAAAAAGTGTTACAGACTCGAAAATGTATGAACCATTCGTACTTAAGACGCTGAGAACTTTGGGAGATTTTATAATCTAATACATCGAAACGTTTCAGTTCAATTTGCAGGAAAATTACAGCCATATTGCAGTCTTTATCTCATCGTATTGTAATGTTGACCCTCACTGGATCAGATTCTATGTAACTTTTATGAAATAAGTTTTTAACCAAGGTTATATAGGCTTTGACCTCGCAGGACTTGGTTGCGCGGGATCGTGAGATTGCGCGAGCATTCACACAAGTCGTACCATGAATGTTTGATTATGCAGGCACATGGTGCGCTCGACGATTGCGAGTACTATCCAACATTAAATCGACAATTTGTGCGAGCGTCGCCGTCGCCGTCGTCACGCTATGTCAGGATAAAGCCTCCACTATCTCGAATGCACAAAAATATTGATTGGTCGCAATCGTAATGGGCTCTAAGTTCAATCGATCCAATGCTTACCACTTCGAACTTTTACCTCCTCCTCGCAACATGATACAAACAATGAACGTTTCAGCTATAATATAATTTGACTATACATAGTAATATCTTACAAAATAATTCAGTTTAAATCGATAACATAATATTGATAGTTAAATATTTAATGTTCAACAATGGGTAACGCAACAAAGTATCACAACGCGGCATATTATTATAAATTCAACGCAATATATTATTTGAAAATGTAACACAGCGTTATTCAAAATGGTAAACGTCTTATCCGTCGCATTGGCTCGACTGAATCTTGTACAGATTTGTACTTACATTACATTTATTTACAAGTTACTCGCTATCGCTTGCCCGAAGATAATCGGAAACATATTCAATGCTTACACGGCTCGATGGCTCGACAATGTAAACTTACCTAATGATAGGGGCATTATTGTGTGCACATTCACAGAGATCACAGCCTTCAGAAATGTAACTAAAGTAGTGTGATGCGCACTGATCGGTATCGGTACATGTTACATTAACTTTGTTACTCGACGGTAATGTTACATTTACGAATAATTATTGAATTGTTTATTATTTATTGACTTTATTATTTCAATCATAAATTAAATTTACGTCCCTTTAATGTACTTCTCAGTCTAATGTGACACGGCATTGTGGCGATGTTACATTTAGATACCAAATGTAACCTAAATTAAAATTGTAACTTACTAAAAATAATTACAAATCAGTACGCGTGTTACTTTTATATGTGTATGTAAACCGAAACCTAGATTGTGCGTTCTTTAGAACAAACTTGTGCTAATTTTGCGCGGACTTCGAATTCGAACAATCTTCGGGCTTTCGACCGTAAAACTACAGTAACACCGAAATATCGGAACAACCAATAAACGTTGCTTTAGTCTAATTTATTTTACTCTATTTGATTTCGAGACACAGTCTCTATTGCTATCGCCAATAGCATCCGCTATGAGATCTAGCGATAAGAACTCCGAGCAGGCCCCACCAGGCGCGCGGCCGGGCGCGGCCCGCAGAGCCCGCCGGGCTCGGCGCGCGGCCACGGGGCCCGGCGCGGCTCGGACCTGGGTGCACCGATCTCATCGAGTGCCACCCCATCACCCCACTAACATAATAATAACATTTATTCATAAAAATATAACATACAAAAAATCTACAGTGACTTATTACAATACAAAAATGTCGAATGCTACACCAATTAAAAATTACATTTCCATCTACTTATTGCTTATAAATTAAAAATGACATTATTGTTGCAAAATGTACAATTATAATTTTTTATTATTATTTATCATTATTTTATTTGGAAAATATTTTAGTCTTATAGTTAATTTAGAATTAAGACGGCCGCGGGATGTGTAGCACGGCTGCGGCCGGGCCGGGCCGCGGTGCCGCGTCCGTGTGAGACACCCCGAAGTCTATCGATTTATTTAATATCCCTCGATTGCGAGTTGCGTGAGTGGCGAGCAGACGCGCCGCACTCGAGACCACACATACACAGGATGACAAATCATTTGAGCCAATTATTGCGTTAAATGATAGCAGTCATCGTCAGCGACGTACAACACACATGTTTAATATTAGGCCGTGCTTACTGCACCAATCACGACACGCTACAGATCATCTTAGTCTTAATATATTGAATTGAGCAGTATACGGACGCACGGACGCACAAATTGACTATAAACCCTGTAGTAACTACTGAAACCTAACTAATAAGTAATTATTTTTTTCTCTTTCTAGGGGCGTATAAGTTAAAAGCATTACATTATTAAAGTCTCCACAAAATTGTATAACTTACTATAACGCTATTCATTTTATTCATCAATTAAAAAGATAATAATTTCTCTTATTATCTCTTACGCTAAAAAAGAATGTCAACATAATTATAATTCAACGTAATCTTGTGTATATCAGGTTATACTTTGCTATGTAACGTACAGATATACTTCTCACATTTATCGTAATCAATTCCCGAATGCAAACGGTTGCAAACTGTTCACTGTTACTGCCTCAATATATTTATTTATTATTACAATCTGTCATAATAACTAATAATATCGGTCATCTGGATATGACTTCATTTTTCACCATTTGTATATAACAATAATTATGAGTAAAAAGATAATAAAAACGTTTGTAAAATAATGTAATAATATATATTTAGATAAATATAATAAAAATCAACAATACAATAAAGTCACAGCATGTATTTACATGTCTATACATGTTCGAGACGCCGAGCATGACGTCAGCACAAGTACACTCATCGTACCCATTTTAAGTGTATTTTTCTACGTATGATTAGTTGGCTTAGACCAGTGCGTACAGACAGCCAGAAAAACGAGTTCTCCTCTCTCGATCCCACCCCGGCTTGCTCCTAAGTAGTCGATAAAAATCTACTATTTTATTAATGAATCTCCTTCTCCGTCGAAACGTACTTATCAGTAAATTTATAAATAGGTATCAGAAGCTATAATCTGTAGACCGTAATTACCGAACCCCAGACCCGATCGAAGTACTCAATAAAATTCATCATGAGAAGATCTAATTAAAATGGGTACAAGAAACGATGGCACTTTACAGGGTACCTATGCATTTTTTTTTTCATAAATTATGTCATAAAATGACGACTAAAGAACTATGTATGTTTAATTTACGCCGTGACTTATTTCCTAGTTTCGATTTATACCTAATCACATCGATTTAGAACATTTGTTGTGTGGTAGTAATGGTGGCACGGCCGCCGGCCTGACGTCTGAGCCCATGAAACAAGAAGTTGGCGGCGGCTTTGATCGGCCCGACTAGTGGCGCCCTCGCAGCGGTCTCCCATTGTCAGACATTGCCTGTGGCGGGGAACCTCGGCGGAGGCAGCGGCGGCGGCGGCCGGCCCGCCTCCCCCCCACCCGAAGACTGCTCCGATACTGAAAGGCAGAGCTCCGTTATCACCACTACCCACAAGTTTCACATCTGGGACCATACATCATCTCTAACATACACCATTTCTTTATTTCCCAATGATGCAAGCTTGGTATTGAACCAGATCTGTACCGTATTGCAACAAGAGTGTGGGCCACGAGCCATCTATCGTCTGAACACCACCTTCACTCAGATGATAGTTCTGGCTCGGCTGTCTTTCCTAACCTTAAAACATTGGAAGCTCTCAGAGAGGGACATCCCTACAAGTGTGTTCAAGTCACGTTTAGTCTACTGTATGACCAGTCAGCCCACGGTCTGATGCAGGTTATTCGTGGGCTCAGTGCGCTTACTGTATGCATCATCTCGTTTGCTTATTCCACACAGGAAATTAAATGAAGTCTTGTCAGAGCATCCTTCTCATAACATCGTTTGTTTTTTTTTAAACGCCTATTAATTATCAACCTTTCTTTATTTAACAAGTAGTGAAGGACCCCGATTATCCTATATAGAAATAGTCTAACCTATATTTATCTCTTTCAGCGACTATCCCTTTTCAGTGTTATTTTAAAATCTGCATGAACTTCGGCGCTCCATTGCGAAGTATCTTCACCACATGAAAATTTTCCTATCATGAAAAAATGTGTTATATTATTCAGTTCATATAAATATACAAGGTTTCCTTAAATTACTTGGTAACACTTTTTAGGGCAATGTGTGTTATTGTATGATATCCGTTCTGCAGGGAAAGAAACCTCTTAAAGTATCACTAAGACATTTGAAGTAACCTCTTTATATAAATGTTATAAAATAACACATCCAAACTGACATGTACATAGCTTAGCCCACACCAAAATAAATGCCTATAAAAATAAACTTTGGACAGGTATTAACCTATGAAGGGTAAGTAGAAACACAGAGTAACTAAGTAGTATGCAAAATTACAGAGGAAATGTAGTGTCACTTTCAAATTAAAAGGGGTTAAAATAGGGAGTGTTAGAAAAGTATTGCATATAAAGACTAGATATACCCAGAACTATATTGGCAATCTGGAAAAGCATAAAAGCTGAGCGCGGTGTTTCACAAGGCAGATTCCGTTATTCTCGTCGAGTTTACACAGTTGGCAACAACAGATCTGTGAAGCTGCCTGGAGAGTACCGATACTAATATATACACATGACAAACTGACACAACAGACCATGCTAGCACACAGACGACTGTATACGTATAGTTCCACAAAAGCACATCGTTACATGGAGTGTAGTAGTGAAAGTAGTGTAGAATGACTGATGCTGAAATAGAAAAACAAAAGCAAGAATAAAAAGAAAAGGAATGAGAAGTTTGTGGTAATGTAATGTAGAGTTAGCTCAAGATGTAGTTAGCTAACATCAAATTCATCATTATTCACAAAGAAGTACACAAATGGGTGCTAATTTTTGTTGAATTGAATAATATTGTAAGACCATAGGGATGGCGATCTACTTGCCAAATAAGCTGATCTGGTCACAAGCTCCACCATAAATATAATCTCTTTGTAAAATAAAATCTAATGTATTTTTTTCTTACGTTGTCCAATTTGGTAAACAACAAGGTTTATAAAAAATATCAATTTTTGTTATAACTCAAACCGTCTATGTATGTTTTTAGCAAAGACGAGAAAGTTCATCAAGTGTGATTCATGAGAAACCCCTTTATCGTGTTTGTTCACCGAATGAAACAAGTAAAGAGAAACAGTGAAGGCATCATGGTGACGTGACGCGGTGTAGTAAAGCGTGGTACTTACGGGAATCGTGTTTCTCGTCAACGGGGGCGGGAGGTGGCGGGGGTGGCAGCTGTTGTTCCAGGGCGTTCACGCAGTTCATCATACTCCCGTAGAGGCGGCTGTCGCGAAAACTGTCCCTGCACACAGTCCCCAATCATCCCCATTGACCGATTATGTGAAAACCCCCATGGTTTCATGATCATCACTACTATGCGCAACTAATTATTTCAGTTCTTTAACGTTTAAAGTAGTTTTTGTTTATATTATTTTATTGGTACCTACTATTTTTTTTTATAGCTTTTGTTATAAGAGTCATTACTTGATAGTTTGCCTTCTATATTTTTCATAGCTTCTTCTATACGAGTATTAGCTTCTTCTATAGTACAACTACTATAAATATTATTTGTTAATAGAAAATCTGATCGATTGTAATGATTTGTACGCTAAATACATCTAACCATTTAATTAAATTTACATTTGATTTATTTTCTCTTTTGCAAATTAACCATCATCGAATTTTCTTCAGGTCAAAATCTTTTTAATGTTTTTTATTATATATATACCTATATTTTTTGTGTTACTTTAAACTGCCAATCACCGATTGAATTAGTTTGACAAGAATACATGAGTTCATCTCAGAATTAAAAAGAAATAAAGACAAGAAATCGTTCTATTATGCCACAAACATAGTGTCTAGAGAAAGTTCCGTGGAGATCGGAGACTGCTGAAGTACGACTCCAAGCACGGCAATCAATTTGTGACTCATATCGCAACTATTATTTATAAGAGCAAGAAAAGGACAGTTATTTGTGTTACTCAGGAGCTTCCATTTTCCCGTCATGTCATTTTCATAATTTGGTATATTTTTCTTCCATATTCATATTAATGTAAATATCGCAGCCATGAACATGGTTGTATCGTTCTATTGAATTTAGATCTGAAACACGGTACATAGTGGATAGGAGCTATGTTCCACCAGCCCTCTGTGGCAGTCAGGGTCACTTCATTCGTTCCAGTGATATTTACATAATGCTTTACAAACATCACGTGCATCGCGTGCGCATGAATGACCAGCACCGGTCTGGTTTAGTGCTGTGTCGTGATTAGAAGGAAAATCATGAATCATGTGTCATGTAATGGTAGGACACAGTCAGTGCCAGTAAGTATTCAAAATATATATCAACGAAACAGTCGCCGTCTCTTACCTCCCGTTGGAATTTCGGAACAGTGCCAAAATCTCTTCGAAGGTCTTATTTTTTGTTTCAGGAACTTTTTTATACGTAAATATCCAAAAAATTGCAAGGAATACACTAAAAGGCAGGAATGTATAGTTTTCCAGTAGTGCCTGCAAAATAAACATAGTTTTTTCATTGAAATAGAAATAGAATAGGATGATATTATAATTTAATTAATGTTGTGTTCGTTAGCCAAAATTTAAAAGTAACGTAATCTGTTTTCTCCCGGATTAGTACCGACACTCAATTTCGTTATTACTTGATTGGAATCAATATTGACAGCAAATATGACCGACCGTAATTATAAGAGAGTGTCTGTACCAATATTAATTAAGGGATGGCTATTGGAATCCAACACATATGCAAACACACATGGACCTACCTTCATGCTAGGAAAGCCGATTCCGACAACGAAATTGGCCATCCAATTAACTAATACGGCGATAGCCATCGCACTGGGGCGGGGACCCTGCGAGAACAGCTCGGCGGTGATGAGCCAGGGGATGGAGCCGGGGCCCACCGCGAAGAACACCACGAAACTCAGCGTCGACACCACTGACAAGTAGCTCATCCAGTCGATCATTTCCTGCACATAGCCGAAGAACTCCTATCAGGGGCTAGCAATGGTGTTCTTTCCCGTCGCCGACCGGATGATGAAATAAATCACAAACATAAATGCACATCACACACTAGTCTGTCGGTGTGTCCGTCAAGCTCCGCGCGATGCGAGGAGTTCCGACTCAGTTGTTGAGTGCTGGTAGCGTAGTGTCGTCCATCTATCGTATGTACTGCGAATGCTGGTGATAAGTGCCATCCTGCTTTTGAGCAGTGTTTGTGTGATTATAAAGTTCGCTTCATTTAAAAACGCGTGCGCTGAGCTCCCCGTGAACTTTCACCACATTTGAGTGGTCAACAAAAATAGTGTTAGTGCTTTGTGAGTGATGTTCCTAACATTTATATTTGAGAATTTATTCCCATTATTTACAATGCTTTCCTACCGAGAGTCCGGTTTCGGAAACAGGAAAGTCGAAGAGGGGGGAGGGCTAGCGAAGCGACGAGTGTATGTGTCTCGATGGTTGTTAACAGCTGTTATTGAGAACAAACCAATGTCAACAACGGACGTTGATGACGATGACTTGTTGGAGGCAATAACAGTTTTTAAGACCATTGGTGACACATACACCCGATGAAGCAAATGACAGTGTGTGAGAAATAAACCAGGGATTAAAGATGAGGTGCATGCAGAAGTGTTACTAGACTACATAAATGACACGTTGATATAATCTTTGGTAATTTAGAGATGATGATGATGATGGTGATGATGTAAAATTTGAATAAACATACTTTCAAATACTTATGTATTCTAAACAACTCGGTATTCACGATTTGAAGATTTGCAAGACACACCAAATTATTGATCAAACCTTCTATGTACTAAAAGTATCTAGCAGGCATTTTCACAAAAAAAAACCTCTTTAATTCTGATTAGGTAAATGTAAAAATCAGCACAAAATCGAAGGCCCATGAGATTGTTATTAGTGGTGTCTTTAGTCGTTGAAATGCAACCATAATTCATAGATAGATTAGAATACTCTTTACTATGCACACCATACAAATTACGGATATCTTATAAATAGGGTAATACAATGGGCAGTCTTATCGCTGAAAGCGATCTTTTCAAGACCATATTATTTCGATAAAATTTTTAAGTTCGAAAACAAAAATAAAATGCTTTACTTCACATAAACTTTAACTGAGCGAAATTCATATTCGTCCGTCCGTATGTAGGTATTTAGAAAAATACCAGTTATTTTTGCTAATGAACTGATATTTTCGATTAACGTTGTTCAAAGTTCAGCTCTCATTAGGAATTTATCGTGTAATGCAAATCATCTTCAAGTGAACGAATACTTAAATGTATAATTTGAAAGGCGTCACAGTATTTGACGGCCAAAAATCTAAAAAAACCAATGAAAGTAAATCTAATTTAGAAAACATTAATTTAATAAGTTGATTTGGAAGAGATCGAGCAACCAATAGGGGTATGAAAGAAGATATCAGTAATGAAGTATCAAGAACGGTCATAGATAGAGGTGGAGAAAGCGATGAGGAAGCGTGCTAAAGCCATTTTTGAATGTAATCCTTGATCGAGACCAACGATAAATAAAATCTTACGAAGTAGATACTATTTTAAATGAACAAGGAAATACGTTACGCGGTGTCTCTCAAGGAACACACATAGGACCAGTATTAATTATGGAAACACTGGCCAACTTATTCTAAATTACACAACTATATTCGAAACATGGTCAACACAAGTTATAGAAATCATATTTTAAAACTTTTAGAGTTATTTGTGGTAGTTTTCAATGATTGGTAACTGTTTTAAAAGTAATTTCACTGTATATTTTGGGTCAATGTGTAAGTTAATACGCAGATCTCCGAATTATCTTTTGTAACTATACAGACGACAGCTTTAACATTATTCTCTGGTTTTGAAAATGGCAGTTTTTTTATCAAGGTTCGCCCTACTCTAGGAATTTTCTCATGTGTCGTGAGTGCGTTTACAAACATTCAACTCACAAACTTAAACAGCCAGACAGTGCAGGAATTGAACCTGCGACACGTAGTGTAGAAGCCAATCTTTCAGCCACTTCTCCATCGTGTCGTCAAACATTACCAGAGAAACCCACCACAATTTTATAAGACACACCTTTATTAGAAACGAAATGGTGATGAAAATAGAGAAGATGAACATTCCCCCGAGGCCGTAGAGATGCAGCGTCCGTCTCCCAGTGCGGTCCATGAGTGGCAAGGAGACCAGGGTCATGCCCACCATGATGGCCCCGATACCCATGGTCGCGAACTTCGCTGACTCGTCCGTAAGCCCCGAAGAAGTGAACAGCGAAGTGGAGTAATAGAACACCTGAGGATACGATGGCAGATGGGGATCTTACTGTACTTTCAACTTTAAAGTAAGTGTTGTTGAGGTTGTTTATAGAATACCTAACGTGATCATAGATTTTAGTATCAAAAAGCCAATCGTATAGACAATTTTACTTAAAGTAAGTTTACCGCTTTTTAAAGAAGTACAAATACAAGGAGTCTTATACGGTTACATTATTATCCTAGGTATGTATTAAACTTGGCCCTAAATATCAAAGCATTACTACAATGAGCTTGAAGAAGCTGCAATGAGGATCATATGATGGTCACTTACTGCGTTGATACCACTGAGCTGCTGGGACAACTGCATGACAACGCCGATGAGCAATGGGGCGCGAAGGGTAGGGGAACATAGAAGTTCCCTCATTGAGATAGACGCCTCCGCCTGCTGCGCACGTTCCTCGGCACGCATCTCTTCGATATCCTCTTCCACCTGCATGACAGATTAATATATTAATTATTGTTAAATTCAATAATGCATGCGACGCCCCGAGAGCAGTGGTGGCCCAGTGGTATCGGTCCCGACTTACGAGTTGTAGGTCGTGGGTTCAAACCCCGCCTGGCGCATTACTTTGTGTAATTTATTTCATCACCACTGCTCTCAAAACGGTGAAGGAAAACATCGTGAGGAAACCGGCATGTCCTAGAACCAAAAATTCGAAGACATGTGACATCCACCAATCCGCACTGGGCCCGCGTGGTGGATTATGGCCCACTCCCTCTCACAGAGAGGAGGTCTGTGTCCCAGCAGTGGGAACATTATAGGCTGATAATGATGATGCGACGCCCATCGTGAAGATAATTTTTGAGGAAAGAAAAATTCAGTTGCAAGTGGGATTTGAACCCGCGTCTTCGTCTTCTTTACGTTACCAAAACGTTCAAACGAGGGAATAGAACATTCAGCTTGCAATTGTGAGTTGTGATGGTCTAATTGATAGACTAACTTATTTGATTTTCAATGGTTTTCATGGGTTAAACTGTTACCAGATTTCATCGTCTTATCATAACGCCTGTATTCCTCAACTGACGCAGAAGTGTACATATTTGTACATCTACAATTCGCCAGTCAAATTTGTTCATTCCTTATGTAAAAAATTCCACAGCACTGATGCTCAATCACAGAATCGAACCCAGGACAAGCGTAGCAGTCGCGCTTGCGAACACTAGACCACCGAGGCAGTTTTTATAACTTTGTACTACAAAAACACAACCATATGATCGGGGTATATCATTTCTTACCTGATTGCTAGCCCGTAGTCTTCTGAGTGCTCGTCGAGCTTCTTCTTCCCACTGGCGAGTGATAAGTAAGTACCGCGGCGACTCTGGACAGGCAGGCAGCAACAATAATTGCAGGATCGCCGGACAGATCGCCAGACCTACATACATGATAGAAACCAAGCTTGATATCCACGTTTCAAATATTTCTTAGCGACTAATCTTTGAAGATTAACGCGTAACAATTCTTTACAAAAAACTGTGCAAGTACATTATTTTAAAGAATAACAAAAATATCTGTGTCAGCAACCATGCTTACGGTAGCTGAAATATCAAAAGTTTTCAAACTGACTAATACAACTCTTAAAACAAACACATCAGCTTCTAAACTTCCATCCTTACCAGGCATACATCAAATTCCAGTAACCGACGCAAGATAAATAAACGAAAATATCTCCCAAGTCTAACTTTAGCTGCACTTGAGGCTTCAACGCCGCCTCGTTCACTTCAACTACCAAGTTCTAAGTTGTCCTTAACTTTTCAATCTCGCACCTGCAGCCGCCGTGTTTCTTCAACTTTGCACTCTCACTTTCCTTTCCATCTCTAATTGCTGCGATCTGTGATTTATAGGCCTAAGTGGGACAGGAAGTTCTGAACACGGTTTAAATTCATCATGTTTTAACTTCTCAACGTCTTAACTTACCACAAGAAAGATCTGTTAAACACATGTCTAAAAAAACTGTCAACG
Organism: Agrotis clavis; assembly: GCA_954870645.1. Lineage (NCBI taxonomy): Eukaryota > Metazoa > Arthropoda > Insecta > Lepidoptera > Noctuidae > Agrotis > Agrotis clavis. Next base: position 34,251,086 of record OX940917.1, on the reverse strand, counting down.
TCAAAACTACATTCCACGTTCATATAAGGGTCGTTGTGCAGTTACAATTTTTTCAGACAAGCGTTCAAAAGACGTTTATCTTTTTGTGGTAAGGCCGTCAGTGTTTAAATGCGGCTCCTAATTATTATTTAGTTTTCATCTTGATGTCTTTTAAATTCGTCTGCTTTTAAGGTTTACGGATTGGAAGTCCAAAAATCGGATCGAATGAAACGAATTTAAAAAATACTTAAACTTACATTTACGTATTTTTAAAATTTAAATAAAAATATATATTTCCAAAATACAACTTACCAAGCAAAATAGGCCATCCTTCATCAGTGCCGAGAATCTGCTCGATGCCCAGAACTTGTGATAAGAGTAGCCCCACTGTCACCGCCAGCTGGTTGACCGTGCCCAGCCCTCCGCGCAGATTTAGAGGCGCTATTTCCGATATGTACATTGGCACTAATGATGTGTTTAACCCTGGACAAACAAGATTATCACCTATAAAGCTATAAATCATGAAGAAAGAGAAGAAACAGTCATATTGTCTATTTTTCAAGCCTCTAATATGGAAGAAGCATACATATATTACGCCGACCACACACTAATTGGCATAAGTGTGATGCCAAATTAGATAAAGTTAAATAAATGTCATACTCCAAACGCAAGCTTGATTATGTAAACTGCAGAGTTTATTTTGCATACAGAAAGTTCTCGAAATGTGTATGTTGTAGTAGTGTTTAGTTCCCGTGAGTTTGTACTGATAATTAATTACATTTACACTGTACAATTCCTAAACTTGTACTCGTACCTTGCACCTTAGGTATGCTATGAAAAAGTTTTAAAAAATAAACCATTTAGCAAGAATCATTTCGGCGTTACACATTTTTTAAAGTTCGTATTTGCGTTTCGAAAGCAATTTTGTGTTGTTATAAACATTGTAGTTAACAACAGTCTTTTTATTTCTGATAAAAGTTGTTTCCATAGATACATATTATAAGGCATGTATGACAGTGTTAAATACCATGAGTGGTGTGTTTAATTATTTCGTTGGACTTACCACAATTGACTCCTATGATGAACCTTCCAAATATGAGGAGCTCGTAGCAGTGTGATATCTTGGTGAAGCCCATGAGACTGGCGCCGCTGATGCCAAGGATGTTGTTTAGCAGTAAGCCCCCTTTCCTGGTAAAAAGGAAGGTATTAATGAACCGTTTTAGCGTTGGCACAGCAAACCGGGGACTTGTCTGTTCTCACTTGGGGGCCAACCCCCCAAGGGGCCTGAAAAAGGCAACTTTGGCAGAATCATTATCAAATCTATTGCTTGAATAGAATATTTAATTTTACGATATTCATCATCAAAGTGGTTCTAGAAGATAAAAAATAAAGATTCTCTATGGATGGTTACTGTGAAACATGTCTAAAGTCATCGTCATCGTGCTTTCCGTGGCTAGGAGGAAACTTAATAAGTGAGATGGCCTTCCATCCATCGACCGGCCTAGGCAATCCTTAAAATAATAGCGAACCGGTCCCGGTACAAAGCCACGAGTTCCACAAGAGCTTTCTCAGTTTACTAATTAGTTATTACTCACTTATATTCAGACGTTCCAAGTTCAATTGAACGGTGCAATTATGGACAAAATGAACAAAGAATGAAGGATCTGTGTGCTTAGTGCGAGTTTTTTTACGTTGACGCAATAGTAACGTTTAACCGCGTTTGGCGCTCTCATTGGTTGAAAGTTCTCAAGACCTTGGAGCGGGCCAATGAGAGCGCCAAACGCGGTTAAACGTTACTTTCGCGTCTACGTAAAAAAACTCGCACTAAGCACACTGATAAGTGATTGGCTTCTTGTGATATTATTTTACTGGCTGTCGAGTCCCGTCTTGAGTCAAAGTGATGTCTAAGAACCGTGGGTTTGGCAAGTCAATCATGAAATTGAACATTTATTGACATTATTACAGCTGTTTCGGATGCTGAAATACTTAGTAAAACTTCATCGTAATGAAAACTGCCAATATTGATTATTTTGTCTAAAGAATAATGTGTTTTCAAATTGAGATGGATACATTCGTTACGCTTCTATATTGTAATTAGAAATATATATATTGGTTATTATTTAGATAGGTACAATCACTGATATAGGCTATTATAGTTCAAAACTAATCATGATTAGACAAAATTAACAACATATGTAACATAACGATGTTGGAAAAGTGAAAAATATACTGATTCATCTAAAGCTACAGAACTTAGGGCCAAAAATCCCTTGGGGGATTATCTGGATAGTATTACATACTTACCTAATATTTATTCATGAACGAGTACTATATAACATTCATAATATGAATCTTAAACTTCGTGTTTGTTTCAGAATTTGTGTCCATCTGTAGGTTTATACTCGTAAAAACTACTGCAAGGAATGGGATGCACTTTTCACCCCTATATTGTTAGAGGTCTAACTTTAAGCATAGCTCCATATTACGGTAAAAAAAAAAACATTTCTGTAGAAGGAAAAATTTGTCGTTAGCTAGCAGGACTTGACTTTGCGACTTTATGATTCAGTACCCCTAGCACGAGTTTTCACTATTTTACTTTACAGCGTCTTTCCGGTATTTACAGCGTTACTTGTATGAAAAAATGGAACAGCACCTCTGGTGTGCGAAGAAGGAATATTTTTTTCCTTGAAAATTGTCAATTTGAAATTGTCAAAGTTCCAGTTTACTTTACGTCTCAAATATTGAAAACTCGTGCGGGTACACTGGACACCTTAATAACTAGGCTACCGCAGTCATGTCCTACAAGCTCGAATTTTTCGATCCTTTCTTGACATCTTATGTTGACGTTTTTATTTATTTCAAATATAGTGACTTTATACAGGGTGAAATTTTAGTAATGAGCAATATTTTAAACTCGGGCATTACTAACGATACTAATTGTATTACGGAACTCAAAAACGTTATTAATGCAAGTATCTTCGCCTAATATTATTTGATGTTTGTTTACCTTTCGTTCCGCGCGCGGTGTATTGCGCTTTAAAATTTTTATACTTTAGGACTTTTCGGGTTTATGATTTATTTTTTATTAATTTTACGTGTTTGTTTGCAATAATAAGCCTTTGCAGTGTGACATACTACATTTTTAAAGGTGTCCATTATTACATTAGTAATATTTTTGATTTGCGATTTATTAGCCGTAATGCAATCAGTAGAGCCTTAGATTAAAATATTGCCCATGATTTCGATTCCACCCTGTAGATATATAGATATTATTATACATAGATATCATAGATAGTTATCAAATCTATGTTTACGATGCGGTGAAGCAAACAAATAAAAAGGGCCGCCATTTTCTTACCTGCCGAATCTATTCGCGATCATGCCACCAGAAAAGCCGCCGAGCATACCACCAATAGCGAAGATACTGACAGCTATGGAATACAGCCTGTTGACAGTGTCGTCTTGTAGGTCCATGCCGTACCGGTTCTTGTAGACATCTTTCATGAAGTTTGCGATGTTCTGTGAGAAAAAATAAATACACACATAAAAAAATAAATTGTGATTACCAGCATAAGCTGACATATTTTCAGGCCAATACTTAGAACCCATTCGCAAAAGCGCAGGCATTAAATAAAACTCCGAGTTTTAACAAAAAGGTAAATTGAACTTAAAAATGTCACCGCCCATAGTACTCAAATTCAAATATAGTTCTGGGAGTGCATTTGTTCTATTTCCGGCGTTTTTTGAACGCCTTGAAAAATACGCTCGTGCTAACAGGCACTAATCCGTTCTTGTAACTCCACACATCAGAGCCGAGGAGTTTTGAAACGATGATTGGGATAAAATTACATATGAACGGGTAATGATGTTGACTTACGTTAAATACCGCGTAAGTAATGAAGACTAGCGTTAAGTAACATTGGTTCACATTTGACGCAACATTGTTTTCTCACGTCGCGACTTCTCGTTAGTTGGGGTCGACATTCTTAGTCTTGAAGGTCCTGACAAGCATCGTCAGATGAAACGGGAGCCCCGTTTCCGCATGTCCCTTGCAATAATCGGAAAGAACCGCCATAACCTTATCGTCAATCCCTCCCGTCCTGCCCTGTATCCCGGAGGTGGACTCATTGGATGACTTTAACACGTAAATAAAAATCTTCCTATTTTTTTGGATTAACACATCAAAGAAGTCAGTGGGGTTAGAGGACTTCTAAAAAGGACAGCAGCTACTCAAAGGTGAAATAAAGAAACAGGCTGGTTTATTTATTTACTTATTTAACTCAGCCTTCAAGGCCCATATAAAATACAATAATACAATACAATATGACTTAACTAATAAAATAATACAATACATAAACAATACGAAAATAAAACTAATTCACACGAAGAGTCAGCGTCGTGTGCCGCGCGGTGTCAGGTATCCGGCGTCGGAATCGCCGGAACACTACACCTCTCAGCCAAAATTCCTCTTTCGTGAAAGTCGACGGATGTTCAGTCGGCACCCTTAGTTTAGGTTTTGGTTTAGTCTGGACTGATAGTTTCCCCTCCAACTGGAGCGGGAGGACTCATAGAATGATTTTCTACTCCAACAAAACTCTCCCTTTTCATACTGGACTAACAGATAAGACATTTTGATGTTGGATATACGTTCCCGTGGAATAAACTCGACCACTACACGAGTAAAGCCGCTGCCATAAGTTAGTGTTCCATACCGTAATATCGCTACAATCCTTCTCAATAATCTAAACTAACTCAAACCCTCTATTATTGTCTATTAGCTCAAAACAATGCATTAACATTACAATCTCACTTCATTATTTTACTGCATTTCAAAGCGAAATTAAGTGAAATCAATTCAAAACCGTTTATTGACAAATTGACTATTGTGATGTCCAATTCATATTAATATCAAAGTACTGCAGGTTTATTATGTGTCGGCTGTCTGTCCTAATTGTAATTGATTGGGAATCGTGCAATTAGTGCAAATAGATACAAATTTTGCAAGAGGCAAACGAAAACGGTTGCCGTTTAGAAGTCATTAATACATACATTTTCTACTTTATGTCCTAGCTAATAAAGTTGAAAATCTATTAAAGATAACAGTGTTTAAGTTCATCGCTTGCCATTTGTCAGATGTGAGACTCATGTGACTAAGAGAGTGATGAGTATGATTGTTGATGGATGGAGAGGAAGAGGAAGGCCAAAGAAAAGATGGATGGATTGTTTAAGAAATGATATGAAAGAAAAAGGAGTGAATGATGCTGTGACGTCTGATAGGGGAGAATGGAAGAAGAAAACGTGTTGCGCCATCCCCAAGTAAAATGGAACAAGGGCAGGAAGGTGATGATGATGCTTGTCATTTGTCTACAGGGCCAGTTTTTACACAATGTAAAAGTCTTAAGAGGATCGTCTACCGAGCGCTCGTCCATACTAAAAGAGAAAACGTTTTCCTACCCCTAAATGTTATCCCATCTCAATGATTTTTTAGAATGCTTCCTACACAGTAAAAAACTAGGTTTATAGGTTTTCTTTTTTTCAAAAGTAACTCTAAGGCACCTGTAACTTTCAAACTATTACAAATTTTGTAAAAAAGAAAACCTATAAACCTAGTTTTTTACTGTGTAGGAAGCATTCTAAAAAATCATTGAGATAGGATAATATTTAGGGGTAGGAAAACGTTTTCTCTTTTAGTATGGACGAGCGCTCGGTATACGATCCTCTTAAAGTATTTTTTAAGATCAGTTTAATCTAGCTATCTTTAATATATTATACATAATATGAAATGCTTTGTCTTGAATGACTGACTGAACGATCAACGCACAACCTAAATCGCTGATTGTAGAGACAAGAAAGTAGGAGGGTTTGTTCTTCATATGTACCGTAGGCATAAGAAAGGCATTTCGAAAAATTCTACCCCTAACAAAATGGAGACCAATTTTTATGAAAAAAAATATAAATTTCATCCCATTTACTTGAAACTACGAATGTAGACTTATCAACCAAATTGGACGGTGAAACTTGTAACACTATGCGATATGTAACAACTTTTTAAAACACCATGTTTCTGGCAACTGAATAGAAGTATAATTTTATAACCCACGTTTTTCCAGACTTTTCGAAATAACAATCCCATAAATACATACCTTACTATTGTTAGGGTGTAAGTTCTAGTATATAGTGTTAGTGCTATTTTTATACAACTATCATATCATTCGTTACGAGAAGCTCGTGGCTAAATAATTACAGTCGCACTGGCTGATCTTCAGGGTTAAGCCGCGCTTGCCGAGGTTGGTCTGTGGATGGGTGACCATCTGTCATAGCGAGTTTCTTCCGTGCCTCGGAAAGCACGTAAAACCGTTGGTACCGGCTGCTATTTGTGTCTGACACATAGTCTTACCAAGGGTATAGTACCCAGTTACTGGGTTGTGGAGTTGTGGAGATCCGATAGGCAATTGCTCCATGGAAAAAACTGATATTCAGCTGCACATAGTTCGACTGGAAGCCGACCCCAATATAGTTGGGAAAAGGTCTAAGCAGATGATAAATTGATAACTATCATAATATTATCATTGTCAGAGACATCGATGTTGAGATGCAACGTTCCGAGAACGTTCCGCAATCGAGACGGATCCTCTTATTGATTTACTTCGGCTCGTTAGGTAAGCCATCGGTCGCGATGCATCGACGATATTGCTTCTGAAGTGTTCATTTAGTAAACAAATTGCTGTAGAGAAGCTTAGTGTTGGCACATCGGTTTAACAAACTTGTTTACTGGTTGCTAGTGACTACTTCGGTACTCAGTTGATTTTATTATTATCAATGTGTTTTCTCAATATTCTCAATAATGGTATCAGGTAGGTATTACTTTGTGTATCTAATTTTTGTCATCGCCGCTGCTCTACGGTGAAGACATATATCGTAAAGAAACCAGCATGTCCTAGAATCACTAGACCCGCATGGTATTCATACTCACAGAAAGGAGGCCAGTATCCTAGAAGTGAGAACTTTATAGCCTGATAATGGATTACTAAGGTACTACTAGGGTCTTCTTCTTCGTCGTGTCGATGATTCCTTAGGTTTAAATCTGCCACATTTACGGCGTTGGTGTCTAACCCCCTTAGGTTAGTTAATAAACGTGGACTAAAGTTACAACGAGAATAATCTTCGGACTAACCATACATTAATAAGGGTTAACCTTGGCGTAACTTTACTTTTCGTTTTATAAATAAACGGGTTAGAGTGCAGGTGGATACTCAAAGCACAAGTTAGGAGGTGGGCCATCGTTTGTGCTGAGGCTCCGCAGTCGCACCTTTCTTCATTACAGTACTACTAAAGTACTACTATGGTACCACAAAAGCCCTAGCCTTTCCCATCTTCGAATTATGAGTCTTAATACGATCCCCTCTTGAGAGGACTCTTCGTGAAGACCTCTGAAACAATTCTCGATTGATCAAGTGGAGCCAAAGATACTCCATGTTCTCTATCATCGAACTACGCTTCAAATATGATACTTGTTTAAAATAAATGCAGTTGAGAACTTTCTGTGAAGTAGAGAAAGGTAACAATTGAGACTACAAGTCAAGAGTCTCTTATTTTGTAAAAGAAAGAAAGAAAAAGTATCCGCGTTTAATAGCTAGGTAACTTGGAAAAGGAAAGTTTGTAGCTCAAACTATAAACCCGCTTCGTCTTATTCTGTTTTATATTATTATACTAGCACTCCGCCCGCCAGTATTTTACATTTTCTCGTCGGAGGGATGCTGACTTGCAGTGAATGTGGACGCACTTTCACTGCAAAAATTGGCTATAACAGTCACCAGAGAGCACACCAGCGAGGCTCTCAATAGGCAGATCCAAGTCGCTGTGGCCGAAATCGGTCGGGATCATTATATACATTTTCTCAAAAGATTTTCAATTGCTTTGGGGTTGAAATTTCCAAAATTCTTGAAACATGTATTATTAATTTGGTGGATAAGACTACATCCGAAACTTCAAGTATTAATTGTCATCTCATTTTTAACATCTATTTTTTTAAGAAATGTTACAAACATAGAAACACACATATACAAACACTCAGACCCGGAACAACTACTTGTAGGTCATACACATATTTATTCCGTGCGGGGATCGAACCCGCTACCCACTGCGCAGCAGTCGACCGCTCAGTCACTGAGCCAACCGCACCTACGAACCTTTAGGGCATGAATTACCTAAAATCGGTTCTTAGTGCACATTTGCGTCATGATATGACGCAAGGTTTCTCAAACTCTCGGCTCCACGAACCCCTGTTAAAATTTCCAGGTAACAGCGAACCCCTAACTAACTAATTAAATACCCCGCCCCAGAAAATAATAAAATTGACTGTTGAAGAAAATAAGGGTATTCAATTTTAGGAGTAATTTTATGAATGAAACTGTCGTGTATATGTCTGACCTTGCCAGGAGCGTTGATGACACCAGTGTTGTAACCAAACTGCAACATGCCCAGGACCGCCGCCAGGATTGCATACGACAGGAAGAAGGTAAGACCCTGAAACAATACGCTTTCATAACACACGCCATCAAACAACAACACAACATACAAAATTGAAAAACGTGCATTTTTATTTAAAAAAAAACAACATGTCTTTACATGACATGTAATTTTTTTTTACTTTTTCTTTCTTATTGTATTGCGGTGACAAATTCACACGAGAACATTCACTGAAATAAGAAAATAATTAAAAACACAAACAGCAAAAAAAGCAGCATTCAAAAACAAAAAATAAGCTCCTAGTTTTATGTTCAATTATTTTTAAATTCAGTTTTCCCCGATATTTTGTATTCTAGTGTCCAATGTTAGGCAGTGGTCCGACCAACGCGGCGAGAGAACGAGTAACTCTCGGCGATTTTTATTCCGTGTAAACGAAAGAGATGCATATATTAATAGTTGCTCTCTGACTGTCCACACTGCCGGCGTCGACTCGTTTTACTCGTTCTGTCGCTGAGCGACGAGCTTTCAAAAATTAACTCGCTCAGCGATACTCGTTCAGCGATGCTCGCTCACTCGTTGCTCGCGTTCGGTACAGTGTCACATAAAGCAACCGTGGGCGAGTAGCGCGAGTTTTCGCTCGTCGCACTTGAACACTCGCTGTTGCCCGGCGATAAACTTTCGAAACTACACTCTCTACCCGCCGATCGCCAACTCTTTTTAGAGTGTATACTACTCGTTACTCGTTCATCGTCGTCGCTCGGACCACTGCCTTAAGGTATTAGCAATATTATTTCACTCATTTTCGCATAAAATTTTCAGGATTTATAATTTATTCGTTTTCAGTAAAAAAGCAATGATTACACTTTTCAATTGGAGCTTGTAATGAAATTGACAAGAGGGCGCTATCGGTAAACATTTAAGCAAAAATTACAAAAGTTTTTTGAAAAAATAAGATGGCCGCCACAGGTTTGATAATAGGCATCGTGCCAAAGGAATTAAGTACCGGATATTAAAATAACGGCAAAAATGCAATTACCCACATGACAGACCATAATATTACATCGAATTGAAACAGTCTAAACCTATTGGCCGCGGATATTCTTATTAAAACGCTGTTCCTAGAATGTAAAGGACGGTTTTTATGCAATTTGTGGCATAACTGATTGAATAAACTGCCTTGTGTGGGTGTGCCTTGCGCTTAAAGTTTATTTAGTGCACGCTCCACGGATACTAACGCAATTTGCCTTCAACGTTGCGAGCTGGGAGGGCCCGTAAAATATACATCTATAAGCATAACAATGTTTTGATGCAGTTAGTTTTTATCTTGTCAACTCGGAAAACGTGGTTGTTGATGACTTTTCAAGTTTTAACCTATTTATTCTCCCCGTTGTCGGAATGTATCCAAGCCAATGTTTGAAAATGTTGGTTCTACAATATTGTGATACCAACCTGTATCGGAAAACAGCATTTGCAAACGTTCTTCGCTTTTCGAACCTTGCGAACCTTACACGATGTCTTGCACTTACTATATGTGTAGTACATCATGATATCATTTACTGCAGATGGCTCTACTTTCAGGCAACTAGTTGTGGCGTACTTTGCTGATCTTCTGATGTCTCGAACCTGTTGGTATCCAATTCATCATAAGTTACCTACCTGTTCTAGCGCCCTCATCTTCTGCTTCTGTTTACGGTCTTCGCTCTCCCAATACCGAGTTCCAATTCAAATTTTGAGCCCAAATCCAATGCTATGACTTTGATTCCTTCTGATGTGGTATTAAGTATGTGTAGGTACCATTTAGAATTGATTAATTTAAACGTTCATGCACGACATCAAAGTAAAGAGAAAGCCATTGTACTGTTCTAAAATAATAAAAACAAAATATGTTTAATAATCAACAAAAGGAAAATCATTCCCATTAATAACAACTAAATACATACAGAATTATCACAACTAATTGAGTACCTGATCCAGTTGTCTGACGCCTCTCTCGTTCTCTTTCTTCGTATACTATTAGTGTTATCATTGACAAAGATCTGTCTGAAAGCCTAGGTCTAACATTGCGCTTGCGTCATAGTGCAAATCTGCTCTGACCCTGAATATTCTATCATTCAAATATCTAATAATTTGTGACTGAGTTAAGCTGCGTATCCGCTATAAGCAGTGCTTAAGAAACGGATGTTTTGTTCTAATGAGCAACTATCAAAATCCTGTATAAGTACCACTTTCCCATGCGACCCCATGCTGGATACGCAGCTTGTTTTACAAATGTTCTCTATAACATCATCACCATCATTGGCAAACGTACCTGTTCTAGCAGCCTGAGTTTCCGCCTCTGTGAGTGTTCTTCCAGCCGGTCGACGTACTCTCGCAGCTCTTCAATCTCTTCCTTGACTTGCTGCACTGTGTCCAACTCTTGCTTGATGGCGACCATGTCACGTTTCACCTGGGAATTGATTTGAGTTTTTATACTAGCTGGGGAAATATACAACCTGAGGCTTCGATAACAAAGATGTTCGGATAGTTAATAGATACTAGTTAAAACTAGGAAAGCACTAGGAATAATTTACAAAGGTTTGGAAGATCGATTCCGCATTGCATTCGATAGAAAAATGTTCTATTTCGTTTACGTACACAAGTAGTACGACACTCTGGAGCGTCATTTCCCGATCGGACGCATGTATGTGATCCGAACAAGGAATGACGGTCAAACTCTAAAAGTGAAAGTTACGGCCAAGTTCAGATTTAATCAAATGCTTTGACTGATATCTGTGTCTAGTTGTTGGCAATAGGCTCGGCTATTATTTGACACTTAAAAGTGGTGAAATATGGGCGTACGATTCGGTACGGCTCTGCCTAACCCTTCGGGGATCACAGGCGTGTTGTTATGTTATGTAAATAATAGTTATTTATGCAACTGTTGTATAATCAGGGGTATTAAAACACGAATGTGGGTTTATCACACGAGGCGCAGCCGAGTGTGATAATAGTATCACATGAGTGTTTTAATACCTAATTATAACAGTTGCATACAAGACTTTATCTACAATCATGATGTGAATCCTCTATAAAAGATTCTCATACCATAGGGTGTTGTACAGTGTTGTAAGAACTATGTAAATTCAAGAAAAGTCTAATTGCGAAGCATGTAAAAAGAAAGTGTTCTTTTTTCAAAATTTTAGCGATCTGGTGGTGAAAAATCCATTGCATGAGAATATTCTTTTTTTGAAATTCATAATATCACGCGTTTGGATGATATAATGATCATAATATCATTGAGTGTTTTAATGTTGGCAATAAGCTAATTGTTATAGGTTCTTTTATAGAGGATTAATAGCATGATAGTAGTTAAAAGTTTTTAAAAACCCCTGTGCGTATCATCATCAACAAGTATTATTATTTATGACACTATATTCCAGTCAGTCTGACTTAAAATGACAGAATCCGATATTCTCACGTTTGACCACTATCTCGCCTCGATGGATAGCGATGAAGTGGTCGACGGTGATGCACACTTGCCTTTTTTGTCGTGGTAAAATCATCAAACGAGTCCTCCTACCTACCCAGAGGGGGACGGGAGGGACTGTCTGACTGACTGGAATCCACGGTAATCCTTCAATAGCCCTTTATGTTCCAGGGTCACGGTTACCTCATGAGACAGTCACGCGACCCCGGCAGGCAAGCGCGCTTCCCTTGGATTTTTAATTCTTGGTTTGTCCCGAAGTGTTGTCCCACGTTCCAAATATTCCTGATTTGTCCCAAACAGAAAGATACTCTATCATAATTTAAATTCGGCCTTTTGAAACCTAGTTGCCATAGAGGTCATTCGTGCATCGGTCACTGTGCCAAGGTCTGCGGTGATCTCTCAATTAAGCTAGACCAGCTTAGCGGTTACCCATCTACGAATTAATAAGTAACGGCTTGTTTAATTGGCTTGTCACTTGTCACAGACTGCGGGGATATCTACTGTTTGATAAAGCCGGAAACACATTATTTAACACGCCACGCGACACAACGTGTTGACACCCGATGTGCAGTGAGCTCGTGTCGTCGCGTCGGGTGTTCATAGTGTGATTCTGGTCATAGAAAACAATACATTTGATTTGACCCAACACGCATCACGTTTCATCGGGTGGCGTCGGGTGTTAATAATGTGTTTCCGGCTTTATCCTTATGTTGTGGTAGTCAGGTTAGTAAGTCTATGAATTTGCTATAACGGATGATTAAACCTTTAACATAACCGAGAGACATTGTGTAGTTTCCGTCATTGCAAAGTTTTTTTTTTGTATTTTTGTTTTAAGGACCACGGTGACACTCCTAAGAGGGAAGAAAGGCAGCTTTAGTGTAGAGACACTAAAGCTGCCTTTCTTCCCTCTTAGGAGTGTCACCGTGGCCCTGGAACGTAAAGGGCTATTGAAGGATCACCGTGGATTTCAGTCAGTCTGACAGTCCTTTCCGTCCCACCCTGGGTGGGTGGACTAATTAAATTTGATGATTTTATCACGATAAAAAAGGTGTGTTGGAAACAACTCACATACACAAAGAGTGCTAGGGTCGCGGTTAGAAGGTGACCCCGGAACGCAATGAACAATTTAAGAGAGAGGGTGGCTTTTGTCAGTACGAGTCTGACAGTCCCGTTCCACTAAAGGGCGATTCTTTTGTAATTTTCCATCTAAAAGAAAGTTATCAACGACCATTGTTACTGTGTAAGTCCTTGGATATATTCTTCTACCGTTTAATCAGCGAATATTTACAAAGTTAGAACGCATCAAAACCAAGTACCAACTGACTGGTTGCTTGTATTGTCAATGTAATATGTTGCCCTAACCGGGTGACATGTTGAAACTTACACATTTCTGTAACACCTATGTACAGTCGACAAAGTTGAATCATGACCCACCATAAGCTTATTTTCCTACAGACTTTCAAATACAATTAGGTCCACATTCGCGTAAACATACATATCCATGGTAACGACTTTGATCTTTGTTAATTTGACGGATTCAAACGAATTATTGTCAAAATGGGTCATGATTCAACTTTGTCGATTGTACATACACAAGAATGCAATACAGAATTTGAGTTTGAGAGTGGTTCGTGACGTCAGAACACAATATAAAAATGACACCACGGCCTGACGTAAATTCAAAAAGCGTCATGTTTTCGTCAATGTTGGTTTAGGTAACAATATAAAAAATACGGGTCAAAAATACTCGTATTTTGATAACCTAACTGAAGGACTTATGTAGATTTTTAACATGCCATTATTGTCACTACACTACATTACAAATTACACTTTTATTACAAATTACACTTTTATATCGTGTGGTGGGGCACAGCTATGAATGCCTGCACGGCGACGACGGTGCGATGTACTGTGCTTGTGCAAATATTGATGTGGTGGAGCAATACAAGTACTTGGGATTAGTTATAGATAACAGCTTTTCATGGAAAACACATATTACACTCCTTTGTGACAAACTCAGATTAGTGCTTGCAAAGTTCCACCACCTTAGTTTTGTACTGGACAGGGGCACTTTGTTCACGGTCTACTATGCACTAGTGGAGTCGCTGCTTTCATATGGACTAGCATGCTATGGTAATACATTTAAATCATATCTGGATAAAATAAAATTATTACAAATTAGATTTATGAAATTGTTAGTAGACAAAAACACAAAAAAACGTTTTAAGAATAGTGATTATGAAGAGTTATTCTTAGAATGTAAGATGTTGCCGGTCCATCAAAAGGTGGTGTTGTTACAGGCCATAGAAAATTATGGTAAAGACGAGTTTAAAATCAAAGGGGTAAACATAAGACCCCAAAGAAAGAAAATCATTAGAAGATTCATAGTACCTACTACTGTTAACTATTATGGGCAAAGATGTAGAAAATGCTTAGTCCCAACAATATTTAATGACATACCAGTCGATCTGGAAAATAGCTGTACTACAAAACTTTCTTTCAAAAACAAAATGGTGAAGTTTCTTCTCAACAAATTTTGTCAAGACCTCCTATATGGAGATAATATAGATTAAATTTATGTCCTACTTAAACTTCGTACCTGGTAACTATTATGTGTGAATTATGATGTCAAAGGTTTTTTATTAATTAGATTTAGTTATATTATTTAAGGGAGCTACATCTGCCAACAAACTGTTTTACAGTTTGGCAGAAGTAATATTTTTTGTAAACCATGTTTATTACCTTGAATAAACGCTTTTCATTTTTTTTTCATTTTCATTTCATTTTTTCATATCCTATGCTATGTTGTCACTTACTGGGTATTTTATGGGAATTGTAGTTAAATACTGAGGCACAGTTGCTCGTGCCATGTTCGCGGTATCACTGGCGAAGGCGGAAGGCTGGTCCGAATTTAACTACACGGTCACTACCGGAACTCGAACGAAAGTCACGTCAAAACTCACTCAATTCAACTATAATTCTTAGCGTAAGCCAAATCAACCTATTAAGTTCCCAGATCTGGGACAAGGGCCTCATCATAACAGAATGCGGAATATGTCTTCGATTTTTGGTTTCAGAACTTGTCGACATCAACACAGTGTCTGCCTAATTTATTTTTGAGAAATGTTTTGTTGACAGATCTGGCAAAATATGAATGAATGTACGAGTACGTCACTTCATAATTCATCGTGTTTTTTTATTATTTTTTAAAATAATTATTCAACGTGGCAATGCTGCCAGCCTAGTCTTCTGGGCACTTTCCCGGATGACAGAGACGCCGAAGAGTACTAGCCATCTAGTGGCCATTTAGTGGCCTATTGTCTTTTAGTCGTTTAATAATTTAATATCTGGTTGACCGTGCCTCGCTCGGTTTTTAAAATGTCTATATCTTGGGAATCGAGCTTTTATCGAACCTGGGACTTGATAAATCGATTCCTTGAGCCGAAAAACCCCTAATCTGTAACTTTCATGAAAATCCTTGGAGCCGTTTCCGAGATCCTGATTGTATATAAATAAATATACAAGAATAATTGCTCGTTTAAAGATATTAGATTAAACAGTCTTAATTTAGTCTCTTTTGTAAATATTTAGTTTATAATAATTGTACATTTATATTTTTAGGTCTTAGTTAAATTCTGCATAATTATATGTTTTACTCAATAAGTAAAATAATTGAATAATAAGTTACTAATATTAAATAGAACTAAAAACGGGATATCAGTTTACATGGGAAATATCGGAAACTCGAAACAAATAACGAACACGGTAAATAATCGTTTTAAAATCTAACCGATATGTTTCTTCGAATCAAATAAGTAGCAGTTAAAAATCATTTAGCAACTGTCCTTCTAAAGTGACTGCTACTGAACATTACGTTTTGTAAACTAGATGACTAGGAAATTCTCGAATAGTTTTAATAAGAAACATCATCTGCCTAGCCTTTTCCCTACTATATTGGGGTCGGCTTTCTGTTTTACCAGATGCAGCTGGATATAATTCAGTATTTTACATGGAGCGACTGCCGATCCGACCTCTACAACCCAATAACTGGGCAATATTATTCTCATGTCATCGTAAGACTGGTTGTCAGACTTATGAGCTTCAGACTAACAGTAACGACTGTAAAAGATCTACAAATGAGAGCCGGGACCAACGGCTTTACGTGCTTTCCGAGGCACGGAAGGAGACTTGCTATGACCAACCTCGGCAAGCGCGGCTTAACCCAGAAGATCGGCCTGTGCGGCTGTAATTATTTAGCCACAAGCTCCGAATTTTATAGGAGTTATCTATCTATCTATATACCCATAATAAATCGCTAGAGAGGTCAATTCTGTACATGAAATAGATTTCCAAAATAAGTATCAGGGGGTGATCACCCCATACTGATGCCAAAAATGCAATCAGTAAAATTTTTGTCTGTCTGTCTGTATAACCGTTACAGAAACAAAAACTACTCGACGGATTTTAACGAAACTTGGTACAGTCGGCCAAGAAAGTGGTGTACCACCCTAAGGTTGAATATCGCTTGCAGATTCATAGGTGATAAAGATTAGTTTCGCTTGCAGATCGATCTGACAACTTCTATTGCTGTCTTTATCTGATTATTGATAACGACTATTACTGTTTGTAACGTGACAGCTGTTCTTAGTTTGAACTTGATGGAACCAATGACGTCGTAAAATCAACGGCGGGGGGCTGTAGATTTTGATGACAAAATTGTATCTACAAATTCAGAATTGTAATCAACAAGTTACATAAAATTGTAAAGGCACAAGGCGAATCCACAAACCTACAATTTCTGACCGTACAATTATTTTTCATACTCCTGGGCTGCGTTTAAATCCTTTATCCAGTTTAAATTTATACTGACTAAATGTCAAACACCCCGTTCAAGCACACCGAGAGGTGAAAAATTAAACTAACTAAAATTTAATCTGCCCCGTTTACGGTCGTCCGCTGGCATAAGATTTTACTGAAAGGAATAAATATTTGCGACCTTTTTACCACGCAAAATTTTATCCTGCTGTCAGATTGACATTAAGTTTTGTTGTTTTGCTGCATTCGCGCCGTAAAACGAATATTTTTATTTTAGAGAGTGAATATTATTTGCGGATTATGGATTTAATTAATATTACACCGGCAAATTGATTATTTGTTTCAAAAACTGAGCTGTCAATTGAATTTGACAGCTAACATTGACAGAAACTTATGACTCCGTTCAGCGAACCCTCGCTAGTTTAATTTTTTTCCGGCGAAATACCGCCGGAAGATTTAAACGCACCCCTGAGCTGGTTATAGTATACTTTTCATCACGCTACAATTAATAGGAGCAGAGCAGTGAAGGGAAATGTTGGGAAAACGGGAGAAGATACTGTATTTTTTAAGTTTCCGTCGCGTGTGCAACCTTAATGGTCAAAGCTACACAGAAATCATTTATGACGGAATAATTTATCTTGGAAACTTGAACACCTGGTGCAGAACCGCAACAGACCAGCTAAACTATAAGAGATACAAAAATCGTGTGCTAGCAAAAATTGTTCCACGTGATGAGAATTTTTTGCTGAGAGAATAAATTTGAAGATCTGGGACACCTGATGTGGAACACCAAGAGCCCAGCTACACTATAACTAAAATAGTAATGACGTCTTTGCAAAAGTTGTGCAGCTTAATAAGCACTCTTTGTTTATGTATAAAAATTGAAGATCTGCAAAACCTGATGTGGAACTACAAGAGCCTAGCTACACTATAACATATATAGGAATGACGTCTTAGCAAAGTTGTTCAGCCTGATGAGCACTCTCTGTTGACGTATAAAAATTGAAGATCTGGAAGACCTGATGTGGAACACCAAGAGCCCAGCTACACTACTAACATATACCGGAATGACGTCTTAGCAAGAGTTGTTCAACCTGATGAGCATTATCTATTGATGTATAAAAATTGAAGATCTGGAACACCTGATGTCGAAATGAAAGCTATTACTAATTTCACTGTATAATTATAAAATAACATAAGCTTGTGAAGGTGGTAACAGTTTAGGACTGATTTTCGATGACGATGAATAATTATGAATAACAATTTTACTCTACTGGCCAAACTCCCATTAAATTTCTTACCCCGGCTCTTGGAATTGGGTATCACACTTTTCAGATCTTCGATTTTGACAACCCCGTTGTCGCTGGCATAAGCAACAGAAGTAGAAGTCGCGGGCAGAAGCAAGTATTTAATAAGAGACCTTATCATTGAAACGTTTCGACTTAATAACTTTGACGCGACGCCCAACTAAATTGCACTACAAACGTTCAGTATTATGCAAGAACTTTCCAGGAATTACCAGCGGCGGCAAACGTAGATATTAAACCATTATGGTCCATTCATTATAAATAATTGAGCTGCACACTTGCGGAACATGACCACTGGATAGTTTAATTAAACTCATTTAAATATTGCAGTTTAGCTTTTACGAAATGCTAGGCGATATCACGTGATTCTAAATAGCAAGGTTCAAAATATAATGATTGTAATGTATATTTCTTTTTTAATTATGATAATTATTCAAGCGGAATCGAAAACTTAATAGGTGTTAAAACGGGGCTGAATGTGTGAATTTAAAAATAGTGCCGAAACTGCAATCTTTTCACTAGGATAGCCACTTGATCTTTATTTTGTTTTGACATAAATTTAAATTCAGTATTTAATTATTCGTCGTTTTTTTTTGTTACTACGGAAAAAATACTTTGCGGGACATTAGGGATAATGTGGGGCAAAGTATTTTTTTAATATACAGTTACGACAAAAGCCTACATTTCGTAAGATACAGGCCTGCAATCCACTACGCAATATTGTATTTATCAATTAAAACCACATAAGAAAGTTATTCCAAATCAATATTATCAAAACTCCATTGCAGCCAATCCTAAGCCATATAAACTTAGTTGAATTCTTCGAACCAAATCAAACACCGTTACAGGTCGAGCAAGACGAAGCCTGTTTTCAAGCGGGGTCCACGGTCCACACGCGATCCAATCCCGCCGTACAATCAACGTGCTATTTGTGGCACGTTCGCGGCCTCAATGTGGGCAATCGTACGAGTACGAAGCTTCCATTCGAGCATTTTTCATTTGAGCTGTAAATCTTTAGAGTGGTGGTAGCGGCCCCGATTTGTGCATTGTAGGTCGTGGGCGGCAGCAGGGCTTTGTGCAATTTCATTCTATATTCTTTTAAACTGAAATACTCACTAACACTGTCATTTCAAGAACTGAAAACGTGATCACTACATAGTATAAAACAAAGTCGCTTTCTCTGTCCCTATGTCCCTTTGTACGCTTAAATCTTTGAAACTACGCAACGAATTTTGATGCGTTTTTTAATAGATAGACTGATTCAAGAGGAAGGTTTATATGTATAATAACATCCATTAAATAGTGGAGAAGTACTGTTATTTTTGAGGTTTCTAATGTGATGTCGTAAATAATTACATTTTTTCCGCTTACATTGCAAACGCAGGCTGAACCCTACGAGTTTTATCAAAATAATGTAGGTACTAAGTATTGTACACATTGAAAAGGTCTACAGAAAAGACCATACTTCTCATAGGGATAACCCACAATAACTTTTTTTTGTCATTTACTTTTTACGACAAATAATGGCTAATTTTCGAAGCGATTTTAACCAATACAGCATTAATCCTTAACCAATTAAATACCATGAATACATTGTTCATTTAATATAGATCTATATGGCCCTTTACACCGTATGATTTAAGTGAATGTTTTCGAAGATATTAAAGATTTAAAAATTGCGGGACGTAGCGTTTGCGGCGGTACCGGCCGGCCGCCCGGTGCGGCAAGAGCGTGTTATAAGACAATATCTTGGTTTAAAAAAAGAGCGATTCTGTCACCAATTAACGAACAAGTAGATAAAGTAAATAACTTGATTCTTTCAAAGATTGATGCGCCGACGAAAATATACTACTCGGTCGATACGGTTCTCGATTTGGAAGAAGCTGTTCATTTTCCTACAGAATTTCTAAACTCTTTGAACCCGTCTGGACTCCCTCCTCACAAAATGGTGTTGAAAGTAGGTTGTCCTGTTATTTTATTAAGAAACCTGATTCCACCTAAACTTTGCAATGGCACGCGTTTGCTGGTAAAATCATTGAAAACTTTCATAATAGAGTGCACAATACTCACAGGATGTGGTACCGGAGAAGATGTATTGATTCCCCGAATCCCTCTGATACCATCGGATTTACCCTTCCAATTTAAACGTTTACAGTTTCCGGTAAAGACATCTTTTGCAATGACCATTAATAAATCGCAGGGTCAAACCTTCAACGTTGCAGGCTTAGATTTGAGCGTTGACTGTTTTTCACATGGACAACTGTATGTCGCTCTTTCAAGAGTGACCTCCAGAGAAAACATGTTTGTATTGTCTAATGACAAGAAAGCTGTGAACGTTGTTTATAAAGACATTCTGTAATATGTTGTAAAAATAAAATAAATAGTTAAAAATGTAAAAAGAAAATAAGTAAAAATGTAGTATATGAATTTAGATATTCCAAAGATAGCAGGAAATCTTCATGGTATAGGGAAAGGGGGATTGTTTTACTCCAAATTTAACGCGTGCGGGCCACGGGCAGTAATGAATAAATCAAAACTACTGGATCAATTTTAATCACATAGGCTATATATTTTATACCCGTGCGAAGCCGGAGCGGGCCGCTATGTTTTTATATACAACGTTCACAGTTTTTCTGTAGTGTATTAATTAGTATCAGCATTGCACCCGTGCGAAGCCGGGACGGGTCGCTAGTATTATATTAAAATGTAGTACCTACCACGCATTTTCCGCTGGTCATGAGTGGTGGATTCTAAGGAGGTATTTGTCAAATTGTAATTCATTCATTCTTAGTTCGGACTCGAAGTCACGGAACGTAGAAAACGTCCGTAACTGAGGCCGAAAGCACTGGTTTCGTGTCTAGAGACTAAAGCCCCTGTTGTGAGCGCCACATGATCACGTGCAAACTAAAATTATGACGGGCGGGTGTTTGTTTTTTTTATGTTTGATTTTTTTTTTTCCTTTTTGAACGGTCCTGAGGTGCACTAGCCTGCTTGCACCACAAATTACTTAATGGGTTTAGCGCTGAACATTAAGGCGACGTAAGACGCAAAACCGTCCTTTTGTATTGTGTTTTATTCCTAATTATAAGGGATTTAAATTTTGAAAAAAACATATTACATATTTCAGCCTTTGGTCTACAGGTTGCGGCTCTTCGATACACGATTGCTTGCACTTTACTGCATCCAATTAAATCGCAAAAACAGGTCCAACTCATGGTTTGGATACCATTCTATTAGAGTTATACTAGGCTTTGAATAATAAAACTTATACCATCTTAAAGAGCATCAAAAATGAGATAGAATGCGGCCGTATTATTGTAAAAGGATGAGAAACCATACCACTTAGTCCAGAATCAGGTGATTTCATCTTTTCATACACTCGACCCTTGGCATTTAGTCGGTCTTGGACCGTGTCGGAGGTCGGACTTACGTCAATTTTTTTGCAAACCCACCACCACGCTAAGTTCTATTACTGACAGAGACAAACATTAATTTTAAATAATAATACCTGTACATATTTTAATTTTCAAAATCCTCGTAGTATAGTTCATTTTATAAGGTTATAATTTTGTAAACAAATGGGCAGAAAAAGTAAGAAGTTGTCATCGCCGGCTCTTTGAAGGTTGAATAAACAAAAAAGGTAAGGATGCATTGGCAATATTATTAGAACCTCCTTTGTATATTTATTTCTCTTTACTAATAGTAGGAGAGCTACTGAACCATCCGACTTACCTGTTTTCCACAAAGAATGGGCATTTTTTTTTAATATGTTGTGATTGAAAAACCGTTTAGAGGAATAGCGTTACTGATCGTTATGGACTAATTAAAAAGGAAAAATATTCATATTTTATTGATATTTTTAATAAAATACGTTTGACCTTCCTTGCCCTTCAAATGACGTCACCTTTGGCCGTACACAGTTTTGTATCTTTGCCTCAGAAACTAAAAAGTAAGTGGCATGTATTTTCCAGGGATGTCAGACATACCAATTTCTTGGTATACATACCAGTTTTCAGTGTCACGTACCATGTACCAAGACTATTACTCGGTCCTGGTACGTAAAAATACCAAGATTGGCCGTTGACCAACAATACAGAATAAACGAAAAATTTTATGGTACAATCGAGTATTTAATTGCTTACTAAAAAATCTTTTTTTTTTCTGAACATGAATTTAAATATAACACGGACAAAAAATCGCAGTCGGTTGTTAGTATTCATCCACTGTACTGTACGGTTGGTAAAACTGCTTGTTTAGTGTTTACTGCCCTCTATTAACAGTAAAAGAAAAAAAAAGGTTTTTTCATTCCTATTTGATTTTCGACACAATTTACCGATGTACCAGTATTTCGTATTCAGTACCAGCTTTTAGCCAGCTCGGTACAAGGAAATCTGAGTGGCCGTCTGACATCCCTGATTTTCTCAAGTGTCAAGTTGTAAATGTCAAAAATATAAACTTATACGTAACTTTTTATTCGTATACGGATTCTTTTGATAACTACGACGCGATTTTGCAAAATTCGACCCCTAAGGGGTTTGTTTTTGGGGTTGATAGGTTGTATGGAACTTTGTTACTACAAGTGCTAGGAGTCTGTATATTTGCACGGGGTTTATTTTTAAGACGTAAATGCTTACAATGATGACGTCACCTATATCAAAAATTAAAATATTAAAAATAAAAATACTATTGAGCCAATCATTAAAATATTCAAATTAGTTTCTAAAAATGCTCTAAATTAGCAGAAAATAAAATAAAATCGAATGTTTGAAAAATTAAGACAATCCCCATTAAAAAATTATAGTCATACTGTGAGAGCAATAAAAACCAAATGACTTTGAGTCCGTTTTGAGGAATGATAATGCAACCACATAGATGCCTGCTACAACGGTACTTTCCAATAATACAATTTAAAAAAAATCTAGCTTTGTGGAGAACGGGTGGGATGTTTCAGTGGCTCCTAGACTATAACCTATATATATACAAACCGCAAATATGTGTAAAACAGTTGAATTTAAACCCAATGTCAATATGAATAAAGAAGTCACGCTCGCAAAAGCTATAATGGTTTATTTTTCTCGCGGAATAGATTTACCAACCACATCAAATATGTAAGACAGTTGAATTTAGACCCTATGTCAGAGTTTATAAAGCCACCGCGAACGCACTTATTATAATGGTTTACTGTCTCCACATGTCAAATAGGTAGTGGTCATAGTGTAGAAGTGTACACAGTATGATCATTTCCTTCGAAAATATTAGTTACTAGCTGTTGCCCGCGACTTCGTCCGCATTGTACCTACCTATTTGGTTTTAAGGCACCTAAACTAATATTCTCTTTTTTAATTTGTTGAGAAAGTGAGGGTAGGTACCTGATGTCCCACTTTAAAGTTTGTTATAGAATCTATAACAAACTTTAAAGCAAATGAAATAGGAAATAGAAATAAAACGTATAAAATAGAAAAGGCATCTTCAATTTTTATACGTCAACAGAGAGTGCTCATCAGGTGGAACAATTTTTGCTATCGCACCATTTTTGTATCTCTTATAGTTTAGCTGGTCCGTTGCGGTTCTGCACCAGGTGTTCAAGTTTCCAAGATAAATTATAGCCTATGTGTTGGCCAGACTTAATACCTATACAACAAAAACAAAATCATTCAAATCCGTCCAGTACTTTTTGAGTTTATCCCGGACATACATAGAGACAAACAGATAAACAGACAAAAATTCTAAAAACTATATTTTTGGCTTCGGTATCGATTGTAGATCACACCCCAAGTATTCTTTTCAAAAAATATTCAATGTACAGTTTTGACTTTCCTACTATTTTATTATTGTATAGATTAACTGCCGTAACCCCTGATTCACCTCCAAGCTTTAAAATTACGTAGATTTCTAATTTTTTTAGAGCAATGCAGCTGCAGGCCAAGCGCAGTGCGCATATATATCGACTAATGATTCAGGGGATAACGAGTAAATTATTTTCTCTACTTTTTTATTTAATTAAAAAAAAGGATTTATTGCTAATTATTACGAACTAATCAAAATCAACATTTGTAATAAAGGTCAATAGAGTATTACTTTACAACCTGTTCATTTGAATAACCCTAAAATTGAGGAGTAAGTAACTATATTGTACCTACTTAATGAAAACAATTCTACTGATGATATCCGTTGAACTTACAAACAACAACAAAAACTTCATTTGTTTTATTGTTACAGAACGACTACTAATGTAGGTAACACCCATGTGACACTTGACGCTGAAATGCCTTTAGATGAATGCAGTCATGTATAACCTGTTAATAATATTAATGAATAAGTTTGAGTTGAGTCTACTTTTGGTTTTACAGGATATTTTTGAGCATGTGGTTTTAAATATTTCATTAAAAAAAAAACTGGTTTCAGGTCAGCGGAGGAAATTGAAAACTGTACTTTGTTACGTTTTTCACCTTAAACACAAATTCGTGCTAATTTCAAAATTCCGGAACAATTATCAACTATCAGAAGATTTATCATGGTCCCAGGTTCGAGAAAAGTTCGGTTCCCAAGATATAAGACATTTTAAAAACCAGATATTTAATCCTTATTTCCAAATAAAAACGATAAGTCATAAGTACACACATCAAAAGTGTCTAGGGATCAAGCATTTTTATGCGGATTTCTTGAGATTGAGATGTGGCTTTGTAATAAATTTATGATTTTATAAATTTATATGGATCCTTTTTGGTGCATTTCATAATTTGAATCAGGAACTGTAAATCAAATTCGAGTAAAAGATGAAAATCAGCTGTCAATACTTTCCCTATAAAAACATACAACGCATTGAAGACATTATTAGTGCTACTGTTTCCCTACTACTGATTAAAACCAACGTTATTATGGAGCGGCGACGTCATTTAAGCAGGGAAGAAATGCTCAGAGCCGTGGGAATGATAGAAGCTGGTTCCCGGCAACGTACTGTGGCTTTAGCTCTGAATACAAGTCAGAGTGTTATCAGTCGACTTTGGACACGTTACCGAAGCACTGGTACCGTGGCTGAGCGCCATGGAGGACGGTATCGCTGCACCACACGGAGACAAGACCGATACATTCAAATCTTAACTCGAAGAGCTCCAACAATAACCGCCATGATGTTAGCCGTGAGGCTTCATCACTCTTCAGGGAACTTAATTAGCGACCAAACAGTCAGAAACCGCTTGCATGAAGTGAACCTTCATTCCCGAAGACCGCTACGGGTACCACCTATAGCAATGCACAATCGTAGGATTCGATATCAATGGGCTCTTGAACACAGAAATTGGGCAGAAGAACAATGGCGTTTCGTGTGCTTTTCTGATGAGTCTCGTTTTGGTATGAGACCGGATACAAGACGTATACGACACTGGAGAACCCCTGGACGCCAACAGCGATTAAAATCCTGCCAGGAAGTCCATCCTTATAGTGGTGGAACCATCATGGTATGGGCGGGTATTTGGATCGGCGGAAGAACTGAGTTGATTTGGATCAGAGGCAACCTCAACGCTCAAATTTATGCTGAGACGATTGTATCAGACGTCATCGTTCCTCTACATGTGCAAATCGGTCCCTTATTTCAGTTAATGCATGATAATGCACGACCGCACACCGCAAGAGTTGTAAGACAGACTCTCGCCGCAGCTAACATCAATGTCCTGCCCTGGCCTGCTCAGTCGCCAGACTTGAACCCGATTGAGCATGCATGGGATATACTACAGAGAAGAGCTCTGCCGAATATGGAGAGTATCCAGTCGCAAGAAGACCTTTTTTTGTTGTTGCAACGAACATGGGCGGCCATTCCACAGCGTGATTTGGATGAACTAATTTTGAGTATGCCAAACCGATGTTCTTGTGTTGTTAGTGTTCGCGGTAGAAACACGGATTATTAATTGTTTAAGTTACCCAATAAAATTTTAAAGAAAACTGTTATTTCAGTCTTTTTTTCGAACTTTAATGTTAGTGGTTCAAATGTCAAAAATCCCTTTAATAGGAAAATGGCAAATTTCTTTATGAATGCAAAGGTGACTTGGTTTATCGTTACTGTGACAAACGATAACACTTCATTTGATGAATCCTTAAAGAACATTTTAATTAATATCAATCAGGAGAAAAGTTATTGCAAAAATATATGTTGATCCCTAGACACTTTTGATGTGTGTATTTCATTTTGAACAAAATTGCCCTTGACATCATCATCATCATCATCAGCCTATTAATGTTCCCACTGCTGGGACACAGGCCTCCTCTCTGTGAGAGGGGGGGTGGGCCATAATCCACCACGCGGGCCCAGTGCGGATTGGTGGATGTCACATGTCTTCGAATTTTTGGTTCTAGGACATGCCGGTTTCCTCACGATGTTTTCCTTCACCGTTTTGAGAGCAGTGGTGATGAAATAAATTACACAAATTAATGCGTCTGCCTGGATTCGAACCCACGACCTACAACTCGTAAGTCGGGGCCGATACCACTGGGCCACCACTGCTCTCTTGACATCATTTGATTTCAATTAACACTTTAATATCTTAGGAGATATCATAGTTTCAAAATAATACCGCAACAACAAAAAAAGATACATAAAAACGTACCTATACTAATCAATTCAAGTTGATCTACTGCTTTGCTCTACTCTGTAACTACTACCTAGATTTCCCAACTTTTGGCGCGCGTGTCATCGCGCATCGTAATACATTACGTATCCGCTAGTCCTTGCGGACGCTGCGGTAGGCGTTGGATGCCTGCGGTGCTCAGGAAAACCTCGCCTTAAAAACAACATCTTGTGTGAGCTATCTTCAAGATATCTGAAGAAACAGAGCACCAACAGAGTGCAAGCAAATACAAGAATCCTTTAGAATGCTGTTCAATTTTGGAGCTACACACACCACATTTTGAGTAAATATTAGTAGTAAAACTTAGTAGTACTTAATTTTTGTATTTTTTTTTATCTAATAATATTCATAAATAACGAAGATTAAATAAATAAGTAACATGAGTCAACTGTATAAGCAACTTGGCGCTCAAATGAAATTGATTGTATTGAAAAACCGCGACTTTCGATAGTGTTGTTTCCGATTTTTTTCGCCCGCCTATACAGCCACACTATGTTTTATAACCCACATTCCGTTGTCAAGTTTCCGAGCGAGAAATCTGAAGAAACACAGCACCAACAGAGGTGCAAGCAAATACAAGAATCCTTTAGAATGCTGTTCAATTTTGGAGCTACACACAACACATTTTGAGTAAATATTATGTGGGAATCGATTATTATCCATTTTAAAATCATAGTTACTTTACATTTATATAACGCATTCGTGATAGAGCCTCAGGGCTTAGAAGAATAACAATGAATAAATACTACATATTTTTTCTTAAAACAGTACTAAACTCATCATGCAGTTTGTTCGATAGACTTTTATGTATTAAGCAATAATTCCTGTCTCGTAAAAATTAACATCTCTTTTCTATATGACATAAATATAACTACATTGCTTTACATAAATGCGATAATTGCGTATCATCTGTTTTCATTTAAAATTACGATTGGACAATAAACTCCACCAGTCGAAGAAATATTCACGTAAATAATAGTACATAGTGGGCGTGGCAGATGATGGGTGGAAATCTGTCTAGGTACTAAATAGTACCTATGTATTATGCTAGTGGGAGAGAGAACTAATAGAACCTCCCACGGATGAAATTCCGCGAACAGTGCGCTCGCTGCCCGTAATAAGTTATTCCTGCAACAGCCAGTATTTAAAATCTGTTCATTTTTATATACTCGTAGTATATAAAGTTCGGTGATTTCCAGGTATTTTAGCGAAGCTTCCATTTTTCTGTGTATACATACAATCTAACTAAAGTTTTAAATGGTTAAGTTTGGATGCTTGCATGGATATTTGTTTCTCAATTGAGTCAGAACGGCAGAACGGATCTTGATGGGTCAGAGATAGATTTTAGTCTCGAATAATACAGGATACCGTTGCCGTTCCCGTGGGATTTTTTTTAAGTAACACGCGGATGAAGCCGCTGGCAGTACCCACATGTAGTTGGATATTCTGGATCGATACAGCGAAGATTTAAGCTGAACGGAGTTAACCGTTAGCACGAGCTTCATTAAAGCTGAATTATCATTATAATTTACTTAATATATTAATCATATTTTTTACGGGTGCGGGGCAGTGGTCCAACTGCTCTATCCAACTAATTGGACCATGACCCTTCACTAGGGGCAGTAGTCCAACTTTAAAAGTAGTTGGACCACAGCACCTGTTAAGAGTTCCGTGGTCCAATTCATTCAAAAATAATTTGCCCACCTTAAAAGCCTCAACTGTATAATTATGTATAAGTATAGAATTTTGTCCGACAGTTAAAATTGTAGGTTGTTATTATCATTGGTCACAATGTATTTGGAGAAAAGTTAAATTAATAAAAAGAGTCAAAAGAATTATTTCAATGTGCTCAGTTTTTCTACTATTGCAGTGTGATATGAATATAACCGCAAACCAGTAGGTACCATACAATATATAATTCTAAAGTTGAGGCTTTTAGGGTGTGCAACTTATTTTTAAATGAATTGGACCACGGAACTCTCAAAAGGTGCTGTGGTCCAACTATTTTTAAAGTTGGACAACTGCCCCAAGTGAAGGCCCATAGTCCAACTAGTTGGACAGAGCAGTTGGACCACAGCCCCGCACTCTTTTTTACAACAGTTACTTATACTGCCGATACGGAAGTGCTGATCTGACATGTGTAGCACTTCTGTGTGATTTTAAATCTAATAAACATGGCGTTGAAAGTTATTTTTGTCATTACACAAGGTTCTCAAGCTCAGCATCTCTATTCTTTGTAACTTTGACCTCCGCTGAAGTGTTCGCGCGTCTATGCCACCTTTACCCAGCCGGAACCCATCCAACTATGTACTACTTATAGGCACTCAGTCTCTTTTCCCACTGCCGGCGATTAGCGTGAAAAGCTACCGCTCGCTACCGCTAGTTAGTTATTAGCTACCGAAATAAAGTGTTTATTTGACAAAGTTCTCCAAGCTCAACGTGGCATTGAGAACAAGAAAAAATACAAATAATTTGCGGCCGACCGGGCCGCAAATTATTTGTATTTTTTAAACTTAGTAGTACTTAATTTTTCTATTTTTTTTTATCGAATAATTTTCATAAATAACGAAGATTAAATAAATAAGTAACATGAGTCAACTGTATAAGCAACTTGGCGCTTAAATGAAATTGATTGTATTGAAAAACCGCGACTTTCGATAGTGTTATTTCCGTTTTTTTTCGCCCGCCAATACTGCCACACTATGTTTTATAACCCACATTCCGTTGTTAAGTTTCCGAGCGAGAACATTGGCAATCGCTATAAACGCTTTCGCTCGCGCGGTAGGACATACGTCTTACGTGTAATTTGGCAAGTTAACGAGCATTGCCCTACTTTAAGTAGAACGCATTGCTAACTATGAAGTTTTATGTAACTTTAGCGTATTAATAAAATTGGTTTATATAAAAGATATTGTTACGTAGTAGATTTAAATGTAACGGCTAGTGTAAAAAGTGGTGGATTTTGCACCATGAAGAATTTCTGGCCTGTAGTGGTCGGATCATTGTTTCGTCCCGGCCCATTATTTCTGGACAATGGCTGACCAGCGTGGGTTTCAGTATTGACGGAAACGTTTAGGTAAACGGAATGTAAAGCCTGCAATACATGTTGGCCGAGCGTCGCCGAGTGAACGCCAATACCAACGTGTAGACAGTATATTTGCATTGTCTTGCCATCGCTGGGTGTCGGACAGACGGACGGACGGACGGACGGACAGACGGACGGACGGACATGGCGAAACTATAAGGGTTCCTTGTTGACTACGGAACCCTAAAAAGGGGACATCTGGCCTGTGGGCCAGTTTTTTCGTAGGCGAGATGTCCCATAACCCAGATAATTATCTATTATTATAATATCATGATTTCTTTTTAAGTTTTTTATTTAAAAATATAGATTAAGAACATAAATTATAAAAACAAACCAATTGTTTTTCCATAAAATTAAAAAAAAACCGTTTATGGTAATGATAACAAACTTTTTTTATGTGTGTATAATGACCGGGCACGTCGCAATCGCGGCGGTAAGACCCCTCATTGAGGAGTGACTGGATAGGCGTCACGGCGTCCTGACCTTCCGCCTGACGCAGGTCCTCACCGAGAACGGATGTTTCCGGAGGTACCTGTGTCTGATGAGGAAGAAAGGAACGTCTGGGTGTCACCACTGCGAGGATCGCCCGGAGTACACAGTGGAGCATACGGTGCAAGACTGTCCCGCTTGGGCAGAGCACCGCCGTGTCCTCACGACGGCGATAGACGGAGACCTCTCGCGCCCGGCATTGGTCGAGGCCATGCTGCTGCTCGAGACGGAGTGGGACGCGGTCGCCTCCTTCTGCGAAGCAGTCATGCTCGCGAAGGAGGAGGCGGGCCGCGAGAGGGAGAGGACAGCGTCCTCCCTCCATCCCAGCCGCAGTGGTAGACAACCACGGCGACAGACGTCGCCAGACGATCTCCGGCCACCGTAGGCGAGGGCATGCGGGCGGCGAGCAATGGGCGACTCGCTGTCCGAGCATGGACCATGGGTCGACGGCGCGTTGTGTTCCACGATCGCCTCAAAGAGCTTCAGCATTATGACGGGGCCCTTTAGAGGGCCAAAGCCTCAATACTCAATACGTTTATTGCCTGCCGGGGTCGCGGGACTAACGAATTACCGTGACTCCGGAACGTAAAGAGCATTGAAGGACACCGTGGATTTTGGTTAGTACAAGTCTGACAGTCCCTCCCGCTCTGCCCGGGGTGGGAGGCCTCATGCGATGATTGTACCACGCTAAAAAAAAACAAGTGTTTCACACACAGCAGGTCTTATTCATTATATTAGTTTGAGGTCTAGTTTCGTTATTATTATTAGTAAAAATAAGAAAGTGATGATGAAAAAGACGAAAAAAACATTTCTTTCATCATCATCATTATCATCATCACCTAATTAGTAAATTCGCCAAATATCTTTTAAAATTCATTCCGCAACCTTGATTTTATCGAGCCAACAAAGAAAACTTCCTCATGCCTTTGAAGGCACATACATAAATTATATCCTAATTCTTGAACTCTCGGAAAATCTCGGGAAAATATGTACCGCTTCGTCTGTTTCCGCCAATACTTCTTTACAAAACGAAACAGCGGTTACTAACTAATTCAAAATGTACCATGACTTTAAAGTATACAGTTTATTATTTAGACGGTTACATAATTATGGTCGCTGTCAAGTCAAGGTTCGATTTAAATACCCATCGGTCACAGATTAAAAATTCAGTACAACTAATATCTGTCACAGACAGAGCTGCAATTTGTCCGTACAAGTTTAGTTCCGCGTAGCAAACACGTGAAGCAACCAAGCGTAGCAAGGTGTAGCGGCTACGCGGGGTTCTGCTACAACTTGCTACGCGGCTACACGATGTTTTGCTACGTAGCTACGCGAGGTGTTGCTACACCTTGCTACGCAGCTACGCGAGGTATTGCTACGCCATGCTACGCGGCTACGCGATATGTTGCTACGCAGCTACGCGATGTGTTGCTACACCTTGCTACGCAGCTACGCGATGTGCTGCTACACCTTGCTACGCAGCTACGCGAGATGTTGCTACACCTTGCTACGCAGATACGCGAGATGTTGCTACACCTTGCTACGCAGCTACGCGAGATGTTGCTACACCTTGCTACGCAGCTACTCGAGATGTTGCTACACCTTGCTACGCAGCTACGCGAGATGTTGCTACACCTTGCTACGCAGCTACAAGTCTTTAAAGTGTAGAATTTCGACTAACTTAGTGCTATTCATCATCATCATCAGCCTATAATGTTCCCACTGCTGGGACACAGGCCTCACACTGGCCCCCCTCCTCTCTGTGAGAGGGAGTGGGCCATAATCCACCACGCGGGCTTAGTGCGTGTTGGTAGATGTCACATGTCTTCGAATTTTTGGTTCTAGGACATGCCGGTTTCCTCACGATGTTTTCCTTCACCGTTTTGAGAGCAGTGGTGATGAAATAAATAAAACAAAGTAATGCGCCTGGCGGGGTTCGAACCCACGACCTACAATTCGTAAGTCGGGACCGATACCACTGGGCCACCACTGATCTCCACTAGTGCTATTGCAAATACATAGAATACTCGACTATTAACAAAGAAAGAATAAGTTTTACTTGACAACAGTTCATGTAGCACACATAAAACAATAAAAAAATACAGAAAATAATAAAGATACGCAAAGAAAAAATAAAAAAGGAAGCGATAATACAGAGTACTGTGCTGTGTGCCTCACTAACACTTTTTAATAACTGTTTATTGCTTGTTTAAATTAGTCGTTTATTTTTACAAATTGTTGTTGTTGTGTGAGGAACTAAGTTCATATACTCGTATGTAACTGTTAAACCTTCAAGACAAGGCCGGGTCATTTACTAATTAGATACCCATTTTCAATTCCTTTTAGCCGATGGTATCTTGTGATGTTTCTTTGTATGCCAATTATGCAATTACTGCTTTAATCAGCAAATACTAAAAGGAGTCGACAGACAATATATCTGAACAGTGAACACTTATATTTTACCTCGAATACTATTCACTTTAAAATTCTCTTTGTAATTGACCTTTCGTGCATTGTCTGATTGTTTTTCAGAGTATTGTGAAAATTGCTGCAGTTAATTACAATCTTGGAATTTCATTTATTTCAACTTTATACCGTATTGTGAAAATTGCTGCAGTTAATTACAATCTTGGAATTTGATTTATTTCAACCTTATACGTCTACTATATTTTGGTTTTCTATGTTATTATAATTATTCATGCATATACACTATATAAAAAACCTATAGTATATGCATATAATCAGCTCATTATATCCCAGCAGTATGGGTTGGTAGATGTATCCAAATTTTTGCTCATAGTTTTGAGAGCAGTGGTGATGAATTGCTCTTCATAGAATCATCAAAATCAAAGTTTTTTTTTTTCAATTAGGCCTTTACAGACACTTTTCAAATGTCACACACAAAAAAATAAAAACTGTTCAGAAATAGTTAATTATGATGCCTACAGTCCCAGTCACAAGACATAACTGTAATGTAACTGTAACAGAGTGGGTATTCTACCTCCACTGTTGCCTCAACCTCTTTCCTTTTATATCTATTTATTGATTTTCTAAATTCGAATATTCATATTTCGAACTCATTCTGTCATTGCATCATCTTTCAATTCTTTTTGAGTTAGTACACTTTTACCAAGCCTTGCAGCTGCACCGTGCTGCTTTATATACAATACAAAATTCTTTATTTGGTTTTACAAAGTTTTTTACAGTTTAACTAGTTTTTGAAGCATCCATTTAGGCATAAAATACCTGTAGTTGGATGCTTCGCTCTTCAGTAACTTATTTAATTTAATTATTATTTAATTTAATTTCATGTTTAAAGTAAACTCAGTTATCTGCTTCCTGTAACCGTTGTAAATTACTGTAATTGGAATATTATCTACCATGATAAAGGTTGCTTTGTGAACTTATTTAGATTTTAAATGGTTACAGGTCTTCAGGATCATTTCATGTTAATAATTTGTATTATTGTCATTGTTCATAGGGTTCCACGTTTGGAGTAATAAGAAACGGAAACTAACCCTTGTAGTGGTTACTTAATTTAGTCCCATACCTCGCCCCTCCTTACCTATTGCGGCAGTGTCCATTGGGACGGGGCGACTGTGAGAGTGCCGTAGGTGCCCATTCCAATGCGTAGATCTCTATGGAGAAGAATGAGCAAGAAACTCCATGGACACTCTTTTTTAATCGCCAAAATTATTACCTACAGAACCTTTGTTACATCATTCATTTTCAGATGGTACATTATGTAAAACGAAGAAGCAAATTAAAAAAAAATAAGATAGATAAAATTATTGATAATGAAACTAAATAAAAGCTTTTAATAATTGGGGAAACAATTGCATTGCATTCAATCCTTCTATAACAATGGCCAGTAATTAATTAAAGTGTTAAGTGTTCTCTGATTACCGAGTCATTATTATCAAGCTGAATACTTGTGATGTACCAACTAATTGGTAATGCTGAATACTCTTTATTGACAGGAATAACTCTTAGCAGAAGTATTTTGCTTCTTTTTTTTAGCTTGGTAGAATCATCAAATGAGTCCTGAACCCAGGGCAGATCGGGAAGGACTGTCAGAGCAGGAGTATCATTATGCTTAGTAAAGTAGTCAATTTATAGTTTTTCGCTCTATTTTTATACTTACTTGCTTTAATGTTTCTCTATTCTTTTATTACATAATTTTGATGGTTGCTGCTCTGGGTATCGCGTGTTTGATTCTCGCTCGGAATAAATATTGTTTGTGTTTGTGTGAGTTTACATGCTATTGGGCACCCACTATACAGAAAAAATATACTGGTTTGGGGCAAAGTTAAAACCTTGGTTTGCAAGATGAGTATCATACAATTTCCGTTAGTTGAAATGAAATGATATTTATTTTTGCAAGTAGAATATCAACACTTTTGCACGTCGACTTTTACAAACTAGATGAAGCCGGTGTTTCGTACCTGAGTACTCTGAGAAGAAACAGCCGAAACAAACTCAGAGGTCACTGTCTCTTTTAAAGTCCAGACATTAAATTGGTAGTCATACGAGGGCCATGTAGGTTAACGTCTGAGATGGTCTTTTGAAGAAAGAACCAGACAGATTTGAGTGGACCTGTCCAGTCAGTGCAAGTATTTGTCATTTGTAGCTCGACTCATAATTCAAGGAGCTCAACGTAACGACGAACAATACAAAACAAAGGAAAGTGTAGGCCGCATTTAAGTTACTCAAATTGTCAGACAATTAGTTAGCTGTTATGACACGCTAAGTACTATTTTACAGTAAATAATGCTAGCGTTTAACCACCTTAGAGTTTGATATTTAGAAAAGTTAAAGTTTTATGTGAAGAAGGAGCGTAAAAATCTAATTTTTGAATAGTGTACTTTTAATACCACAATGTTGATCACTAGTTCTGAGTCATATTAATTATTATATTTGATCTAATTTTCTACTATATTATTTATAATTATCATCTTGTTTTTGTGTATTTTTTTTAACCTGTTACCTTTTTAACAACTTTTACTATATTTTACGTGAACATTTATAAATATACATAACTGGGTAAACAAACGTTATGCTTGACCACCATTTCATCTACTTCTACTTTATAACAGGTTCAATGGAAATGGAAAAATCCACGCCTTAAATCTCAGTAACTGCAAGAGAATCCTTAAGTTTTACAATCTCCTTTGAAGATACAAAGAAGTTATTGATTGAGCAAAAGTAACTCGTTTTATTGTTTTTTTTTTTGTTATTTAAGGTTAAGCACCATAATTTTAAACATCTTATATTTACTCTATAGATTAAAGTGTTAATTACGTTATTATTTTATAAATTAATTTTACCACCCTGTCTGTCACATAGGAATGCCTAGTTTAGACATAGATCATTGGTGAACTTGACATTGATTTAAGTGAGATTTGTATTTATACTTTATATTATTTATACTTTATTATGTTATTGAATGAAAAAATATTTTCATTTATTTTTTTGTATGAGAGTATTGCGTTTGATCCTAATTTCAACGGGTTGCAAAGCACTTGGGATCTGAACTTAGCCGTCGCCTAAGAAGCGCGGTGCATGTCACATCCCTAGAGATATCCATGGTTACGTACACACACACAGCATCAAGAAGCCAAATCCAAAAGCATATTTACTCAAAAGGGAAAGACATTGACTTGTGTACGTACAAGCCTTTATGTTCAAAGTTAATCTTTGAAGTAAACCAGCTTTTGTATTTTGCCTTATATAATTTTGACATTGCACACTTTATCATTAGATTATTACGCGAGCAATCGTTAGTGCATACCTAAATAAATTAATACAGGTTCAAATTTAATTCGCTGACGAAACTCGGTAGGCTTCGATCAGTTGATTATCAGAAGTAACTACGAGAATGAGTTTTGAACAAATACTTTTGTTTTCTCGGGTCAAAATATCGATACTCGCCACGCCTGCGTTTCGCTAGTTTATTAAAGTTGACCATGTATAGATGTACTTACCTCGGAGACCTCACTCTGGCATGACTCCACGCTCTTGGTCAGTTCCTGAAGCTGGGTGCGGATCTCGCAGAGAGCGACCGTCGTCTCGAGTTGGCGGTCCCCACGTTGCAGGTCATCCAGTTTTGCGGATAGATTCATGCTCATTATGCTCACCTGTCTCTGTAGGCTACAGCCAAATTCAATGTTAGTCACGTCAGCTGCGGGCTTGAATCAGCCGTAGAACCTTCCTCGCTACACGACAACTAACAAGTGCGCCTTAGTTCGACTGTTTTGTTGCATTCGACCCAACTTGGAAATAAGCCTCAATGTTCCAATCAACGAGACTGATCGTTAAACGTTGTTTCTTGAGGCCAGGTGGTAGCCTTTACAGCTTGATCCTGAGTTCCGATTCAGTTAAATCATGCGCCTCGAAATTCTTTCTCACTTGTTTTGTTTTTAGATAGGGAGAGAAAGACTCTTGAATGTAACCGACCTATAATAGTGCAACTTACAAGTTGAAAATGTTTAGTCAATCCGTCGGCTGTCTGACGAGCGAGGAAGGCCCGACGACCTCTTACTGATATTAGATGTGGAACATAAACAAATGATATGTTAATATTTATTAATATCACACTGCTTGTTTTAGCAGAAATTTATATGTTCTCACATTAAATGGTTTAATAAGATCTCTTATTTTATTGATCAATAGCAAAAGAAAAATGATAAGACTTTTGTCCTAACATTATTTCAATTCCATCTACAATTCTCTTCTGAAGTTTTGAAAATCTATAAAAATGTAATTAGTTACTAAAATGTGTTTGATTTCACAGAATGGAATTTTAATAAGTTTCGAAACGAAAATTCTTTATGCATATTTAGTGTTTCGTGTGAATTATAAATGCCATTGTGCTAATCAAAGTAAAATAATGTTCTTTTATTTATAAAATGTTACCAAAACTTTAAGGTGAAAGGTGAACAAAGACAAAAGGTGAATGCAGTGAATTAAGTCCAATTTAGTTTGTTACTAAAAATTTGTACATTGTTTTTCGCGAAACGAAAAAAAATGAAACTTTTTTAGGAAAGTCTATTGCTTTCTAATTTCTATGGAAAAAACTTGATTTAAACACTACATTGAAACGTTACAACCACACCCATGCAAGCATAACCCCGTCCTATCCCAAGGTTAATGTCAGAGGCAGGTGCTAAGCACGCGAGTGTTCCGGCAGCGAGAGACGAACAGGTCGTGGCCATAGATGCTAACCACGGCGCCATGGTCCGATGTTATGATTGGAACTGTGAATGATTCAGCCACCGCGATTAGACTCGTCGAACGCATCGTCATATCTGTTATACGAGATAGGATGCCAAGCCAAGGTGAAACAAAATGTAGAAGACACATCGACACATAGAGAGATCCTTATGATCGTATGCAAATGAAGCCAGTATTAAAGGCGGAAAGCTATCCGGTATTGTCGCTATGTTCACGTACCTAAGTAGTAGCTCCCTGAGTGTGGTCTCGTCTTCCTCCGTCGTCGCATATCGTGTCAGCTTGCCTCCGGCCTCCCGGCCCACATGGTCTGGTACCACTGCGTCAAAACTACTTGTTTATTTTATTTTTTACATAACTAACTTCCCGATTCATTTCGTCATTGTTTGCCCGTATTTGTATTGGTTTTATTTCGACGCAGAGTTTGTGGTTTGGAATTTGGGTTACCGAAAGAGTGCGTGGCTCATAATTTAGTACGGTTGGTGCTACAAGTACCTACTCAGCATCGAACCTTTCACCGTTTGCCAATTAGCTTCGATGGCCACGACAGGGTCCCTAATCAATTTTGATGTTCAGCGATACCCACAAACTGGTATGGAAATGAAATTAACATCGGATTTTTACCGAAACAGAAGAGTTTTATTTAAAGCAAAAAAAATGTTTAATCCAAAATAAAAATTTTGCACCCTGGTCAAATTCACGATGGACACGTTTTATGGACATCAAAATAGTGTCTGAATATGTGTCCAAGTATTACATGATTTAGGTTGAAAATAGATATTAATAAAACTTTTTAAAGCAGTGAACAACACCTGTGGAATTCAGACATTTAATTTTAAAATTATTGCGGGAAAATGGCACGCTTTTGTGAGATCAAACTCGAATGAATGAAAACATAGATGAGTGTTTACAACAGAGATAGAATGAGTTCCGAAGTATGATTACATTCCGAAGAAGAGTGATCGGATCTATATTTGACGATGTGATACACATTCCATGCACGTGATAGTACTAATAATATACACCGATAAATTATCGAATGGTTTAGTGCATTAATAGAAGACACGTTCAGAATTCTGAAGAAGATTTATCTGTATTATCGTTTCAGATTTAAAATGCGGCTATATTTTTCATGTATACATTAATATGATTCCAGTTCTCTATTCCACTTCGTCGCTCGTTGCTGCATTTCCTGGTATTCATTCATTGACTCGCATCGACTGGAAATACGATTTTACTCCGATCCTCGCATTTCTAGCGAAATAAATGGATATAACTGGGATTCCTGATTCACAAATTCGGTTTTCATTCATGTATTTACCAGTTTTCACAGTTATCTAGGCTGCACTGTGAATTTTCGTAAGACCTTTTTATTGCGACAAAATATTTTAGGATTGTTTAATGGTAGCCATACACCATCCTGCCTATCGAACGATCGATTTGACGCTTGCAATTGTTTCAAATTGGCAGTTCGTTCATATACACCATACACCATACTGCCTATCGTACGATCGATTTGACACAACGTCAAATCTGCAGCAGCGATGCCAACTTAGCAACTTTATAGCTAGATCTAGCTATTATTCGGTGACCGATAGCTACAAATTTATAAAATTGAGCTGTCGTCACCGAATAATAGCCAAATGTATCACTGCTGCCGATTTGACGTTGTGTCAAATCGATTTGATTACCTATCAAATTGGCATGTCATGCCATCAAATTGGCATTTTTAAACAATTGCAATCGTATTATTATTATTCCTATCGTCAAATCGATCGTCGATAGGCAGGATGGTGTTTGGCTACTATAAGACTTAAGTCATGTTTTACTGAAACTATGGACTGATCTCTGGGGCATGAGCCTGATGAATAACAACACAAGTAAATGTATTTTCGCAATTTGTACCAAAATAAAATATTTACAGTTTTATTTCTTGTTCTTAACTCCTGGTTACAAACTCAATGATTTCTTAAAGACAGCGATTTCAGTTTGACCTAGCGAACCTACATAAACACTTCAACTTTTGAAATACGACATAACGTCACCAACATCTATATTAACCATCTATGTTTTTATTTCTCTTCACTTCTTTTTTTTTACATATACAGTGTGTCCGGGCACGAGTTAGCGATATTTGAAGGGGATATTCTAGGCTCATTTTCATCGACAAAAATGGTTTAAAAAAAATTCTTACTCCAATACTTCGCGAATGGCAGCCATTTTAATTTTTTAATCCGTCGAACTGGGGTGTGTACAATAAAATGCAAATATCTTGGAATCCAAGAGACCTCCATTCATGAAAATGACTTTATTGCAAAGTTAAACGTTGAGGCTTATCAAAAACTTACGAAAGTTTTCTAAATAATATTTAAATATAACCAAAAAACATGGGCAAACACGAAATTGTACACAAAAATTACTGAATAATTTCACATTTTTAACTCTAGCTCGATAAGTACCCCTAAATTTTGATAAGATTTTTGCAATAAATTAAAAGTGTTTGAGTCAGGCTATAAAATGATATCAAAATGATCACTCTACGTTAAGTATCTTAGGAGTTATTCTCACTTGAACATCACCCTTCCTTAGCGCATGAACCCCAATATTACAGGCGTCGCATTCTTTGGGCGAGCTAAATCGTTCCAACGAATATTTATCAGCTGGCATTATTGACCACCATAATCCATAAACTGAAATGGTACATTTTTTTATTATATGAAACCACTTCTAGGAATTATTGCTGCGGGGCGAGATGGAAGGGTGATGTTCAAGTGAGAATAACTCCTAAGATACTTAACTTAGAGTGATAACTTTGATATCATTTTATAGCCTGACTCAAACACTTTTAATTTATGGCAAAAATCTTATCAAAATTCAGGGGTACTTATCGAGCTAGAGTTAAAAATGTGAAATTATTCAGTAATTTTTGTGTACAATTTCGTGTTCGCCCATGTTTTTTGGTTATTTTTACATATTATTTAGAAAGCTTTGCATTAAAGTCATTTGCATGAATGTCTCTTGGATTTAAAGATATTTGAATTTTATTGTACACACCCCAGTTCGACAGATCAAAAAATTAAAATGGCTGCCATTCGCGAAGTTTTGGAGTAAGAATTTTTTTTAAAGCATTTTTGTCGATGAAAAGGAGCCTAGTATATTCCCTTCAAATATCGCTAACCCGTGCCCGGACACACTGTATATTTTGTATGAATGTATTTAAGTATGTATTTTATTGTTAATATCAAATACAGTTTTTATGCTACACCTACTTATTCTTTTCTCTGCATCACCCTAAGGTAGGCTGTTAGAGAATGCCTTATGGCATTAAGTCCGCCTTTGTACGATTTTGTGCATAGCAAGTTTAAATAAAAAATAAATATCGACGTTACGTTGACATAAAACTGTACCTAAATCGCAAGCACCAAGTTTACGTGACGTCACTACTACGTCATAGTATGCGATTGATTGATTCACCTGTCGAGCATGCCTCGACGATAACAATACAAATTACATAAGCAAACACCAAATGCTGTACAATAATATTATACGTATATAACAGAGAGAGATCTCAGTTCCGAGAAATGAAAGCGAATCTGAAAGCTGCAGCGGGCGTACTACGCGGCGTAGTACTACGAATTAAGGTTGTTTACAAACACAGCTGCACAGGTGCACGCCCCACTACTATGAGAGCTGTTCGTCTGATATTTTTAATGTTGTTTTTATATACTATTTTTTCGTGTTTATTCACGCAATTTCGGTTAAGGTTTACATTTAAATGTGGAGTATTTTTAATGAATTTGTTGATTACGAGTTTATTAAGTGGTACATTCACCATTTATTAATATTCTGTGTAAAGATGTAAAGATTCGTCTTGTGCTTACTGATATCGGAGTTGTTATTCACTTAAAAAGTTGTTATAATGAAGAAGTGTTTATGTACCAGTTTCTCTTTTAGAATGTTATATTTCCCTTTAAAAAGTTCGATTATCTTTTTGTTTTATCGTCAGATACTACTTTAACAATATGAAGAGTAGTGGGAGTAGCAGATTATACTCGTATTTCGAAAGTTATCACGCATGTTTCTCAACGGTCAATAAGTTTAAAAAAGGTAATATGGTTTTTTTCCAATGGATGTAAGGAGGCAAATAGCATTCCAAAAAGTATACTAAAAACGGGATCTGAGTCTACGAATAAAATCTGTAGTCTAAGAAGCTTTTCACGGAGTGAGAAGATCCTGAAATGAGTCCTCCAGCTACGGGTGGAGTAGCTAGAACTATCAGAGATGACTGACTAAAAACCTACGACTTCCTCGAATTACCCTTTGCGTTCTAGGACCGTGGTAACGTTTTAAGATAAAAGGCCGGCTCTGGCCAGCCATGAGCGTCTTCCGCGAAGAATAGATTAATCTGTCTTGTTAATACAAACTTGTAAAAGCAATTATTCCAGGGTATAGTCAACTGTACTACCGAATGAATTTTCAACGATGGTACGGACAACTGTACAAACTCAACTGTACTACGGCAAGAAGCGGTTAAAGTCACAAGTAGAAGCTAAAGATATGTCTCATGTCATCAACGTTAAGATGCGTCGATTTAATAACTAACAGAAGTGAAACCGTGACCGCACAGGTCGATCTTCCATGTCAAGCCGCGCTTGCCGAGGTCGGTTTATGGATGGGTGACAATCTATCCGAGTTTTCTCCGTGCCTCAGAAAGCACTTAAAAGCCGTTGATTACTGCTGTCATTTGTAGATCTTTGACAGTCGTTACCTATTATAGAAGCTCGCTTTGCCGTTAACGCTTTTCAACCTGACGTTAACCACCTCCACTACGGAGGTGGTTAACGTCAGGTTGAAGAGCGATTTTAAGCTTTTACGCTAAAGATACGGCTTTGGCCGTCTAAGGGGGGCCTTTTTGACATTTACAAATGAGTCCTCCTGGCAGGAGGCTCCTGCCCAGTGTGGAGCAGAAGGAACTGCCAGATACGCACTGACTGAAATCCACAGTGTCCCTTCAATAGCTCTTTACGTTCTAGGGTCACAGTTACCTGTTTAGACAGTCTCGCAACCTCGGCAGGTGTTTGATTCCCTTCAGATTGCTGACAACTCTTTGAAGCTCGGGTGGAGCACGACGCACAGTTGACCCGAGCATGGTCCATGACGGCGAGTCATCCTTTACTCGCCGTCCGCATGCCCTCGACTACTGTGGTTCAAAAATCGCCTCGCAACGTCCAATACCATAGGCGTCTCCTACAGCGGTTGTGTCGTGAGATGGAGGTTGTCCTCTCCTTCACGTATTCTGCCTCCTCCTTCGCTAGCATCACTGGTTAGGAGGTGCAGGAGGGGGTGATTTCTTCTTAATAAACAGTTGCGTCTGGCTCCGCGGTGATGCCCCGCCCAAGCTATGCATACCTTCACTGTAAGGTCGATCGTGTGCACCTCCGGGCGATTTTCGCAATGGTTACACCCAGGCATACTTATTTATTACCCGCACAATTCGACACAGGGACCTCCCGAAACATCCGGCAAGGACCTGCGTCAGAAACTCCTCAAAGAAGGGTTTTACCGTTGCCAAACCTCGGTTGCCACAGTCGTACCCTGCATACCCCATGAGATTACGCCGGAGCTCTTCCCGCAGCGCCTCGACTTGTCTGAGGTAGCGGAGATACGCCTCGCCATTGCAATGTGCCTCCGCTCCACACGCCACTTATAGAGCTGGAAGACTTTCGCCTCTAGATCGCATGACATACGGTATGGCATCTGACCCTAGGTACCAAATAATTGACACAAATGATGCACACAGGTGCCTTCAGAAGCACGTCGGGTCTTGCAGGTACAATAGTTTTGAATACCATAGTTGGTGTGAAATAGTAAAGTACTTAGTAATTGTACCTACTAGCTCTTGTATGATTTTACCATGTAAAAAAAACCTTCTAGCTCTTATGTGTAGTGACTGAATGCGACAAAACATTGACGCATTGTTGAAATATATTTGGAGTAACAGCTTAAAATCGCTCTTCAACCTGCCGTTAACCACCTC
Source organism: Agrotis clavis (assembly GCA_954870645.1). Classification (NCBI taxonomy): domain Eukaryota; kingdom Metazoa; phylum Arthropoda; class Insecta; order Lepidoptera; family Noctuidae; genus Agrotis; species Agrotis clavis. The sequence continues at coordinate 34,207,588 of OX940917.1, read as the reverse complement.
CAGTACCTCCGTAGTGGTTGGTTAACGGCAGCTTGAAGAGCGATTTTAATGTGGTGGCTGGTAAAATAAAACGAGCTTCTAAGTAAGTAACGACTGTCATAGATCTACAAATGACCGCTGTAATCAACGGCTTTTAAGTGCTTTCTGAGGCACGAAGAAAACTCGGATAGATTGTCACCCATCCATAAACCGACCTCGGCAAGCGCGGCTTGACATGGAAGATCGACCTGTGCGGGCTGTCATTATTTAGAACCGAGCTTCTCCTCCTCCTACTCTGCACCAAAATGTAATATGTTACGAAAAAACATTATTTGGTTATATCTTAAACTGCCATATTAAATCAAACATATCTCAGAACGGACTAATATTTCAGACTTGGTGCCATAGTATCTTTTGTTAAGCTTAAAAATACCTATCCAACGACGTATTACATGTTGCTATTGGAGGGTGGGCCCAAAAATTGCATCATCCTTTAGATTTTAAGATAAATAAGACAAGTATAGTATAGATAAATTAGTTATCTTACTTAAGACTAAACGAGGAGCTCGTGGTTAAATAATTATCATAATTATCACAGGCCAAACTTCCAGGTTAAGCCGCGCTTGTCGAGGTTGGTCTGTAAAGCCGTTAGTCTCGGCTACCATTTGTAGATCTTTGACAGTCGTTACTGTTAGTCAGAAGCTCTAAAGTCTGACAACTAGTCTTACAATGGGGTATCGTATTGCCCAGTTACTGGGTTGTGGAGGTTCGATAGGCTGTAACTCCATGTAAAATACTGATATTCAGTTGTATCCGGTTTGATTGGAAGCCGACCCCAATATAGTTGGGAAAAGGCTAGGCAGATGATGGCAGATGATTTAGGGCTAATACCATCAGCGACAAACTGAAGAGTGTATTCTACAATATTTTCGACGGTTGAAGGGGAGGATCAAATATTTAGGCCGCTAAACAAGGCCTGACTTGACTCACTCTAACTCTACTCCGCCTCATTACACATATTGATCGATTGAATATGTCTTTTTTTTGTTTTTTAAAACGGATATGATCACAAAAATTGTCAGTGAAACGTGACCGCGATCAAGTCATGCTCGAGTAAGGCAATTGCTATACAGACCGTCGAATTATCGAAAACTTTAAAACAAATAATGAACATACAGTACCTAAATATCCCAATTTAAAATAATGCCAAAGATTCGAGTTTTCATTCAAGGAATCATTGGATGTATAAAATTCGGATCCTTTCTTAAATATAATCTAGGAAAATATTCGATAAAAAGATGAGTTGTGACAGGCTTGCTGAGGAAACTATAAGCTGTATTAACATCTTAAGCACTAAAAAGATCTCATTATGTGAGCTAATTAGTGCAGATTAGGTACACCGATTTCTTATAGAAGCTAATATTAGAAGAAAAAAACATTTCCCTTCACGGAATTATTCTTAATCAGCTTATTTTTAATGAGCGGGCTTATGAAGAATAAAGATTAAGGCGCTGCACCCACTGCACCGCGCCCCATCGCGTAGCGCGGGATGACAGATTTCTCATTAAAAGAAATAAATGTATAGAAATCACGCCTAGCACAACACACTGCCCCGCGCCCCCGCGCAGATTGGCAGAAACTGCGCCCGGGAAGGCAGATTCTGCCAATCTGCGCGGAGGCACGGGGAGTGCCGCGGGATATGGCACACTGGCTCCGCGCGTGATTTGATACTGTAAAGACGTTTGCATGATGGATATCGACGTAGACTTTATATAATTATGAAATTGAGCAACGCCTGCAATTTGGGATATGAAAAGCAAAGAATCTTCTGAATTATGCTTAGTAAATAATCAAAAGATGCAGTTGACATAATATGCGTGTAGCTAAAGAAATGTATCTTCATATTTCCTTAAGTCTTTGTAATTCAGTGCAAATAATCAGTTTATAGATCGCGATCGTAAATAGGGATGTATCTAAAATCTTCTATGGACGCAGTGCCTTTTAATTCTTGTACCTATACAAAAACCAAGATGACAATATAAATACAACATCTTGTAATTGAATAAGTTCGTCAATTCTCCACGACGATCGACAACACAGTGAACACATGAGTTTATTTATGGCAAGGTCGTCGTAATCTGCATGACCGCGCGGGGGAGCAGATTACACCGCTTAGTAAGGCAGATCTGCGCCTCCGTCGCCGCGCGCGTTATCTGTCGCTCCGCGCACCGCGGCGGGACGCGTCTTCAGTGGGTGAACCGCCTTAGTTTATTTACAATCGCGATCTATAAATTGATCATTTGCACTGAATTAGGTACAAAGACTTAAGAAAATATGAAGATAAATTCTTTAGCTACACACGTATGTCAACTGCATCTTTTGATTAATTATTAAGGAAAATTCACTATATTCTTTGCTTTTCATATCCCAAATTGCAGGCGTTGCTCAATTTCATAATTATATAAAGTCTACGTCGAGATCCATCGTGCAAACGTCTTTACAGTACCAAATCACGCGCGGGACGGCGGAGCCAGTGTGCCATATCCCGCGGCAAGCTCCGCGCCTCCGCGCAGATTGGCAGAATCTGCCTTCCCGCGCGCAGTTCGTGCCAATCTGCGCGGGGGCGCGGGGCAGTGTGTTGTGCTAGGCGTGATTTCTATACAAATTGAGATATTTGCATACAATGAAAAATCTGCCATCCCGCGCTACGCGACGGGGCGCGGTGCAGTGGGTGGAGCGCCTTATCTACTAGTGGCTTTACCTGCGTGTAACTCGAAAATTATCCCACAGGAACTTAATACCGGAACCTACAACCTATCTCTGAAGCAAAGACAAACATCCATCTATTCATCCTTCCAAACGTTAGGTTAGGTTCCAATTCCTTATTATTAATCATTTTATTTCTGAACTAGCACTTCGCCCGCGACTTCGTCCGCGCGTTAAAACATAGCCTATGTTACTCGCAGATAATGTAGCTTTCTATTGGTGAAAGAATTTTTAAAATCGGTCCAATAGTTTTTGAATTTATCCATTACAAACCAATTTTTCCTCTTTATAATACATATTAGTGTAGATAGTCTTTTTTGTATTTACTATGGACACTTTTAACTTGCTACACCGGTCTCACATAATGTAACATCTGAAGATGAATGATGTGACAAAGGTTATGTAATAATTTTGGCGATTGAAAAAGAGTGTCCATGGAGTTTTTTGACCATTCTTCTTCATAGACGCACCTCCGCTCCATAGAGGCACCTACAGTACTTTCAAAGTTACTATGTCTTGTGACTGGAACTGTAGCACCATACTTTTTCTACTAGTTTTATCTTGTCTTTTGACAATTTAAAAGTGCCCGTAATTGAAACAAATGATTTGATTTTGATTAACTTTATCTGAAACTACATACAAACAACAACTGCATACAAAGACATACCTAGTAATTTGATCAAAATTGGCTTGTAAAATCAAAGCTATTCACGTACAATATCGTGCACGTTAAATGTCTAGCCCAGAACTAATTGATGTGCTGTTAACTGACGGTAACTGATTGGATTTATGTTCCTAAAGGTAAATGTCGGGAACTGAGGTTAAGCGTTACTGGTTGATAGGTATCGAATACCGAGTTTCTCGATAATGCTCTGAATAATCCCATGCTATTCCGCCTTTGTATGCTATCCGCCTTTGTGTGCATGTACCTTTTGTACCCTTTGTAGGCGTGAGACGGTGCAAGTGGTGGGGTAATCGCATAACCGGATAACTTAGTTTTTCCACCTTCTCATAGGTAAGATTCTCATGCTCGAGGCATTTCTATAGTGAAAATTGTGTTCTCATTTGAAAGTCTCTTCGTTATTAATTTATTTACTATCCGGGTTTATTGTTAGCAAATTGAGACCTTAATTCTTTTTGTATTTTTTCAGACATCTAGTACATTTCTAATATCTTATCTTACTAACATTATAAATGCGAAATTTTGTGAGGATGGATGGACGGATGGATAGATGGATGTTTGTTATCCTTTCAAGCAAACACTGCTGAATGGATTTAGATTTAATTTGGTACACTGATAGTTTATAGCCTGAATTAGTACTTAGTGTTGTTTTTTATCCCGGTTTTTGTTCCCGTGGGCTAAAATTCGAGTTGCAGTGGGCGAAGCCTCTGGCAACAGCTAGTTACATTTTAATGGGATAGTTTAGATGTTTCAAGGGACATTTTGTTACTCAGTCACGAAGCTCAGAAATATCTTCCTTCCCATTCCATTTCCTGTAATTTTAATATTTAACGTGCCTCTTTGAAGGCCTAATTGAGATTTAATAAAAATTATAGGTTTAGATTGTCACATAATTATAATAATTTATCCCGGTAACACTCGGAATCTCCCAACTCATAAAAGGAGGTGAATAGTAACAACCATAAATACATTTTCATTCCTTTTTAATATTTAGGTCGGGAAACATTTTCCAACTTTAAAATAAGTTATTTGCTGTGAAATTGTGCCTTGTTTACCGAAACAAATACTAAGTTACATTTTTTTTAGAAACGTTCCCCGACCTCGGAATTTTTCCTGTATCGTGGGTGCGTTTACAAACATATAAACACACACACACACACACACCCACACCCTGAATAACTACTTGTAGATCATACAACTATTTGTTTCGTGAGGGAATTGAACCCATGACACGAAGCGGAGCAGTCCAATCGCTCAGCTACTGCGCCAAAGGTTTTTAAGGCGCTTAATTATAACATAGATGAAACAAAACTTCAGTATTCGTTTTTTTTACATTTAACATTGCGCAAACCCATATTTCGTCAGTTATCTTTAAGTCCCATGAAAGAGGGGTAAGGTTATTGCTATCAACCGGGCACATAATCCAAACTCTGTGGCTGCTAGTAATGCTAATGCTAAATTGAATAAGTGAAAAAACCTCAATAACACTTTGTTCGTAAATCGAATCAGAGACCTGCTCCAGACAAGAACAGAGAAATGCGCAGCAGTTGCGCTAGACGCTAGACAACAATCATCCCGATAGCAAGCATTACGCACTTCACCTTTCTAAAACACTTTCCAATGGCATAACTCTGTCATAAAAACAGCAATAGCCTATTTTACTCAAAAAAAAATATTAGTTCGAAATATAGATTACTCGAATATTATGATTTGACGGACTAGCAAGCGCAGCGTAGGACGTCCACCAGCAAGGTGGACAGACGACCTTATAAAGGTCGCCGGAAGACGCTGGATGCAGGTCGTTTCCAACCGGTATGTGTGGAGATCAAAAGGGGAGGCCTATGTTCAGCAGTGGACGTCCTACGGCTGAGATGATGATGATTTGACTCGTATTTTTTTGTTTTGTTCCGTCAACCAAACATGACGAAGATACGCCGCTTCTAAAAATCACAAATCTTCACTCAGTCGATATTATTTTACAAAAGTTAAGACTTCATAAGACGCCACTTCCAAATTTCGAGTCGTTTTATCTCTGCTAATTTTCATTGATGTAAAAAAAAAACAAGAAAAATATGTGTTTATTATTTTTCTTTCTAACTAACGTACTATACAGATTTTCAATTTATTTATGCATTAAACTATCCTTTTACGTACACAACAGCAATGCTGTCACGCAACAAACAAAGCAAATTTCATGCCTGCCAAAGCACAAACAGACATTAAATACAATGGGGAAGGCCGGTCAAAGCTAATTTTAGATGGCGCCACCATAGCTAAGTCCTAATCCGACCGATGAGGTAGTACTATTTTGAAGTACCTATAAGATTTGAACCAATGACGATGCTTTGAACAAGCTATACTAGCGCCATTAGTTCGCCAGTTGCCATCCCTATTGCTACCATCGTTAAAACAAAAGTGTGGTCACTGTAACGGTTAACGTGTGAATGTCACAAAGTTAGTCCACGCGGTAATTAAAAGCGGTAAACGTTCCGCTTCCCTGTAAAAGTTTGTGCTAACTGCATAACTTGTAACTGGCAACCAACAAGTTTTAACTTGACATCGGACCGTCGTCGCCATATTCGTATCAAACTGCATTGAAACTGTTGGTCACACGTCGAAACCTGGTAACTAGGTGACGGAACTTTTTCTCGTACGTTTTATCATCCACCGTAGCCCGTTTAATCCGGTTTGATGTTGAGTTTTTAACTTTATTTTATCATAGTGGGATTGTCATCCTCAAACTGTTGGGCAGAAACGTAGCTAAAGTAATCTGACCCTCCTTTGCATAAATCACTATCTAATTCATGGATAAGGCGGTTTATGGAAAAAGTTTAAGTAGTACTTGTGTGTCCAACCAATTATAATCCGTTTTAAATTTAGGACTGCATATTTTTAATTTAACGACTTCGCATGCGCTAAAAATATTAAATTAGGATGAAAATCCTATGAATATAAAATAAATCCAAATGATAAGGTGGTTAGTTTTTATTGACGGCATGCTTCCTTATAATAAAATATTTTCTTTGTGACAAAGTTACAGTGTAGCAAATATTTCGTTTAATTATTGTAATAATTGTATTGGTTTTTGTGTTATTTTGTATTTAATATCATTTGTGTCCATATGAAAATTGGAATGGAAAGTTTACGTTTCATGGAAAGACGTTTGTACTGATGCGAGTGCCTTTTTGATCATTTAATTTGAATGCACCTTTAAAATTACTTTGACTGTAGCGATTCAATTATTATTTTACATTAATTTAAATAAAATATTTTATTTCCCATTACCGTAGATAGCGTGTGTCCTGTTCACTAAATTGTAATGAACATGTAAAGAACGAAACAATAACACTTGTACATTAATCGTTATAGTTGTATGACGAATGCCCATTGGCTGTTGAGAAAAAAGTAGTCACGTGAATGGAAATGTAGCCAATAGGCACGCATCATTTGGTAGACACAGTTAAATGTTTTAGTTCATTTTAAAATGAACTTATTTAAAAATCTTATGGTAGAGCAAAATGATGTAAATAGTGAAATGATAAAGCGTGCAATGTTTCTACACGAATTTGAAATCTAAGAAGTGGTACACACATGTTCAGCTCCACAGATTCGGTTCGGCTAAATTTGTTGACAAAAAAAAACCGACCCGAAGCTGTACCTTGCCGGTTTTGATTTGCCTCGTGTCGATCAACTACTACCACCGCTGAATCGTGTTTGAGATAAGCCGAGTTACTTTTCCCGAACCTATATCTTTATTTATTCGATTAATGCGAGTCGAATATGTGTGCCCCTCAACTGTTGCGCTGCTATCTTTACGACATTGATACCGTATCGATAGCTGCCACCTCCGATTGTTTAGTTTTCGATAAGACAAATGAGTATCGATATCGCAACGGTAGCAAAATTGAAGACACCATGAATAAACACTTATATAGATAGAAAATACAAATATTAAATAAATGTATATAAATACAAGCGACCACGCTGATAATACAGTTATTTTTAAAAGGTTACTTTTTAGATATGCATTTTGCAGAACATACAGTACTATATTCATGTACCTTTAAAGTATTATTTAGAGTACTATGTGAAAACAAGAATGGAAGAAGATTGAAAACGTGTTGCGCGTATACAGGGTATTTTTTTTTGTAGTGCAGAAATTTTTCCTGTGGTTCTATTTCAGCAATATAACATTTATATGCATAGAATTTTGTATTTTTTTTTTGAAAGCCGTCTTGTGTTTCTTTCTGCAACTAGTGGATGAAAAAAAAACTTGATTTGCTCAATAAAAAACCTGTTTTTTCAGTTGAACTATATTACGGTAGTCTGGAAACTTCGGCCGGCATCAGTTATTCAAACACGCATTCGGGATAAAAAGACAGTCATAAACTATAATTTAGTATTTTTCGGAAAAATAAAAATATACGTCTTAATTATTTTCATTGAGCAATACAAAGAAACCGAACATAAAAAATACCAGCTGGTATATAGACTTCCTCGATAACTGGAACATCCAACACAAATTTTTTTTTTTTTAATGTAAATGTCAGTTCCTGTGATTAGAGCATCGAACAAACAAAACATATGTTCAGCTTTATAATTTGTATTGATTAGGGCAGGAAGATATTGATGACTAGTCGTAGGCGATGGCACTAATAATTTGGAATCCCCCTATGTCCAACAGCGGACCATCAAACAATTAGCTGTTGGTTAGACTATTATGATTTTGAAGTATGGTACAACAATACTGAAGTTACACAAATGTAGAATAATAACAGTAACTTTTTTTTGGCAGAAAAATCATTGAATTACTCCAACTCATCATCTTAGCCTTTTCACAACTTAATTCGGGTCGGCTTCCAGTCGAACCAGAGGCAGCTGGGTGTTAATATTTTACATGGAGTGACTGCCTATCGGACCTGCACAACCCAGTAACAGGGTAATACGATGCCCCATGGTACGACTGATTGCCAGACTTTGCAGCTTCTGACTGACAGTAACGACTGTCAAAGATCTACAAATGAGTGGCTTTAAGTGATTTCCGAGACACGAAGGATACTCGCTATGACAGATGATCCTGGTGGAAACCTCGTCAAACACGGCTTAACCCGAAAGATCAGCCTGTGCGGCTGGAATCATTTAGCCACGAGCTCCTCTGAGTTACTCCAACTAAAACTACTAAACTCTAGCTGGTTATTCTAAAATTATGAATAAATGATGAATTGTGCAATATCGCGGTTTCCGGATATTAGATTGAAATGCTATTAATTGTGCAATACGCTAGCATTTCAATCTAATATCCGGAAACTGCGTATGTGTATTAAAATCCATATATTAATAATTGTAGTTTTGTAGCATTGCCATAAATTCATTATTATGTGAATGGTTCATATTATTTTAGATGAACTAATAATTATTATTATTGAAGTGCACAAAAGTTACGTGGTTTAAAAAGAAATTATTATTATTGCTGAAAACCCACCCCGACATTGTATTATTGCAATTTGAATATAGCCTTTGTCACTCACTTATAGTCCAGGTTTCTATAAGTGAAATAATAATAAAAAAACCGGCCAAGTGCGTGTCGGGCCACGCACAGTGTAGGGTTCCGTAGTTGCCCATCAAAATACTTCTGCGAACTAACTAAACTGATTCGCTGAATTTAATTTTAAAAAGAAGAATTTTCAAAATCGGTCCAGGAGTCTTTGAGAAATCGGGGAAAATACATAAAAAAAAGATTACGACGAATTTAGAACCTCCTCCTTTTTTTGAAGTTAGTTAAAAATAGTTGACGATAAAAACCTACCTATCCCCAAAAAACATACCGTAAAAACATACCTATTAGAGCTGTAAAAATAAAGTTGACAAACTTACATTTGCAGTTGAAGAACATGTTCTCCGATACATTTTGATTAAGAAAATATGTTATCCAAGTACATTTTATAAGTTGGTCGACTATTACTCGTAAAGTTGTAAAGCCTACTTAGTCGTGATAATTTTCTTTTAAACTTCGTTATTTATACTACTATTGTGAATTACTATTACAATACCACAGATATTACAATACCACAGACGTGAATGATGCAGCAGACACACTAATATCATGCCTACAAAGCGCTATCAATAACAATACAAAAACCATACATATACCGCGTAAAATAAGACCATTAAAACCATGGATAACTACGGGAGTATTGAATTCTATTAGGAAAAGAGATAAATTACATAATAAAATGAAAAAACGATTAAATGATGAACAATTACGGATACATTACATCGCTTATCGAAATAAATGTAATGGATTAATAAAAATATTAAAAAAACAATATTACCAGCACCAATTGCAAAAACATAGAGGAAATATTAAAGAAACCTGGAATATAATTAAACAAATATGCTATCTTAACAAAAAGAAAGAATGCCCAAAAGAACTACTGACAATTTTTAGCAACACCATTGATTCATTAGATCATATTAACAAATATTTTACTTCAATCGGTAAGGATCTTGCCAATGCTACTCTGAGTAAACTGCAAACCAGTGACTGCACACTTGCGAGTGAAGCCTTAACATGTAATGGGCCCCCGAATTCAATGTCATTTGCCCCAACTGACCCCACAGAAATAATAGACATAATAAAAAACCTGAAAATGAGTAACGCCACTGGTCCGGACAACATTTCCACAAAAATAATAAAACAACTATGCCTACGAGTTAGCTCTCCTATTTGTCACCTCTGTAATTTAAGCCTTAACAGCGGAAACTTCCCCATTGCATTTAAAAAAGCTATAGTGATACCTATTTACAAGACTGGTGATCGTAATGTACCTAATAACTATAGACCTATATCCCTTCTTTCGGTCTTGTCTAAAATATTAGAGAAAGTAGTCAATAAGAGACTAATTAAATACCTGGAAAAAAATAACATTATATCCGATAACCAATTTGGATTTAGGAAAAATCATTCCACCACTGACGCTGTGATTAGGTTAACTTCTAGCATAACGGCATATTTAGATAAAGGAGAAAAATGCGTGGGGGTATTCCTGGACCTACAGAAGGCATTCGATACCGTTTCCATCCCAATTTTAATTTCACGCCTTCAGAATGCAGGAATCAGAGGTATTCCACTTCTGTGGTTCCAGAACTACCTTTCCGCAAGAGAACAAAGCATTAAGATTGGAGGGGAGATCAGCAATAGTAGTAATATTACATACGGCGTACCTCAAGGGAGCACGCTCGGACCAAGCCTATTTTTGCTTTACATTAACGAACTCTGCAACATCAAAATTGACAGAGCTGAATTAATAATGTTCGCAGATGATACGGTTATTCTCTTTCATGATGCAACGTGGGACTCAGATAAAACTACTGTTGAAAAAGGGCTGTCTATCGTAACCAAGTGGTTAGAAAACAGCCTGTTAAACCTTAATGCTGGGAAAACAAAATATCTATGTTTCAGTATCACGAAATCAGGGGCCCCAAAGTATACATTTGCAATAAAGAGCCATACGTACCCATGTAACAGAAATACACACCATGATACCGGACCAAGCTGTACATGCCCTATATTATCTAAAGCAACGACTATTAAATATTTAGGTATTATAATAGACGAAAGACTTAACTGGGGTGCTCACATACTTTCTGTTGCAGCTCGGACTAGAAAGCTAATATTCGCGTTCAAAAATCTGCGTGAAGTGGCCGGCAAAAATCTCCTGGTACAGACATACCTAGCTCTCTGTCAAAGTGTACTCACCTATTGCATCTGTGCCTGGGGCGGGGCCAATAAAACAAATATGATTATTCTCGAGCGTGCGCAGAGATCACTGCTAAAAGTCGCCTTTAAGCTTCCCTACCGCTACCCCACCAAAGACCTTTATGACGAGATAAACGTCATGAGTGTCCGTAAATTCTATGTTTATGAAGTTTTGCGCAGATATCATAGACTCGCTATTCCTACATTACCCAAATCCAACAAAAGAAAAGTGCGATGTCCAGTGCCTCGATCCAACACAAAATTTGCTAATAAACATTACAACTTTCTAGCACCACGCCTATACAATAAAATATCCGACACTATTCAAAACATGAGATCGCTCAAAAACAACCAAGCAAAAATTAAAATTATTGCATGGCTGAATGGTATGGACTATGAGAGCATCGAGTCACTTTTTGTTATAACGGTATAATTCACACACATGCACACATCACACACACTACACTCACACTACCCACACACACAGACACACGCACTACTCGCACACACGCATACACACACTACTCACACAAACACACACACGCTCGCACATACACATTTTTTATTATTATTGTTACTTACTATTTTTCTTATATTTCTATTATTAGTTTATTAATCAGGACGTGTTTTACCTTATAAAAATTATGAACATGTTAATCTATACTCACTATAATTGTGAAGGGAAGGAACTGACCTTTCAGGATACAGTATCTTACTAGTCTGGAGGTCAGAGTCTCACCTGAAATGTGCACTTGTAAAGTTCATAATAAAGATTTGTCTATTGAATTTTTTCACACCCCCAAACATAACCGTTTAGCTGGTAGAGGGGGGGGACACTCGAGTCGAGCAAAATTTAGCACTTTAAAGCTTAATATTTCACAAACGAATTTTTTTATCAAAAAATTGTTAATGAAAACTATCAATATTTTTTAAAGATCTATTTAATGATACCCCACAATAAGGGGTACGCGAGAAAAAAAAAACATCCCCACTTTACGTGTACAGGAGGTACCCTATAAAAAATATTTTACGAGATTTTATTTTACCGCTTTTTCGGCACAACAAATCCGTATATTTACACCAAATTACAGCTCTCTAGTACTGTGCGTCTCTGAGCTAAACTGCGGACAGACGGACGGACGGACGGACGGACGGACATGGCGAAACTATAAGGGTTCCTTGTTGGCTACGGAACCCTAAAAACGAACAAAAATACAAATCTCTTCTCTTTATAATATAACTAGTTGTTGTGAGCTACCCTAAAATTATCCCTCAGGAACATAAAATCGGGATAAAAAGTATCCTATGTGTTAATCCAGGTTATAAACTATCTGTGTACCAAATGTAATCCAAATCCGTTCAGTAGTTTTTGCGTGACAGTGTAACAAACATCCTTCCATACAAACAAACAAACTTTCACGTTTACACTCGTAATATAATGGTAGGATTAGTAGTGTCGATAAAGATCTAACAGGTTATTAATAATGATGAACGTAAAATGAGTTGGTAACAATATTTTTGTCCTTTGTTCTCATAACATGGTGAAGACGGAGTAAAATGCAGGATTTACGTTTCACTTCATTTTCTGCAATGTATGAGATTTGTGGACTTTCATTGTTTTTTTTTAATACTCGTACTATGGCCCACACTAGAAATTTCTTATGTATCGTGGGCTCCTTTAAGAAATTAAACTCACGTACTTACTTGTGAAAAAGATGGATGAGAAACGATTGCATGTAGCGGAGATGAGGATGTTGAGATGGATGTGTGGAGTTACAAGAATGGATAAAGTAAGGAATGAGTATATAAGGAGAAGTTTGAAAGTGGCGCTTGTTACAGAAAAATGAAAGGGAATCGTCTTTCTTGATCTGGACATGTGATGAGGAGGGATGAGTCTCTTGTGAGTGATGAGTATGAATGTTGATGGATAGAGAAAGAGGAAGGCCAAAGAAAAGATGGATGGATTATCTAAGGAATGATATGAAAGAAAAAGGAGTGAATGATACTGTGATCATATCAGATAGGGGCGAATGGAAGAAAAAAACGTATTGAGCCGTCCCCAAGTAAAATGATAAAAAGGCAGGACGATGATGATGACTTACACAAACACTCAGACCCGTAATAAGGGTGCTTATACACGGCGCGTGTAACCCGCGCAAGTAAAGGTGCGGATTACCCGCGCGAGTAACATGCGCAATCTACTTGATCAAGCTATCCGCGAGGTGCTTGTACACGGCGCATGTAACCCGCGCAAGTAAAGGAGCGGGTTACCCGCGCGAGTAACATGCGCAAGCTACTTGATCAACCGGCGGGGTGCTTGTACACGGCGCATGTAGCTTGAGCATGTTGAGGCACTTGCACGAGTTACATGCGCCGTGTACAAGCAACCTAACTAAGTACTCGAAGATCTTATAAACAGGCGTTCCTTACGGGAGTCTGTGATCCATAGTTACTATGCCACAACATGAAAATATATTTTAGGTATAGGTAGTCCAGAGTAGCCTAGTTAATAGTAAAAAAAAACTAATATTTTTGAATTATCGTAGCACTAAGTAAAGATTATACTATATATTTTTCCGCTTAATTTAACCGGGGCAGAACAATTTATTTTTATTTTATATGTTATTTTTCATTATGGAATAGTTTTCTTTTTATAAACGTGTAACGGTGTCATGCAATTTTTCTATAATTATTAATTTTATTTGAGTCGCCATACATTTCCTTCTATCTAAGCAATCTTTTGAAAAATACCGAAGAAAAGACAATACATTTTTGTCCTCGCAATGGATAAGCACTTGTTGAATTAACGAAAACGACCTTACTCGAAATTTTAAGGTTTTATTTGTTACTAGCTTCTGCCAGCGACTTCGTACGCGGATCCTGTTGCTTATGCCAGCGACAATGGGGTCGTCAAAATCGAAGATCTGAAACGTCTGATGTCGAATTCTTAGAGCCGGGGACGGGAAAACAACGGGACGCGCATGACGATTCCAGACGTTCCAGATCTTTCATTTTTGTAAGTCAACAGGAAATGCCCATCAGACTAAACAACTCTTGCTAAGACGTCATTCCTATATATGTTATAGTGTAGCTGGGCTCTTGGAGTTCCACATCAGGTGTTCCAGATCTTCCGTTTTTATACGACAACAGGGAGTGCTCATCAGGCTGAACAACTCTTGCTAAGACGTCATTACTGTATATGTAATAGTGTAGCTGGGCTCTTGGAGTTCCACATCAGGTGTTCCATTTCTTCAAATTTATTTTCTCAGCAGAAAATGCTCATCACGCGAAACAGTTTTTGCTATGGCGCTATTTTTGTATCTCTTATAGTTTAGCTGATCTATTGCAGTTCTGCATCAGGTGTTCAAGTTTCCAAGATAAATTATAGCCTATATGTTGCCCAGACTTAATAGCTATACAACAAAAAAAAAAAACCAATCAAATCCGTCCAGTAGTTCCGAAGATTAGCGTGTATGGAGTAACTTCTCCCGTTTTCCTAACATTTCCCTTCACTGCTCTGCTCCTATTGATTGTAGCGTGATGAAAAGTATACTATAACCACCGCAGGAGTATGACAAATAATTGTACCAAGTTTCGTCAAAATCCGTCGAGTAGTTTCTGTTTCTATAACGGTTATACAGACAGACAGACAGACAGACAGACAGACAGACAGACAGACAGACAATAATTTTAAAAATTGCATTTTTGGCATCAGTATCGATCCCTTATCACCCCCTGATAGTTATTTTGGAAATATATTTCATGTACAGAATTGACCTCTCTACAGATTTATTATAAGTATAGAAGAAGATATAGATTTCAAGAGCCGTTTGTATATAATATACAAGTCACTCAATAAGTTAACAATTAAATTAAATCATTGTGATGTATTTTATAGTAAATTAAAAAAAAAACTGTCTTTCTACTGAAAAATTAAGATACTTGTAGGTATGTATTTATGTTTTTTAAATTTATTTTTCATATTAAAAATCGTATAAATAATGGCTAAGTGTTCGTAAAATATGTAATCACAGTGTTATAAACAACAAAAAGTTTCTAATAACATATTATCAGCGCACTCTAACGCCCGAAATTAATACTGTATCTCAATCCAAATCCTGATTCGTTTACTTTGACGGACATGTTTAAGAGTTTGGATCAAGTTTGCGACGGAGATACATTATTAATTTCCAACCTAAGTTATCAGCTAACTTGTGCTTTATTCCATTAACTTGTTCGAGGGAAATGCCCATTATATCCTATATTTCAGTTGAAGCAATAATCCCCTTTTAAAACTGAAGTTCTATTTTACAAAATAAAATAAAAATGGTTGAGAAAATAAAATGTTGAATGAATTGGATGTCCGTATTAAGACTAATGGATTGTTGTAGTTGCTTCAAAATGTTATTTTTTGAGTAGAGTGGAAAAAAATGGAAGTGAAATAGAAATGATAAATTCACATTTTAATATTACAACTCTACTTGCGCTAACTTTTAACATTTAATGCGTTACTTATGTACTTAGAAACTAGTTACAGTTTTTGAAAAAGTAGTTGGATCTAAAGTGGGGGCAATTTGATGTAATGTAATGTAATGCTATGAACAAGCCTGTAATTTTCGCATGCCTACTGCAGGTGAGATGTCTGTGTACCATCCATAAATTATTATAACAGCTTCGTAAAACCATATATCTAGCGAATAAATTATTGTATTCTATTTATTCGAGATTTATGTACTAGTAGGAGAAACTTGATCGACTAACAATCTGACATAATTTGGAAAAAAACGTCATAATCCAGTCAAAAAGAGAAAACAGTAAATGAATTCTACATTAAAATAAACATAACTTCTGATTCCACGGAAATAATACCGTAGTACACGTGACCTTGAGATAACAGACAGAAATAAAAAAGCTGAGAGTAAAGTTTTTCATTCGCCGCTGCTCAAGTTAGTCGCTAACTGAGCGGTGTTGTGTATCAGTGCGAAACTGGCCTTAGTTAGTTTGCCCTAGTATCCTTGGCCCAGTATTTATTACCCGCCGAGTTAGCTGATAACTTTGATCTTGATAAAGTAATCTAAACTTTGATGCTACGGTTTTGGAACGAGCTGTACCTTAATTAATAATGCTTGTTCATTTTTTGATGAATTTTAAGCTGTTTTGTTGATTCCGCTTGTTAGTCAAAGTTGCGTGCAGCCTTATCGACTGTAATTCATGGTTCCCAACTGATTTAAACTAACCAAATTTACTGAAAATTCAATTTGTTTAATCGTGTATGTAAATACTACACTCCAAAACCATAGCAGTATGAATAAGAATGCTACACAATGATTTTACCTGAAATTTGGTCTATGGGTGAGTACAGAGGGGGTTCCTCCCCTCCCGGGTGTTGATGTTCCAGCAGACGGTGACACGACTGTCTCATGAGCGCTCCCGACACTGACAGACAGACAAACAGATATACAGACACATAGCCACAGTGCTGTTAGGGCTCTGCCTCGAACTATTCGGTGAGCGGAGCGGTGGCGGCGGTGGCGCGGGTTCGACAGAATTATGCTTTATGCTTAAAATCTCACAGACCAAAACAGAGGCACGGTTGAAGGGCCGGTCGATCAGTGGTCGGTTGGTGCCCATGACGCCCCACTCCACGGAAAATTCGAGGCACGGGCCTTTAAGGTTTAAAGGAAATCGCGTTAAGGTTTCCGTGCCGGGCGTGAGACAATGCTCGGATGAGACAAAAGGAACATTTAATATAAAGCATTATTTTATTTAATACTACACCGTACGCGTCCGTCTCCCGGCCTTGTCTCGCCACAAAGCAATAGAACGCAGACATACAACTCGCGCCCGCCACGGTATAGCATAAGACATCCTTAGTGTTGTACAGTCAACTTCAGAGAAAACTAACCC
Organism: Agrotis clavis; assembly: GCA_954870645.1. Classification (NCBI taxonomy): domain Eukaryota; kingdom Metazoa; phylum Arthropoda; class Insecta; order Lepidoptera; family Noctuidae; genus Agrotis; species Agrotis clavis. The sequence goes on along the minus strand of OX940917.1, from coordinate 34,190,495 downwards.
CCTTTGGTAGTGATGTCATTACCGAAGGGGGTTAGTTATTTCTGAAGCTTACTGTACTATTGTACGTTTCCTAAACGACATAAAAATAACACAAATAATCGCTGTTATTAATAAAAGACTCGCAAAGCTGGAATGTGGGAAGCAAGCGAAGAAACGCAATCGCAGAAGCTTAATCTGGGTATACAGTGTAGGAAATACACTAGTCAAAAAATAAAAATGTCTGATAATGGAGAAATTTAAAACAATAAGTGAACGGATAAAATAGAAAGCAATGGACTGGAGATCAGATAAGTTATACTTTATAATGATTATCAGTTCTACACAACCAATAAAATATATTGTATCGTTCAGGAATTGGACGTATCCAAGTTCAAATCGCAAACAAATAAAAAATCTATAAAAGTTAAAATATTTACCTTTATTCTAGTTATTGTCATTTGACTACGACTGTTGACAGTCCAACCGGCGACATTGTGTCTGTAACAAAATAAAAGCCAACATTAATTGAAATGCTAAAACACAAATTGTGCAGTAAGCCAGAGGTCTTGAATAAATGGTAGTTGAAGCAGGCGATCGATTTGCATGAATTTCAATATCCTTGGCGCATATTTGTCTTGTCGACCACTAAAATCAAACGGTGGGGGTGAGAGAGGTTCGACGTGAATTCGACCAAACAAAGTCATAGACAGCATTCAGTTGCTGGAAATTGGAAACTCGGTTGTTTCTCCAGCCAAAGGATAACGTTCATAGTATTGTACCCGGCGGCATTGCAATCTAGTTCTAATTAGAATCGACTTAGACGGAACCTGATTTTAGGAAAACATGGAACTTCCCTAAGATTCAAAGTAAACACTTTTTAAATATTAAATACGCATTAACACATGAGTCACAAGTTTTAAATATTTCCTAAGGAAAGATAAATTCGAACCGTCGGTCGCCGTCATCGTGAACGTCACCGCAAGACGTTAGGAATGTATTGAAAGTTGACGCTAGTAAATCCCCGACGAGATAAAAAAAAAACGTGACATAAAAATAATTTAAAAAAACTACCCAGTATGTCTGCCGCCCGTCAATTTGGCTTACATTAGTTTGCAACGGTCCGATCAGCTCATACGCCAGGCTGAACACTACCCGGCAAAAAAAATAAATAAAATATCTAAGCTCTAAAATAATAAAATATTATACCTGCTTTTAGTTTTTTACGTACAAAAATTAAAACACATTTAAAACACACGGGCATACAAGAAAAAACTTAATTCTAGTACAATAAAAAGGGAAAAAAAGATGTTAAACCTTTTACTAAGTCAGTACTCGATTCGTTTGCTGAAAACGTCACATATGATATGTCGCACAAAATAGAATACCGTGTTCACCTTTTCAGTAGAAGGCTTCAAAGTCATATTTATTTTAATTGAAGAGCAAACAAACTTTGAATTCAGAATTATGAGGAAACCAGCCTTTGAAATTACCGTTCAAACGTCTGTAATCACTGGAATATCGGCACCGATATTCCAGTGATTACAGACAAAGGGAAACTCGTTTCTAGGGGAATGTACGAGTAATACCCGCGCATTGACTGGAATATGACCGGTTATATGTATGACAGGACTTAATGAAGCTTAATTGCGTGTTCGATGGGCGTGTAATACCCGGTGTACGTTGCATACACCTCCTAAATCGGTTAATCGAGCCGCATTTCTCATAGAACGGTAACAAAGTAAAGGTATTAAGGCGGCGCTAGTCGCGAGCTCGAACTCACTGGCAGGCATGGTCAAAAACCATGATATTTCACCGGAAATCGAGCCATATTGTTCATGTGTGCGAGAGCGTCATCCCCCCGTGGAGAAATCAGGGGAAAACTTATTCAGTGAGATGCACGATCATTCAGAGTAAAAGGCGCGCGTAAAGAAATACGAAAAAGCCTTTGGAAGTTGGGGTTTTATGAAAAAACCACTGCACCAATTAATTTCAAATAAAAATTAAATTCTTCAATAAAGGGGTTTGAAGATTTGTGGCATACCTACCGCCGCCATTTTGATTTTTTTTCAAAATCGCTGCCAGTCATGAAACCTTTATAAATCGATAGCTGACATCAATAAAAACAAAAAATATTATGACACTAACCCTCGTAAAGTATCCGGTTTTTGAGATATAAAGTGTTAAAGTTGACCACATTAATTCGGAATAACAAAGGCATAATAATTATATTTTTTCTTATCATTATAAGGTACATGGCATGGGCGACACATCAAGAAACAATTCCTAACCCTCCCGCCGGGTTCTAGACCGTATAATATTCCGTAATTTAGAGAATTTAATGATTAGAATGTTCATGTTAGGCAAATATCGTTTGTTTTAACATTATATTGGTTTATTGGTTGGTTGTGATTCATTCTCGTTTTAAAATCTTCTAATCCTAATAAAAATGTGTCTCATTTGCGCAATAATGTTAAAAAAGTGGTTTTTGTTACCGATGTTACAAATAAGAATTTTATGTTTGAAGTTTTACATGTTATACTAAAAACATGACGCCTAAAATTGTTTTACAGGCAATAAAATGTTCTTAAAATGGATTTTTAATTTTTCTATACCTATTTGTGCCAGTATATTAGAAAGAGAGACAGGTTTATGCAACCAATAGAAACAATTTTAATTGATAAAATATGTTAAACAATGTAAATGTAATATATAAGACAGGTTTAAATTAAACATTCAGTCTAAATACAACTGACAGTACTCGTTACATTTATATTGTGTGATTGTTCTGTGGTTATTACAATTTCTAATTTTAAGCATCTAACGTAATAATCTGACGTCAACTCGCGATTGACTTCTATTGGTTGCATAAACCTGTCTCTCTTTCTAATATACTGGCACAAAGGACCTTGCGTCATCTTGGCCCATCGCTCAACAGCGATGAAACCTATGCCAAATGAAAGCTTTGAGGATGTTATGCATTTCTTATTATGGCAGCATAGTCGAATTCGAGCGCCAACAAGGTGATTTCGAGCATCGAAAAATTTTCCCCTTACCTAACCTAACCTGGGACGATATCAATTAAAAGATTCGAAACAGGTGTCATTCGAAGCGTGTGGTAGATACGATATATTTTTACTATGGCGACATTCTTCAAATGTGTAAGGTTTACCTAGAATATCTGAAAATGTCAACCTAACCTAACCTGTGGCAATATTCTCCAACGGATTTGAAACAGGTGTCATTCGAAGCTTGTGGTAGACACGATATACTTTTACTATGGCGACATTCTTCAAATGTGTAAGGTTTACCTGGAATATCTGAAAATGTCAACCTAACCTAACCTGTGGCAATATTCTCCAACGGATTTGAAACAGGTGTCATTCGAAGCGTGTGGTAGCCACGATATACTTTTACTATGGCGACATTCTTCAAATGTGTAAGGTTTACCTGGAATTTCTGAAAATGTCAACCTAACCTAACCTGTGGCAATATTCTCCAACGGATTTGGAACAGGTGTCATTCGAAGCGTGTGGTAGACACGATATACTTTTACTATGGCGACATTCTTCAAATGTGTGAGGTTCATCCAGAATACCTGAATATGTCAATATAATCTAACCTTTTTTTATCGTGGTAAAATCATCAAAAGAGGCCTCCCACCCAGTGCAGGGCGGGAGGGACTGTCAGACTTGTACTGACTAAAATCCACGGTGTCCTTCAATAGCCCTTTAAGTTCCGGGGTCACGGTAATTGGATAAGTCTCGCGACCCCGGCAGGCTTTCGCCCTCTAGAGGGGGGGGGGGGGGCGTCATCATGCTGACGCTTTTTGAGGCACGCGTGGAATACAACGCGCCGTCGACCCGGGCATGGTCCTTAGTCGGGGAGCGAGTCGCCCATTACTCGCGAGCCGCCCGCGCGTGCGGTGATTGCGCAAGCGGATTGGCACCCCCGGCTTAAGGCAGTGTAAGACACCGTGTGGTATTAGTCAGTCGAGTCTGACATGCCCTTCCGTCTTCTCCAGGCTAACAAAGTCCACGAGGGCTTCCACACTTATAAAAAGGTGGGTTAGGTTCGTTTAAGAAAAGTCTAGGAATTCCAGGTAAACCCCACACGTCTGAAGAATGTCGCCATATTAAAAGCATATCGTGTCTACCACGCTTCGAATGACATCTGTTTCAAATCCGTTGGAGAATATTGCCACAGGTTAGGTTAGGTTGAACTTTTCAGATATTCCAGGTAAACCTTACACATTTGAAGAATGTCGCCATAGTAAAAGTATATCGTGGCTAACACACGCTTCGAATGACACCTGTTTCAAATCCGTTGGGGAATATTGCCACAGGTTAGGTTAGGTTGACATTTTCAGATTTTCCAGGTAAACCTTACACATTTGAAGAATGACGCCATAGTAAAAATATATCGTATCAACCACACGCTTCGAATGACACCTGTTTCGAATCTTTTAATTGATATTGTCCCAGGTTAGGTTAGGTAAGGGAAAGTTTTTTCGATGCTCGAAATCACCTTGTTGGCGCTCGAATTCGACTTAGCTGCCATAATAAGAAATGCATAACATCCTCAAAGCTTTCATTTGGCATAGGTGTCATCGCTGTTGAGTGATGGTGCAGCCTCCATACATTGTTGCCCGTGGTCCTTTCTATAGAAAAATTAAAAATCCGTTTTAAGAACATTTTATTGCCTGTAAAACAATTTTAGACGTCATGTTTTTATTATAACATGTAAAACTTCAAACATAAAATTCTTATTTGTAACATCGGTAACAAAAACCACTTTTTTAACATTATTGCGCAAATGAGACACATTTTTATTAGGATTAGAAGATTTTAAAACGAGAATGAATCACAACTAACCAATAAACCAATATAATGTTAAAACAACCGATATTTGCCTAACATGAACATTCTAATCATTAAAGTCTCTAATATTACGGAAGATTATACGGTCTAGAACCCGGCGGGAGGGTTAGGAATTGTTTCTTGATGTCTCGCCCATGCCATGTACCTTATAATGATAAGAAAAAAAATATTATGCCTTTGTTATTCCGAATTAATGTGGTCAACTTTAACACTTTATATCTCAAAAACCGGATACTTTACGAGGGTTAGTGTCATAATATTTTTTGTTATTATTGATGTCAGCTATCGATTTATAAAGGTTTCATGACAGGCCGCGATTTTGAAAAAAAATCAAAATGGCGGCAGTAGGTATGCCACGCTCCATAGTAAAATCTTCAAACCCCTTTGCTGTGTCGGTACGGACTTCGTTTTGGAAATTTGATGCTTCTTTAGCTTCTAATTTACTCCTAAAGTTGTGTTAAAATTAGCAAAAAAACGAATCTTTAGAAGCTCGTAACTTTTTAATAGCTTCATATTTTACAATTCTGCTTCCGTACAGACAAAAATAATAATGAGACAAAACGATACCATGTTTAATTTTGGATGTACCTTGTCAAATATTGGAGTAAAACCCCAACGAATTTTCTATGGAAAAAATGTTGACTTGTTTGACCTTAAGGTAAGCTATCGCCTAAAACAGGCCTTATCACAAGATTTCTGTATTTTATTTACGGCATAGGGTAAAGGGAGATTATTTGGCGAGACAGGCAACTCAGTGATAGAGTCTTAAAAGTCTCTCAAAACGTTACCTATGCATGCTGTAATGCGAAATGATGTGTCACTACATCTTGTCCACTTTAGTGGTGAACTAGTTGCATAATTTCGCATTAATGCATTGCATAGGTAACGTTTTGAGAGACTTTTAAGACTCTATCACTGAGTTGCCTGTCTCACTAAATAATCTCCCTTTACCGTACTTGAGGTATTTGCTGCGTTTATTGCCAATGAAAAAATAAGCGTCTGGTGTACAGTCACGAGCAATAACATGTAAACACTTAACAAAATTTACTCGTAAAATAATGGTTTCCACTTTGAAATAAGACATATTTCGTAATAGTATGGCTTCCTAAATAGCAGTCTAACCAAAAGGCAAAAGTTTAATCAATATGGTAGCAGAACATCGCTTTTGAATACTTCTTAGTGTATACATACTATTGCTCGTGACTGTACGAACGAGGAACTAATTCTTTCTTTCAAATTAACGTCAAAGTTCCAGGTGATCTACCAAGAAGACTTAAAGTGAGAGTAATGCCAGTGTGGAAAAGAGACAGAGTTATACAAGTCGTCTAGCGCCATCTAGTTCTCACACTGGAATTACTCTCGCTTGAAGACGTCATGACGTCTGATGACATGGTACATGATCGGACGGCAAGTCACGTATTATTCGCCGTCCGAATGCCCGAGTCGGGAAGAGTCCGACAGTCCTATCCTCCACCCAGGGCTGAAGGACTCTTTTGATAAAATCACCAAAAAACGAAGGAGCATTCCACTTTGCCCCACCATAGTAGAATAATTCGTTAAAATCCGATACCATAAGCTCAACAGAGTTCAACATAATACTCCAAGCCAGTACACGTCGCATTGCATAATTATCAATTACATACACCGCTATGTTTTTTTCCCTATAATATCTTAATTGAAATCAGCGCAACACAATTTATAATTAATCCTGGCTCATTTTCGTCGGTTATGACAAAGTATAAACACTATACTATGGTTATGACAACAGTTATGTCATTGTTATGTTAATTAGGTGGCGTATGATTCGGGTTAACGGACGCGATCATTACAGTTTTAATGAACATGGGGGTAAATTAAATTCATGGTTAATCTAGTTGAGCTGAACTGGACCTTTGTACTAGTAGCAAGCGATAAACGTAAACGTTCAGTAGTCTTTAGTAGATTTTCGACTTTATACTCAAACTCATAAAGATAAAACTTTTTCAAAAAAAAATGAAACCGACTTCAAAACAACCACAAAAAAGTTCAAAATAACCTACAAAAAAACTTTTCCTTCGAAAGTCGGTGACTTTCTTTTTTATTTCATTGACTTTTTGTCACCGACTTTCGAAGAAAAAGTTTTTTTGTAGGTTATTTTGAACTTTTTTTGTGGTTGTTTTGAGATCGGTTTCATTTTTTTTTTAAAAAGTTTTTTATTTTATCCTTTTTAGTTTCACTATTCAAACCAAATTATTGTCAAATACATAATTTTCTTACATGTGCACTAAAATTTTGTAATCCGTAGCACCGGAAAATAACAACGCCCATGTATAAAAACTAAAAATAAAAACTACTGCACCAAACTTAAACCCCTTCTACACGGTCAGACCCGACCGCCTGACAGAGGTGACCTTGGTCCGGTGTGCGACCAAATATGGGCGGAGTCAGTCGGGAGCGCAGGCGTCCCGACAGGCTGCGTCCGCGGTGGGACCCGACCGTCAGCCGACAGCGTTCCAGACGGTGGGGTACTGTTGACACGACCAAGTTCACCTCTGTCAGGCGGTCAGGTCTGACCGTGTAGAAGGGGTTTTAATGAAAATGTTGTGGGACCAAATGGCAGATTTAAGAATCGAACAAAAAAAGAATCATCGAAATCGGACCAGAAACCTCGGAGTAATCGGTGTAGACAAAGTTGAACACTTTTTAGGTTTTTGTTGATTTATGTTGATTTTTCAAAAAGTGCTAGTCCGATTTCGATAAAATTTTGACGGGACTATTCCAGAAGTATATCCTATCCAACAAAAAAATAATTTTTCAAATCGGTTGTTAAACGACGGAGTTATGCCCGAACAAACATAAAAAAAAAAAAAAAAATACAAACATCCGAATTGAGAACCTCCTCCTTTTGGAAGTCGGTTAAAAAGCCCCCATTATTGACACTTTAAGAGTGACGGTGAATATCTGAATTTTTAAATTGTATTGAAACTAATCTATTTTTTATTAATTAATTAATTTACTATTTTTTTTTAGCGTGGTAAAATCATCAAATGAGTCCTCCCACACCGGGCAGGGCGGGAGGGACTGTCAGACTTGTACTGACTAAAATCCGACACCGTGGATTTTAGTCAGTACTTCAGTCTTCAATAGCCCTTTATGTTCAGGGGTCACGGTGAGGAAATAAAATCCCGCGACCCCGGCAGGCTTTGGCCCTCTGAGACCCCGCCCCGTGCATTTTTGACAGGGCAAAATGGTATCAGGGTCTATTATTGACCAGTTGCATTGTTGTGGTATGGAAAAGGGAGGGCCCGAAACGAGCTGTGCCTAGGGGCCCCGAGATGGTTAATCCGGCCCTGCTTATCATTACTCGCGCAATGTTGGTGGTGGTTCGCGCAGTCTTCTGGATAATGCTGGTGCTGAGTCTGGGTATTTGTGTGAGTTTCAATGTTTCACGTTACAGGAAAAAAAAATGTGAGTACCATATTAGGTATACCTCTACCCTGACGAGATTACAGGCATGATGTTATATTGATGTACCCAGAGTTTGTAATTACTATGGCGACAGAAACGCATTCTCTATCTATTGAATACTTTGCCTGTTGACATCAGACAAGAAGGTAATAAATAAAAACCCGCACGTCACCTAAAGAGATATCTATTAGATACTATGTGTAAAGTGTAGGTATTAAGTACCTTTATGTTGGTTATAGATGTGTATTATGATATTATTATTGTGATAGAGACTCAACGATCTCACAGTTAAACTGCGTAAGCAGTTTTGTGGGGCTATGTAAATGGGCCTTGAAGCCTGAGTTATATAAATAAATAAATAAAATAATGTAATTAGTTTAAAGAAATTTTAACTGAAAATAAACCATTCATTCTTTATGTCGTGGTAGTGATGTACTTAGGTAAGTAAAATGGTAACTTCACACAACTGAAGTTCGTAGTGGGAGGCAAAGTTAAAAGAGAAAGCAAATATAAGATAATTTATAAAGACCCGACCCACAGCAATGCCTTACAAACATCAGTACGTCACGTGGCCAAATTATATTTTCGGATGCCATACAGAAAGTCAACAGAAAAACGCAAAACAAAACGCTGCGATGAATAACCCGCCGTACGATTGTCGCCCTCTCCTGAACGGCCAGTGAATAGGAAGCCTACATCATTAGTTGGAGGAAAATCGTTTCGTAATTAAAACTTTTCAAGTCCACAAAAATCTTTTGGGAAACCGTCGTTACGTGAGTGAAAGGGGAAATTTCCATGCGTGGTACTTCGTCTCTATTCACAGCCGGAGGTCACGTTTCTGATTTAATGTTATTGTTACTAGATTTTTAGATGAGAAAGTTTGTATAGATGTTTGTTACTCGATCAAAGACAGCTGAACAGATCTTTATGAGGCTCACATAATAGACTACAACTATGTATTAGGTTCCCAAGGAATTATTTTCGAGGGCGATCCCGCTAGCAAAACTCACGAGCACGCTTCTAGGTTTTCAAAATAGGCAAGAGCAAGAGGTTATCCAAAAAGTGCGTGAAAACGTTTCTCTAGGATTGGCAACATGCAGACGATACTTTGGATGTTGCTTCCGTCCATCAGGCGGGCCATATACTTTTTTAAAACCTTAAAGACCCTTTATTCGACCTCAATTGGTATTTAGAGTTACCACACGCCTACGTGGTTCATCCAATGGGTTTAATCTATAACAACCGACCACACATCCATCTGCTTGACTGGTACTGAGAAATTTCTGATGGAAAATCCAATAAAACTTACCCGACCTGGGACATCTGGACCTCCTGCTCATACCTCACGCAGCCATGCTTCTTACGACTGTTATCGCCCAAGTTTTTGTAATTAGCTCTAATACTTGAGCCACATTAACGGAAAATGCCGTTTTTCGTAGTGATGGACATTCATACAAACGTTATCCTGAAAGCGAGTGTCAGCATGATGACGGGCCCCTCCTCTAGAGGGCCAAAGCCTGCCGAGGTCGCAGATCTTATCTCATTACCGTGACCCCGGAACCTAAAGGGCTATTGAAGGACACCGTGGATTTTAGTCAGTACGAGTCTGACAGTCCCTCCCGCCCTGCCCTGGGTGCGGACTCACTTGATGATTTTACCACGAAAAAGAAAAGAAAAGTCTACTATCGCGATAAGGGAATTCTAGGAAAACTGGTGTTGACTTGATAAGTCGTGACATTGACATGACTTAGAAGGACTTAATAATATAAATAAATGAATTCAAAAGAACCGCCATCAAAGGTTCTTCATCACTTAATAAGCTTAAATGTTAATAAATTTTCGGGAAAATAAATCGAACCTTCGAATGATATTTTGTCTTATAATATATTTTCATAAAAAAGATTTTTTTCTGAGAAATATGGCTCATAATTTATCTTTTTAAATACCACGTACACGGAAACATTGAAGTCAGTAGAAACATGAAAAGGAACTTCAAGGACTCTGGTGAAGCGTCAATGCCTTTTCAATATAAATAAAATAAATAATAATATTTTAGGATTTTTCCATATAATATAATATGTTAGTAGTTCAGATTACATATTTTAGTTTGTCTATTGATGAATCCTCGCACCAATATTTTGTTTCCGCAGCGCCCATTTGTATCGAAACTTTCTGGAGTGTTCTCGCAATTGACCAATAGATGGCATTAGCGAGGAGCACTCTCTTCCCGTTGCCATTAAAAAGGACACTGTGTTTTTTGCTCCGCCTTTCAAAAATTCCTTTTTGGTGAAACCTTGATGATATTCATAAAATAAATGGACCTGCATCTGTGCGTCATTGAGAACTTATAGTGCAGTGTTGATTTTTGGAGTTTTAACCATTCCACCGGTGGATTCAAGAAGATTTTGCTCGCCGGCCGGCAGCTCATACCAAGCCATACGCGCGCATGAACGAGGTATCTTCCCATCTCCCTGGGTCTGAGTGGGATCTCTGGATTGTCAAGGTACGTGGGCATGGTTTGCTGCTAATAATTTTTTTGGTATTGGTTTCTCGGGGATTCATCAATAGGGAGGTATATTTTTTAGGTCCGCCATTACTTCTGAAAATTACGTAGGTTCTTAATTCAAACTTTTTCACAACCTTCACAAAGGTGCAGGCTATTTACACGCCTCACCATAATTAATGGTCCTTCGATACCGGATAAATAACCAGTAGGTACCTAGATTTTTGCGTATTTGTTTGGTGAAAATCATATAGGTTCAATAACGCACAATAGATATTTATTTACGTAAACTTTCGGTAAATTAATACCTAATTAACGCAGCTTATTAAATTGACAATAGATTTTACGTATTTGTTGGTAAATCTGTTCAATTAATATAATACCTAGTTTACATAGAACGACATTACGTATTTATTGGTAAAGTTCATTCTAAGTAGGTATCCGCATTTAAAAATTCGCTTTGTTCATAAGTAAATAAGTAGGTAGTTACCAACTCATCTCGGCTTTGTGCGTATTAATATTTAGATAGATACCTAGATACTCATAGTTTGGTAGGTGCGATAATATTGCAAACCGCCTGGTAGGTATTTATTGTTATTGTCTTCGTTTTATAATATTAGCAAAATGACGGTTATACAACTGAAGCCGGAAGATTTATTAACTATTCTTCACGAAAAGAAAGGATTGTTATTTAAACGCATTAATCGTTTGTATGATTTATCAAGAAATATATCGTCGTTCGATTCGAGGAAAAATGAAAGTTTTATGACTGAGTCAGAGACAATTGATGACATTCGAGATAAATTTGAATCTTTTGTCGATCAAATTAATCAAATAAACATTAGTTTAAAACCTGGTTCAAGTGCCGACTATGCTTGTTTAGAATCCTTTGAAGATTTGTATATTCATATTAAACGTGTTAGGAATAAAATAAATAGCAATCAATCGCCACCATTACCCAGTAGCAACTCAAAGACTTTTTTTGAACCGCCTAAAATAAAGTTGCCTCCTATCGCGCTGCCATCTTTCGATGGGAAAACTGAGAATTGGCCCGTTTTCTACGAGTCGTTTAAGTCAAATATCCATGATAATGATCAGCTGACTGACTCGCAGCGTGTGCAGTACTTGATAGGTAGGCTTACACACAACGCATTGAAGGTTACCGCTGGAATTGTGCCTACTGGTGATACTTACAAGTTGTTATGGGATAGTTTAGTTAAAAAATATCAAGAGAAGCGCTCACTAGGTACGCATTATTTAAATAACATATTGGATTTAAAAAGTTGTTCATTTAACGCTAATAGTCTCGATTCTTTCATAGAAACATTTAGTGCGTCTATTTCTGCCTTGAAACAACTTGGGATTACGGATCTTGCTGATTTTATTCTTTTGCACTGCGCAATGAGAAAAATCGATGCACAGACTACTCAATCGTTTGAACTTACCATTCGAGATGTTGAAATTCCCACAACGCAATTATTGATAAGCTTCGTTCAAGATCAGGCAAAGATATTGGCACGCTCGAATTTGTATCATTCGAACGCGAGAAACTTTAGTAGAAACCCCGCTTCCGCTCCTCGCGAGTCACGCACACAGACAAAAGCGTTTGTTGTGAGCGAGTCAGCTGACTCGCCCGCTTGTTTACCCGCGATCGCGGTTCCATGCTGCGCGTATTGTAATGATAACGCTCATGTTCATTTGTATAACTGCGCTAAGTTTAAATCCGCGTTGACTCCTAGAACAAGGTTCGAGTTTATTAAATCCAAACGTGGGTGCGCGAATTGTCTGAGCACATTGCACGGATTGAGTAACTGCAAGTCAACATCAGTCTGTGACTTATGTAAAAAACGCCATCATACATTATTACATTTTGATAAAGAAAATACACCGCAAACAGCTGATGTTAAAGCGACGAATTGCAATGTAGTCGTGGCGTCGTCGTCTCCCGCGCCGCTGTCTCTCCCCCCTCCCGCGCTCCTTTCGACCCCCGGTACGCCTTTGGTGCCTCGCTCTTACGTTGATTGCGATAAGGTCGATATTTCCGCACGGGTGATTGCGTCTGATTCGTGTGATGTGACGCCAGCGTCTTCGGCTCACAGCTCGGCCGTGTTATAAGTAAGGCTAAGGCGATAGTGCTGTTATCGACAGCTCAGGTTTATGCGCGAGCTAAAAGTGACAGTGCGGGTCACAAAACAGTAGTGAGGTGTTTAATTGATAATGGCTCGCAGAATAATTTAATAACTACAGCATGTTGTAGAAAACTTAATTTACTGATAATTCCTTTGAGTAATTCATTTGTTAAAGGAGTTGGTTCTGTATCGCGACCGATAATAGGATACGTACATTTAGATATCGAGTCTCGCGTATATCCTGATCAAAAATATACTATTCACGCGTTCGTAGTTGAGTGCATTACGGACCAGCTACCATCGCACCATGTTAAGTGGGATAGCCATATAGACTTCCACGCGCTTCCGCTCGCAGATTTAAGCTGGAATATTCCAGGGGATATTGACCTAGTGTTGGGCGCTCAACTGTTTCCGTACATTTACTTGGGGAATAGGGTCGATCTTGGTTCACGCGCCCCACCTGCATTATTGACCACATTCGGGTATATCTTTATGGGTGATTTTCCGCATAACAGTGATAATTTAAATTTACCTAACTCTTCTTTCACGGCATTGGCTCTCAATGATTTATTACAAAAGTTTTGGGAATTGGAAGAAGTTAATAATAAACGTTTTTTCTCTCCTGAGGAAACCGAATGTGAGAATATTTTTTCCTCGACCGTGTCACGAGACGATGTGGGACGTTATACCGTCGCGTTACCTTTTAGTAAGGATCCCGCCGAGTTGGGTAACTCCCGCACCGCCGCGTATCGTCGGCTTATTGCGCTTGAAAGGAAACTCCGCCAATCGCCGATGTTGCGGAAAAATTATAATGCAGTGATTAAAGAGTATATGGACAACGGTTATTTAAGTCAGGTCGACGAATCTGCCGTTTCCGATGACGGGTACTATATCCCTCATCACGCTGTCGTTCGGCCAGACAAACCGATGCCGCGCATTGTATTGGATGCTAGTGCTAGAACTCATACAGGGTTATCTTTAAATGATGTACTCCATATTGGTCCAAATTTACAAACAGATTTGTTTATTCTTTTAATAAATTTCAGACTATTTCCCATCGCTATAAATGCTGATATTAAACAAATGTATTTACGCATTGGTGTACCCGTTGACCAGCGTAAATACCTACGCATTTTGTTTCGATTCAATGAGAACGAACCTGTGCTAACCTTCGCCTTTAATCGCTTACCTTTCGGGCTTAAGTCGAGTCCTTACATAGCTATGCGCACTGTGCGACAGCTGGCCTCTGACAGTCCGCATTATCCCGAAGCTGCTAAAGTAGCAGAGACCAGTCTCTACATGGACGATCTGGTGTATTCTGTGAATAATGAAGACACCGCCATGCAGCTATCGCATGATCTTATAAAGATGTTTAAATCGGGCGATTTTGACCTTGTTAAATGGTGTAGCAATTCACCCGTTCTTTTAAACAGTCTTCCCGACTCGCATCGTAAGTCCCTTGATTTTCACGCTGGAGTGATGTGTCTAAGGTTTTAGGCCTTTCGTGGGAACCTTCTCAGGATAATTTTTTCTTCACTTCCGCTCACGTAGCTGAGAAATGTACTAAGAGAAATATACTCTCGATAGTCGCACGCTTATTTGATGTTCTCGGTTTGGTCGCCCCCGTGATATTTTATGCCAAGTTGCTCATCAAAGAGTTATGGCTGAGTAATATTGGTTGGGATGATCCCGCTCCTGACGATATTTTTAAACGTTTTTCCATTCTCATGCAAGAGTTTCCGCTGCTGGATACATTACGCATATCACGCCATGTGGGCGTTACCGATGATTGTTCCGTTCGTATAGTCGCGTTTGCTGATGCTAGTATGGGTGGGTACGGGTGTGTGATTTATATACACTCTACTGGTTCATCTGGTGTCATAGTCCGCTTACTTTGTGCGAAATCAAAGGTTTCACCTACCAAGGTTACAACTCTTGCACGTCTGGAGCTTTGTGCCGCCGTGCTCATGTCAAAATTGGTAAAAACTGTTCGTGATTCTTACGCTTTACGTGTTCTTATTGCAGGAATTTACGCCTTTTCAGATTCCACGATAGCTTTATCTTGGATACACTCTTCTCCGCACCGCTGGTCAGTCTTTGTCAGCAATAGAGTTGCTCAATGTCAGGAGAACTTGGGTTCTCAACATTTTTACCATGTGGCAGGTGTTGAGAATCCAAGCGACTGTCGATCTCGTGGCATCCTCCCTTCTCAGTTAGTGTCACATGAACTTTGGTGGAACGGCCCCTCTTGGCTTCGTTGTGCTCTTGAGGATTGGCTCGTCAAACCGTTCTCTCCTATTAATTGTGGGGAACTTCCCGAGCACAAGGCAAATGTCTTAACAGTGACCACGCAAGTAGAACAACCCCTTCTATATCAACTTGCTCAACGTACCTCATCATGGGATAAATTGTTGCGCATTGTTTCCTATATATTGAAATTCGTTGGGGCTAAGGCCCAACTAGATGAGCTATACAGATTCTTATTAAATTCAAATTTCAATTCGTCTCTTTTACATGAGTTGTCAACACGCCGCATAATGTGGAAAATGATCCCACCTCGCTCCCCACATTTTGGCGCCATGTGGGAAGCAAATGTAAAAACGTTAAAAACGCACCTTTATCGCGTGATCGGAAGTCAGCTTCTAACTTATGAGGAGTTACAAACTGTACTCATTCAAATAGAGTGTATTATGAACTCGCGCCCTCTGAGCGTTTTGTCTTCCGATCCCCATCCCGAAGTTATTACTCCCGCTCACTTTTTGCTGTCGACTCCATTGCAGTATTTGCCGGCAGCCGATTTGTCTGGTCAGCGCATTAGTTTGTCGCAGCGCAAACAGTTGTTAGATGGTATGGTCCAATCCTTCTGGAAGAAATGGCACCTAGAGTATCTGTATACGCTGCAAGTCAGACAAAAATGGGCAACTCCTGAGAAACCCGTAGAAGTTGGAACTGTCGTTCTGGTGGGACAGGATAATTCAGCTCCTCTAAGTTGGCCATTAGGAGTTATAACTGAAGTTTATAAAGGCACGGATAATGTCACTCGTGTTGCAATTGTAAAGACAAAGTTCGGTAACTTTAAACGTGCCGTCGCTAAATTATATCCTATTCCAACGCAATAAACGTTAACTCTTATACGATAGGTACTAGTAGTCTTTAAGGTTTAGGAAATACATTAAATAACTTGTATCATTTGTTTCTCGCATTCAGTCATAGAGCTTGGATTTTTCTCTGATCTAAATATAGGTCAGTAAATACTTATAATTTTTCACTTTTCTTTTTGAAAGCACTTGCGTCCTTCCAAAGCCCCCGAGCATGGTGAAGCGTCAATGCCTTTTCAATATAAATAAAATAAATAATAATATTTTAGGATTTTTCCATATAATATAATATGTTAGTAGTTCAGATTACATATTTTAGTTTGTCTATTGATGAATCCTCGCACCAATATTTTGTTTCCGCAGCGCCCATTTGTATCGAAACTTTCTGGAGTGTTCTCGCAATTGACCAATAGATGGCATTAGCGAGGAGCACTCTCTTCCCGTTGCCATTAAAAAGGACACTGTGTTTTTTGCTCCGCCTTTCAAAAATTCCTTTTTGGTGAAACCTTGATGATATTCATAAAATAAATGGACCTGCATCTGTGCGTCATTGAGAACTTATAGTGCAGTGTTGATTTTTGGAGTTTTAACCATTCCACCGGTGGATTCAAGAAGATTTTGCTCGCCGGCCGGCAGCTCATACCAAGCCATACGCGCGCATGAACGAGGTATCTTCCCATCTCCCTGGGTCTGAGTGGGATCTCTGGATTGTCAAGGTACGTGGGCATGGTTTGCTGCTAATAATTTTTTTGGTATTGGTTTCTCGGGGATTCATCAATAGGGAGGTATATTTTTTAGGTCCGCCATTACTTCTGAAAATTACGTAGGTTCTTAATTCAAACTTTTTCACAACCTTCACAAAGGTGCAGGCTATTTACACGCCTCACCAGACTCACTGAAGCAGTTTAATACTCAATACATTTATTGCATTCCACAATGTGAACTTAGGTGGTAGGGTACCTAAGGATATGTTTAATTTAGTAAATAGTTGTTTTGGTTCTAAAAATATTAAATTTCAAATAATTCAGTCTCATTGGTCTAGTGGTCGCAAGCACGGTTGCCGGATATGTGGTCCTGGGTTTCGATTCCAAATCGGACAAAATCCCTAAGGTTAATGTACACACAAAGTGACGCTCGCTCTAAATATAACAGTGTCCGTTCAGCCGTTTGACCATAATTCATAGCTTTCAGTTCGCTTAAGAAAATATTTTACTTGCTTGAAAATACTTTTTTGCTTTTTACCGTTAACTCGAATGATGGTAAGCAATGATGTGGTTCACAGTGAAGCACGCTTGCCTGAAAGTAACCTATTCACTCTGGGCTTAATAGACCCAAAGTTGCCCCTCGCACTCAGTTCTAATGAAACGGAAGTGCATCCATTAACGATTGCAAAGCCCACACCCTCGCTCTGGAAGGTTACGGAACTTTTTATTGACAACCACGGAAACACCGCCCGGGAGCGTCTGCCTCAAGCAACGACGATATATTACTAGACTCCTAATAACAGGCGACCGATGTCTGTAAACACATTAGGCAAAAAAGTCTTATATCCGTCTCATTTCGACCACTCCTGTGAGCCGTAAACATACGTTGAGACAGAACAGACCTTGAGTTAGCCAATCACAACGCAGTACCCCGTCCCCCTCGCTTACGTAGTACCTCAGCGAGTTGACAGAATAGTTTTTGTTCCTCAGATCGTGCATGCGGAGTCTAGTAATATATCGTCGTTGGCCTCAAGTCAATAATATCAATTTTCTGATCCCGCAATTTTGTGCAAACATCAATACTTTACGCTGTTAAAAACGTCAGATGCATTTTTTAAAGTGAATGTTTATAAGATTTTTAAGATACGGCATTTTCTGGTGGGTGGAATCCTTATTTTTGTAGTCCAATCAGCGGTAACTGTGTGGGTAGGCCTCATCACGTAGTTTGGCGACAAACTGTTACGATTAGTTAATTTGGTTATTGGTTATTACTTCAAATGACGGCACGGTTGGCTCAGTGGCTGAGCGACTGGACTGCTGTGTAGCGTGTCGCGGGTTCGATTCCCGTACGGAACAAATATTTGTATGATCTACAAGTAGTTGTTTCGTGTCTGGGAGTTTGTGTATGTGAGTTTCTATGTTTGTCAACGCACCCACAGGAGAAATTCCTAGTGTAGGGAACCTTTTTTTTTCTTTAAAAGAAAGGTAATTATGCTAACTTCATAAACCGTCATAAAATAAATCAACCGTTATAAACTTTAATATCAATATTTACGCGCATTTAAACTTTATTCCACGTTAAATGTTTTAAATGAATTCCAAACAAAATTAACCATAGTTTAATAAATAAACTAATAAATAGCATCAATTAGCCGTCATATTTGATTGCTCATTAAAACTCATACTTCAAAGCGACAGCTTTGCAACTTTAGGTATTTATCGCATTCAATAATTCCATGGTTAATCGAACGTTACATGGCAAATATATTATGTACCTACTGACCATTTAGTTATTTTAATGACTATGATCTTTATTCTCGTTGACATTAGTTTGCTGTTACACGTAAAATATTTTTTGCCGTCCTAAGGATGTAAGTTCACTGCTTTACTTATAATTATCACCTTATAAAAAAGATAGACACTTTATATTTAGTTTCCGCTATGGTTTTCTTTTTTCGATATTTAATTTGTTACAAAGGACTCGTTCCTGCTAAAGCTATTGTCAAACAGACAGGCGTGGCGAACGCGAAGCGAGGCGTTTTTGTTTGTAATGTATTGGAATTGTTTGAAGCCAGTCACATAGACTATCGGATAGCTTTCGCTTTTCTATGTGACCGGATTCAAACAATTCCATACATTACAAATAAAAACGCTTCGGATCGCATTCGCTTCGGCTGTCTGTTTGACAATAGCTTTAGTCCTTCGAAAGGGACTAAATTATCAGATGATGTTTAAAAAGTATACTAACTTGTTTGATCAATTACGAACACAGCAAAAAATAATAGTTATCTAATTTTGTGTAGTTGTTTTAGTCCACAAGCATCGGGGACAGATTCCTACCTACCGCTGCTGGTCAGGGCTCTTAAGGGGGATGCTCCAACCAGCCCGCGAAATTCAAATTTTTTTACGTTTTTTGCAATTTGCAGGCCAGTGACATGTTGTAGCTTTATAAATATATGAGTTGCGGTAATAACAAGTATAATTTTAAATATAAAAATTATCAAAAAATTCGCTCCATCAGCTCTCACATAGAAAAGGTGCATCATGTTAAAATCTCCGAAACCTAACTACGATGCACCTTTTCTATGTGAGAGCTGATGGAGCGAATTTTTTGATAATTTTTATATTTAAAATTATACTTGTTATTACCGCAACTCATATATTTATAAAGCTACAACATGTCACTGGCCTGCAAATTGCAAAAAACGTAAAAAAAATTGAATTTCGCGGGCTAAATCGAAGCAAGCACCTTAACCTTTTAACCGCCAACGTCGGATACTTATATCCGACAAATATTTTCGGGCCCATTACGCCAGAGTCGGATATATCTGATTTTTGTTGTTTTGTTTGATTTTATTGCATCAATTATATATATCTCTGTTTATGTAGACAGACAGATATAATACTTTTTGTTGTACACCATAATATTTCACAAATCGGAGCTTAAAAGGAGCAGAAAGAGAGGATGTTATATTTCACCGATTCGTAGCCTGGCGCTGGGGACACATTATTGATATGAAGTCTGGCGGTTAAAAGTTTAAGAAAGGAACCTCCTATTTATACGTGCAGTGTCCAGAACTACTGCTTCCTGAATCAAGAGCTTGCTCCAGCGGCCAAAGAGAGCCTCCTCAGATGTTGGACGACACGACTATGAGCAAAATTACTGCTGAATTCACGTTATACAATATGTTATATGTTGCTCGCGAGCCAGATCAAGATATTGAATTGGGTCGCGGGACTGTCTCATCTGGTAACCGTGACCCTGGAGCGTAAAGGGCTATTGAAGGATCACCGTAGACTTTAGTCAATATAATTCTGACAGTCCCTCTCGTTCCGCTCTGCGTGGGAGAACTCGTTAACGTGGCGAAGGCGAAGCGATGCGTTTTTGTTTGTAATATATGGAATTGTTTGAAGCCTGGCACATAGACTATCGGATCGCTTTCGCTTTTCTATGTGACGGGATTCAAACAATTCCATACATTACAAATAAAAACGCTTCGGATCGCATTCGCTTCGCCTTTCTGTTTGACAATAGCTTTAATGATTATACCAGAATAATAAGAAACAAAGATGTCGAATTGTTTATCTAAGTAACACACTCGAAATTTAAATCCGACGAAACGGAAACACCCCCTTCTCCCTTTTACCAGATCATCAATGTCGATTTTCACTTCGAAACCCTGGCCAATAACAAATATAAGGCTTAATCGTATCTTAAAATAGATTGCCAGCCTCTAAGTCTAGACTATAAAATCGCACAGCAAATAGTCGTCCTGACAATTATTAGCGCGGGCTAATTTTAGACGTTCCAATTACTCCGGCGCTCCAACGTATTGCAACTTGTAACCTAAATCTCTCCCATCCGTACGAACCCGAATTAAATTATCGCGTTCTACCGAAATATGGTTGGAAATAATCTCGCAACTGTTTCCCTGATCTAAATTATTTCGCACGGTCAGTTTACATTATTTTACAATTTAGTAGGAAATTCCTAGTGAAAATTTAATAACACTTCAGCTGACCTAGGAACCGAACTAGGGATATCAGCAGTCGTGCTTGCGACCACTAGACCAACGAAGCAGTGGACATAGAATCAATATAAATCTGATGATGACCACCAACCCATCATGAGCAATTAGAATAATGTCCACTACTCTACCCTGTATAAGAAAAGGGACTTTTGTCCAGTAATGATCTGGTATTCAATTTTATTTGGACTTTAACACTTAACCATATACTATTTCAAAACTATTTTCACAATATGGAGTCGAAGAAAGTTTTTTTAGTATTTCTTGATGGTATGGATTCATATCGCCCCTTGTTGTCCCACTTAAAAGCATCACTGTGAATGCATCTACAAACTATAGACTTGGATTATTAAGAAAACGAAAATTTGCAATTTTTCACCCTTAAAAAAAATCGGCCGTGTTAAGGGAAAAATTGCCCAGCAATTTAACAAAATATTTTTCATGATGTAAATAAATAATCACCCTCTCTTTAAGAATTTTGTTAGGAAGTTGCATCATGCTATTATTGCACAATAATCACACGGCATCGTATTAAAGAAGATAATGTTGGCCAAATCTAATTGCAGTTCATGAAAGAACAATGAAATCACAAAGAAAACTATTACCTACTCCCGTCGAGAAGTAAAACAGAGTCGAAGAATATGTCAATAACAGGACAGAAAACAAAAGAGCATCATTTTTATGGACACTATTGCAATTGCTGTGTCAACAAAAGTCCCCATTTTATTAAAACTATCTTAAAACATATTTAATATCCTAAGAGATTCGAAAAAATATACTAAGAGTAGGTATATCAAAAGATATTTCATCAAACATAAATAAGCCGGAAATTAAATACCTTGTAGCATCATTAGGTTATTCAACATGTAATTAATATGTAATAAATAAACTAAAGAATTATTCGAAGTCCACTGCCACAGACATATTCGCCTACTTACTCGTATTATTTAGGTATTAAACAGTAAAATTATGCCTAAGTTAATTAAAATGTCAGTGAATCGGAGAGATGTTAATTGTTTTTTCACCTCACCCGCTCGGAAAGATTCTATTTCTGATTCAAAATCTGAGCGCAAAACTCCATTTTGTGCTCTAGAGCACAAAGTGTTGTTTAAAAATCGAACACGTCTTGTATTCAATTATTTTCTACACTGGCAGGTGAGCCGCCCCCACTGCATGTCAGTGCACCAACCTATTTTTTTTTCTGAACATTATTTAGTGTTAAGTAGTAGATGTCGTAGGTAAGTTTGAGTTTTTAAAATTCGAGAAAATCGTCTTCTACCGCCTTATATCTGTCTCTGTCTCCAACATTCACAATGGAATCCAATGAATTTGAGCAATTTTCCGCAAATTTACGTAATAATAACACACAAGTGACAAACACAAGTATTATTGTTCCAAAAAAACATTTAACTTTCAATATTAACAATTGTAGTAATTTTACTTTTAATTTCTAAAATGAATAAATAAATACTTATATAGTAAATTGTTTAAGCTGTTTCTCTTACACCTACCATTTCCTCGCTGTGTGAGGTGAAAAGTTGTGTGTTGCACTCGGCAGCAAAGTTTTTCTGCGTCTCGTACTTTTGAAAACTTCGCATCGCTCAGGATTCTATATTTGAACCGCTCGTTTCTCTCGCGGTTCAATCTTAGAATCCTTCGCTCTCTCAGTTTTCAATTCAAGTACTCGCGCACAAAAATCAACTTTGCAGCCTTGCATAACAAATAACTATTTTTATTCTAATACGAATAATGGTATACTGAAGATGTTTATAACAAAATAAAATCACAAGAAATCACGACGCCAATATAATTTCAATATAATTTCTAAAGGAGTTGTTAGATTTCCATGAAAATATATCTTTACAAAAAGAAAACAAGTTAAGAATTGAATCTTGATTTCCTACTTATTAAAAGAAACTTAATTTTAATACTCACATTCAGGAAAACTGTGAAATAAACGCGCGGTACAACGAGAAAACACTTAGAACGATTCACAGCCTGAATGAACAGGTAGATAGATGCGAGCGAAACAGCCGCGAGCGAGCGAGCTGAGCGGAGCGGAGCGAACTTGCGACCTGTGCGATCGCGGGCCCGAGATGCGATGCGAATGCGGGGCTACCTACAATCGGAACCTCAAACCTCGCCGGGCGCGCGCATGCGTCATCGACGGTCCCACCATCCCGTGTTTCCCCATCACCCGCTTGCTTGCTAGCATATCTGATTTTAATACCTTTCGATTTACGCTTTGAGAGATTTTATAATGTGAAGCTTGGATTTGACAAAAGTGCAACGCATTAAAAATGTGTAGACGGGTAAATCAAAGTTCTATCTGATAAAACGGAAATACAGATATAATACATATTTACGAGTTTTTCTTCGAAACCATGTGCATTTTTTAACATATTGCTATGGCACAAATTGATCACCGACAAAAGAAGTAAGATAAAAATGTGTGTACCGTATTATTATAGTTGGTATCGGTATTTATTGCGGCGGTCTCTTTCCGACACAAATAGATAGTCGCGGTGCTAGCCTGACACGTACCGGACCGTACTATCTATGTCCGGCGCGGTGTCAACTTGCCGCTTAAATATGTGTATTATTTTCTCGTGGACATAGAAGTGAGAAAATACCGCAGTTGTACTTGGACAAAAAAAAATGCTACATCGTCTAACTAAACAGCGTTGCATATTGTAGTGCTCTTTATATTAAGTAGGTACTTGTTTGAAACCGCAACTACCACTTCAAGCGGATCTGTAGTTAAAATCATGGTGGTTTCATTAAATTATGTATCTATTAACGATTTTCTTATTATTTAGCCAGAAATATAACTTTCCGAGCTTGATTTGTAACGAGGTATACACTGTTAAGATTGGTACATTGATTCGCCTTAGATGATGTTATTCTTATTCCCAACGCGTCACATTACCTTTTGGCCGAGTCTTTGCAACTTAGATGGTATCTCTAACAGAAATGTAAACATCAAACCGAAGCTGAAGTAGTTGCATCTCAAATTAGTTGAACGAAGTTTCCGCAGACCAATTTCCGCACTCACCGCCTATGTAAGAAAAACATGAGATGTACATCAGGTGTGGCCGTGCAAGTTGGCCAGGCTGTGGCACTCGCTGCGCCAATAACTTTGTTACCCGCTTCGGTTCGTTTGCCACTCGAATAATTTGAAAATGTATTTTATTTTGCCAATTGGAAATTGGATATTTGGTAGTTTTGTAACAACGTGTGCATCCTTTGTTTAATTTCGGGGAACCGTATAAGCGGGGAATAGGTTTTGTATTGTTTGTTCATTCGATGACGAATAAATTGAAGTAGGCTAGTCATATTTCACAATTTTATTTGTAACATATTGATACTCGTTTAATTCGGCTTTCGAGATATTTTGTCATCAGTTTGTACTCATTTGTGATTTGTATTTAAATAAGTTAAAAATAACTAAAACCCGATTAGTACCCGACGAATAACGACGAATAACCCGACTAGTAGACGGGTTTTAGTTATTTTTAACTTATTTTTTATTTACACTATTTTGGGGTTATAATAGATTTATAAACTATTTGATATATTAATAAAAGCAAAGTAGCGAGTGAATTTCAAATGTACTCATTATAAGCCTTTTCATTTGATACCCACATGACACTGTTAGAAACAGGCAAAGTAGATAGTAATAGCTATATAATGTACATTTATTTCAAATGTGCTCATCAATCCTTGATTTGATACCCATGACGATACTGTGCGAAATTTTTATACGTCACCTACCCTATAACCAGCGGACAACTGAGACGCTTCTAACGACTCATTTGTCATGTAATGATAAGTAGTTTAGAAGTTATGAGGGAACAGACAAACATACATACATACCGGTCAAAATCATAACCCTCCTTTTGGCTTTGCCGTAGTCGGTTAAAAATAGACAATTTGTTAGGTACTTCTACGCTAGTCAAGCTGCATTTGTCTAGAATACTTAGACGTTTTCGAAATAAAGACACAACAGGTCTTCACCGCAAAATCTACGTAGACTTATCATCAAATTCTGAGACTAATATGCTTATATCTCACGCTAATAGGAGTACTTCGCGAAGTCAATTTATTGCTCCATCAGTATTTTAGGACACCTACTTCTAGTCGGTCAACTATTTTGGTAATTTTAGATGTAAAATTAGTTGATCGCGCCTCGATATTAACAAATTTAAACGATATTTCGAACATGAATCTTGAAGGAATTGGAGAGTAATAATGGCTTATTTTCAGGCAGTTTAATGTTTTAAAGAAGAATTTTGCTAAGTTGCTGGGCACACAGTAACTTCTGCAAGTTAAATAGGGTCTTAATCGTAGTGACAGCAGTGGCTAGTGTCCGTTAACCCCTTTACGGTGCCGCCACTTTTTGTTTTATGGTCAGCGCTGTCATGCCACTTCTGGGAGGTCCCGCGCGATAACGGCGCGTGTGGTTAAAATGACAAGTGTACAAGTGTTCAACAGATGTTTAAATATTTGTAGCACGACAGATAAAGTTTAAGTGGGGTGCATGAAAGGAGCCTCCCGAGTGACGACCATGGACCATGCCCGGGTCGACGGCGCGTTTTGTTCCACGTGCGCCTCAAGGAGCGTCAGCATAATGCTCCCCTATAGAGGGCCACAGTCCTGCCGGGGTTGCGGGACATACGTATACCGCGACTCCGGTGCACAAAGGGCTACCGAAGGACACCGTGGATTTTAGTCAGTACAAGTTTGACAGTCCCTCCCGCCCTGCCCGGGGTTCCAGCCCGGGCAGGCCGGGAGGGACTCATTTGATGATTTTACCACGAAAAAAAAAAAAAAACAGAAAAAGATTCAAAACGCACACCACGTTTTTTAATCGCGCCGGTGCCGCGCGTTTAACGCGATGCAAACGACTACAAACTGCTCTGTTTGATAAAAACGTGGTGTGCATAGGCCCTTATACCTTCTGCTACGTCCGGCGCACCCAGGGCAACCGACTGCTCTCGGTTGGCTAATCCTTTCACATTGATGGCAAACAAACTGACTAAAATCCACTGTGTCGTTCAATAGCCCTTTACGTTTCAGGGTCACGGTAATTCGTAAGTCCCGCGACCGCCTACAGACAGATATAAGGGATTTTATTTCATACTACGTAAAGAATCGATGTTTACGTAGTATGCAAAATATTTATTTAGTGCAGTGAAGACATAATAACAAATAGCTAGGACGCCAATACATCGAGCTATCAAAGCAGCTATCAGCTATATACAATCATCAAAAATCTATTACAGAAAGGACCACGGGCAACAATGTATGGAGGCTGCACCATCGCTCAACAGCGATGACACCTATGCCAAATGAAAGCTTTGAGGATGTTATGCATTTCTTATTATGGCAGCTAAGTCGAATTCGAGCGCCAACAAGGTGATTTCGAGCATCGAAAAAACTTTCCCTTACCTAACCTAACCTGGGACAATATCAATTAAAAGATTCGAAACAGGTGTCATTCGAAGCGTGTGGTAGATACGATATATTTTTACTATGGCGTCATTCTTCAAATGTGTAAGGTTTACCTGGAAAATCTGAAAATGTCAACCTAACCTAACCTGTGGCAATATTCTCCAACGGATTTGAAACAGGTGTCATTCGAAGCGTGTGGTAGCCACGATATACTTTTACTATGGCGACATTCTTCAAATGTGTAAGGTTTACCTGGATTATCTGAAAATGTCAACCTAACCTAACCTGTGGCAATATTCTCCAACGGATTTGAAACATGTGTCATTCGAAGCGTGTGGTAGAGACACGATATACTAATATGGCGACATTCTTCAAATGTGTAAGGTTTACCTGGAAAATCTGAAAATGTCAACCTAACCTAACCTGTGGAAATATTCTCCAACGGATTTGAAACAGGTGTCATTCGAAGCGTGTGGTAGACACGATATACTTTTACTATGGCGACATTCTTCAAATGTGTAAGGTTTACCTGGAATATCTGAAAATGTCAACCTAACCTAACCTGTGGCAATATTCTCCAACGGATTTGAAACATGTGTCATTCGAAGCGTGTGGTAGAGACACGATATACTAATATGGCGACATTCTTCAAATGTGTAAGGTTTACCTGGAAAATCTGAAAATGTTAACCTAACCTAACCTGTGGCAATATTCTCCAACGGATTTGAAACATGTGTCATTCAAAGCGTGTGGTAGACACGATATACTAATATGGCGACATTCTTCAAATTTGTAAGGTTTACCTGGAAAATCTGAAAATGTCAACCTAACCTAACCTTTGGCAATATTCTCCAACGTATTTGAAACAGGCGTCATTCGAAGCGTGTGGTAGACACGATATACTTTTACTATGGCGACATTCTTCAAATGTGTAAGGTTTACCTGGAATATCTGAAAATGTCAACCTAACCTAACCTGTGGCAATATTCTCCAACGGATTTGGAACAGGTGTCATTCGAAGCGTGTGGTAGACACGATATACTTTTACTATGGCGACATTCTTCAAATGTGTGAGGTTCATCCGGAATACCTGAATATGTCAATAAAATCCAACCTTTTTTTATCGTGGTAAAATGATCAAAAGAGGCCTCCCACCCAGTGCAGGGCGGGAGGGACTGTCAGACTTGTACTGACTAAAATCCACGGTGTCCTTCAAAAGCCCTTTAAGTTCTGGGGTCACGGTAATTGGATGAGTCCCGCGACCCCGGCAGGCTTTCACCCTATAGAGGGGGCCCCGTCATCATGCTGACGCTTTTTGCGGCACGCGTGGAATACAATGCGCCGTTGACCCGGGCATGGTCCTTAGTCGGGGAGCGAGTTGTCCATTACTCGCAAGCCGCCCGCGCGTGCGGTGATTTCGCAAGCGGATTCGCACCCCCGGCTTAAGGCAGTGTAAGACACCGTGTGGTATTAGTCAGTCGAGTCTGACATGCCATTCCGTCTTCTCCAGGCTAACAAAGTCCACGAGGGCTTCCACACCTAAAATAAAATAAATATTTGAAAAAACAAAACAACCCGACTGTGAAACCATTTTTAAAATCCTTTAATTTGATACCCCACTTGATAGAATGTGAGAGATTTTAAAAAAATAATTTTAGTTGGGAACTCTTTGCACGCGAGTTCGACTCGCACTTGGCCAGTTTTATGTACCCAGTGACACTCTCACGTTTAAGACGAATCTAACGACACCTCTCAAGTTAAAATCCATCAAGCCGTTTAGGCTGCAGAGCAACACAACGAAACATACATACATACATACACTCGAAAAACATAACAATCCTGGCGCAGTCGGGTAAAAAGGTGGGTTAGGTTCGTTTAAGAAAAGTCTAGGAATTCCAGGTAAACCCCACACGTCTGAAGAATGTCGCCATATTAAAAGCATATCGTGTACACACGCTTCGAATGACATCTGTTTCAAATCCGTTGGAGAATATTGCCACAGGTTAGGTTAGGTTGACATTTGCAGATATTCCAGGTAAACCTTACACATTTGAAGAATGTCGCCATAGTAAAAGTATATCGTGGCTACCACACGCTTCGAATGACACCTGTTCCAAATCCGTTGGAGAATATTGCCACAGGTTAGGTTAGGTTGACATTTTCAGATATTCCAGGTAAACCTTACACATTTGAAGAATGTCGCCATAGTAAAAGTATATCGTGTCTACCACACGCTTCGAATGACACCTGTTCCAAATCCGTTGGAGAATATTGCCACAGGTTAGGTTAGGTTGACATTTTCAGATATTCCAGGTAAACCTTACACATTTGAAGAAATGTCGCCATAGTAAAGTATATCGTGTCTACCACACGCTTCGAATGACACCTGTTCCAAATCCGTTGGAGAATATTGCCACAGGTTAGGTTAGGTTGACATTTTCAGATATTCCAGGTAAACCTTACACATTTGAAGAATGTCGCCATAGTAAAAGTATATCGTGTCTACCACACGCTTCGAATGACACCTGTTTCAAATACGTTGGAGAATATTGCCACAGGTTAGGTTAGGTTGACATTTTTAGATTTTCCAGGTAAACCTTACACATTTGAAGAATGTCGCCATATTAGTATATCGTGTCTACCACACGCTTCGAATGACACATGTTTCAAATCCGTTGGAGAATATTGCCACAGGTTAGGTTAGGTTGACATTTTCAGATAATCCAGGTAAACCTTACACATTTGAAGAATGTCGCCATAGTAAAAGTATATCGTGTCTACCACACGCTTCGAATGACACCTGTTTCAAATCCGTTGGAGAATATTGCCACAGGTTAGGTTAGGTTGACATTTTCAGATTTTCCAGGTAAACCTTACACATTTGAAGAATGACGCAATAGTAAAAATATATCGTATCTACCACACGCTTCGAATGACACCTGTTTCGAATCTTTTAATTGATTTTGTCTCAGGTTAGGTTAGGTAAGGGAAAGTTTTTTCGATGCTCGAAATCACCTTGTTGGCGCTCGAATTCGACTTAGCTGCCATAATAAGAAATGCATAACATCCTCAAAGCTTTCATTTGGCATAGGTGTCATCGCTGTTGAGCGATGGGCCAAAATGACGCAAGGTCCTTTCACAGTAATTTCTGTAATAGATATAATAGATAGTAAATGTAATAGTATAGATAGTAAATGTAATAGATAGTAATAGATAATTTGACAGAAATTTCTGTAATAGATTTTCAACTTTATCACAAAACTAGAGGGATGGTTGATGTAATGTACATAAAAAGAAACACAGAAAAAATAAAATGAAAAATAAAAGTAAATGATATCTTCTGATATGAACGCCTGATTTATTACAAAAGTGATAATGTCAGATCCTAATACACAAACAATAGCTATAAGAAGTTTATCTTTTAATAATTATTATTCTGCAGCCGTGCCCACCTCATTAGCAGAGTCCTTAGTAAAGCGTGGACCACTCCAGGTAGCCCCACAAATGAAGCTCTCAATTAAAATCTCATTATAATAAACCTGCATCATTGGTCCCGTGCTGAATCCGAACAAGCATAGTTATACTGGTCTTGCTTTCGATCACGGCTCTGCTCGAATTTCAAAAATATTATAATTTATCATCATCATCTCTCCGTTATTATTTCCAGGATCCCATCTATCTCTGTATGAACATTCACCAAAATTGGTTAAACAATTTAAGCTTACAAAAGTAGCAGACTAGCTCACTACAAGACGCAATTTGATGTAATGTATAATGAGATGTTAGGACGTGGACGAAACATAAAGTGTTATATTAGGGTCGTTGTAGGGATACATAAAAGTGAGTCTAACAGCATAATCAAAAAAAAGTTAATTTTTTCGTCATACAATTCGTATAAAAACATTTTTTGCTAAAGACCAACTTCCGCCGTATCGATTTTTTTCTTTCGATACAATGAAGTGATCCTTATAATGTATGAAACGAGAGTCGAACGGCATTAAAAATATTTGCTCAATTTCACTCATTTTTGTGGACAACTCATACTTGACCAAAAAAATAAAAACGCCAAATTGTCAACATCAAAAAAGAGCTAAAGGTTCCTCAGAATATTTTCTCGTATAAAGACCCTGTATAGGTCGAGTGACAAAATGTCTATACGACATAAAGTGAAAATCTACAAGTTAAATTGTTTAACGAAATTGGAACGTAAAAGGGCTATTGAAGGAACATGGACTTCAGTCAGTACGAGTTTGGCAGTCTCTTCCGATCCACCCAGGGTGCGGTGGGAGGACTCAGTGGATTATAATAAATTGTAAAAAAAAAACTACAGTACAATATTGTTACCATAAACCAATCTAACACATCCAATCATCATGCTGCTACTTAGAATTCAAAAAAATATTATTTTTCCTAGGTACGCAAAGTTAATTTTTGGCACATCAAAATACAAATTCAAAGAGAAATATACATCAATTTTGTAAATCGAAATACCTGGTAATGATCCCGAGTGGTTTGGTAAACGAATGCTTATTTAATCGCATTGTCAATGCGAATTGGAAAAAAACTTGTTTCGTGAATTGCATATTGTATGGTTATAATATTGACTGTTAACAAAAATGCTTTGTTTGTTCTGTTTACGTATCGGAATAATATAAAGCTAAATGGAAAATATAAATGTTAAATACAATATGTTAAAAAACAGTCTAGAGAAGTGATAAAGAGTACGTGTGATGGAAATAAAAAACGCACGGCACCTATCTAGAAAAATCTTGCAATATATTCAAATGGAAAAAGCTGTTTCCGTAGGTTCATGAAGGTTATTAAATAAGGTGACGAATTGCATACATAGCCAAGACTCTGCTGCTGACTGTTGTATTCGGGCTACGAGTCCAGTACCCTTAGCACGAATTTTCACTCTTTTACTTTACAGCGTCTTTCCAGTATTTACAGCGTTTCTTGTATGAAAAAATGGAACAGCGCCTCTGCTGTGCGAAGAAGGAACTAATTTTTTCCTTTCAAACCTAAGGTAGTTTTCTCTTTTTTTAGCTTTTTTCTCGCTGAAGAAACGTACAATGTAGACATGCATAATTATATATAATAATAGTAAGTCACTGACTGTTCACACTACTGGCGAGGACTCGCTCCATTAGTTTATCGCTGAGCTACAAGAGTTTCAAAGATATACTCGCTCAGCAATACTCGCTTGGCGGTTAGAACACATGCCTTGAGACACCCGTTGATATCTCAGCGACGAAACTATCGAAACTACACACTTGCTGTCCTTCTCCACCTTTAGTCACCCAATGCTGAGTGTAGGTCTCTTCTAAATCTTTTCACTTCTGGCTTTTTTGTGTTATGGCTATCCAGTTTCTTCCAGCCACTTTAACAAGATCGTCTGTCCACGTCAGTTGTCTCCCTACATTCCTCTTTCCTGTTTGCGGTCTGCACTCTTTTTCTCACTACACACTTTCCTACCTCATCTTCCATCCAGTCTACAGCATATATGGCAAGCCCACTTCCACTTTCTTGCTACTCACTGCTCGCCAATTTTTAGTACTAGTACTAGCTTATGTGTGATTTACGTTTCGTAGAATATTTTAATCAAATTCTTGCTCTGAGTACCGATACGGAGAATGTATTTGTCGTACCGTATTTTGCTTTTCAAGGTAATTATTTATTCTGTTTTGCGTTCGGTCAGCATATTATTCGGGTCAAAATTAATATTAATGAATTGCGTTCCAGTAATTTAATAAGTCCTTTGTAGCGCATGATTGCTATTTTAATTAATATACTCGACGTAATATGCATGTTAATATTATTTTTACGTATTGTTGAACGGCGTCGATAATCAATTAATCACCAAAATGTGCATTTCAATATAGGGCCTCTTTTGTATTTTAATATATACGGTTTCTCCTAACCATAATACTTAATACCATTTAATGACCAAAAATATTCTTTATTAGACACCAAACACTAATTACAACAAGCACTAAACACTGTTTTTAGAAGATGGTCGAAAGTTCTGGAAACATCCATAAACAAACATCTACTTAGTCCCAAACCTTCTGGAACATTCCAGACCCATCTCGGACCATCTAGTTCAAGGTAGATATTTCTAGAAACTTCCTACTTTAGCTTAACGTTATACTATGGTACGATATTGGTTGAAATATAGGAATAAACAGCACTGTTTCTTTTTATTGTGGTTCTAAGTGCAAAGCATATCCCGGGAGGATAGAACCCTGGGTGAAGCAGAAAGGGGTGTCTGATTTCATTGAATAAAAGACCAATAAACTAACCTGTTCCTTCTATTGCCCTTTGAATTCTAGAGCTTCGGTGTCCTTCTATGAAATTCCCGCGACCCCGGTATTTACAGCCCTCTCACTGAAAGGCCTGTGTCCCAACAATGGAAACATTGCGGGTTGATTGCATGTTTAATGCTTGAACTTAAACTGACCTATTAGTTTTACAAAAGAAAGCGGTTTATATCGAGACTTTTCGATTGGACATGTGACGTGCAAATTGGTTTACCGAGAACCTGCTCGGGTTTTTTAATTCATTTGATCAACATGCAAACTGGAATTTTCTAGAAGCCGATCTAAAAAACATTTTAAACCAATGCTTGACATGAATATATCGAGACTTTTAGATTGGATTTGCGCCATGCAAAGGTTATTTCGGTTTATCGAGAACCTGCTCGGGTTTTTAAATTCATTTGACCAACATGCAAGCTGGAGCTTTCTAGAAGCCGATCTAAAAAAAGACATTTTAAACCGACGCATGATATGAAAGCATTAACGTGAATTCGAACGATTTTTGTGTCAATAATAAGACTACTCTGAAGCTTTTTAGTTAAAGATAGTTGTGTCAATACATAAGGTTTTAGTTATCTTTATTGCCAGTGGGACTTCCGGTTGTACTACCTACTACCACGGGAAATATGTTTTTGCCCATGTTATTAATCTTTCCTCACCCGGAGCATTCGCGTGTAATGTAACATTATAGATTCGACTTTGAGCTAAACATTACAGTACTACCTCCCTGACTGACGAGCATTCGCGTACATTTAGTATAGATTTGATACAAGGTGCGCATTGTGCTGCTCGATTGTTCTCCCTCACCGATGAAATGCTCGAATCTATAACGTTACATTACAGGTGAATGCTCGCGGTGTGGGTGCGCCTCAATATTTATAAAATAAAAGATTAGTAACATACAGACAGACACTTCTCTGTATAATCTTACGAACCAGTCATTGACTACTCGTATTCATCCAAAAACATAATACGTCATGACTGCCAGATGGACGTCTATATTGCATACGGAATTATGTATTTTCATGATTCATTTCAATTCACAGGTGTTTTCTAGTAAATAAAGACTTTATTTAGTTATTTATGCTTTTGTACGGATGTGATTACTAAAAGACGCTTTAAACTCTGTCTTTCGCATCCAATCTGATCAGTCCATCATCTGTCTAGCTTCATCCTACCTTTCGTATTCAGTCTGATCCATCCACCTTTTATATGGCCGAGGGGTATCCCACAATGTACATACAACCGAATTCGTTTTTAACTATTTGTATCACGTTACACAAGCGGATTATAATACAGATTAAAGCTAACCAATGAATATATAATAAACCGATTTATTACGAAATGCAGTGTAAACATAATCCATTTTCATGAACATATTTAATGATACAAAATATTGGTTATCATGTTCCACTGAAAATGTATCGAATAATCCTCGTAATTATCCCTCAAAAATGATTTGTTAAATATTTATGTTTCAATAATTGTAACGCAGAAATCATGTGCACTTATTTGCTCACAAATATCGAATACACGCATCATTAACTTGGTATATACAACATTTTAGCATATGCAAAACCTGAATATAGTTTATTTATAATCAGTAACCGATCGTAATCGATTGCAATAATTTTACACCATGTTGTATGAAAGTTTTGTTCCAAAAATATTTTTGTTTAATTTTATTTCCAAGCAATTATGTACAATTACCGTACGATTAAGAGCAGTGGTGGCCCAGTGGTATCGGTCCCGACTTACAAGTTGTAGGTCGTGGGTTCGAACCCCGCCAGGCGCATTACTTTGTGTAATTTGTTTCATCACCACTGCTCTCAAAACGGTGAAGGAAAACATCGTGAGGAAACCGGCATGTCCTAGAACCAAAAATTCGAAGACATGTGACATCTGCCAACCCGCACTGGGCCCGCGTGGTGGATTATGGCCCTCTCCCTCTCACAAGAGAGGAGGCCTGTGTCCCAGCAGTGGGAACATTATAGGCTGATGATGACCGTACGATTAGGTACCTATTGCCAAACTATTATCAATGTACGACACTAGGGACGCGGGTTACGTGGGGTGTCCACTAACTGCCGCGAAAATATCATATTTTTTAACGGACAACCAGGTAAAATAACAAACTTATAACTCTGTGATGTTTCATGTTGTCAGTTTTGAAATTGTGTACATACATTTTTTACACAAAAATACTAGACAGGTGTGTCGGGTTCGCATAAACAATAAAAAAAATAGGATTTTTGTTATTCATAGTACAAATGTTTACCAGTTCCCCGTTTTCAAATATCTGCCCTTTTGTAGTTGTAACGACTCATCGTTTTCGTGAAGCTGAACCGATTTCTGTTTTTCATAACTATATCGCTCGAAATCTGTATTTGCGTTGTATGTCCTGCTTGAACCTCATGATCATCATCATCAGCCGGAAGACGTCCACTGCTGAACATAGGCCTCCCCCTTAGACCGCCACGCCGAACGACAATTCGCCACTTGCATCCATCCGTTGCCCGCGACCCTCACGATGTCGTCGGTCCACCTAGTGGGAGGCCTGCCTACGCTGCGCCTTCCGGTCCGTGGTCGCCACTCGAGAACTTTTCTTCCCCATCGGTTGTCAGTTCTACGAGCGATATGGCCTGCCCATTGCCACTTCAACTTGCAAATTTTATGAGCTATGTCGGTGACTCCGGTTCTTCGCCGAATATCCATGTTCCGGATTTTATCCCGCAAAGAAACTCCGAGCATATCTTTCTATTGCTCGTTGAGTGACTCTCAGTCTCTCTAAAAGGCCAGCAGTCAAAAACCACGTTTGACCCTACGACCTTCTGATTCAGTACAACGTCACGTAAGGGTCAAATCACACCAAGACGCGGCGCTGCGCGCATATTTCAACAGAGCTACTCAAAATCTAACTCTATTTCCTACACGAAAAGTCAAAAGACACACCATTCGTAATGCAGCGCGAAGCAGCGTTTTTAATAGGATTAAAAATCGAACTATATTTACTACACGAAAAGATTTTCCATTTTCAATGTCGTTGCGTCAGGTCGCGTTGCGTCGCGTCTCGGTGTGAACTGACCGTTAAGACGTCAGGGCTGGAATTCGAATTCGACCTTGTCGAGCATGACTGCGACAGCTTCGTTAGGTTATGTTAAACTGAGGTAAAGCTTCTGGTGTACAAGCCCTACTCGTAGTCGAATTTCAAACCGAAAATCAAAAAAAGTTTTATTTAAGTCTTAGGGAAGAACATAACATCTTTAGTTTCATACGCTTAAGTGCATATTGTCTTGATGCAGCCTAAGATAACTATGTTTATAACTTAGGATCCACAGTCCAGGCTCCGTTCGACCTCGTTACTGCGGATAAACTTTTTCTGCCGGCATTTTGCCGGTGGAGTTCGTTTTTGCGGGATAGAACTATTTACTGGGGCAATGCGAGTACGTTCAAGGTTGTAACAGCTTCGCAATATATAATTATTATCACTACATCAGTTGAAAGTTTAAGTTTGATAAAAAAAAACCTATTCCATAACCATTAACTGTGCCAAATGTCAAACTCAGTCGTCCGCGTAATTTTCTTAAAAAGAGCCCAAAATATTTACGAACAGACGAAAGACTTTAAAAGTTTAATAGTGGGACTGTTCAAACAGTGTACCGTGACCCTGGAACTAAAGAGCTATTACTTTAACAGTCACCGCCGCTCCACACAGGGCGAGAGGAATCATTTGAGCACGCGTCTGAGAGCTCACAAAGTTTTAAAGATATCTTGATGATTAGTCAATTCAGGTGACTAAAGGGCTGGGCTACTCATAGGCCAACGAATCAGCATTGCCATACAACTAAAAAAGTGAGCATGGCCACAAGATTAGTTGCATACCATGGGTTAGTTGCGTTGATTTTGAGATTCGTCTTGATATTTAGAGGAAATTGTAGCCTTAGAGAACAGGTGTTCAAAGCTCGAAAACGACGTATAAGGGCAATGTGTGATTTATAGTAGTAACAGATAGCTGTATACTTATGTTTAAGTCCTTGAAAATACTAACATTCCCATCTCTTTATACTTTAAAATCAAATATGTATGTTTTTAAACAGACCAACCTTTAGCACGAGTGAGAAAGAAACGCTGTAAATAGTGGAAAGACGCTGTAAAATAAAAGAGTGAAAACTCGTGCTCCACTAAGGAAACAATACAAAATCATGCTCAATGTTGATAACTATGACACCGCCTTATTGAAGAAAAGTGTTTTTTGTATGGGCCCGATTATATTTAATAAAATACCAGATGAAATAAAAACACAGATTACTCCAGTCTTTAAAAAAAATTGACAGATTTGTTGACAAACAAATGTTATTACTATTAGATTTGTGAATTCTTTAATGATAATTATACACTTAAAATAATTCTGACATTTTTGTACCTATGCCTGACATAAATGATTCAATCATGACAAACTTATTAATACAACTATAGTTTTAATAATTGATAAAAAATATTTTGACAGGGTTTGCATTGTGTGTCTGTGTTAAGAATGCCTATATTATGTAGTGTTGAACTGTTTTACATGCCATAATTAAGGCAGAAAGTATAAGGATCACTCAATTGTTACTTAAGATCTCACTATTGTACCTACTTTCTATGCAAATAAACAATTATTCTATTCTGCAGCGTTCTAAACGTTGCGCGATCTTTGACGCCCTTTGAAAGTTTTTTTTTTCTTTTTATATTTTGTACATAATTATATTACTAGTGAGTTTTTATTTCTAGTTTTAAATTTAAGTATTCTGGTTTATTAGAGTACGTTCACGTTCGAAATTATTATCACCACCTCTACAAGTCATATTGTCAGTCATTGAAGAGGTGTTTTTCGCCGCACCTTGGTCAGCTTACAATGGAACTGTCAATCAGTTTGTTAGGATTTCTGTGAATACGGCGCATTCACAGAAATCCTAACGCCGCCACAATGCAGTGGGCTGGTCGACACGCGATCGGTAACAACTCGCTAACGTTCGTAATAAAACATTCACAATATAGATTAGCAGCAGAAACTTAACGTGGCTGTCAAAATGTACATGTATTTTAAATGCATTTGATGTTAGTATGGTGTTTCATTGTATATCAGATCTCTTATGTTATGATACTTTGGTGATTTCAAAGGAAGTGGGAAGAGTTTATATTATTAAATAATTTCTGTTACATTAAAATACCCGCTGACAGGGTTCATTCAGTTATTATTATATCATTTTTATTTTAATAATGTGTCAGGTAGTTTTAACCATCGAAATAACTAAGTAGGTCTAGGTACATTATGTCTAAAATTAAAGTGATGAAATTAAATTCGACTAAGTGCTGTTCTAAGGAGCGGAATCCATGGTTGGTTTTCTTTTTCCTTGTTTATGAAATTTGATGGAAAATTGACGGAAATTTCCACTCGGGTTTTAACACCTCAAGATCTTCCTGCCAAGAGTCACTCCGTTTCCATTTTTATTTCACTAGAAAGTTCTTCATACATTGTTTTATTAATTTCTCGGGACTGTTTTTCCGTTTTTGTATTAAAGAAAATAATTTCGTTTCAATTGAATGTGGTTCACTTAATAAATATTGTGTTCTAGAAAACCATTAGGTACTCGTATGTCCTGTTTTCGTGTTTGAGGTGGTGCAAAATAAATACAACTTTACCTTTCTTCGCAGTTGCTAACACAGGCGTGTGTACTTCATGGTTTAACATAATATTATCTAAGAATGCATTACGTGAGTTTCACCGTTATCCTTTTTCCACATTCCACCATTACACCGCTTCTATTGTTAAAGCGGAATCCACGTTCCAGATTCCAAGTCACGTTGCATTTGCTTTTAAGCTGTTTGACTTGACGGAATATCGTCTATTTCAGGCAGACAGTACTGATGAATCAATCAATGTGAAGTGATAATATAGAGCCGTATTTTGTGCAAACACATGGAAAAGTGTCTATTGATTAAAACCACCCCGTCGAGTCACACCGTCACACGTCGAGGCGACGACGCCACAAATTAGAAATCGTTGACCGAATATTGTCATGTCAATCGAAATATCCGACGTGCCACGGCTAGCCGTCGCGCGTCGTTCCATTACTAGCTGCATTCCTGTTCATTCATAGTGGAAATTAAACCTTCCACAGCTTGCTTAAAGTTCAATTTAGATTGTTTTAGAACAGTTTAATGGCCACTTAATCGCATTAAAATATTTGCGAGTGGCAATAAATGAGGCTTTATTAGTGATTTTTAAGTTACTCTGTCGACCGGAAAATAATTTTTATTGGTATTAAAAGGCCTTTACCCTGTGTCGTTATGAAAAAATAAAAATACATTATTTATTTGTTCTCATTAAGCTGTGGATGAAGAGCCGTGTAGGTCAATCGATAAAAAATTCGCCCGTAGTCAATGATTCGGTAAAATCGTTTCTACTACACACATCAAAAGTGTCTAGGGATCAACATATATTTTTGCAATAACTTTTCTCCTGATTGATATTAATTAAAATGTTCTTTAAGGATTCATCAAATAAAGTGTTATCGTTTGTCACAGTAACGATAAACCAAGTCACCTTTGCATTCATAAAGAAATTTGCCATTTTCCTAATAAAGGGATTTTTGACATTTGAACCACTAACATTAAAGTTCGAAAAAAAGACTGAAATAACAGTTTTCTTTAAAATTTTATTGGGTAACTTAAACAATTAATAATCCGTGTTTCTACCGCGAACACTAACAACACAAGAACATCGGTTTGGCATACTCAAAATGAGTTCATCCAAATCACGCTGTGGAATGGCCGCCCATGTTCGTTGCAACAACAAAAAAAGGTCTTCTTGCGACTGGATACCCTCCATATTCGGCAGAGCTCTTCTCTGTAGCATATCCCATGCATGCTCAATCGGGTTCAAGTCTGGCGACTGAGCAGGCCAGGGCAGGACATTGATGTTAGCTGCGGCGAGAGTCTGTCTTACAACTCTTGCGGTGTGCGGTCGTGCATTATCATGCATTAACTGAAATAAGGGACCGATTTGCACTTGTAGAGGAACGATGACGTCTGATACAATCGTCTCAGCATAAATTTGAGCGTTGAGGTTGCCTCTGATCCAAATCAACTCAGTTCTTCCGCCGATCCAAATACCCGCCCATACCATGATGGTTCCACCACTATAAGGATGGACTTCCTGGCAGGATTTTAATCGCTGTTGGCGTCCAGGGGTTCTCCAGTGTCGTATACGTCTTGTATCCGGTCTCATACCAAAACGAGACTCATCAGAAAAGCACACGAAACGCCATTGTTCTTCTGCCCAATTTCTGTGTTCAAGAGCCCATTGATATCGAATCCTACGATTGTGCATTGCTATAGGTGGTACCCGTAGCGGTCTTCGGGAATGAAGGTTCACTTCATGCAAGCGGTTTCTGACTGTTTGGTCGCTAATTAAGTTCCCTGAAGAGTGATGAAGCCTCACGGCTAACATCATGGCGGTTATTGTTGGAGCTCTTCGAGTTAAGATTTGAATGTATCGGTCTTGTCTCCGTGTGGTGCAGCGATACCGTCCTCCATGGCGCTCAGCCACGGTACCAGTGCTTCGGTAACGTGTCCAAAGTCGACTGATAACACTCTGACTTATATTCAGAGCTAAAGCCACAGTACGTTGCCGGGAACCAGCTTCTATCATTCCCACGGCTCTGAGCATTTCTTCCCTGCTTAAATGACGTCGCCGCTCCATAATAACGTTGGTTTTAATCAGTAGTAGGGAAACAGTAGCACTAATAATGTCTTCAATGCGTTGTATGTTTTTATAGGGAAAATATTGACAGCTGATTTTCATCTTTTACTCGAATTTGATTTACAGTTCCTGATTCAAATTATGAAATGCACCAAAAAGGATCCATATAAATTTATAAAATCATAAATTTATTACAAAGCCACATCTCAATCTCAAGAAATCCGCATAAAAATGCTTGATCCCTAGACACTTTTGATGTGTGTATTTCGGTGGACATTTCTGAACGAATCTGTTTCCTGATTTCATGGATCACATTTAATTCCTATAAGCTTTCGGTTTACGAAAAATAAATTACAACGGCCCGCTGTGGCCTGGATTGATTAACATTTATTGACCAATGAAAATATGCAATTCTTTGAAATTATTTTCATTCGCCTAACAAACATGGTAGTAATAGTGTTTGGTTTCAATAGCAGCTTCGGCCACGGGTTAATAGAAAGTTACCCATTGGAACATTATCCCGGGATTAAAATAACAGAAAAAGTTCCTAAAAGGCTGTCAGCGTTGCCATCCGACATAGTAAAGCCGAAAGCACATTATTTAACACGCCACGCGACGCAACGTGTCGACACCCAATGTGCAGTGAGCGCGTGTCGTCGCGTCGGGTGTTCATAGTGTGATTCTGGTCATAGAAAACAATACATTTGATTTGACCCAACACGCATCACGTTTCATCGGGTGGCGTTTCCGGCTTAATGTTGCGGCAACTCATTTATTGTATATTATGCGTCTTGTGACTATGCGTTATTAAATTTAATAATATTTAATAGGTAGGTATATAACATATTTAAACTCAAAATGTATATGTAAAAAAATACTTTAATTTGCTTAATCAATTAGATTATTGTTTTTTTTATTTAATTAGATTATCAATTAATTATTCAAAAAAATACCAATATATACATACTACATATAAAAACTAAAATTAAAAGTAAAATATATATGTTAGAAAAAATCATTTTCAAACATTTTCCTAGAGTTCGATCTCTTAAAACAAGCTGGTTTGGACTCCATGTTGTTGGGTTCAAATTATCGCAAATTAGGTCTAGTATCACCTATTTCAGGAATGCACCCAATTACCATGTAACCCTGTTTATCGAACTACCCACCTATTGAAGTCGGAAATACACTATTTGGCCACTCAGACTAGGTCACAGTAACTCGCTGTTATATCTAGCCAATTAGTGTTGCCATCTTTCAAAGCGCATTACCAGTATTTGCAGACATTTTAGCTGCAATTGTAATACAAATCGTAGTCATAATAATTCTAAAATCAACAATTTTTATAACGAAGTTATAAACGGTGTACTTACTGAAATTCCATTTCCGTGCATTTTTAAAGCATAACGATCATTCGTCGAATGTTACGCTGAGGCCGAGCCGAGGTTGCGCCTGCATATACTCGTACCACAATAAACGGTTACATTAACCTATATTCGTACTAAGCGGTTCGATACAACCATTTTGTGTACATAAATGCCCCACGTATAGGCAACGGGTTATGTCACTATTACCACGGAAACTGTTCGGTGAATGTAGCAGTTTTAGAGTGCCGTGTACTAACCGGGATCGATTTGGTTGCGAGTGACTGTAATCGATTGAATGTTAGACAGTCTCGATACGCTAGCTTTTTTACAACTGGCAATATTTATAAGTCTTTCAGTTTACTCAATTAATCATCCTGCGACCTCCCCGTTGTCGTGCCTTATTGCCAGTCCTTCGGACTTAAGCCGTCGGCGACGCTAGAGCGTCTGCGAAGAGACTTTGGATGCTGCGTTTGCCACTGCAGTGGAACGCGTCTTATCTATACTATGGTCTACTTCTCTCGCTATTAAAAAAGAGTTTGTAGTAAAATACAACTGTCATGTTTACAAGAACATACATAACGCAAATTAAAATGGGAGTGCATGAATTACGTATTTAAGTTTATACTGGTACTCATCATTTTTACTACACTTTATTGTAGATCGACACATTATTTTACTAATACAAGTCTCCGTAGCTATGTCTTTCGTAATTGAAATAGTAAATTCTGCGAGTAATTCAACACGATTCGCAAAATCCGCAAGACGCGCAAACACGTACAATATCCTCCGCTGGTCGCGCACGCCGACCACACCGCCTACGCCAACCCTCCATACATTTCTTCCGCTCATCGCAGAAGCAAGACGCATCGCGCTAGCGTCGCTAAAGGCTCAGCCAGAACGCTGTTCTTCAAGATACAGGATGATTCAAAACGAAATCGGTGATGCCCAACTTCAACAGTAATTGGCCCTTATCATTTGACAATTTTTACGCGGTAAGCTGAATCTACATGTGTTTGGCCGCAACACGCCGGCTGTGATGGTATAGCCTAAAAATCTGAACTTTGAAGAAATCCCAAATGACAGTGATTGAAAATACAAAAGCCCGCAATATCACAGATGAAGAATAGCGCTTTGTTCGACTCCGTGGAACTTAAACAGTATAATGGTGAACGTTTCTTATTTAGCTGCTT
Source organism: Agrotis clavis (assembly GCA_954870645.1). NCBI lineage: Eukaryota > Metazoa > Arthropoda > Insecta > Lepidoptera > Noctuidae > Agrotis > Agrotis clavis. Next base: position 34,147,658 of record OX940917.1, on the reverse strand, counting down.
TATATGAATACTTACTTAACTATTAGATAAATTCTGACAAATACAGAAAGAAAATTTTTAGCTTACTGTAATCCTTTCTGCGCTCGCAATTTATAAGTAATAGACCGTCGGAGTATTCAAAGAAGTAGGTACTCTAAAATAATACCACGAAAAAAGAATTGTTGGCGAATTTATAGAAAAAGTTAGTACTACCTATACCGCCCTGAATATTTCTGTCGGCATACCAGTACAGCTAACTGAAAACAGTACCCGGTTTGACCCAGTTTGTCCTGCAAAAGTTGTCCTGCACGATTGCATTGAAAAACTATGCCACGGACGGAATATAATATTGACAAAGAACTTTACATCTGAAGGCTTCCATTATTATTATTGTCCTTCAAAATAAGCATCACAGTGCACAATTCTCACTAGATATTATTGTAGAATATTCAAGTGTTTTTTGAGTTTCAATAATTACTCAATTCGCACAGTAGTCGACGGCCATGCCACGAGTAATGTTATCACAGATACCGTCCATCGCACTATCGATTTTGGATCGGTTCATTATAAAAATGATATTCCGATTTCAAAGACAAGTGCCGCATGTAATTCAGCAAACTCAGAATCAAACATAGTTGGCCGTTTCAGAAAATTTAGGAAAATCACGTGTACAGTTAAAAGGTACATACATAAAATACACAAAAAACATATTTAAAAAGTGCATTATTTCAATATAATATCTTGTTTCCTTAAAAAATGTATAAACTTAACTACCCTTGCGAATCGGTAAAACAATCCATTATATTCTTTTTTTTTTAAGTTTTAGCCTTATCAAATTAATTATGTAACTTTAACTTTGACTTAATAAGCATGTTGAAGTGGAAGTGTAGACGGACAGATGGTAGATGGGGCAGACAAGTGCTAGAGTGGAGACCGCGAATGGGCAAACGTGGTATAGAACGCGCTATGACAAGATGGGTCGATGATTTGAAGAATGTGACTGGCAGCGGATGGATGCGGACTGCCCAGGACCTCGGAGGGTTGGCGTTCTTTGGGGGAGGCGTTCGTTCAGCAGTGGATGGCAATAGGCTGATAATAACTAAACAGATTTTCAATTTATTTATGCTGTAAGCCCTATTCTACGTTTCCATTTTGTATGCATTTCTAACAATGTGGCTGACACGTAGTAATTTTCCAATGAAACTACTTTATTATGCCACTGCAAGGCTATTTTGTAAGAACGACGCAGTTTGTCAGAATCTGAAATGGTAGTCAATTATAGGCTAACAAGTTTTTGGAAATAACCATTATGTAATATAAGGCTGTTGCCAGCTGCTTTGATTCAAAAAATGTCTTACGGGAACGATATGCCGGAATAAATAGTATTATATTTGTTATTCCAGACTATATCCTATTTCTGAGCCAATCAGGATGCGTTCAGCCGTTCTGAAATTATAAAAAATAATCCATCCATTTATTATCCTAACTTTAAATGACTTACATTTCGACGTGTTTGCTTCAGAATGTTGAACGTTATATAATTATCCGCATATTCAAACACTTCTTTATAAATGAAAATACATTAATTTCAGAGCGGAAATAGATGCATTGTGGTTCTCTTACTATAACATTGCTAATGAACAAAGTTTCCATTCGTACATTATATGCTAGGCAGGGGGGCACTAATGATTTAATTCCTTCGTCTGAAGTAAACCTGTACAGTGCACGGTTTCCACTAGGGATTTAGTGCACGACATGAAGGAACCAGGGCCGTAGCTAGGATTGCATTTAAGGCAGGGCAGCAATGGTTAAAGAGAAGTTGAAATTTCAAATTGAGAAAAATGTAAGAGACCGCTAGTGAATTGTCATATTATGTATTACAAACACTTAGTATAATATTTTGTCATTTTAAAGTAATGGTAATTGAAATTAAGGCATTGCCCCACGATGCCCAACCAAGCTACGGCCCTGGAAGGAGCATTGGAGCATGCTCGCCCGTCCAAACCTGTTAAGTTTAGTCTGCAACTCTGCAACTAAAGTTTCTCATTTAATGCCTTCTGTAGGTAGTTATGTAAGCCCTGTGCAGGCCACACGATGTTATAAGTGCACGTGCCAGCTGATCTACGTAAGCGTTCTAACTTAGTATCGCTTCCGTTTGCACTAAGTTTGTAAGTCCAACAGCGATTCGTTGCAAAATTACGCTTCAAGTTGTTTTTTTTTTTCTGAAAAATTTAACCTTTTTTAAAGGCCTTATAACTTATAACTGGTAAGGAAATAATTGAGGACTTCTTTTTTATAATTTGCTCCTGGCATTAACCTAGCCTACAAGCAAAGAGTTCATTGGTGGAGGCAGCTCATTCAGAAGGAATGGAACTCCTGAGTCCTCAACTTACGCTGATGTCGTACGATCATAAAAAAATAGGTAATTCTTTTGCTCATACATTTTAGATGAAAAAATATACCTCCGCTGTCCCGATTTATGTCTTTCAATACTATGAAAAAATCCTTGCATGAAACAGAGTAAGCCGCATGAGAATAAAAATTGGGAAGATTGAGAATTTGTCCTCGTAAACATTGTGTTTGTCTTATCGTGTTAAAGGAACATGATTGAATACTCGATAAGTAAAATGTTTTTTTTTTTTATAAGACAGTGACAGGAACACGTCTTACATTTAAATCAAATTAGTGTAATAGTGGCAAGTGCGACTACTATACATAAATACTCGTATGCATGAACCCCCGAGATCGATTTCTAGGTCGAGCAACAGTGTTATTGGGTTTTTTCATCAGACGGAGTCTGATACATAAACATAATTGACGAAAAATGTGAGATTATTTATGACTCGATGCGATGCAATTCAACTGACTTGCGTCGCGATGGTGCTCGAAGTGAAAAATCAACTTTATTACTACGACACAAAACCGCTGCCAATATAATACGTGCGGTTGGGTACTAGTAAAAAGGCTTTCCACGAAGACGTTAGTCCCCGTCGACTTGCATCATTATGACATTGTAGTAAGGATGATTTTCACTTTTAGTTAGTCGGAATCCAGCGTCTTGTTCAAGGGCTTTTAGGTCCACTTTTGCTTAACTCTTCAAGGATTATAGGCGTGATGTTTTGTTATGTTTAATTATTCTTAGCCGTGAACAGAATCACATAACACTAAATAAAAACTGCAGTAAAAGTCAGAAACTTCAAATGACCGTGAAAACCTGTGACTTTTTACATAACTAGGCTCACGAAGGCTGGCTATTAAAATTCTACTAACCTATATTTGAGGGCCAGAGTCAGTAACTTGTTGAGCCGTAAGCATTATAAACAAAACTATAAGAACAAGTTGCTTCAATACCTGCTAAACACAATTTTATTCTTGTCGGGCAGTTTATAAGAATTCTGTATCGTAATAGTACATTATGATAGAAGTGCGGTAAGTTTATAATTACAGCTGAGGCGATATTGCTAGCCCGAGCGGCAAGGTGAGGGCTATAAGAAAGCAGAGGCTGTAATTATCAAACCGCACGTATGTCATACGACGTTTTATAACACATTTATGAGGAACTAAATAAAACTCGGAATTTCTTAGACGAATAAATCTAAACATGCGCGGAATAATTTTTACTTTTTAACAAATTAGCGATGCGCGCGCATCAGCGTCTTTTGTTTATGGCAAAAGCACAAAAAACATCCAGTATTACTAATAAAGTAAATTATTGCTTTTGTGTTTTGTTACAGATAAATAAATGGTTGTAATTAATTGTTAAAATTAATAAAATCAAAGAATTAAATGTTTATTTATTATATTTCATCTCCCAAAGTTAATTTTATTCATAAAATGATGACCATTTTTCTGACATAAAAACTCTTTGCTAAAGTTTAAAAAAGTACCGTTCGTGTTAGACGGAAAATCTTGATAAACCGTGCGCTTTACATTACCATTACGCACAAGTGCGTAATGAGATACATTACGATACTGAAATTGGTGCAGTAAGAGACCTTTTACGAGCAAATGTGTTATAAAAGAATAAACGGAGCCCTTGGAAGATCACTTAGTTTCATGACCGTTTCTCCATTTGTCCATCTGTCAATAGGCTCTTTTTTTATCTCTTCTCGCTGTCCGACCATAGACCATGCCCGGGTCGACGGCGCGTTGTGTTCCATAATGACGGGGGGAAAGCGTCAGCATAATGACGGGGCCCCCCTCTAGAGGGCCAAAGCCTGCCGGGGTCCCGGGACATATCTCATTACCGTGACCCCGGAACATAAAGGGCTATTGAAGGACACCGTGGATTTTAGTTAGTCTAGTCTGACAGTCCCTCCCGCCCTGCCCGGGGTGGGAGGACACATTTGTTGATTTAACAACGCTAAAAAAAGGCTCTTTTTTTCTGGAACATGTGGAGGTATCAAGCTGAAATGAATATTAAATTATTGAGGTGTTGTAGACCTAAATAATTCTGATAATCTCCTTTGGAGTAGAGAAAAAGTCTTTTTAACTCACTCTCTCAATCACAAATTAAAGGAATTGGTAAGGGAACTAGCTACCCATCCCGGCTTAGCACGAGTGGCAAACTGAAAATCAAATAAAGCCACAAGCCTAAATGCACACATCATAAAAAGTTTTTGATCACTTTTTTGATGTGTGTAAGTACTTGAAAGTTGGAAATGCCGTTCGATATAATATACGTTCTCAATGAAAAATTTATATTCAAAATACCGCACAGATATTTCAAAGTAAGTTATGTCGATAAGTCAGGTGAATTTAAACGCAAGAAGCATGTGAGCACTGACTGCATTCTATCGGAACGCGAAAACTTATTGGAAAACCGCATTACCTTCACCGGTGCAAATATCTTGCATATTACCAATATGTGCACATCAACTATTTTATAATCAAACTAGCGGCCCCGTACGTGCTTCGCTACTTTGATAGCAAAATCCCCATTAACAAAATGATCGGCCATTTATTGAATTCATTTGTTACGAAAAATGTGGTAAATGAAGAACCGCTCGACCGATTTTGTGCAAACTTCACATAAACCATCTACTAAATAGTCCGAACAAACCCTAAACATTGGTTTTGATAAATGGGCCCGTTCTTAAGTTATAAAATTACAACGAAAAGTGGCATTGATTTTTAAATATATCAAACATAATCCTAGTTTAAACGGTTCAATAAAAGTCAACATTACTGAGAAGACACAAGTAATTATACTAAACATTAAAAAATATGTTTCTGAAATAGTCTAGTCAGACTCTATCATCACACTGTCAGGCAAAGGCCTCTGGGAAAACATTTTTTTTTTCAGTCCAGGTGGCCTACCATGATTCTTACAGCGAGACGAGATGGCGCTAGACGACTTGTATAGCTGTCTCTTTCCCACACTGGAATAACTCTCGCTTTAGCACTTCATGGCAGGCCACCAGATCACAACTGGTCAAAGGCAACTGGTGAACTGTTTGTCACTTTAGTTTCTGTCTCATTTAGCTCCCTTTTTTTTAAGCTTGGTGGTATCATCAAATTAGTCCTCCCACAAAAAAAAAGTAAAGCCGTTGGTCTCGGCTACCATTTGTAGATCTTTGACAGTCGTTACTGTAGTCAGAAGCTCTAAAGTCTTACCATGGGGTATCGTATTGCCCAGTTAATGGGTTGTAGAGGTCCGATAGGTAGTCGCTCCATGTAAAATACTGATATTCAGCTACATCCGGTTTGATTGGAAGCCGACTGACTAAAATCCACGGTGTCTTTCAATAGCCCTTTATGTTCCGGGGTCACGGTAATGAGATAAGTCCCGCGACCTTCAAAATGGTTGAGCTGATTGGTGCTGATACGTGTGTCATATTTGTGAACGGGCGCTGTCAGTTGGCTGGTCATCTCTTAGCTGCTACGGTTTTAATTTTAATGATTGGTTCCTTTATTTCTGAGCTGTCTTTTTTTGTGTTTTACTGTGGACACTTTGAACTTGTTACATCGTTCTCACATAATGTACCATCTCAAAATGAAAGATGTAAAAAAAGGTTTTGTAATAATTTTGACGAAAAGAGTGTCCATGGAGTTTCTTGCCCGTTCTGAGGTCTACTTCTTGGAATGGGCGTCTACGGTACTTTCACAGTTTTTATGTCTTGTGACTGGGACTGTAGCACCATAACTTTTAAAATTATATTTTTAATGTCTTTAACAATTCAAGTGCCTGTAACTGGTCTACTTTTGATTTTGTCTCTTTCTATAGCGTAGCATTTATGCCTATGTTCAGATAGGTGTCGGTACGGAAAAATAACTGTACCCTTAGCACGAGTTTTCAGTATTTGAGACGTAAACTGCAACTTTGACAATTTAATTGACAATTTTTCAAGGACAAGGACAGTTTTTGTCCTTGATTCAAGGAATCTTCGTTCATAGAATTTAATGAATAAACTTATTTTGTATTGCATTCGTTGCACATTATTAAACTTGGAACTTCACCTCTCATTCCACAATTCTTAGAACATGTAATCAAAACTCTGAGATAAAGTGGTTAATTTATTAAAACTGCCGTCCCTTTCTCACGTCTCTGTTTTAGTATGAGAATGAGGAAGACAGGAGTAATCTGAAGAGTTGTTTGCAGGTTGTTTTTCATGCAATTAAGATGCGAAGTAATTATGAGTGCGCGAGGTGAGTGTCGGCGTTTCAAAGGATTCCACCTCGTGCAATATTCGAAGCAGAGTAATATTGTTTTATTAAATGTTCAGAGGAATTCTGTAAAGGTCAGGGTTACAATGCTTTATCAAACTTTTGTTTTGGTTTGCTTTCGGTTCTTCTCTTCCAAAGTTTAAATCTGGTAGTGGTCTGGCCTTTCCTTTAGACAATTTTCATTTTATGAATTGAATTTTCCTATAAAATAATAATTATGTTTTTATTTTGTTTGTTTTTGGCTCTCGTCTTGGATAATTATTATCATTCGAAAACCGGATAGGCTTCCGCACTTAAAACTATTACTTTTGAGTCGGTCTCAGAACAATCGCCGTTGTAAGTTTGATATACTCGTATGGTTTCATTTTTATAATTTCAGAGTGCATCTAGGCCAGTAACACAATTACACAATACTGTTACAATCGATAAATATTATATTAGTCAGGAAAAAAAGGAGTGCTTTTTTTTTTAAGTTGGTAAAGTCATCAAATGAGTCCTCCCGCCCTGGGTGGGGCGGAAGGGACTGTCAGACTCTTACTGACTAAAATCCACCCGTGTTCCTTCGGATGCCCTTTACGTTCCAAGGCCACGGTATCCTGGGTTAAGAAAAAACCCGCGACCCCAGCAGACATTTGGCGCGGAAAAAAAGGAGTGCTACGCGTGGTTACGACGTAACTCATATCAGCTACGAGTGCTACGGCGTAGCTGCCTACGGTTGCTACGTCGTAGCTGCTACGAACAAATTGTGAGCATGCAAACTAAGCGAACAGCGGACATTGGACTTTCACAAAAAATATATAAAGGTGTTTTTTCAAAGTCCGGTACAAGAGCTCGCGGAACTAGCGAATTACCGTGAACCCGGAACGTAAAGAGCCATTGAAAGACACTTTTGATTATAGCCAGTACAAGTCTGTCAGACAGTCCCTCCCACCCTCCCCTGGGTGGGAGAACTCATTTGATGATTTTAACACGATACAAAAATATATAAATATAAAGTCCGGTACAAGAGCTGCACATAGTACGGTCTAGGTGACTGCACCTTTACATGATTCCCGGTGAAAATGTAGGTATCAATTATTATAATTCTGACGTTACATGGATTAAAATGAATTTATTGAGCGAATAAAAAATCAATGTTTCTGATTCTAAAAACTATGTAGATCTGTGTCAAGGAAAATATAAGCAAAGTAGTTGTATCAAACTCAGAATAAGAATCTAATAACGTTATAAAGCCTCTTTGTAACATGCAATTTTAATATCGTACGTCGCATGCTCATCTCTAGGTAAACCTTTGTACTTAAAGCTTATAGTCCAATCCATTACTGCTGGAACCTCGACTTACCTTGAGAGAAAAATGTACGAGCGAAATAATAAAAGTTGTACACAAAGGGATCTTCGAGATTCGCGCGACACGCTCGGGGCGGCAAACGTTACAATTTTCCAGACTTTTACATAATTTGCTTTGTGAGGGGAGCGTCACTCAGGATGTCATTTTTTTTTTTTTGCTTTGGCTCCGCGCCCGGTATTTATCTTTTCAGTCATTAAGATTTTTATGGAGAAACCCCATATTGGACTGAGGGACTTGTGTGTAACTTACTGGTACACCGTGGCTCGGAAACCACGTAAAGTTCTGTAGATCTTTGACATTCTTTACTGTTAGTCAAAAGCTCTAAAGTCTGAAAACCAGGCTTGACATGGGGTATCGTATCACCCAGTTACTTGTGGAGATCGGACCTCCGGAGGCAGTCGCTTCATGTAAAATTGTTACAATCGGATACTGATATTCAGCTGCATCCGGTAACCCGAGCCCCAATGTAGTAATGTAAGGCTAGACAGATGATAATAATGGTACATATAGAAAAAGTAATAGTTAAAAACACCGCTTACATTAAAATATAAAAAATGAATGTCATCAAACGTCTATTAAGTTGTCTTAAATCTAAACAACGTAAAAATAAAAAACACAAAAATATAAAATTATATGAACTACAGAAAAATCCCTACACAAGACTATGAAAGAACGAAATACTTTTAAAGTGTACATACAGCCCTTTGATTGATCAAGAGCAAGATAATTTAAATCTCTTTATGTCAGTCTCAGAGCATAAAAAAATACTTTGCAGCAAGTATATTCATAAACACAATAATTTATTTTTTATTTATGCGAAACCTGACACACCTGTCTAGAACTTTTGTGTAAAGAATCTAAGTCCATTTCAAAACTCTATCATTTAACATCACAAAGTTATGTAATCTGGTTGTCCGTTCAAAAACCCGTGTCTCCTGTGTCGTACACTCGTTGATAATAGTTTGCCAATAGTTACCTGTTGCCAAACTATAATCTGAACATATAAACATTATACACATGTATGATAAACTATTATCAACGAGTGTACCTTACGGTACAGTGAATTAACTGGATAACCAACTTAACATTTTAGTACAAAAATGTAACATGGTGTAAAAAATTGTTGGAATCGATTCAGTTACTGATTCTGAACAAACTATATTTAGGGCTCATGTACACGACGCCGCCGCCGCTCCGCCACCGCGCCGCAATGCCGTGTATACTTTCGCGACCGCCGCAAAAATCAAACAATTGCGTATGGGCGTTTTTCCACTAGCCGGCACGGCACCGGCACCGGCGACGGCGCCGGCGTAGTGCCGGCGCTGGGAAGCGCGCGGCGGCGGCGCTGTATACACATAAAAGCGGTGCGGTGGCGGCGCGGCGGCAGCGTCGTGTACACGAGCGCTTAGGTTTCGCATATACTAAAAATATTGTTGTATATGTGACCCTCTTAAGCTACATAAACATGCACCTATATCTCCAAAGCAATTTTCAGCATGTTGCCGATACACCAATTTCATCACAGAACGCCAGTCGAGTGGACGCCAGTTACCAATTACCTGAGTCGATTCCACTAGCTTCGCAGCAATATCACGGCTGCCGCACCTTGACCTTTCAAGGTGCGGCATCCGTGATATTGCTGCGAAGCCTCCTTGGTCCTTACCAAGGAGGTGCATCCGCATCGCATACTGAATGGAGCACAGCCAAAGGGTTTTGAATATGATTGGTCAGATTAATATTGATTGATGCAGCGTTTTAACGATCGCTTGGGCACTTTATTACTCTATCATTGAAGTGTTAAAGATTTAAATGAATCCAGCACAACAATTTTCCGGCTTCGTTTAAAGAATTTCAGGCATTGAGCTTGCAAAAGATGCTACTGAATACGATGATGTAAGATATACCAAAAAGAGATGGAAGTGTACAGCTAAGCGAGATTTTCATCTCGTGAATCATGAATACCATTAATTCCATCTTCTGAATGTATTTCGTCGTATAACGTACATCTTTGAAAGTGCATCCGCAAATGAAGTCCCGAGTCATCCCATTTGAAATTTGCTGAGCGATTTTAAAGTTAACTTGGATCGAAGTATTCCTCATCTACTTGGCATGATTAATCCGAGCTTATGCGATGTAGCTTTGACCGTAAAGTTCGCAATATCTCATCATCTGAACTTTGTTCGCGACAGATTTTAAAACTGAATTAGTGTGATTACACTGGCGTTCTTTCAGCTTGTCCTTTTCACGTGCAGTCGAAGTTTTTGTGAGATTAAAAGCTGGAGTATCAGGTTTAACTTTGCGTTGCGCGAGTTGCGCCGCACGACATAGCTACTATATTTTTTTCATAACGGAGGCTTGACGCGTATTTGAAAGTTTCCTTGTAGCTGTTTTGTGGGCCTTTTTTAACACTAGGATTTTTTATCGTGTTGCAACTCTCGCCATTCAGGACAGGATATTAAAATCTAACAGTGGGCTTGTTGACGTAGATTAAATGCAGTCAGATGGAGTCTCGATTTTAGACCGAGTACTGAAAAGAAAATTGCGTATTTCAGGGCTGTTCTAATGTCATTTGTCGAAATAAAGAGTGAAAACAAAAGTCGCGTTTCGCCACTAAATTACACACCATTCGCATTCTACAACTTGTTAAACACACCAACTTAGAACACGTTTACCAATAAAAGTGAATTAAGACCGTCAACAAACATCCACATACATATATTTCAATCAAAAATTTCTGTTTTAGAATCGACTTCTACACTTTGTTCCAACTCACCGGCCAACAAGGCCAACAAAATGGCCCCTCAGTTTTTTTTTCGTTTTAATTTTGTGCTCACTGATTCTCTCTGGACAATGCGAATACTTTCATACACACACGCACACACACACGTATGTAAGTTCGTACTTATTCCTGATTGTCTATTGAACTGTAAAGTCTGCAACCGAAGGAAGGAGGAAGAAGAAGTTTAAATCATAAAGTTTCGGTCTTTTAATCATCATCTGCCTAGCCTTTTCCCAACTGTATTAGGATCTGCTTCCAGTCGAACCAGATGCAGCTGAATATCAGTATTTTACATGGGGCGACTGCTTATCGGACCTCCACAACCTCAGTAACTGGGACTGGTTGTCATACTTTTAGAGGTTCTGACTAATAGTAACGACTGCCAAAGATCTACAAATGGCAGCCGGGAGCAACGGATTAACGTGCTTTCACGACTTCAACGAGGCACAGAGGAAACTCACTATGACAGATGGTCACTCATCCACAGACCAAGCTCGGCAAACGCGGCCTGTGCGGCTGTAGTTATTTAGCCACGAGGTCGGTCTTTTGGTAACTATCAGCACTTAGGAATCATCACTGGAGCTGTTTTTGTAGCGACGTCCTTAATTGTAAACATTCATGTTTTATTTTGATGGTTAACAATAAATTATGATGTATGGACGCTGACACTGGCATGTTCTGATAGTTACAAAATATTTTTTTAAACTGGTTAACAACTTTTACTCTCTTACTTATATAAATTGTAATAGTGAGTGTGTCTCTTCTGTGTTGTAGCAAAGTACTTCAGAAATTATATATTCTTCGTTCCTCGACGAGGAATTCATATTACCTGCTTATAACCTAGTTACTACCTGGTGCATTAAACTTAGTAATTTCCCCGAGGACTTTTGCCGAGAGTCTGCACAATTTCTTTGATTCTCCAACATGTACATTAAAGTTTGCATTTGTTTTATCTGCATAAAATTATAAGATACTTTAAATCGTGTAGGCAAGAAGTAAAATACTGCCTGCATATAAAAAAAATACTCGGAGTTTGTAATTTGACTAGAGTATTAAACTACAAAACCACAATACAATTCTTTTCAGTTCCTTAAGATATAAACACTGTTTTAGATAGTTGTAGAAAACATGTAAGTATTCTTCTTTCTTTTTTAGGCCTAGCTCTAGGCCCCGCTAAAGCAGCGAGACTCAGATGGATTTATAGCAAACTTATTTAGCATGGACACTTAATAGTTGAAGGTGACATGGTGACAAAACCGGCAGTCACAGATTTCAGAAAACACCAAAACGTGATAAGATATTAGAAACGATAGATCGTCAAGATACTGAGCTCCGGAACGCTATGAGATAGATTCTATAGAGCTGAACTAAAATATATTCGAACCAATCGACGAAACAGAAAATAGAAAACTAATCAACACAGGCCATGTTCACAAATGTATTTTAGGCATTCTGCAAGCTACACAAGGTTTGATTGACGAATCGATATGTTAACAGCTTGCACTCTGCCGAACTGGAAACTTATTCATATTTAACCATTTCCCGGCGCGGCGGCGGCGATTGGTGTTCGACAGTCTTTTTATAGATAACTGACGACGAATGCCGACAAGCTGAAGACAGAACGAACAGGTTACGTCGACTCTGTAGGTTTCATAGTGTTTCGAGTATTTTTATTTCTGTTTCAAACTGTAGTTTTTATTCGTGAAAACGTTTAGTTTATGCACCGCGCGGTTTTGGTCTCTTTTTTATGCACTGTGTGACATTGTTTGTGATTGAATTTTAAGACCTTTTTTAGTTTTCTGTTGCACGAGTAAACAAACTGTGTTTTCAAAACGTTTATTTGAATTCTAGTTTGGTGTTTTATATTGGTTCTAACACTGTGTTACTTACCGACGTTATTTAGAAATATGAAAATCAAAAAAATGTATAGAATGCACACCGCGGCAAAGTCAGCGGTAGGGCTATATTTTAAAAAAGGAATCACACCTGAATTAACAAACTAAGTAGAATAGAGAATATTACTTTTTCCAACTAGTTGGCCAACCAGTAACGCAACCAGTTGAGAAAACGAGGTCGGCGAGCGTAAGTACACTATAGCACTCCAGTGCTTCGGAGAAAAATACTATAGACAATAGAAAATGTACAGATTATAAATGATTTACCTACGCAAGCTTTTTCATGATTGTTTATTTTTTCATTTGTAATTCTGATGATGTTTAAATTGGTGTTAAGGCCAGGTAATCAGGAATCGACCTATTTTTGATTCAACAATAAACAATCAAATATTCTTTTTTTCGATCCGAAAAAAATATATGTTGTAGTTCAATGAACTATCTAAATTAATTTGCAGTTGAAAACGCGATATTTATAACTTGCCTTGATCAAAAAAAATCGCGAAAATAGAGATTTTTTTAACGTTTTTTCAGTGGTACTTGAAGTAGACCATGCTTTTGGTCCTAAAAACATATCAATAGATAGGTAATGATGTTTGTCAGAGGAATTTCCGGTTACTTTTTTTCTAAATATTTCTGTTTTTTTTTTACCCTTAACTATATAACGACGTGCCCTACGTGCATTGCTTCAGTCGCCCGCGAGGCGTGTCCGAGGCAGGACCTGTGTCGCTTTTGCTGGCTCGCGCCATTCCCCCCGCTAGTGATCGATATAATATACGTAATATCATTTATTTCTGAGTTTTAACCATTTAGTGTAATTTTGTAGCCACGTTAACAGGAAAGCATAAAACGCAACGGTTACATTACAGACACAGTGCATGCGGCATCGAAGTATATTTCTGTCACTGTCGTGTGACAGAGACACCATGATATCTTCGATGTTTCTCTCTTATGGTATCTTTGTCTCTATCTAATCTGCCACATAAACTATACAACACTGCTCTAACAAGTCATACACGAAGTTTTTAGTACTAGGCGATCATAGATATGAAAGAGTTTCTTTGACATTAGCGTAAGTAAACAAACATTTATTTTCACGAAGTTCCTTCATTCATTTTTAAGGGCATTTTTTGACGATCTTACCAGGCAAACATATTACGAAAGATATCATCACGGCGGGCGGTGTTTCAAACTATTTTAGACTTTCAAAACATAAGGGGCAATTTACACTGTCCTAAATTCAGGCTCCGATATTCAGGACGTCCATAATTCAGGAAAGTGTAATTGCATTTAGGACGAGTAGCATCCTAATTAGGACACGATTTAGTACATGCTTTGGCGACTAAGTTTCTTACTCTAAATCATATTCTGATTATCGGATCCTGAATTTAGGACAAGTTATGGCCCCTTATAAATTGTCACGGCCGGCGCGCATCGCTTCACTTCAGTCAGTAAGGCTGCGTTTCCACCAGAGATGTGCGATGGAAATGTGTCGTGCGAGGATGTTTAGCTGTGCTGTAAAAGGTGTGGTTGTTTCCACCAAAGCTGTGCATGAAAATGTGCCTATGAGGATGTGTAGCGTAGCTGTGAAATGTGGCGACGAGGGTGCGGTGTAGTGGGAGTGAAGACACAACACATCCCTCGCAACATATCCCACTTACACATCCCTCGCAACACATCCCTCGTACATATCTCTCGTACACATCCTTCGCAACACATCCCTCTCACACATCCCTCGAACAAATCCCTCGCTTGTTTTGTATGCGCAAAAATCTAGCTCCGCTCAGCCGTTTTCACCAGAGCTGTGCTGACCAAAGCGAGGTAAATGAAGCGATTCTATTGGTTCTTTACAAACACATCCCTAGCTACGCATCCTCGCACATCTCTGGTGGAAACGCAGCCTTATAGTTTGATAGGAGAGTCGTAAAATTTGCATGCACTTGTCCCGATAGTACCAGCACGGTAATAATATGTACAGTATTGGGACTCCCTACAAACGGACGAAACGCGAGCTATACCTACGCGCCTCGATGTCGGGGCGCGCTCGAGGCGCAGACAGTCACGGCCGTACCGTAGTGATGAACGGACGGTGCGTTGTTTTTTTTTAGCAAATATGACAAGTAGAAAATATTGTGCTGTGTTTGGGTGTTTAACGTCAACAATAACGCATCCAGACATAAGTTTTTTTAAATTACCTGCAACCTCTGAAAGGTGAGTACTAACTATAATAGTAGATTACGCACCAAGGGAATAAAGCAGTGCCTTACGTCACGGGCGTATTGAATCCCGAAGCGACACTAAGGATTCTGGGGGTGAACCTCCGGAGCGCAGCGAGGAGGTTCAAGTGTTAATTCCCGAGTGAAACGAGGGAATTAAGATAAGAATCCTTAGTGCAGAGAGGGATTTAAGTTAGCCCAAGACAAAGGCAGCTTTATTCCTGAGGTGAGTACTCTGCTTTTCACACCACCTGCGAGGAAATAAATTCGAATTTTGAAATTTGATGTGGTACGACAACCTTCGAACGTGAGCATGCTGTGGTGCCCACCTCAGCAAGCGATCAGCTGTTGTAGTGGGGACTGCCGGGGGGCAGCCGCCGATGCTTCAATTCCTTCGTTCCAAGTTTTCATACTATGTTTTGTTTGAGGTTCCAAATTCAAATCACATTATTCCCAGGGAATAATGAAATTCAGTACATATATTATTCCCTGGTTTGAGTGTGGGGAACAATGACTTGCTTTACGGCCAGTTTGCATGACTTATAATGTGACATTTACGAGCAAGTGGTGTGAAAAATAATTTTACTTACTAGTAGCTAGTAGCCGTGCTAGTAGGTAGGTGGTACATAATGTGTGACTTTTTAATGGTTATGTATTTTCCTTTATCTCACGAAAAAAAGGGTATTTGGGTTAATAAATACAGTAAAATGAATAAAGTAAAGGAAAGTTACTGAGGCAAGTTAAATAGTTAAGTTATAGGCGGTTCTGAATGAATCATGATACGGTAGGTACTTACTCTTGTGTTAAAACTCCAGTGCATGTGTGTTTTGTTAGTTTGTATTATTCAAAGTAAAGTCATGGTGTAACGGCGCGGTGGGATTGTCGGCGGGCACGGAAATGAAGCAGTGAGCTTCATTTACCTACGGTACGGTGTACAATCAACGTATATTCAGTGTACTACATAAACTTTAACACAGTCATGAATCCTGGAACGTAAGAGTACATAGTACGCTCCGTATTTGAGTGTGCGCACTCGGCGCACTGCGCTGTACGAGGTAGCGCGAGCGGCGCACTGACCTTGAAGGAGCGGTGGACGCGAATCCACACGACGACGTAATCAGACCCTTGTTATATCGTCACGGGTGCGTTTTACGTAACGGCGCTACAGTAATATTTGTTTATTATCTGTGTTTTGTGTATGA
Source organism: Agrotis clavis (assembly GCA_954870645.1). Lineage (NCBI taxonomy): Eukaryota > Metazoa > Arthropoda > Insecta > Lepidoptera > Noctuidae > Agrotis > Agrotis clavis. The sequence continues at coordinate 34,131,576 of OX940917.1, read as the reverse complement.
ATAATACTAGAAAAACCGGCCAAGTGCGTGTCGGGCCACGCACAGTGTAGGGTTCCGTAGTTGCCCATCAAAATACTTATGCGAACTAACTTAAACTGAGTCGCTGAATTTAATTTTAAAAAGAAGAAAGCTTTTTATTAGAATGCGAGAAGCTTTTTATTAGAATGCGAGTTTATTATACTTTAAAATTCAATAATAAAGCATTTCGTACGAGTCAGTCAAGGCGCAAATATTTTTCGGTCGCAAATTTATAAGCACAATTTGTTTTTCAAACAAACATTTGTTTTTAAATTAAATCTATTAATAAAAAACAACACGCATTTTTATTGAACACTTCCTTTTCAATATACAAAGTATTTTATTTGTTTACTTAAATATAAGAAAAGTATATTTACAATCACAACACTAAATAGAAACAGAAAGTAGGCAAAGTAATTAAAATGCTGGAGACGGGCGTCGGACAGCCCTAACGCATGTTTACGTACCGCGCGGCTGTAGGTATTTATTTCTATCATGCGGCCGAGAGCCACTACTGTAGATATTTATACTGTGGTACCAGGATTACATAAAATGTGAAAGATAAAGCTTCGTCCTCTGCTGTATTTTATCAGTACCAATGAAAAATCATGACATAGTTTATGAACAGCTATTTTAAATGTTTACTCAGCGGACCGGGTAGCCGAACGGAAGAACGCCGGGACTGGTAAGCTACGAGGTTCGGGTTCGATCCTTACTTGATATGATATTCTTTTTGCATTACATAAAGATTTGTTATTTGTTTTTTATTTATTTTTTTCTAATAATATGTTACTTTTACTTTTAGTGCACAAGTAACTTGTGCTTTAACTTGGATACACTGTTTTTTATTAAATAAATTGAAGAGAGATGAATTTTAAACATGTTTCAAAGAATTTCTCGAAATAAAAATGCATGAAGGTATGCAATAATATGCCCGTGTCGATATCTCCTTGAGACGCTTTGTATTGCGCATTTTTCAAAAGTAAAAAGTTTTCAAATTCCAGCTATGCTTATAAACTGATAGAATGTCACTAACCAGCAAAAGTACTAGGCTAGTATAAGATCAAGGTGGTATGTCTTGCACTCTGACGCCACGTGACACGCAGCGCGGGGATAAGGTAACTCTAAATGGCCTGCCAAAGTACTAGGCTAGAATAAGCTCAAGGTGGTACGTTTTCCAACGGGGTCAGCGAAGTTCATTTGAAAAGCGCTGTGATGCCACGTGACAGGAGGGGGGGAAATCATTCTAAATGCCTGCTGCGCTCTAAGATATGCGCCCCTTAAGAACTTTACGACATAAAATGGATTCGATAGTGATTTGAGTTATAGATTATTCGATTGTTGTAGTTGAGCCGTTAAGTCCTCCCCGAGGATGGTCGAGGTCGAGGATGCCTGTGTTCCAGCAGCGGGATGGGAACATAAGAGAATTATGCTTATGCTACCCAACTTCACTCATATAGTTTGGTTGATTTTTTTCTTTTATAAAATGTTCCCCACACTAGAAATTTCTCCTGCGTCGTGGGTGAGATTACAAACTTGTAAACTCACATACACAAACGCCGAGACCCGAAACCACTACTTGTAGATCATACAAAGATTTGCTCCTTGCGAGAATCGAACCCGCGACACGCTGCGCAGTAGTCTAATCGCTCAGCCACTGAGCCAACCGTGCCGTCTAGTTTAGTCTATTTAGTACTTCAAAGGTGTGCGTCCACAGGTCGGCATCGCACGTATCGTACGTAACGGATTTTAGTTTACCTTGTATGAAAACTCATACAACTGCGTCCACTGATCCGCATCGTACGGACGGCTCATCGGCAATGCCTTATTGCGATGCGTACCGATGACGTCATACGGAATGCCGATCAGTGGAAGCGATGAAGGTGGCATCGGCAATCTGATTGCTGATACTCGCGTCGGCAATCCGATCGCTGCCGACACAGAAATCCGTTTGATGCGATGCGTCCGATACGTACGATGCGGACCTGTGGACGCTTACCACAATGTGGAATATTTCACGTATCGAATGATTAATATATTAAAATTGTATTTTAGTGAAGTCCAAGATTAACCTAAAAGTACCTATAAATGATCATCTGCCTAGCTAGCCTTTACCTATCTATATTGGGGTCGGCTTCCAGTCGAACCAGATGCAGACGAATATCTGTATTTTACATGGAGCAACTGCCTAGCGGACTTCCAGTAACTGGGTAATACGTTACCCTATGGTAAGACTGGTTGTCAGACTTTAAGAGCTTCTGACTAATAGCAAAGACTGTTATAGATTTACAAATTACAGCCGGGACCAACGGCTTTCCGAGGCACGGAGTAAACTAGCTATGCAAATGTCACCCATCCACAGACCAACCTCGGCAAGCGTGGCTTAACCCGGAAAATCGGCCTGTGCGCCTGTAATTATTTAGCCAAGAGCTCCTAAAAAAAAGTACATACATTAAAAAGACACATTGTTACTTTCCCGGGTTTGAACTCACAGCCTCTTGCATGAGAAGCTAGGTGTTATACCTCTGATGCGCATCTATAAAGAAGAAAAAATATCAAAACGTGTTGAACAATGAACAGCAAAATAATAGTTGGAAAATAAATTGTCTTTTGCAGTTCATTTATTGAGAGCGGCAATCAATTGGAAACTGAGTGCAGTAGAGCATTACATAACTATTTTAAAGGCGTTCTATCAAACAGTAACACTGTAATAATTAAAATGTTTCAGTAACACTCCACTCGTTTAACGGAATTTATATTTTATATTCTGGAGAAATTTATTTACAATTATATTTCTTTGTTTAAGAGGATCGTCTACCGAGCGCTCGTCCATACTAAAAAAGAAAACGTTGTCTTACCCCTAAATGTTATCCTATCTCAATGATTTTTTAAAATGCTTCTGACACAGTAAAAAACTAGGTTTATAGGTTTTCTTTTTTTCAAAAGTAACTCTTAGGCGCCTGTAACTTTCAAACAATTATAAATTTTGAAAAAAAGAAAACCTATAAACCTAGTTTTTTACTGTGTCGGAAGCATTCTAAAAAATCATTGAGATAGGATAACATTTAGGGGTTGGAAAATGTTTTCTCTTTTAGTATGGACGAGCGCTCGGTAGACGATCCTCTTAAGTTGATTTTTAGATCCAGTGGAGTTTTACAGGGTTTCACACGACATAAATGTTTGCCTATAAGTAGTTGTTCCGTATCTGGCTGTTTCTAATGTGAGTTAAAATGTGTGTAAACGCACCCGTGAAATAGAATTTTATCTAGTGTGGTGAAATGTTTATAAAAATAAGATCAAAAATTTCTCAGTGTGTTCGGTTGATGGCGATATTATACTCTAACGGTCTCATTAATTAAAACACCTAAAAACTCCTTATTACAAAACATTGATAAAACGTGAACCTTAGTACCGTCATTTGAACCACTGACTAAACTATTAAATATCCACCACGTGTCCACATTTGAATCTACCATGTTAAAATCCATTTTGGGTGAAAATAACACAAAAACAATAACAAAATGAAAAAGTTGCTCTGAGAACTCATGAGATATTTTGACAAACTTTTGACGGTTACGTCTGTTAGACCATGGTTTAACTTAAAAACACGATTTGTAATAACGTTTGTGTAAACCGTATTTATTTTTTGATTTTTAAACCTGGCTTTTTAGTTAAACACCATTTTGTAAAAAGACGGTAGGTGTTAATCTAGTAGATTGTTTGTACAGAGAACTCCCAACTTTTAAGAATTCATCAGAGAATATACATATTCTAGGCAAGTGTAAAGCTATGGCGATAGTTATTTGAAGAAGATGGCTGGCAACGAATGGATGCATTCTTTAGGGGAGGCAGTTCAGCAATGAACGGCAGTCAATATGAATGAACTAAGAGAAGGCTATAACCTCAATTTATTTATTTACTAGCCAATGAAAACCAGCCAGCTTTCGCAAACGGGCCGAGTAAAAGAGATCGCGTTCTTGTAAGCAATAAAAAACCACAACCTGTCGTAGCGATGGCGAAGCAAGGTGGTGGGGGGTGAGGGGGTCACCGTCTCAATGTATAGTGCCACCAGGAAAAAAAAAACAACTCTTTACTCTGCCCCAAGTAAAGCGAGGAAATGACCCGTTTAAAAGCTCTGAGATGCAAAGTTAATTTTATCTTCTGCACCTACAACCGGAGAAAATAATACTTAATTACTTAAAAGAAAAAGCTAATCATCTAAGCTTTTTATTTAAAAGCTTTGATCGAATAAAAAAAAAGGGTGTTTAAAACACAAATCAATCGACATACTTTTACGATTTTAGACACGATTCTCCTACTTATTAATAAGATCTACTAAAAATCGAATGCAATTGCATTTGGTATGTTACTCGGGTTTTCATGCTTTCGTTTTTTTTAATAAAGTGTGTTTTTAGGGAAATAATATTTTGGAATTATACTGGTTCATATTCGTAGTGTGAAATACCCAATAACGAAAAACGTTTTCTTTGCTCTTCTAACATACATCAAATTAATGTTTACTTTTTTTCACATTGTTGGGAATAAGCATTTTTTTACATAGAAGAATGATGTTAGGAGTATACAGGGTCTTTCTTTCAAATTGGCCAAAAGGGAGAAATCCGAATCCATAACAGATACGGGAAAACTTTCTTAGGAACCTTTAACTCTTTTTTGATGTTGACAATTTTGGCGTTTTTTATTTTTTTGGTCACGTGTGAGTTGTCCACAGAAATGAGTGAAAATGGCCATTTTTTTTTTAAACGCCAAAATTGTCAACATCAAAAAAGAGCTAAAGGTTCCTAAGAACGTTTTCCTGTATCTCTTATGGATTCGGATTTTTCCCTTTTGGCCAATTTTAAAATAACACCCTGTATAGTACACATCTCAAACCATTACAAAGTGATACAAACGAAATATACCTATCTGCACTCCATGGACTTCAACTCAAACATATTGAAGTGACTTTCTTAATATGAATAGAAAATAGAAAATTGTCGCTGACATCCACGGTTACATGAAGCCGAGCGACATTCGTACCGTACCCAGGTATCAGTTGGGTTGGAGGTTTAAACGTACCGCTTTTATATTTTTCACTTGGTTTGACAAACACCCTGTAAATGTGTCACGAGTGAACCCTTACGAATCGAGATTCAAAATGGAAGAGATATATTTTAAGTTCGGAACACGTTCGTTCGTTTTAAAGTAACGATTGCTTGTTATCGTCAGTATTTCTGAATGTTTTGAAACGTAGTCATTTAAAACATAATTACGAGTATCATCAAAAAAAAAGAATCATCAAAATCGGTTCAGAAACGTCGAATTTGTTTTGCTAAAATTTTTGAGACTCTGTCACTCTGGTTTGTCCATTTATTCAAAAGCACCATAAACTGTACTAAGTGACGAGCAGCATGGCTTTATGGAGGCTAAATCAACAAATACAAATCTTTATCTCAGACAATTTATTCAGGCCACCAAGCCGACGTTATATGTAGGTATTAATATTAGGTCATGTAATTAAAAATCTGACATTATGTTATTATTATTATGGTATTAGAGACTCAATGATCTCACAGTTAAACTGCGTAAGCAGTTCTGTGGGGCTATGTATTTAGTTTTTAAGTTTTTTTTTTTATGAAGAAAGAAATTAAGCATTCATTCATTCATTAATTTCCACAATGTCTCAAATGGAATATTGATTCATAAGCTTCTGGCGTATGGTATTACGGGATCATTGCTTTCTTGGATAGGTTCGTATATTATGGATAGATCTTTAATGTCTGTCTCTTCCAGAGTTCCACAAGGTTCCCATTTGGGCCCAGTATTATTTAATTTCTTCATAAATGATATTCCAAAATGTTTCTTTCATTCTAAAGTTTTAAAAATGTTTGTTGAAATTATTAAGTCCCAACATGAAACCCTTTTGCAGAGTGATCTCAATAGGTTTGTTAAGTGGTACGACATACACGTACATAATTCAATGCTATTAAATCTCAGTAAACGCTATCGTATCAAATTCTCAAAAAAGCATAACTTGATATGACAAGATTATCACATAGATGACACCAAAATAGCAGAATTAAATAAAAAAAGCTGTTCATGTACCAAGCGGTTAAAATATTTCAAAATAATGTCGCTGGATAAGCGCCATCGCCTTATTGACGTAATATTTGTTGGCAAATTCCTCGTAAACCTACAACACCACTTTGTCCACCGCTCCGACGAATGGTCTTAGATGGTAGCTTCCCTGTTGCGATCTAATTCACTTGCACTTTGACTCACTATGGAATATAAAAGCAAATACTTTGGAATGTCTGGATAAGGATTAAGTATTAAGTAAGTAGTAAGTATTGAGATACTTACTACTTACTTACCCTGTTTTAATAGAAATTGTATTAAAAAGACGAAGGCGCTAATTTCCATTTTGGCAAAAATCTTTAAGCAAATACAATTAACATGTTGTCTCATGATGAAATGAAATGCTGTCTAAGGTTTGCAGTCTGTCTTAATAGAAAGGGTTTCCGGCAACTATAGATTGTTAAGTAATTCATAAAAATTAAAAAAAAAAATAGATAAATAAATAAATATAATAAAAAAAATTAAAGTTCATTCTGCTTCAAACGTATACTTTTCCCATACAAAGTTGAAAAATATTATTCTATGAATGGAGGACAAATCACAATGTGAATCTATTCCTAAAACTTCTTCATACTATCAACTTTTATTTGCTGAAGTCACATTCATATGGATTCAGAATTCAATAGCATTTCGAGAGAATCTGAAGGGTTGTGTAACTATTGTTGAGCTGCACTCCATTGTCGGCGGCCAATCAGAGTCTATTCATACATTTTTCTATGGATTGAGGTCGCGAGATATGATTTCATTTTACGGTTTCTATGTATCAATATGAACTCTTGAATGCGATACTTTATGCAAGGGAGCATTTATCCAGCGGCTGCACCGATTTTTTACCCGACTACGGCAAAGCCAAAATGAGGGTTATAATTTAACACCGGAATGATCATTTACGCCTGTTTCGCGAGAAAAATAGTTTGTCGTAGCATGGTTGGTATTAGTGCAGGTATACTCAATCAGAAGATTTTTACGCAGTTGCGTCGTGGTGATTGACGTGACATCTCTCGTGTGCACGGTCGAGTGGTAAAACAAAACTTTATTATTGTCTTGTTGAAATCTTTAATTCTTTACTGTAAAGACTTTACACACATACTTACCCCGCTGTACACGGTGTGCAAACTGCTATTTGACAAAATCCACGCCTTGCCTTAATGCTCGAGCCTGATTTAGCTGGGACACGACAATTACTTTTAATAACAAGGCATTATAAACTTAATGTACAATGTTACGTGATCGTGTCGTGAGACGGCTCGATCCGGCGGGCGCGCGGCGTGAATCTTCGCCACGTCTCGTTCATTCTATCAAGCGTTTTTGTATCTTCTAACAGTGTGATTAGAGCCTTAAACTTTTAAGAGTTCTATTAAATCAGAAGCCTTTGTTTATGGGTAATTTTATCTCTCTCCTACAGATCACCCGCAACTTCTCTGTGCCAACCTTAAGTAATACAGTTTTTTTAGCGTGGTTAAATCATCGAGTCCTCCCACCGACGGCAGGGCAGGACAGGAGGGACTGTCAGACTTGTACTGACTAAAATCACAGTGTCCTTCAATAGCCCTTTACATTCCGAGGTTACGGTAGATCGTTAGTCCCGCGACCCCGGCAGTTTTTTGCCCTCTAAGGGGGCCCCGTCATTGTGTTGACAGCTCTTTGAGGCGCGCGTGGAACACAACGCGCCGTCGACCCGGAAATGGTCCATGATCGGACAGCGAGTCGCCCATTACTCACCGTCCGCATGCCCATGAAGTTATACAGTTAGATATAAAGTATCGAATTATATCGCCAAGCGAGTACGAACACATTTATATTCATAAAGGTTTTCATGTCAAACAAAATGGTGGCGGCACTTAATTTCTTTTTACGACTTTTGTGCACGATATACAACGTTTGCCGTATGTTAATAGAGTACATTGGTAGACAGTTATTTGCTACATCCGTGTGGGTTTTACCAACTAGTATTGATCTTGAAATTTTAAAAGCCTATTAAACCCGCTTATCTTTGAACGGGTTTAACAGACTAAAAGACTCTTGTCTTTCGAACGATTCTCAGAGAAGTGAACTTAAGTACCTATAATCAATTAAATAAAAAGACTTGATGGGTTGACTGTGGCTCGTTCTCATACTTGGTAGAGGCTTGTGTCCCAGCAAAACGTAAAACATTACTTGGAGCAAAAATATTCTTCATTCCGACATCTTTCATCGGCATTTTAAAATCACTGTAAATCGCGTCTATTTTCCATACTTCATAGTTGATATTTACCAAGACTCAAATAAGAAACTTATGAAACAAAACCAATAAAGAGCCTTATAAAATGAAGTCTGAAGCGGCAATGCAAACATTATTTCTATTTCAAAGTAAAAATATTGTTCAACAGAGTGTATTATTTCCGGAACTGTCGTCCCCTTTTGTAAGTGTCTTCGGAACGTTCATAATAAATGTGGTCAATACTTTTGAGAGCAGCAAAGTGCACTAGCTAGTCTACAGACAAGTTACATTTTGCGGCATCCCGACCATTTCATATTTCTACAAAGAAAATTCCCCGTATTTATAGTCTTGACTCCATTACACTCACCTTTTGCTGCCTTTGATTTGTTTTATTTCATTCGTGGTGTCTGTGCCGACTTTTGATGGAATGTTTCATGAAATTATGATTGAGTTTTTCCATCAATCTTTTGTGACGTTGATTTTTATGGAGTGGTTATACAGGTACCATTGACATTGTATAGGTAAGTTGAACTTTCTTTACTTGATAATTACGATTTATTGGAAACGGGGGTTCAAAACTGTGCGCAATGGCGCCCTTGTGCGCCGTAGTAGAGAGTAGGAGCGCCGTGAGACACGAATATTGACCATTCTCTGGGTGATCTGGGTCGATATTACGTGGACTTAAGATTCTTTCTATTCAAGTTCTAGAAAAATAAAATAAAAAAACATTTAAAAAAAAAGGGAACCGACTTCAAAACCAAACACAAAAAAACTGTAAATAACTTTTCTTTCGGAAGTCGGTGGCTTTGTTTTATATTTCATTTACTATGGCCACCGACTTCCGAAAGAAAAGTTATTTTACCGACTTCCGAAAGAAAAGTTATTTTTTGTGTTTGGTTTTGAAGTCGGTTCCCTTTTTTTAAAAATGTTTTTTATTTTTCCCTTTTTCAAAATCCGTTCAGCCAAACGCGAGATAATCGGACAAACAAACATACATACATACATACAGGTCGAACTGAGAACCTACTTTTTTTTTGAAGTCGGTTAAAAAGAAGTCTCATTGAAATCTTTTGCAGCTTCAAAACTAGATTATTTTCCTCTGAATTTGCTGGGTTTTTCAACCAGTAATTATTGTTTTATTATTTTGAGACAAAATACTAAGCCTGTAAGAGCGACGCGAACCGCAAGATGAAGATGAAATTTGCAAAAGTCTGAAAACCCCTGATGTAAATAAATGGTTCAACCAATTTGAAATCTTTATTTAAATTATAAGTTTAGTTTTATTACCTTCAATTCGAAAACTAACCTACAGTACAAATGTTACTTGTCCAACGTTCATTTATGTTTGCACGTTAGTCAAGCGGTAACAAGCCAATCACTACTCGGGTGGATTTATCAATATACGAATATCCGATGTGAATGTGAAACCCCACCGGTGCGTGCGAGCGTTCATGGGATTTTGAAAACTTCAACGAGGCAATTTGAAATGGAATTTTATTTCTGACTGCTTTTTTTGCGTTTGCGAAAAAGTTTTATGTTTTTTTGACTATTATAGCACTTGATCGAGCAGGTTAAGAGTTATAAGCATGTGATTGTTTATAACTCTTAACCTGCGTCAAAAGCCAATATAATTATTGTACCTAGACAATCTAAGCATACTTTAGTAGGTACGAGTAGTTTGACGACAGCAAGCAATTTGACATTCGCGGGCAACTTATGGATGCAAGTGGTGAATTGTTGTTCGAGCGGTCCATGTAGACTTCTTCTGGCTGATGATGATGGTGAATTAAAAGTTTCTATAAAAATTAACTCGCCTCGAATTGTACCTTCAAATGATGACAGATATCGAATAAAGTCTGCCAATCGGCACGAGTCTAAGAAAGCCGTATATGAGTAGTAATTATACTAAACTATAATAGTTATTTATGATACTAGTGCGGTAAGTTGGTTTTTACAAACGAGTAGACGAATGTAACGAGTAAATAACCGTAAAGAAAACGCACAGTGCTATACAACGGGGTATGCCCTAAAATAGGCACTTACATGAGAGTACCTATTTTACCGCACGTTCCGTTGTATGGTGCGTAATTTTTAACTTTCGAACAATGTACACAGGCTTTGTAAATGCATTTTTCGAGTAAATGTGTTGAAAAATATATTACTTGTTTCTGCCATTTTACCTGTTACTTGAAGACTCAATTGGGTTTTGCACACAGAGGGAATGAACGAGTGTTTATAAGGTTGAAATTAGATTTCTTGATAATCACAACATTATGTTGTAAGCAGTCTGTTATAACAATTCCTTGTCTTCACAATTGAATAGATCGAAATGTGTTGTGTGATTGGCATAGGTAAATTGAATTCAATGCATTATTCCCTATTCCATACTAACAATCGGGCGATATAGCTCAACAACAAACAGAATACGATCAAATTGTCCTATCGGTATTCAACCGCGCTCAATTCACCCGTACTGATGTCTTAGGTGCATTCCGCTTGAAGAGCGGTCGGGCTATGAATAATTATGAACACAATTACACGCTGTTTAGTTTCTGATTTGTTGTAGGCTATTTTATTAGGCTGACATTTTAGACGTAAATACTTCAGCAGTGTGGGCCAGAGATGGAGCACGTCATTGTTGGCGCAGGTTGAGTGACTTACTACGGCGCTGCGTGTCGCTGGTTCAATCTCCGCACGGGGCAAATATTTGTATAGTACCTACTATATAGTACTTGTTCTAGGTCTGGCTTTTTGTATATTTTTGGAACGAAGTTTCTTATCGCGCGTTTCGAAAGGGTGCTAGAGCTCAAAGAGTGGAGTGGAGTGGAGTGGAGTGGAGTGGAGTGGAGTGGAGTGGAGTGGAGTGGAGTGGAGTGGAGTGGAGTGGAGTGGAGTGGAGTGGAGTGGAGTGGAGTGGAGTGGAGTGGAGTGGAGTGGAGTGGTGTGGAGTGGAGTGGAATGGCGTGGAGTGGAGTGGAGTGGCGTGGAGTGGAGTGGAGTGGTGTGGAGTGGAGTGGAGTGGAGTGGAGTGGAGTGGAGTGGAGTGGAGTGGAGTGGAGTGGAGTGGAGTGGAGTGGAGTGGAGTGGAGTGGAGTGGAGTGGAGTGGAGTGGAGTGGAGTGGAGTGGAGTGGAGTGGAGTGGAGTGGAGTGGAGTGGAGTGGAGTGGAGTGGAGTGGAGTGGAGTGGAGTGGAGTGGAGTGGAGTGGAGTGGAGTGGAGTGGCGTGGAGTGGAGTGGAGTGGAGAGGAGTGGAGTGGAGTGGAGTGGAGTGGAGTGGAGTGGAGCGGAGTCGCGACGATTATTTTTGTTGAGTGTATACAGTAACTTCGTTCCATCCGGGTGTCCCTTGACACCTCTCAAGTTTTTTTTTTTTTTTAAATGGTTATAAACGCAACCACATTGCAGAATGTTTTTATTCCCTTTTTATTATGTGTACGTATTTATATTTCTTACATTTTAAATTAGTTTTTTTTTTTTTGTTCTATAAACTGTAATAAATATAGATACAGAATAAATTCCAAGAGAGGAGCAAATATTTAATTTAAATGAATAGAAAAGTTCAGCTGTGTCACAAAAAAGAATGTTAAATAAAATGAACAATAATAAAATCAACATTAAAGAAAAACTAAACAAGAATAAGTTTCTAAAAACGTCGTCTGAAAGAAAACAGTTCAGGCAGGCAAACTCTGAAGCCGACAAGTTTCAGTATTGCGTTCTATTTGCTCTTGAATTACGGAGTTGTAACTTTGATCTTGAAACTAGAATATCGATCATAGACATTATGTATGGATGGCAGAATTGGGTCAACTTGACGGATGTGAATTTCTATTAGACTGCGGCTTATTCGCAGCTCCACCCCGTGGTAGTCGAAAATTATGCCACACGAATATAATACCCGGGCAAAGAATAAATTTATGTGTATTCCAGATTATGCTCTATCTGTGCCGAATGTTATCCAGATCTTGTACTTTTTGGGTAGTAGATAGTCTTTAGGGAGGGTTGGCATTTACTCGGGTTATTAGAAGGTTTCGCCGCTAGTCACACCAGACGCATCCTTTGCAAAAATCGGTAGTCAAAAGTACATACCTAGTTGGATATTCTTCTTTCTTCATTTTCTTTTTAAAAAGCTTTGTACCACACTAGGAATTTCTCCCTGTATCGAACTCACACAAACGCCCAGACTCGGGACAACTAGTTGCAAGATCATACAAATATTAAGCCGGAAACACATTATTAACACCCGACGTCACCCGATGAAACGTGATGCGTGTTGGGTCAAATCAAATGTATTGTTTTCTATGACCAGAATCAATGAACACCCGACGCGACGACACGCGCTCACTACACATCGGGTGTTGACACGTTGCGTCGCGTGGCGTGTTAAATAATGTGTTTCCGGCTTAATTTTGTTTCGTGCAGGGATCGAACCCGCGACACGTTGCGTACCAGTCGATCGCTCAGCCACTGCGCCAACCGTGTTTCCTGCCGTATTGCCGTGATTGATTGATTTTAAATTTTATTATGTTTTTTTTTATTGTTTGTTTTATATCATTGGCAACAATAAACTCTCGACATTTAAATCAAAAAGAACAACAGAAAGAAGAAATAAATAAAGTTTTATCTAAAGTTTTTGCATATACACAGAACATTTTGCGATTAACCCACACTACTGTTGTGATCAAATGACTTTTATGAAAACCACATATGAAGTGGGTATCTTTGGTTATCTGTACTTAAGCAGTACTCGTTATTGAATTCGAATCAATGTTTTAGATAAAGTAATTATAAGTTTATAGTGAAATTGTTTAGTGATGTAGTATGTAACTGTGGACAGTGTTTGTGAATGAGGAAGAGTGACCTGCCGTGATACAGTCTTCACTAGTACGGAGGTCAGTGTGAACCTGAATCAAATCATTCATACCCAGGTTCGTAATAAAAAAATAAATAAAAAAAATCTAAGTATTGGATACAATTTCCGGTAAGATATAGAATACCTACTTTCGCACTGCGGCTGCCGTTTCACTGAGCTAAAGGTAAATTGTGAGTGTGGGATCGCCGAACCGAACCGTGAGCAACTATTCAAACAGTGTTACTGGTTGGTTTGATTAGATTATACTATGGAAAACCTTTAGTTACAATTTCTCGCGTTGAATATCTGGGTACTTATTTGAATATCGAAGATTAAAATATCTACGCTTAAAATATCGATGTTCAAAATATCGAAAATTAAAATATCGATTGTAACAAAATATCGAAAAATGTTACATCTACGCTTAAAACGTCGAAGATTAAAATGTCGACTGATTTAAATGTCGAATGATTCAAAATATCGAAAGACGTTATGTCGAAATTCAAAATATAAACGTTTAATACATCGCAGTTCATTTCATAATATCTACGTTAAAAATACCTACTAGTTGAAATATCGAAAAACGTATATATCGTCCTTAGTCAAATTGCTGATAACCACCTACCAAGGTAAGTCGACGGAACCCCGCTTCGCGGGGCTCCTATTTCTGTTTGCAAGGTTTAAAGTAACCTAACACGAAGAGACCCCGCCACCCTCTTCGAACCTAACCTGTCCGAGTCGGGGTGCCCCAAGTCCCGAGCTCGCTTCGCTCGCTCTTGCGTCCTTAGTCAAATTACTGATTACTACCCAACAAGGTAGCTGGACGGACTTCGGATGCAAGAGCGAGCGAAGCGAGCTCGGAACTTGGGGCACCCCGACTCGGACAGGTTAGGTTCGAAGAGGATGGCGGGGTCTGAAAGACCCCGCCATCCTCTTCGCGTTAGGTTACTTTAAACCTTGCTATCAGAAATAGGAGCCCCGCGAAGCGGGGCTCCGTCGACTTACCTTGTTAGGTTCGATATTTCGGACATTCGATAATCTGTACTTCGATATTTAGAACATTAGATAATCTGTATTTCGATATTTAGATCTTTCGATGTAACTTTTGTAGATATTTAGATTTTAGATATATTGGACGTAGATCATTTAATCATTCGATATTTTAAACTTTCGATATTTTAATTTTCGATTTTATGGTCATTCGATTTTTTCATTTTCGATTTTTGAACATCGATATTTTAAGCGTAGATATTTTAATCTTCGATATTCAAATATGTACCCGAATATATGATGTTTTTTTTTTAGTTTTATATTTTTGCTTATAATTTATGTGTTTTGTTCGAATACAAAGACTGAAACATAAATGAAAAAAATCATTGTCTTTACAATAATAAAATGAAGTCATGTAGGTTTGTCCCGAACGACTCGATTAAGGGCCTATGCACACCACGTTTTTTAAACGCGCCGTCGACGCGCGTTCCTGAAACACGCGTCGACGGCGCGTTTTTATCAAACAGAGCAGTTTGTTGTCGTTTGTTTCGCGTAATGCGCGGCACCGGTGCGCGGTGGGCGCGTCTGTATCGCGTCAAACGCGCGTCGACGGCGCGCTTTTAAATCAAACAAAGCAGTTTGGTTGTCCTTTGTATCGCGTCAAACGCGTGGCACCAGCGCGTCTGTATCGATAAAAACGCGCCGGAGGTGCCGCGCGTTTATAATTTATACAAGTGTGCAAAGGTCTGCGTCTGACTTGCGTGCGTATCGCGTCTGTATCGCTGCAAACGCACATCAACGGCCCGTTTAAAAAACGTGGTGTGAATAGGCTCTAAATTGGATAATTCTTTTAAGGTTTGAGTATAATTTTTTTTTTCGGAAACCACAGGGCAGGTCGAAAATTTGAAACCTGACTTTGTCATTAGTTAAACATATTAATCAATGTTTTGCCTTACATAAATCGACTCGCAAGCCTCATCTTTACGATCGAAACAAAAAACGATTGATCCGAATTTTGTACTACAAAAGCAATAAACCGATCGATGTGGTTTGTGATCATCTAGATTAGTTATATAAAACTAAGAAAAATATATATATAGTATAGTATGAAACGGCAAACACTGACTCTTACGGTTCACTGACTAACGATATTGGACGGCTATCTAGATCTATAGTGAAACTAGCGACCCGCCCCGGCTCCGCACTGCTGCAATCTCTATTATATTATGCATCTTATATATTATGTTACTGTAAAAGCTCGAACTATGGTAAATCTTAAGATTTAAGAGTAAGTCTTAGGATTTACCGACTTGTGTTGGTAAATGTTAGTATTTCTGAAAATGACACGATTTTTACGGGCTTTTACCATTCGAATGAAGTATGTGCTAGGTGTTTCCGCTGTCAGCTGGTAGATGTTGGTTTTAGGAACAAAACTATGACTAATTCTTAAACAACTCTAGGGCACCCGAGGTTCGGTTAGGTTCCTTTAAACCTTGCAGGTGGAAATAGGAGCCCCGCATAGCGGGGCTCCGTCTACCTGAACCACGTTATGACATGTTGTATTTTTCAACATGTACCGTGCCTTTATGTAAATCCTAAGATTTACTAATTGAATGGTTGTAAACGTTCGGATCGCAAACCTTTCTGGACATTTACCATTAAGCATTGGTAAATCTTAGGTTTTACTAGAAAATCTTTGGATGTACCATAGCGAGCTTTTACAGTAACATAAACGTTTTTAGGGTTCCGTAGTCAACAAGGAACCCTTATAGTTTCGCCATGTCCGTCCGTCCGTCCGTCCGTCCGTCTGTCCGCAGTTTAGCTCAGAGACGCACAGTACTAGAAAGCTGTAATTTGGTGTAAATATACGGATTTGTTAATTTTTGCTCGACTCGAGTCCCCCCCCCCCCCCTCTACCAGCTAAACGGTTATGTTTGGGGGTGTGAAAAAATTCACAATAGTAGTATATATAACGAAGTTTAAAAGAAAATTGTTATGACTAAGTAGGCTTTACAAGTTTACGAGTAATAGTCGACCAACTTATAAAACGTACTTGGATAACATATTTTCCTAATCAAAATGTATCGGAGAACATGTTCTTCAACTGCAAATGTAAGTTTGTCAACTTTATTTTTACAGCTATAGTAGGTGGGTATGTTTTGGGGATAGGTAGGTTTTTATTGTCAACTATTTTTAAGTAACTTCAAAAAAAGGAGGAGGTTCTAAATTCGTCGTAATCTTTTTTTTTAATGTATTTTCCCCGATTTCTCAAAGACGCCTGGACCGATTTTGAAAATTCTTCTTTTTAAAATTAAATTCAGCGAATCAGTTTAGTTATTTCGCATAAGTATTTTGATGGGCAACTACGGAACCCTACACTGTGCGTGGCCCGACACGCGCTTGGCCGGTTTTATTTTTGTGTTACGAATTGAACACAGATAGGGATAAGTTTTTTTTTTCTTTTTGCCATATTAATTATTCACACGAACGTTTTCCCTATAATATTGTCAATCAGTCAAGAGTAGTAGTAGTAGAAAAATTCGCAGATAAAACATACAAAAGTTTCTCTTATTTCAAAAGCCAATGTCAAAAAGAACTATTGACACCACCAGAAGCTATCGAACCTCTTTGTGAACGGAATCGTGACCTATGTTCACTGAAGCCGTTTGACTTCTCCGCAAATAACTAAGTCGGTGTCAACGCGATTGAATTTGTATCCGACCACCCGTACAAATAACATCGTCATACTATTCCTTTACCAACTGAGACGTTCCCAACCTGTTTGGAAACGACTTAAATGGAAATTGGACGCGATCTCGTCATCTTAGAGTAAGGCACGCGTCGTGTACCGAGCCCTAGAAGCGCCTTCAAAGCGGGAACTGTTACCATCGATTTTCTATTATAACGCTCTCACACCACGCTTCTGAAATGTAGTTCGAGTTCAACTCGCCCGGTTTTACTCTTAACAAAATATATTAAACCTTAACATAACGAATGCAGAACTCAAATTTCAATGGGACCTCGCTGTGATTACTTTTGTATTTGAATCTGAGTTCTAAATTGAGGGAGCGAAGGTTTGTTTTAATTTGTTAGAGACGGTCGCACCCTATTGCGTACCCTAGTAATACCGGTATCCGCAAACTGTTTTAGTAGAAGGCGCATATTTCTGCTGACGGCCGGGAGATCACAGGAGCTACCGTGACGCTCATATTTAATGAATGCTGCTAGAGATTTTTTTTATTCGTTTTAGGGCTGATTTTTCAAAAGTCAGATAACTTCTGAGGAATTAAAATAACGGTTTGACATATTTTCCATAGCTATCATAAGCTGTCAAACCGCCATTTTTTATTCCTCAGATAAAAGTTATCTGACTATTGAAAAACCGGCCAAGTGCGTGTCGGGCCACGCACAGTGTTGGGTTCCGTAGTTGCCCATCAAAATACTTATGCGAACTAACTAAACTGATTCGCTGAATTTAATTTAAAAAAGAAGAATTTTCAAAATCGATCCAGGAGTCTTTGAGAAATCGGGGAAAATACATAAAAAAAAAAGATTACGACGAATTTAGAACCTCCTCCTTTTTTTGAAGTTAGTTAAAAATAGTTGACGATAAAAACCTACCTATTCCCAAAAAACATACCGTAAAAACATACCTATTAAAGCTGTAAAAATAAAGTTGACAAACTTACATTTGCAGTTGAAGAGCATGTTCTCCGATACATTTTGTTTAAGAAAATATGTTATCCAAGTACATTTTATAAGTTGGTCGACTATTACTCGTAAAGTTGTAAAGCCTACTTAGTCATGATAATTTTCTTTTAAACTTCGTTATATATACTACTATTGTGAATTTTTTCACACCCCCAAACGTAACCGTTTAGCTTGTAGAGGGGGGGGACACTCGAGTCGAGCAAAATTTAGCACTTTAAAGCTTAATATTTCACAAACGAATTTTTTTATCAAAAAATTGTTAATGGAAACTATCAATATTTTTTAAGACCTATTTAATGATACCCCACACTAAGGGGTACGCGAGAAAAAAAAAAAACATCCCCACTTTACGTGTACAGGAGGTACCCTAAAAAAAATATTTTACGAGATTTTATTTTACCACTTTTTCGGCACAACAAATCCGTATATTTACACCAAATTACAGCTCTCTAGTACTGTGCGTCTCTGAGCTAAACTGCGGACAGACGGACGGACGGACGGACATGGCGAAACTATAAGGGTTCCTTGTTGACTACGAAACCCTAAAAATCAGCCCTTAATTATTATGTTCACCCGCGAGTAATTCACGCTTTTTAGTCTTTCTTATCGTTATATGAAAATACGAGTACGTCTTACTTGGTCTTTGTTTATTAGGTGAGCATCGTACATTCTTCTTCGTTAAAATTTTAATATTTAATATAGAAAGAGAAACTGTGAAATGAAATTTTGAAATGATTATGACTTCACTCAATTAAAATAAGTTTTTAATAATATTAGCTTTAAATCTTTTATTTCTCAATGCTTTTCTCATGTGTAATAAACAATCATAGACGAATTGTTGAAGGAGTTTTTATATTTATTAGCGCAATAAAAAAAGTATTTGTGACGTCTAACAAAAAAGTTTGGTGAACAAAAACTTGCTGCTGCTCCATGGTTTGCACTTTGGCACACAACGTCGATATTGTTGACAGCTGACTGCGGCAGTACGTCGAACCAGAATATTTTATAAC
Organism: Agrotis clavis; assembly: GCA_954870645.1. Taxonomy (NCBI): domain Eukaryota; kingdom Metazoa; phylum Arthropoda; class Insecta; order Lepidoptera; family Noctuidae; genus Agrotis; species Agrotis clavis. Next base: position 34,112,663 of record OX940917.1, on the reverse strand, counting down.
CGTACAGTGCCGGTTCGCAATTTAAATTCATTTGTAAAATGTTGGTTTTGGTTGGAAATACTGTTTTTGACAGGTTAATTTTGTGTTGAATATCTGAACTGTATTACAGGAAGCGGAATTTTACATTAATCTGTATTGTCCAATTACGCTTTGAATTCCGATCCATTGCATCATAGTTACATTTTAGTGATTAACGCACTTTTTTTTAGAACATGAGTAAAGTTTAAGTCCTAAGTAAACAAAAATGCAAAAGAAAGTTGTTCGTTACGCCTTCAAGCCTAAACTGAACCGATTCTGATGAATGCGGCAGAGATAGATGGGGCCCTAAGAAAAATTATTATACCTTTTTTTTACTGTTCAATCTTGTCCAACAAGATTTGAAAACAGACAAATGGGGGAGCGAAGACATAAACTTAATTAGGATGCAATTTGATCTTTGTTTGAATTTCACTTCATTTTAATCAACTTAATGGTAAGTGGTATTGTAAGTGGACGAATAATACGGGATCTTTCTTTTAAATTGGCCAAAAGGGAGAAATCCGCATCCATAAGAGATACGGAAAAACTTTCTAAGGAACCTTTAGCTCTTTTTTGATGTTGACAATTTTGGCGTTTTTATTTTTTTGTGTCGAGTGTGAGTTGTCCACAGAAATGAGTGAAATTGGCCAATTTTTTTTAATGCCGTTCGACTCTTTTTCATGTAAGGATCATTTCATTGTATCGGAAGAAAAAAATCGGGACGGCGAAAAAAATTTTTTCATACAAATTGTATGAACGAAAATAGTAGGTATAGTAAGTTTCTTTATGATGTTATTTGATTTAGTGTCTTTTAAGGATCATTTCATTGTATCTGAAGGTAAATATCTGGACAGCAGAAATTGGTCAAAAGTACAGTAATGTTTCTTTTTACACCATAAAGTTTATTAGTAGTAGTCAGTATTTCATTAGATTTGACCCACTTCTGTTGCACAGACATTTTTCTTCCCGAACAATGAAATGATCCTTGAATGACACCTAAACAAATAACATCATTTAAAAAAAATATAATTTTTCATTCATACAATTTGTATGAAAAAATATTTTGCAAAATTTGACCAACTTTCGCCCCGTCCCGATTTTTTTTTTCAAAATTGTCAACATAAAAAAAGAGCTTAAGGTTCCTAAGAAAGTTTTTCTGTATCTCTTATGGATTCGGATTTCTCCCTTTTGGCCAATTTAAAAGAAAGACCCTGTATAGTCAAAAAATCTTTGCAATAAGGTTCAATTCATATTGGCGTTTTTCAAAAATAATGCAGATCCCGGTTTCTTGAAAGAAGATTTATGACCCACTGTGCAATAATAATCCGTATGGTTTTAGTCAGTCAAGTCTTTATTTCTTACAAATTAAAAGAAAAACATTCTCTTAAGTTTAGGCTGATCGCAAAAATTAACATTGATTGTAAAAATTCAATTCTCTTTATTATTAAACAAAAAACATACAGAAATATAAAAAAGATAGTGGCCGACTAGCACCGGAAAAGGGTCCAAGATTTTTTTTTTATTTATTTTGACGATAAGCTTAGCTTAGAACATTAACTTGTCATCATACTGTCTTACCAGAAGAAAGTGAAACATCTGTTGAACACTTGTCTAAAAAAACTGTCAACTTCAAAACGACATTTCACGTTGATATAAGAGTCGTTTTGTAGTTACACTTTTTTTAGACAAGCATTCAACAGATGTTTATCTTTTTGTGGTAAGGCGGTTAAGGTTTATTTTTAGTTGAAACGTAACTGACCTATAACTAAATTCGCTCCATTATAATAATATATCTGGGTCTTCTCTCTGCACTTTCCACTTACTCGAAAGTTGGTACAACGTATAACTCCAGCCAGTATCATTTAAAACAGTTGGAGCGTGCAACGCGTTACGTGCAACGAGCAACTTTGAACAACTATGAATACTATTTATTGGACTATGGATAAAGTTCTCTGAAGAGAAGTTTTAGTTTAAAACTGACATGAAAGAAACTGTATGCTGATTTGTTTATTTGCATGGCTATTTTTTTTTTGAAATAATACATGAACAATGAGTTAACAACAACAATAAGATATGGAAAACCAATTGCAATTTTTAAGCTATTGCATAGCTTTTATCGTGGGCTCTGAGCGCAGCAACCGAATCAAGAAATTCCGTAACGAAAATAAACTTCACCCCGCATTGTCTAACGTCCGTCACCGTCGTTTCAGTTCAGCACGGTGTTTATTTTTCTGGACGTTTCACTTCATTGACGTGGCTGACTATAGCCTAAAAAACGTGTGGCACTCGGGAACTGCCGCGGTAAAGCTATTGCATAGCATTTTTTATCAACGTATGCATTTTTTTACTTGTATCATTTCGCAACGATTTCCAGAAAGATCCACGAGATAATATAAATATTTTTGTTAACTATGGTCGAGTGAAATTTTAATTTTATCTAAGTGAAAGGTGGTACTCGATTTTACAGCGAAAGCACAACTACTTACCAAATAATATTTATTTGGAACAAAAATAATAGAATTTCTGAATATTCTCTGCTTACAAAGTGTCTCGGTCTTGTTAAAACCCGCTGAAGCAATGTTCATTTGTTCAACTAAGCGTCGAGCAGCAGAAATCCATACCACAATTCATACGGACCACCAGCTTGAAGATATTGTTTGAGAAAATAGGAAATGAAATAATCTCGGTCTTAACGGATTCAATGATTCTGTGAGACTTGTACTGCCTAAAATCCACGGTGTCCTTCAATAACTCTTTACGTTCCGGGGCCACAGTTACTCGATAGTCCCGAGACCCCGGCAGGCTTTGGCCCTGTAAGCTCCATCATATTGCTGACAGATCTTTGGGGCGCGTGGAACACGACGCGCCGTCGACTCGGGCATAGTCCATGTTCGATGTGTGTACAGGGTGAATTTTTCAACTGGACTATATGGCTAAATCCGAAAGTATGAGGAATATCAAAAAACGTTGAAAGGAGTCTCGAGGCCGATTATGACGAAAACTAAAACTTGATCATTGGATTTTAGAAAATCAATAACCAGGAATGGAACCCGCTCAATTTGGAAAAAAAAACCCGCTGTCTTTATTACTTACAGGACCCAACAACCGCCTCGTGCTTATGGCAAGGTGAACGCGCGTCCCTTGCTTTGTTTACCATGTCCCTTAGGACATTTCTCTAAACTTGCTCTGAGACAGAGTGGTGAATTGTATGCATTACTCTAATTTGAAGAGGAAACAAGTCTTTACATTTTCCCTAAACCGATTTTATAATTCTCTTTTGAAATTGAAATTTTCAAAAAAATGTTTTTCCTTGGTAGAACTTGTGCAGCTGACCTCTATTTATAGTTCGGCTTATTGTTTTTACCTATCCGTTAGAATAGGTATACCTAGATACTATTTTTATACGGATAAAAGTTTTCAAAGATAGAGTTTTTCAAAATTAAAATAAAGTGTTTAAAAGTAGTCTTTGGAGCTTCCACTTAATATCAAAACCTATTGTAGGTGATTAGATGAACTGTTAAAATATTTGGAGAGCCTTCCTGAAAAGCGGTTTTAGGTGCTAAGTGAACTTTTAGAGTGAAAAATAAACTAACACATACCTCCAAATATAATATTTAGTAGAGAACTACGAACACATATTTGACCCACGCAATAACCGTGTCATACGTTTGAATCTCCCCATTCTCAAACCAAACTATCGCATATAGTATGTAATTACCGTAACATTTAATCATCCGTTAACGCATCACTTAATTTCGTTTTAATAATTCCCACGCATATCCCGCTTATTGCGTATATTTCAAAGCAAGACCTTCTATGCAATAGCAATAGACGTTACAAACATGAACTTACCTTGTGATCATTGAACGACAAGGTTAAGTTAAGAGAAGACACAAGACTCCTTTGACAACGTCGTACTGTCTACCGTCGTCGGTAGACTCTGTAGTTCCCTTTGAAATCGCACATGACACACATATGACAAAATAACGGTACCTGTAATAACTGAGTTTCACTTAACTAATCAACGATCTGTCCATCTGAGTCCTGTAGATGTTAAATCAGAAGCAGACTTCAAAGGAAACGGATCAGGGTTTAGTTTGAGATAGAATATTTATTTCATACATTAAAACTGGCTACTACGGTGAATGGGAAATTATAGTGAAGAGTTCAGCCACCGTCCTGTCTAAATCCTCTCATCACCATCATCAGGCTATAATGTTCCCACTACTGGGACACAGGCCACCTCTCTGTGAGAGGGAGCAGGCCAAAATCCACCAAGCTGGCCCAGTGCGGATTGGCAGATGTCACATGTCTTCAAATTAGATGATTCTAGGACATGCCGGTTTCCTTACGATGTTTTCCTTCACCGTTTTGAACACACACACATACACAAAGTAATGCGCCAGGCTGGGTTCAAACCCACGACCTACAACTCGTAATTCGGGGCCGATACCACTGCTGTCAGTCCTGCTCTAAGTCCTCTGCTGGAAGATAAATATCAACTAAGGCATATTCAACGACACTAGTAAGTATACCGTCAAAGAAGTATCCAGCTAATAGCGCTTTGAAACTAAAATAACGAACTAATTCCTACCGCTGTAACTGTACAAAGCACACCAACTAAAAGTAAGGCGAGCGTTTTGCTCGAACAACGGATAACCCTGCAACGGATTCAGTGCTGCACAAACATAATCAGCGGAGAACGAAGCCCAACATAGATTAAATCCTGAGCTAGAAGTTCACGGTACTCTCAATTACCGCTGTGGAAGAGGCCCGGGGCATCGGATGCCGCGAAGCAGTTTCCAGCCACCTGGCACTTTAGCCAATGACTATCTTGTAAGATATTTTTTTCTGGTTTCATAAAATATTCAACGAGCAATATTACATTAGGAATCACGAAATCGAAAAAGGCTTTTTTGAAATTTCCGATACTCCCTAGTTTCCCTAGTATTGGTTTATTAGCTAGGTTCTGATATCGGAGAAAATCTGAGAAATAATGCACGCATAAAGATGATAAAATAGAACAGAATAGAATACACTTTATCATGCACACCATACAAATTATAGGTACAAAGTATATCTTATAAATAGGGTGACACAATGGGCGGGTTTACGGCTAAAAGTTATATTTTCAAGACAACCTACAACCATGATCCCATTGCAAGTATGTATTATCCTACATTTATACACGGCATCAAGTGTTGAACCCTATGCAGTCTCAGTCTGAGATAACTAAATAAAAGATAACTTCACAAATTGAAGAAATATCATCGTTCCAAGAAGACGAGAAATACACCCAATAAATTCCACACACTTGCAAGGTAAGGATTTCTCAGCCAATATTTTACGAAAAACTTCGATATCTAGTGAATCTTCCGTGTTCCAAATGAGCAGTATTCAAGGAGCCGGAGATGTGGGTGGATTGGCGGGGAAGGGGGAGAAATGCGCTCGCATTTCATTTACTATGCCAAAGAATACTGAGATTCATAGTCCTTGACAATACAACCTAATTAAGGAAGTAATTGATAATCTTGTCCTGATTAATTCTAAACTATCTGATTTTCGGGAAAGAAAGCCCGTATACAGCTATATGAGTGATACCTAATTTTTTTTTTTTGCTACTACATATTCAAACCCTACGAGCCAACGAGATGCTCCGCCAGTTACGGCGCCGGCCGTTGTATAGTTAAACTCTCAATTGTATTCTTAAACTTTAGAGGTAATACCGCACTAGAGAGATTACAGACTCGTAACTAATCATAAAAACTAAACCCTTCTTCTGGTGCTTATAGGTAAAAGCAACTAGAAGACAAAACTTACATTATTGTCCCTACTCAATCAAATCATCATGGAACTGGACACAAACTATTCTTCAATTTCAAATAAATATCGGGTCCATCCCACATGTCAATCGAACGGTTGTCGAGCCTTTCCGGAAACCGAATTGTTCAAATAAAAAGGCTTATGGCGCGGCGTTGCGCTTTGACGGTATTGAAGAGCTGACGTTTTTCATTTCAATCATGCCGACGAAAGCCGATGACAGATAGGAGAGAAGTGAACGAATTGAATGCAGGTTAAATAACGTTGGAGCTCAACTTGTAACTTCAAAATGGCTGCTGCAAGCAAAAGCGTTATCGACTGTACGAGTAATGAAAAGAATTATAACCTTTTAGTTTTTTTTTGTAATATTGCAGGCAGAGAGGAGGCCTGTGCGTCTGTGCCCCAGCTGTGGGAGCTGATAATGTTATAAGTAGATTGTAATGACTTAGAAGCTCAAAAGCCTGACAACCGGTATTACCAAGAGGTATCGTATTAGAATACTGATATTCCAACATCCTCGTAATTGGGTAAAGGTAGGCAGATGACTTTTTTTTTAATTTAAGATAGGGTTGCGTTTGACCTTTGACCACTACCTATGTTACTTAATGTTAAATGTCGGTGTGACGCAACGACGATATATTACTAGTAGTGACTCTTAATAACAGGCGCCCGATGTCTGTCAACACATTAGGCAAAAAAAGTCTGTAAGTCTTATATCCGCCTCATTTCGACCACTCCTGTGAGCCGTAAACATACGTTGAGACAGAACAGACCTTGAGTTAGCCAATCACAACGCAGTACCCCGTCCCCCTCGCTTACGTAGTACCTCAGTGAGTTGACAGAATAGTTTTTGTTCCTTAGATCGTGCATGAGGAGTCTAGTAATATATCGTCGTTGGTGTGACGAGATCATTCATGAGATCGTAACAACTAGTCATCATTAATTTCACAGAGAGCTCAAAAACAAAGTATTTTATTACCCAGGTCCATGGGCACACGCGGCACACGTCTAACACAGGCGATTAGTTCGGGTTGGTCGTGTCCATGGAAAACAACCGGCAAGCTTCTGGAGGGAGGTGGGCTGGTTGGAATAAGCCACCAAAGGCGACTATGGCCCACGCACAATGGTCCACATGAAGGACTAAGTGCGGAAACCATAACCCCTAACATAGAACATAGAACAACCGGCAAGAAACTCCATGGTTACTGTTTTAAGAGAAACAATAAAAATATGGCAGGCTTCCATTCCATGATCTGTATAGACTAAAAGCAATAAAAAATAACACGAGCCTTTGTACGGTTACCGTTTGTTTTATTTTTAAACATGGTTGTAAAGATTTTAATCACATTTGAGGCTGCGCCGCGGGCCGGCAGCGACCACCGACCAAAACAAAATACATCACAGTTATTTTGAAAGGCTTGCAATTGCAACAAAGCTGAAACTTTTCAACGACACATAAAGCGAGGGAGAGTTGCAAATTAGATTCCCAATGTTTTCGAAATACTTCTACTTTTAGTAAAAAAAACCTTGTCTATTTCCTCCGCAAAGTAAGACAGAGGTTTTTAAACAAGCATGACATTATCATCCTATAATTCCATTGCTGGAAAACAGGCCTCCTCTCTGTGAGAGGGAGTGGACTGTAATCCGCCTCGCATGCCAAGTCTGGTTTAGTAGGTGTCACACCTCTTCGGATTTTTGGTCCTAGGACATACTGGATTCCTCGAGAAATTTTCCTTCGCTATTTTATGATAGTGACAGTAAAATAAATTACACAAAGTAATGTGCCCGGCGCTTTTCGAACCCATAAGCTTACAGTTCGTAAGTCGGGCCGTCACCCCTAGTCCATCACTGCTCTCTCTCTCTACCTATACCAATCACACATTTCAATTATATTACTGTATCCGACCAGGGCCTCAAGTCTGCTAATTTTATTTAACTCACATGCTATTGATATTCAATTGAGACTCAATCACGACTCCATTACGATTAGAACAAATTTGGTATTCTGCAAAAACTTGTATAAGCTCAATAGAGTCGTAATGGAATCGTAGTGTAATTGTAATTGACTCTCAGTTGAACAGTTATAAGTATTGCCATTAGAGAGTAGAATACCGATAAAGTCCACAATCGATTTACAATTGTAACACGATTGAAGAGCAGACTAGCAAATATTCTGATAGCAGTTCAATGGAATGTCACTGGAAAACCATTGGTCTTAAATTAGTAGCAGAATACCAAATGTGTTAAAACTGCTACTGAGATCCAATTGATATTCAATCGAGTCATTACTAAATTAGCAGAATTGGGCCCCAGAAATTAGAACCCAGGAAGTTCAAACCGTTCGCATTTACGTTCATCACGTTTGCAACAAGTGACATTATATCACATGAATGCGGGTAACCATCCAACTATGGACTAAACTTATAGGTACTTGTGGCCTCTCATAATGTGTCGCATGTGGCATAAAACTTTTCAACTTTATTGCCAAGGGAATAAGGCTGAAAATTGTTCTAACGCCGTTGCAGTAGTAGGTACTTGCAAACAGTGCGAGTGTTCTCGGTGCGCTATCCACGGCCAAGCATAACGGAGTTAGGTTGAACTTGTAACCTGTTTCTACTCTGTGAACCATTAGAATACGTAGGAAAAATTATTAGACTCACAAAATGGGCAGGTTCACTAACTAATTTCTACGTCTCTGAACGGCGAAACGGGTACGGATACGGATATACGAACCGTCAACATCGTATTTACGGACTTAGTCCGTTTGACACGGCGCGGCGCTAGTGTCTATGTCATAACATCAAAGTGCATAAAAAAGTGTAGTTCCATGAATTTTCCGCAGGTCATGAGTGATGGCGCGGACTCTAAGGAACTATCTGTCAAATCGTAATATTATTCGGGTTGTTGTACATTTGCCACAGTTTTTTAAACCTCATACATTGAAAGTAAATTCGCCACAGCTAGATATTTTTATTGTAAATTTGCCACATATCTTCATTTCACATAATATTTACTGAAGAAGGCGGCCCCAACACCTCGATGAGCCTGTTCTCTTTCTGTTCAGTTGTGCTGGATTTTACTATTTAATAAATTGTTCTGCTATCCGTGCGGAATAAGAAATTTGTCGAATTTACACTAAACAAAAAAACAAAAACTGTGGCTAATTTACACATACTTTTTTTCGTGGCGAATTAACTTTGTGGCAACAACAACCCTATCATACATTTTTATTTCGGGCTCGATGTTACGGGGCTTAGAAAACATCCGTACCTAAGACCGAAACCATGGGTTTCGTGATTAGACCCCCAGGTTACAGGGTTGGTAAACGTGAGAATTATTTTCTCTATGCTACAGCCTCGCGTGTGAGTTGCGTTACATTGCGGACTTTATAGATCCAACGAATTCAGTTGATCAAACAAATACCGCAATAATGTAATGAAACTCGTATGCGAGTTCTTGCTCCGTCTAAATGAGGCTTTATTCTTTATATAGGACTTAAAAAAACGAGGAGTTTTCCAATTCGGTTTGTATGTTTGTTACTTCAACTTTGTATTCACCTATTTGGAACATTCGTATACGAACATTATCAAATAACTGTCTTCTAAAACAAACACGATATTAAAAAATATTGAGTAGACGTTACTTTTCAAAAACAAAAGAGGTAAGTAGTGATGTTCAAAGTTCGAGTAGTCCTGTTCCACGGCGCCTAAAACAAATGTTAGCAAAAAACAAATTAAAATATTTAAATCTTAGTGCTTCATAGTCAAGAAATATGAGCACTTTTTGCTAAGAGACTACGTCATGTCTAAATGGCCTTCAAAAATACAGATTTTAATAGATCATACTATCCACAAAATGAAGAATCAAAGCGGGCATTAATTATGCGCAAATATTAATAAATTAAATACAAACACTTCCATGACACCCGACAAAGACTTACAGTCTTTCGACTGGTATCAGGTACTCTTCATGCAAATGTAGGAGAGGGATGTAATCTGCATGCGGGGCGCAGGTGAGATGTTGAAGGATTGGTCATCATAGTCATAGGGATACTATAGTAGGATTTCTCCTGTAACTATCACTTTTGGAAGATAACGTCCGCCGAGTACATGGCCGTGTGCCCTGTGTGTCCAGTTCATCTTACTTCACTGTCAAAAACTGACGTTCTAATAGCTAATGGCCACCTCACTAGTTCTCAGAGTTCGTTAAGAAGGTCATAGCAATGAGGCGCGCCGACAGACTCAATAATGTCATGTACGAAATGAAATTACACAATCAATTCATAACAAATGTTATAATTTGCGCGGCCATGTGTGGAAGTAAATTAATGTTACTATGTACGTTAATGAATACTTGCCGCTCTACAAACTGGAAATGACCTTCGACTACTCGTAGTAGGAATAAATGGTTTAAATATACGTTCATTAGCTTAGTGTTACCGTAAGATATGGGTACCAGAAAATAATATTATATTAGTATAATATAAATGAACTAGTCGGAATATGGACAATCCAACACAAAAATAACGTTTCAATTCGAATCTGTTATTCAGGAGATGCAAACTGTCCAGAATCCAGATTAATTAAATTAAAAGTATTTTTCAGAAATAATGTCAAATACTGCAACTTTTTATTTAAACATGAAACTCTACTAAAGAACAGCATCTGCTCCTATCATAGTATAAAATTGCAACCTCTTTTACGAAGCCGTTATAAAAATAGTAAAACCATTTATTAACCCTCCAACGCGGCCGCGGCGTGAGTACAAAGCCTTTCGTTTTAACGATGATTGGCACATGTTTAAGCCTCGATAAAATTCCCTTTGACAACTTTTATTAATATTTTTTGTTCGGTAAGTAATACAGTGCAACATTTTAATTACTTTCGAGCAGCGATATAAAAGCCAATATTTCGAGAGCTTATGCGAAGTCTCATTAAGTTCAAAGCAAACTGCAGCTCAACTGAGCTCAAATTGTGCCGATACTAAACAATCATGATTCGACAATGATACATTCCGAACGTAATGAAGTAATTGCAAGCATTAACTTTATGAAATACGAAACGTATTGTTATCGTAACTGAACAAGTGTAGCATCCACGTCGTCTCTCAGAAACGATAGCGTCGTTTATGACATCGTCACACGTCGCATTGTTTGTACGAGTATGAAATCCGTTAATGCCTAAGCCCCGTTCTCATTACACGTGCGTCCGGCAATAAAGCACGCTATTTTAGCCGGATCCGGCTGTTTGCGAACAACTTCTTTTTTATTTTTAAGCGATAGGCTCTCGTCTGAATAGTTTCATAGAAATTATGCAGCTGGCTTCTCTACCGGTCACGGAGCCTATTGACCACGAGGTCGCCAGGCCCAACACACGTGCACTGCCCCACCCCATGGTGGTCCACCACGTTCGCTTTGTCTACGCGCGACGCGCCGCCCATACATTTGCTTCCATCCGCTCGACCGCGCGGACAAGCGCTTACGTGTGAGGATCACCTTAATCACTTTCTCCATGTTTAATCTAAGGAATGACTCACATGACTGCAGTTTACTCAGAAGTTACTTTGTTACCTGTTGGAGAAAATTAAATTGAAGTTATTATCTTTCTATTTATATGGAAATAGCATGGAAATAGGAAACATGATAATTTTTGAAGTAGGAATTTATTCGTTTCACTGTTGACCTGTGGTTGTGATTGAGTCGGTTGCTAAGGCCAATGTATGATTTATCAAATTATGCAAACAGTGAATGCTTTTGTTATTGAAATACTTTTGATAAGAAATTCTAAATTTAGTCTTTATTATTAAAAGCGTTGTTTTTCAATAGCTAAATATTTGTTCTGTAATACCATCGTTTTAAATTTTCTACTAATTTAGATATGGATAAAAATTAGCTACCCTTTTAAAAATCTCGTGTAATATCGTGCAAGTGTATCCTGTTATTTCGTGTGTTCAATAAATAATAGTTTTATTTGGAGATAGTGGGTACTTATGAACTAGAAATGTTTTCTTAAAAATCTTACTAAATTGGTGAACCGACAAGCAATAAAAAGAAAGAGAGAAATAAATAATCATTCTCAATAAAAAACTTAGCATGATATTCATAAACTTATTAATACGACACATCAGAACGGGAAATCGTTTTTCAACTCAATTTTCAGCTTCCGAGTGTTAAAATAATAAATTGAATTCCTCTTACAATAATAAAATGTCAGTGAGCGACTGAAATATTTATTTATCAAGCGAACGCATAACTGAGCGACGGCTTCAAAAGCAAAACAAAATGGCTGCTCAATTTAATTTTATTCGTTCATTTATAAATTCTTACTGAATGTAATTAATATTTAATCGCATGCGTGCAAGCTGTGATGGGGCATTTGTACGGTCGAATTTGTACGAGTCCATCGATTCACATCGCTTGCAATGTAGTAAAAAAGTAGTCGGCTTGTCATTTAGGCGGTTGAGATTGCTGCATGGCAGGGCGCACAACTAGTCACCAAGTAAATCGACCCGTGTAAATGCTGCATTAGTGATAATAAATGCATCGTTTTAAACCTGTTTTTCAGGCGGTAATCCTCGGGAAATCATTGAAATGGAATCGGTCACGGACAATCGGACATTACATTAATGGTTCCTGGACATAAGGGTGTCGTCAATCACTTAGGGAAAAGGCAGGATGATATTTTATATGTACAAATTATATTCTTGGATGATTTCAGTGTTTTTTTTTATACAAACTTTCTTTAACTTCGTAATTAAATCGGGTACTAAAGTAAAATATTAAAAGTATCTGGTCTCCGCACGAGTGCGGCAAAGAAAAGAAACAAGCACTTGTCGTGAAATACACTGCATGTTGAACCTCGTTGTGCGAAAAGTGCCAGTTTTCCGAGGAAGTGTATTGTTAAAGAATTTGTAAGTAAAACTTTAATCTTTGTATTTTTTTACTGCAGTAGTACTTATTTTAGACTAACTCAATTTGTTCTGTTTACGTAGCAAGTGCTACACTGTCTACAAAGTACATTGCTACGCCGTAGCTGCGGCTACGGCGTAGCAATGTACTACGACATATAATCACAGTGCTGTTTCTTTGGTTATAGTGAACGCGTGTGCGAAACCCTTTAACAATAAAACTGTGTTTCGCTCTTATTTTTTGGTCTAATTTGACCGAACTACAACCTCTTGATTGATTATATTAAGATATATATTAGGCCTAATCACTTATACTCTCTATGATTTTAATCATATTATCCTTTACACAATCTATCCAGCGAGGCATCAAATCTGTTCATAATAATTTCGTAGGAGAGTGATTCACAATTATGCTATCAATTAATTTCGTCTCGTTGTGCATCAAATTGATTAGTTCCGGGCACCTAATTACGTCATCGATGCAACAGCTGCTGAGTGGAACGGGAAACGTCCAAACAGTCATACGACTATGAACCTTAACTTGTAAAGTTATGATGCAGTTTTCATTGGATACCAAGTGAATTTATCACATTTCAGATCCATTGCTGATGTAGATTGTATTGTGATACATTTAAAACCAAACAATTTACTCTTAGTATAGTTTGGTTCTTAGTATAGTTTGGTTCTAAATGCGTCAATTCCGAGTGAAATTATTACATTAAATCGCCTCTCGCAAGGAATCCTTTGTTCAGCGGCGTCTTCCGGCTGATGATGATGATGTACTTACTTAAGCTATTCCTATCCAAAACCGACAATGATGAATATGAAGTACAAACTGTCAATAACATTTTGGTATCCTTGCTACGCAAGGCTCAAAGTGCTATAAAAACTAACTTATGAAAATGTTTTAGAGCATTTTCTACTGCTTCCATTTTCTCACTTAGTATTATGAAAGAACTAAGAACATATACTAGACTAAGAACTTAGCGAATAAGAACGAGGAAAGAATCGGGAAAAGTTTAGAAGGAATTTTAACGCTCAATTAATAAATATATTAATTACTCTAAGGGCTGGTTTTTCAATAGTCAGTTATCCGTTAACTGAGGAATAAAAATGGCGGTTTGACAGCTTATCCATGGAAAATATGTCATACCGTTATTTTTATTCCTCAGGTAACGGTTAACTGACTATTGAAAAACCAGCCCTAAATATATTAATTACGCTAGTGCCATTATAATTTCACATCAAAAACCCTTTGACAATTCGACCCGATTCTTATTAGAACTCTTCAAACTTTAGGCAGAAAGAAAAAAACTTTAAAAAAAAAGGGAACCGACTTCAAAACTAAACACAAAAAAAAACTATAAAAATAACTTTTCTTTCGGAAGTCGGTGGCTTTGTTTTTTTTTATTTCATTGACATATGGCCACCGACTTCCGAAAGAAAAGTTATTTTATAGTTTTTTTTGTGTTTAGTTTTGAAGTCGGTTCCCTTTTTTTTTTAAAGTTTTTTATTTTTCCCTTTTTAGTTAAGATAATCAACAAAAATCTTCATAAAATCGGCGTCTTTGAAAATCTACAATCCTATTAAGCAAAACGGATCTATGTGAGCAACTTCACGAGATATCCATTATTGTTATATACTAAAACCTTCCCCAAAATGTAACAAATACTTTTCTGAAAACTGTATCAAAATCGGTTCAGCAAACGCGAGATAATTGCGGACAAACATGCAATCGTCCCTTAAAATCTACGATCCAAGTAAGCAAATCGGATCCATGCGGGCAACGTCACGGGATATCTATTAGTGTAATATACTAAAACCTTCTCCAGAATGTAATGAACACTTTCCTGAAAACTGCATCAACATCCGTTCAGCCAAACGCGAGATAATCGCGGACAAACATACATACATACATAGAGGTCGAACTGAGAACCTACTTTTTTTTTTGAAGTCGGTTAAAAACTAAAAAAAACGAATACAAAAAAATGAAGGAAGTAAAGAATTAGATAGAAAATAAATAGACTTTTTTATAAATGTCAACGGAAATGTATGTAATCCCTCATTGAACACAATTCCTAGGAATTGTCTTTGAGTCCATTGCCTGCGGATAGTTTTAAAATAGTTAATGTTAAAGAAACGATGAAAGCCGCAGACAGGAAAGATTGGAAGATTATGGGGGAGACCGTTGCCCAGCAGTAGGACAATAAAGGTTAAAAAGTAACGATAAAACGATGTAGCTGTCGATGTCCTATCTTACAGGATAAAAATCCCTAAAAATTAAAAGATCAGAAAAGAAAAAAAAAAAACTTTGAGCAACTTGAAGCTTATTTTCATTCAGTTCGAATAATTCAATTTTACGTAATCTCATAAATTTCCCTATAATAACCATTTATATCTATCGAATGAAGAACTGTTTTAGTTTTGCGTTACACAAGTAGATTGACTAGTGCTCAGAAACCTAGGGTCTAGAAAGTATTAGATATACCTAAACTGAAACAATGTTTTCCTCGGTTGAAATATTAAAAGAATTTTCTTGGAACCACGAATGACATAAAACGGTAAACACTCGGTAAATGATTATGACGTCAAAAGGAGATGAAGAATTTCCTCCGCACACAGAGTGCGTATGTTTCCGCAACACCGGGAAACCGGGAAAGACGGACATCATATTACAACACTCGTATAATAGTGTGCGGACGAGAACAGAGTGTGAAAGAAACAAAAGAAAGATTTTTATAGCACAAAAGAGATTCTTTGTGCTATAAGCTTGATAGCTGCCTGAACTCTTTAACGATATAACGAAAGTAGAATGGATTCGTTTTTAGATCATTCGGAATACAAAAAAAAAACTAAAAAAAATAAAATTAGTAAACTTTTAACATACAAATAGCAAACTAAATTTATCTAATATCTTTAAACGAGCAATTCTTGTATATTTATTTATATACAGGGTGCAATCTTAGTCGTGGGCAATATTTTAATCTAATGTTCTACTAACGATACTGAATGTATAACGCAACTTAAAAGCATTATTAATGCAAGTATGTAAAACCTTACAAAAATTCATAAGTGTCTCAAAGTATCAACGTGGCGCGTAAACGCGTAATACTGCGCTTTAAAATTTGGATACTTCAAGACTTATTAATAAATATAAGATTAAGTTTTTTTTTATTACTTTTAGTGTTTATTTGCAACATTATGCCTTTGCAATGTGACTTAAAACATTTTTAAGGTTTTCCAAACTTGCATAAAAAATATTTTTGATTTGCGAATTATTAGCCCTAATGCAATCAGTATCGTGACTAGAGTCTTATATTAAAGTATTGCCCACGACTAAGATTGCACCCTGTATAATCAGGATCTCGGAAACGGCTCCAAGGATTTTCATGAAAGTTACAGATTAGGGGTTTTTCGGCTCAAGGAATCGATTTATCAAGGTCCCAGGTTCGAGAAAAGCTCGGTTCCCAAGATATAGACATTATAAAAACCGAGCGAAGCTCGGTCAACCAGATATTAACCATAAAACAACAAAATAAGGCGTAGTATCCAAACAATTTATATTAATTAATGACCATTTATAATGATGTATTTTGTGTTAGAAGTATGGGAAGACCGTTTGCAGTAAATATACTTGATTTCAAGAGCTGCTTTCTCGATGCTACTTGAACGCGTCTGCAGCTCAGTGCTCGAAGCACAAGTGGCTTGCCGCCTCACTTCACCAACTTATGGCTCCAAAATATTACAGCCGATTTTACAAAAAAAATATAGTTCCTTAATAACGGTGACAACTCATTAACTGTATTGTAATGGTGTTGGTTATTTTAATGTGGACCTTATTTTTCTTTTTTTGTGTGTGTTGCCTCGCAGGCCAACCTAGAGGTGTTATGTGCTGCTTAATCGGACAAACCTCTTTTCTTTTAACGTGGCAAAATCATCAAGTGTGTCCAGGTCTAGGGTGGGTCGGGAGGGACTATCAGACTAATTGTACTGACTAAAATTCACGGTGATCCTTCAATAGCCCTTTACGTTCCAGGGTCAAAGTTACCTAACGAGAGGGTCCCGTACCCCGGCAACCCTGTGGTGCCTTGAATGTGAGGCCTCCAGTCAGGGGCTAGTACTACAGATTGGTTTGTTCTTTTAAATGTTTACTAGTTTACTCGTAAAAATTAAGCGTGATAAAAAACACTAAGTCTAGCTTTTTGCACTCCACTCTATAATTTTCTTAAAGTCATTCATGTAAAAAGGGTTTAAAAGTTTTTACTTCACCTTCACCTTTACCTTTACTTCACCTTTAATTTGAAGATTTATTGCAATTGTAAGTTATTCTTAGGTAGAGGGGTCACCTCTTACCAAAATCATTATGCATTGTCAAATGCTTACATTACTTGTGATACGATGGCCCTTTTAGCAAATATGTATTGCGAACGACATTAGCAATTATTATTAATGTTTTATGTCATTTAGCGATTTCAAACAAAATAACATGGTAACCAATATGTTAGGTCGTCAGCTGGATTTCGTTCTGAGTACGGAGAAGGGTCAGTGGTGTCGGCAGACGATGCGCTCGTTCCCTTCGACCCGTTTCACCCGCGACTAGCTGGGGCCGTGCGCCCCGCGCCCTCAGCCCCCACCCCTAACTCGCCACCGCCCGCTGACGAATCCGTCGCTGGCAGCGCGCGCAGTACTAGACCGCAGTGGAATTTTTATAAAGCCGATTATCAAATTTTGTATTCGATGTTAACCTTTGCTGACTACATTTATAACTTGGAAGATGTGTTATACATTTGTTTTACCATGGAACTAGGCCATATTTTAGATGAATTTGTACCAAAAGGTTTACCAGGAAAACTCGTGGTACGTGTATCCCGAATGGTACACCGGAGAAATTATGAGAAATGAAAATCAAGGAAAAACTTCACAGCGTGTTTAAAAAATCAAAAACGTGATTGCGATTACAAACAATACGCTAAGTGTAGGGTACCGGTTCAAAAAGTCAATAGTAATTGCACACAGAAACCACAAACAAAACCGGCCAAGTGCGAGTCGGACTCGCGCATAAAGGGTTCCGTAGCAGCAAGTAACATAATATAAAAGTTCTTGTAGTTATGACGTATTAAAAAAAAACTAATTACTTGATCTCGTTCAAACCAATTTTCAATTGAAGTTTGCATGGTAATGTACATCATATATAATTATTTTTTTTACTTTTATCGTTCTCTTATTTAGAACACAGGGGGGGGGACACATTTTACCACTTTGGAAGTGTCTCTCGCGCAAACTGTTCAGTTTAGAAAAAAATGATGTTATTCATATTCATATTCATATCTTTATTTGTTAGTAACCTGAATATAATTTTTCAAGACCTATTCATAGACACGTATGGGTCAGACGAAAATATTTTTTTGAGTTTCAATTCTAAGTATGGGGGGTAGTCCCAAAATTGTTTTTTTTTATTTTTGTGTGAAAATCCTAATGCGGTTCCCATAATACATCTATTTACCAAGTTTCAACAGGATAGCTCTTATACTTTCGTCAAAAATTGGCTGTGACATACAGACGGACAGACAGACAGACAGACATGACAAATCTATAAGAGTTCCGTTTTCTGCCTTTTGGCTACGGAATCCTAAAAATCCAAATCAGTTCGATAAAGATCCAAAAAAAAATAGAGTAAATCGGGATTATAAAAACCCTTCGACACCGTGAACAACTGAACAATGATACCTTATTAATAAAACTCGCAGAGGTAGGATGTACGCCACACTTGAGGCAGTTCTTCTTATTATGCACTTCAATTATAATAGGCAAATGATGTATACTTGGACACTGTTAAACAGAAAAGATCCAACCAACAAAATGTTAGTTTTGAGTAAATTCAATTTCAAGTTCAGAAGTGAATATTTTTTAAACAAGCTGAAGAATGCAATAATGAAAAGTTACTAGTAGCAACACAATAAAATAGCATTATTTTAAATGTAATTTCGCTGGCTAGATGCACACAGTTTTCCTGAATTTCTTAAAAAACTAACCATGGATCTTTTCTGCAAAAAGAAAATATTAGGTAATATTTCGACGAGAGATCCAAAAACAAAAATACGAAGTTATAAAAGATTTATTGAAGGGAATTTATAAAAAAAAACAAGTGAAATCTTATAAAACCATTTGAAGGTTACTAAATCTAACAGATTCTCTTAGCTAATCGAGCTAATCACGTCTACATCATCTTCCATACTATTGTCACCAGTCATATTTTTGAAAAACGGCTGTGCATCAATATCAAAGCATTTATTTAAAGTAGGCCAGTTACAAGCACTTTTGAATTGTCAAAGACAAAAAATATAATGAAATACTACAAAATAAAGCTACTAGTCTCAGTCACAAGACATTAATAACTGTGAAAGTAACATAGATGCCTATTCCAAGAAGCAGATTTTTATGGAGAAGAACAGGCAAGAAACTCCATGGACACTCTTTTTAAATCGCCAAAATTATTACAGTACCTTTATAACATCATTAATTTTGAGTTGGTACATTATGCGAGAATGATGTAGAAAGTAATGACGCCCTTGGACTACACTTTACATTAAAATTGATAGAAAAATATATTTTGCGAAAAGGATCCAACCTGTTTGAACCTAGAAAAAATAATAAAAATTACTACATTATTACATTTTTGGGATCCAAGAGTCATGGATTTTGTTAGTTTTTTTTTTAAATCGCTAAATGTGGTTGGTAACTTTGGGGTGATCGAGGTTTGTTTGGTGAATGTTGTCTGACTGCTTGGATCTTTTCTGAGTATATAAAACTCGATTCGGAGATTCTTGCTATATATTTATCTCAATTTTATGGAAATTGTTGGTTGGATCTTTTCTGCTTAACAGGGTCCACTTCTCAAGTAGGTACATTTATTAGTAATAAGTACTTATGATAATGTCAGTTGTTTGTCCTTAAGGCAATGTCAGCTTTTCATTTTTTGAACAAAATATCACATCAAATGTTAAATTTAATGGTCTTCCTTTTATTTCTGACACTATGATAATAAGCAAAAAATAATCTCTATGTTAAATTCTTTCGATCGGTATATAAATAATAATTATGTATAAGTATAGAATTTTGTCCGACAGTTAAAATTGTAGGTTGTTATTATCATTGGTCACAATGTATTTGGAGAAAAGCAAAAAAAAATGGTATATCAAATACTAAATTAATAAAAAGAGTCAAAAGAATTATTTCAATGTGCTCAGTTTTTCTACTATTGCAGTGTGATATGAATATAACCGCAAACCAGTAGGTACCATACAATATACAACATTATTTTTTGTTTATGCGAAACCCGATACACCTATCCAATATTTTTGTGTAAAGAATCTATGTACAAAATTTTAAAACCGTATCATAAAAAATCACGAAGTTATAAGCTTGTATATTACCTGGTTGTCCGTTCAAAAACATACTCTTTTCGCGGTACACCCGCGTAAACCGCGTCTCCTGTGTTATACACTCTTGATAATAGTTTCGCAATAGGTACCTAACCGTACGGTGATTGTAATATAATTAAATGGTAATAAAATTTAATTTAAAAAAAAAGGAATAAAAATATAACATGGTGTAAAAATTGTTGGAATCGAATCAGTTACTGATTCTGAACAAACTATATTCAGGTTTCGCATATACTAAAAATAATGTTGTATAATTCTAAAGTTGAGGCTTTTAGGGTGTGCAACTTATTTTTAAATGAATTGAACCACGGAACTCTCAAAAGGGGTTGTGGTCCAACTATTTTTAAAGTTGGACAACTGCCCCTAGTGAAGGCCCATGGTCCAACTAGTTGGACAGAGCAGTTGGACCACTGCCCCGCACTCCTTTAAAGGTTTTTTTGAAAAAATTCCACCTCTCCCTCATTAAGTGCTTATTGTTAGAAAGTAATGATGGTCAACAATTAGAATTTATACTTTTCTGATAGAACATGAACGACTTAATCTAGTGAATACAAGTTTGTTATAAAATAATCATATCTTGGGTGTGGTTTAGGTGTCATAAAGTTTCTGTTTTGAAGTTTTCTGAAAACTTCCCTTGTTTATCAAAGCATATTTTTAAAAATAAATATATGACACTTGGTTTACAAATTACAGAAAAAACTTTCTTGTGTCATATTACCTTTCTAAAATGGTGCTACAGTACCCACTTTTAGTTAGTGTCCTACCAGAAAATTAGCATTGTTACTGACAAGTTAGTAAATCAACGAAAATAGGTATTCACTAGATTTAGTCATTCAGATTACATCAGAAAAGTATTTATATAGATTTGCGTGTAGACAGCTAAAAGAAAGAGCAAGCAATATTGCGTGGTACGTGTAAGTGCGAGCGAGTAAGATTATATTGAAGTACTATGGAGCCTTAATGAGAGAGAGGTGGAAATTTTTCTAAAAAATCATTAAATTTCGATATCTTCAAAACCAGTCAGTTTAGACCCCATGTTGTCGGGGTTAAAAATGTTGCGAATAAGGTCTAGTATCATCCATTTTAAGGATCGCATCGAATTACAAATCACCCTACCCTATGCATGTAGTAAAAACGGTTATTTCATTATTACAAACAGACACTCCAATTTTATTTATATGTATATATCGCGTCAGGACTCTGGAG
This sequence comes from Agrotis clavis, assembly GCA_954870645.1. Taxonomy (NCBI): domain Eukaryota; kingdom Metazoa; phylum Arthropoda; class Insecta; order Lepidoptera; family Noctuidae; genus Agrotis; species Agrotis clavis. The sequence goes on along the minus strand of OX940917.1, from coordinate 34,091,271 downwards.
GCACCTTTGGTGGCGCCATAACGTGGGCGTTTTGTAGGATGTTCAGCAATGGAAACAAGGATTCAGAGTATTCACATTGTAATGTCCCGACACAATATTCACATTCATCATTTTGCAATACTAAGACGTGTGACAGTTGTTCGAGTGAAGGCACCGTTCTCCTCAACGGTCAGTAGGCAAGTTGACTAGAGATGGGTCGTTAACGTTAACGTTAATTTACGTTTGTCAACTAGTTAATCAACTAGTTAAATTCGTCAACGAGTTGAACGATTTAACGTGTTCATCTCGTTGACGAATAATTTAACTGTTAACTTGCAACGTAAACCGTTGATTCATTAAACGGTTTTTATCCAACGATTGCGCAATGAATTTTAGAAACAAATTGATTCAATTTATGTATTGGAAAACGTTTTATGTACAAAGTAACATCTAAAATTGTGTGAAATCAAAACTATTATTTCTATTTTCATACAGGGCTGTTCGCTATACCTTTGCGTCTTAAAAAATAGTACATTTCAAATAATACATTGGGATATTTAGGTATCTGTATCTTTGGTAAACGTAAGTAAACAAACCACCAATATATTCTTCTTAAAATAAATATTTCGAAAATCAACTCTTTCAACCGCTCGCAATCTATGATGTTAAAAACGACGCACCAAAAAACTCAACGTTGAAAATAACGTAAGTTTTGTAAATTGCTCATCCGTTGCGTTTGCATTCCCGTTAATTCAACGAGACGAACGAGTTAAACTCATAAATGTCGTTGACGAATTCAACTAGTTGATTCACATACAGTTAACGTTAATACGTTGACAGGAGATCAACGGTTGATTCAACTAGTTCGTTGATTCAATGCTCATCCTTAAATTCGACCGATTCCAACTACAAGTGAAAATCAACCTTGCCACTACGATATAATGATGCAATTCGATTGACTTGACGTCGACGCCGACGTGGCGATCGTGTTTTGTTTTTCATCTACCCGTAAGCAATCGAAGTGGTAAGGTTGATTTTCACTTGTAGTTTGATGCGTCTGTTGGACTGCTGGTAATAAATAAAATATATGTTCTTATCTTACAGCGACATGGGACCAGTAGTTTGGACTACTGGTCCCAAGATGGCCGGATCGTTTCTGGTGTACAGACTGGCAATTGTAATACTGACAAAAGCGTGTTAACAACTGGCAAAAGCGTGGTAACGCTGCTGGTATCCTGGGGTATTTAGTGCCAGGAACGTTTCAGGAATATTTGTCCGATTAGGGCAGTTATTAATATTAGGTTTATGTAATTATTTAAATTAATGTTATGATGTTTTCAATAACATTATAATCTCATTCATACTTATTACATTAACTTTTATCTTAAAATTTATCCTCAACGCCTTCAGCTGGTAATGAGCCCAAGAGACTGGCCGCGTTGCCTCTTTGAATGACAATCCTTAGCCTCTGACCAAAGCTAAAGCCAACACTTAGGTCACGGGAAGCTTCAACAAGTCTTTTAGAAATTTCTCTTTGGAGGCTGTAAGTAATCGGACGCCACGGGCCTATACTTTCAATCCCGAACTATACATTATATATGTATATATTACTAGCGGCCCGGTACGTGCTTCGCTAATTTGACAGCAAAATCGCCATTAACAAAATGATCCGCCATTTATTGAATTCATTTGTTACAAAAAATGTGATAAATGAAGAAGCGCTCGACCGATTTTGTGCAAACTTCACATAAACCATCTACTAAATAGTCCGAACAAAGCCTAAACATTTGGTTTGGATAGGTGAGCCCGTTCTTGAGTTATAAAATTACAACGAAAAGTGGCATTGATTTTTATACTCGTATATAATGTAATTATGATGATACAGTCAAAGTAATAAATACAGTTATTATACATAATAACTATCAATTTAGTGAAAGTGATAATGACACAGAATTAATCACATTAACTAGTTATTATGTATAATATCTGGCACGACTTGGTTAAAGTGATAATTGACGTAGAATTAATCATATCAACTAGTTATTTGATATAATATCTTGGATAAAGTAATATTAAAACAAGTATAGGAGAAGAACTATGTGTAGCAATATTATATTGTTTTTATTTTTTGTCGTGTAACATCTTAACTATCGCTTTTGGGACTGATTTGGTTAAATGGCACGGAAATCTGGCGGAAAGTAGAACAGGATTTAACTTTATTGGGTAAATAATAAATTCAAATAATAATTATACATAATATATGAGTGATTACGCAGACTTTACCCAAGTAGCATCACCTAGTCGAACCTTATTAATTTTTTTAACTAATATCGACCAGCTATTATAAATAATAACTAGTCAAAGTGAATTTATCACTTTCACTAATCATTTTAGTGATTACACATAATTACTAGTTATTATGCATAATAACGAGTTAATCAGTTTAACTGTAACATAAACACTTGGGAGTTTTTTTTTTCAAAGCTATAGACACTTGAGATACGAGCTCCTAAATGTGCATCTAGCTCCCGCTATAATAAGCCCAATAACCACAAAATGGGAGATGCTGACTGCCCTGCAAGGAACATAGCTGAAAATCAATACATCAACTCGATCGACTACGAGATCGTGTAGAACGTCATTATGGTCACATTTCAGTTGATTCGCATGTAGCTGACACAACAATGTCAGGCTACTGACCTGGACTTCACTTTTATTTGTAGCTGCGTAGGCACATTAGTTACTAGCTGCGTACATGTTTATTAAGTATTTGTGTATTTTATGTCACTCGGACTTTAACCTAGTTTAGATATATAATAATATGTTTCTGCTGACATTTTTATTTTACGAGTATTATGTCGTGTTTTACTTTAAATTAATATTCTTTTAGTTATTTATATATACTTTCTCAAATATGTTATTTCCATTATATTGTTAAATAAAAAACAAAAAAAAATCTGTGTTCTACAAATACTATGTTATTTGATCTTCTTACGCCTGTGATACAGGATTATCCTAGTACAGGCATCTAACATTGTAAGATCTATATAGTTAAATAAAGGCCCATTTTGTAATTTATTGATACCAATTTTCAGTTTGAATAAAGATTTATTATTATTATTACTTGAGATACGAGAGACAAAATCTTTGTATGACAGTATTTCCAATGTCTTCAGTCTTTCCAGTTGCCTCTATTATATTTTTCACAAGAAGATTCCCAGTACGTGTTCATTCATCAGTTCCATGAATATTTACAAAATATTTCTCCAATCACCTGATCAAAACACAATTTCATAGCATTCGAGCAATCGTTTATTAATTTAATGAATGGACGAGCACACATCGGCTGTCGGCTTCACGGGATATACGATGATGTTTGTAAACAATAATTAGGTTGTAAAGTGGCATGTGCACTACTTTAGTGTAAATTGTTTTATGTAAACAAACAAGAGCCGGAGATGCTTTTTCTTTTGCTACTTTTTTGAATTCGTTAATAATCAAATATTATAACAGAAAGTTAAAATACTAATAGTTTTAGGTCTTTGTGAATTTATTTGATGATGCAATTGTTTGCTATCTTTTTAGATTCACAAATACTTTTGATAATGAAACCTTTTCATTACCGTTTTTTTTAGTATGAGTATTGCATGGAAAACAGTGTACATTTTTAAGTTGTAATAAAAATCTCCAATTGTAGTTTTTAGTAGTGTTTATGCATGCTACACACCGTTCGTAGCGGTCTACGAAAGTGCTACGCCGTAGCACTTGCTGTCGTCGCAAGTAGCTATTTGCTATGAACAATTGAACATCATAGTGAGTGGAGGTTTTACGTTAAACCAAAATATTTATTTTTTAACAATTACTTTGAATAGCGTCGATGGAGTATTCATTGAAAGTTTCGTTTAATTTTAATAATTATGTAAGAAAAGTATAAGTAATATAATGACAAGCCTGTTGGTCTAGTGGTTAGTGACCCTGACTGCTATGCCGAAGGTCGTGGGTTCGATTGCCACCCAGGACAAATGTTTGCGTGATGAGCACGATCATTTGTTCTGTGTCTAGGTGTAATTTATCTATAATATGTATGTATTTAGAAATATATAAGTATGTTTATCAGTTGTCTAGTACCCATAACACAAGCTCTGCTTAGCTTGGGACTAGATGGCGTTGAGTGATAGTTGAAAAAAAAAATCAGGCACTTGTCTATCGTTTCATAGTTGATTTACCTATTAACAAAAGTTATAATTTAATTAAATATTAAGTTATTTATTGATCCAAAGTTGCTAATCTGTATCAAGTTTATTATTAAAATAAATAACAATTTTCTTTTATTGTGTTTTATTTGAAAGAAATTTCCTTTGAAAAGCGCCTAAGTTTCTTTGTTCCATTCGAATTCAAAAGATGTTAGTACATAATGTGTTGATATATAAATGAGGAAGGATGAGAAGAACCTGTTTCTTGTCAATCAGTGAGAGTTTCTAAGACTTTACAAATAAGAGAGAAGTATTTTATCAATGTTCCGTTTATTTATGTGTTTTTAAGGCTTTTGTTTGTTGCATGAATACCTAAAGTTTTGACATCATTTTAGTTCTGATATTCTGCTCACCCAATCAATGATGAAGCGTGAGTAACATTAGACTTACATCGTCATAGAACATTCTTAATGTTTCAGGTCACGCGACGTTTACCATCGAAACTTATTATTGTTTTGTTTTTTTTGCAATTATTTTCGGATGATTTACTGTAAGTTCATATTACAGAGTATTACTATGTTATGCTCAGTGTTGTAGAAGATGTTTCTTTTTTAAAAGTAGTGGTTTCATGATAATCGTCGGTCGCCAGCGATTATGGACTTGAGTGGTTCATTGTGTGTGTTCACAGTCTATCTAAACGCGAAAACACCCAGTTTCAGTTTATATTTATTCACTTCAACTTCTGCATATTTCTGTTTCTGCGAACGCTGAGTTTTGCTACTAAAAGATTTCAACGCGCTGAGTTATTGCATTCTGAATGCATTCCGTTCGTAGTGTTTTTCATAGAGCACAGGTTCGGTTCGGCTCCCCACAGCCGGATCATTCGCATTGCAATACATTGCTGTGCTGTGGGGCGCGTGATATTGGTGGTCCGTGAGCCCACACCCGACGACTCACTCCTATTGTCCATTTATGATTCACACGACGTCTCCGACTATATTGCGGTCATAAAACATGCATTAGCAATCGCCTCGCTGTACACTGTGACACGCTGAGCTTAAATCGCAACATAGCAACGCAAGCCTTAATTCTAAGTTGTTGGGATTCGGGGACAGTGTGTCAGTATCTCGGAGTGGGAATACAGACTACCTATAACCGCCTAATTCACAAATGCCGTCATTTTTGTTTAAAGTAAATTTAGAGAATATTAATGCTTTTTAACAACTTTTTTTTTTAGGATCAGCCCCTTTTCCCTCACCCCCTCCCCTGGGTTAATATCGACGGACGCACTTACATAAACGAAACTGTGCCACTGATTAGAGTCGCGCGCGATGAGAGCCCGGTGGCGCGGGCAGGTTGCTCCGCCGACTCCTGAGAGAGTGGTGAACGTACCTGGTCGTGGGCTGTATGCAGGGTGTCGGAGTGCGGCCGGTGGTCGCGGGCAGCAGCGTCGCGATTAACTGCAGAGCATGTCCAGCTGGGCTGTCGGGGTCAATGGGACAGTGGGTGGGATACACATGGGGTGCGAGCGAGTCCGGGCGGCGAGCCGCTGGGCGTCAGAAGGCGAGTGTATCGCGAGCCTGCCGAGCGCGGCCGCGGCACTCGCGCGTTTAATCCCACTCGGCTCTTGCCGGTCGATGCGGTACCGAAGAGGACTCGCGCATGACTAGGATCGGCGTGCGGACGGCCTGGCGGCTGCCGAACATTGCGCGGCGCGGAACAAACGCGCAACAATCGATAGTGCGAGGCGTGCGCTGCGGCGCGCATGGATCCGACCCCCGCGGACATACGACACCCTTTATTTATATGATGACGTTCGAAATCGACGTCATAATGAAAATTGAGCGAGCGTTTTTTGAGAAACGCGTAAGAAAAACGGGTGAGCGCGCGCAGCTCGCGGCCGCCCCAGTAACGAGTGCGCAGCCTTAGCGCGCCGCCACGCGGCCAAGTGCAGAAGGTCAACTGCACTGTGTCACTCGTAATTAATTAAATGCATGCTCGTTTATAACATCGTCGTTGTTTAGAATGAAGTTAGGCTGAACCTACTGAAGCAAGATTAGCATAGTTTTAGGCAGCATACATTGTTATGTTTTTCTTAAATTATTTAAAATGCATAAATAGATTCAATTTTAATTGTTAGTGTGACTATTAATCACTATTATTTTTGTGTGTTTGGTTTACAGTTTGCAACATGATTAGGTTTTGTACTTATGTATCGGCTGCTTGCAAATCACAAGGCATAAATAAAATGAGATGATTTGTGATATAATATCTCACTGGTTTAACTGGAGCACGTTAACTTTTGAGTGGAATTGGAATGTTGTATTATTGAGAGGGCAGTGGTCTGAGTGTCGGCCAGTGCGGGGCGGTCCGCCTGCGGGAACTACGGCTGTCTCACTCGCGGCGCACATTGGTTCAAGGGCGGAAAAAAGTCCTTTGTTTCGACCTTGTATAAAATGTCTACAATTTGGTATACACATACTAGAATGTTAGTAGAAACAAGTCTTAAAATTAATACGGATAAATAATTCTATAGTATTTAATTATGTGATGCCAAAGTAGGATGATCGAAAATTAACAAATTTCGTGCAAAAAATATTGTTATTTCAAGTATGAATAGAACCTAAATACTATAATCTACAACTTTTATTTTTAGTTTAGTCATATGTTCATTGTGTGTATTAATGAAATACGTGAATATAATGTCATGATATAATAAATAATTACTTGCTATTGCATTTTTTGTGAAGAAGGTCATTTGGAACCCTTTTTTTTCAATCATGAGATCATAACTAATCTCCGTTATCGACCGTTGCGTAATAATATACCTTCGGTGATTAATTAGACCCTATAGATTAGGAATACATCAGTTTTGGCTGCGAAAACCTGCGATCTTGGAAATACCAGGTCCTTAACTAATGACGCTCCGTAGTTAAGAAAAAGTGCGTTATATTAATAAGTGTTTCCCACCCATCTCGAAAACTATGTCTTTTCTATTTAACATTTAGTTTATTAGTATTTATTTATATAGAAATGCTAAAAGACTGTATATTTTGCATAAAATTTAGAATTGAATTCATGTGAAAAAATATGATGATGTGAATATTTATGATGAAAAAAAATACGTATTATATCTTTCTCTTTGTATACTGGTTCATTCATTATATAATTTTAACAAAGTATTATGAAGAAACGCAACGTCTTTTCATTAAAAAATAATATTTTCCGCATGCACGTACTACCTGCACCACTGTGCGGCGCGGCGGCCGCAGCGCGCAGACGCGGCCGCGCTCCGCCTCGCTCGGCGCCGCCACTTTCAACTTGTGTGATAACTCTCGCGAATCCTACTTCTTAAAGTTTTTTTGAAACTTTTCCGTATACCGTGTATTAATCATTCGTAGTTTAAACTATGTTTAAATGTAATAAACTATTTTTTATACCGAAATAACGTGATTACGTCAAGATTGTTCGTACAAATTGAGAAACTTCGCCCTACTTTGTTAAAATTAACATTTATAAAAAGTTTTGAACTTAAATTTGATGCATAATGACTCGTTTATATACGGTCAGTGCAAATAGCACCTTAAATCAACTTTTTCAGTAGTTTTAAAGTATACAAAAGTTTTTGTAAACTTTTTGTTTAAGAGCCTTCTTTTTTTTGTGTGTTTTTATTAAAAGAAAAATACTTTTTAGGTTTCAAAATTACACGTGAATCGCCGGACAAAAACCTTATCGTGGGAATTTAGCGTGAATGACCTTGAAATATATTTAAAGTTTTTTTTTATGTACGCAATGTTATTGATTACGTTGTCATTAAACGATTATTATTATTATTTTATTTGAATTAGTTTTAAAGTCAATTCAATAAGCACAATTTTCTTTCTCTGTAATTGTTACATCATTCTTCAAGTCTTTAATTTTTTTTAAACAATTGTTTTGAATTTTGATAAATGTACAAGTAAAAAGTTGTTAAAAATTACGATAAAAAAACACAAATATGACTTGTAAACATGAATGACATGAACTTTACAGCGTGTAATAAAATTGGCCAAAAAATAACTGCTTATTCAATAAAATATAATGCAGGTATTTTTATTTTAAATATATAATTAAACTCAAATTAAAAAAATACTATCTGTTTTGGATTTAAATGCATTTTCAGCTACGCAAAGGTGCAACGAAGTTAGCTCAACAAGTTAGCTAACAAAGTTGTCGACACAAGAATAGACAGTCGAATATCATCGGAATAGTATTGAAGAGAAGGAGGTCGAGGTGGTAAAATTAGAATTTCTCGCTCGAGAATAGAGCAAGTGGTCACCAATATGGCGTTGACATTGACAGCTCGGCTTTATTTGTAAACAACACGAGCCGTACATAGATTTTTTTTAAGTTTAGCTCGCGCTTGGCCACTGGACTGATGGCTGCTTGCCTATTCACTCTTGGCTCAAAGACCCCAAGATTCTTACTATCAGAAGACACATATTCTGGCAGGGTATTCCACTCCTTAGCTGTGCCCACAATGAAATTATTTTCAAAACCCTTTGTTTCCGTACAAAGCGGGTGGTATGTTCACCATGTACCTATGGCGTTCCGTACTTCCAAGTTTGTTGTACATACTTTAACTAGTTAGGACCTCGTGGTTAAACAAAAGTTATATCTCCAAGGTTAAACAGCGCTTGCCGAAATTGTTCTGAGGATGGGTCACCATCGTTCGTTAACGTTTTTTCTAGGTGCCTCTAAATAAAGTAACTCATTTTGAACTTTCAGACTGTATGTGGACGCTGCTTCTCAAGAACAACCAGAACTATTGGCGTAGTGCGTGATTGACTTCGCTGCTTATCGCAGGTTCAATTACCGCACGCAACAAATATTTTATGACCTATAGATATTTGTTGATAGATGTTTTTGTGCGTAAGTATAAATTTTTGAAAACGCACCCGATACAGGAGAAATTCCTTGTGTGATGTTACATCTGAAATGGAATAAAAAGTATCGGTGTTCCAGTTAATAATTATGTACTTCGTTCTGAAAACCTTCAACCAGGGTGCCAGTCTTTATTACGGTAAAACTGCACACAATATACTATGTACAACCGTTCAATACATAACATGTACTGCAATTTAATCATTCTGAGATATATTTGTACAGGTAGCAGTCATCTAAGGCTTAAAAAGTAAGATATGCAGGAACCCATAGCACGAATACCTCTATTAAAGCATTCGAGACGTGAAACATTTTAAATTTGAACTCCGGTTGAGTTTTGCGGTAACGGTAATATTTTTATTTTTGAATAGATGCTCTTTCAGCGCAGACGGAAATAATTCAATAATATCAATTTACTGAAATGCGAAAAGAATCCAGGGTTACCAACACTTAGTTCGAAAGAAAATAATATAATACGTACTTTTTTAATTACGTCGTAGGAACGCAAGTATTCGTTCCTGAGTTAGTTATATCTTTTAAGTTTAATAGTCAGGTGTTTGTATATGTGAGTTTCTATGTTTTTTATAAATGCACCCACGACACATGAGAAATAAATTAACTAGTGTGGGGCAACGTTTTAAAAGTTAAAAAAGGTTAAGATACTCACACTGAATCAAACGAACATTGACGATAAGATAAGCGATAAAAACCAGATCATATCAGTTTAAAATTAATAATAAGGTGCAGAACATTGGACCGCTATTTTTCTCTTAAGGGTAAGTGAAGGATCACTATTCACTTTATAGCCATGGGAGTAGGCACATTTTAAAAAGCGGAAAAATATTTTGAGCTTAGGTTGGTAAACATAACTCATTTTCGACAGTAATATCACTTATTTATTCGATATTACCTTTTCGAATATCACTTTTAAACCGTTGATTTGATTATGTGTCAAATATACAATTCCCATGTATTTTACTCCTCCTCCCAATAATCGTACAGCAAGAGCAATAACCGGCCTTTAAACAGCTTCACAGTTCACTAAGTGGCATCGGAACTTTTAAAATGGCTCTTGAAAAATAAATGTCTCGAAGACAGTTGCAATGAAAAACTTGCCGGCAATCAGACCCCTTAAACTTTAAGCTCGGAACTTCGTCTGCGCGTTGCACTAACGCGAAGCACTAAAGTTCCAGGACTTATGAAACTAAAACAAACTAAATATTCAACGAACATTGGCCAGTCAGTCGATCGAGCTTCACTGAAGATACTGGATAATAATAATATTCTACAACTATCACACAACGCTATCTAGTCCCAAGCTAACCAGAGCTTGTGTTATGGGTACTAGACAACTGATAAACATACTTATATATTTCTAAATACATAAATATTATAGATTAATTACACCCAGACACACACAAACATTTGTCCTGGGTGGGAATCGAACCCACGACCTCCGGCATAGCAGTCAGGATCACTAACCACTAGACCAACAGGCCAGTCAAATAATATTATTGTAAAATTAATTTTATACTTCCTGGAAAGCAACACTCGCTAGCAGTGTAGGATTTATTTCTACAATTACGTTATTTGTTCAACAATAAATATTTACGTATATACCTATGGTTATTTAGTAAAATAAATAGTATAATTAGCTGTTATTGCACACAATATTAGGTCATCCCAACTTTTGATGTGATTAGCATACAGTATAATAAATTAACCATCTATACTAAATTTATTATTAATGGTATAGAGTTTGATGACCAAGAGACTGTTATAGGTTATATAGGGGAAAATAGCTACACGGTTGAAGTACATCTACATTACCTACGGCTAATCTGATAAGTTAAAGTCCCACATCATAGGGGCGAACATATTGCTATCAACCAGGAGAAATCCAGTCTCTGTGGCTACTCTGACGAATTCTGGAAGGAAAAATCCATCAACACCTTACCCAGCCTGAGAATCGAAACCAGAACCTCATGATCATACTGAGGCAAGCCTAGTTACTGACGTTGTGAAAATGTCTTCCTCAAAATAATTGAGGTAAATAATGTTGAGTAGAGTAGGTGTCAGCCCTGTTCACCAGGTGTCAGTGCATCCGCGAGGAACTTGGACGCACAGCGTAACATCGCCGACATAATTGAATAAAAGGTGTCCTACCGTTTGTACCGAATGAGATGAAATTATTCAGAATATTATGTTTCCTCGCTTCTTACTGCAGCCACAATGAGGTTCAAATATTTTTTAAAGCTGTTTACGATCTTTCCACAGACGTCTCATTAAAGTTTATTGGAAAAGCAAATGTCTTACAAATCGGGATAAAAACGTAATAGTACATTATGATATAAGTGCGGTAAGTTGAAATTACAGCCCGAGCCGTAGGTGAGGGCTATAAGAAAGCAGACGCTGTAATTATCAAACCGCACACGTACGTCATACGACGTTTTATAACACATTTGTGAGGAAATAATTAAAACTCGGACTTTTTTGACGACATTATTTAATAAAATTAATACAGCGAAAACAAAAAGCGCGCGGAATAATTTTTACTGTTTCACAAATTAGCGATGCGCGCGCATCAGCGTCTTTTGTTTATGGCAAAGGCACAAAAAACAGCCAGTATTGCTAATAAAGTAAATTAATACTTTTGTGTTTTTGTTACTGATAAATGGTTGTAATTAATTGTCAAAATTAATTAAATTAAAGAATTAAATGTTTATTTATTAAATTTTATCTCCCAAAGTTAATTTTATTCATAAAATGTTGACCACTTTTCTGACATAAAAATTCTTTGCTAAGATTTAAAAAAGTACCGTTTGTTTTAGACGGAGCATCTTGATAAACCGTGCGCTTTACATTACAATTACGCACAAGTACGTAATGAGATACATTACTATATTGAAATTTATGCAGTAAGAGACCTTTTACGAGCAAATGTGTTATAAAAAATTATGTTGTGACATTTATTGTTTCTATTGAAATATTGTCCGATGAGCGGCGTTCACCGAAACCGCAACCAACATAGTTGGGAAAAGGATAGGCAGATGAGAGAAAACAGACGATTACCGTTGAGAGTAATCAGAAAGTTACTGATTTAATTGCTTCTGTAGCTTAAGATTTAAGTAAATATCCATCCACGAAGCGCAAGAAAAACTTGGAACAAAATGAAGAAAAAAGAACAAACTATCAAGTTATAAAAATCCTTTTTCTCGAAGAATACTTCAATTAGAAGTTCACATCTTTCGCTGCTTTAAACGTATTATGCAGGATTTACTTTTCTTCGAATATCTATGAAGACTTTCGAAAGTTCGTTAGACAAGTATAACAGGATATTAAATTTAACAAGAAAGTAGACACGAAAACTATGTTGAAACTCTTGTGCCGTCACATCTTCTAAGTTCATTGCGCTGTGCTGCGCTTGCTGAGAATCTCAAGAGGCGTCAGTAAACCCAAGCGGATCCACTGTTGTAGGCATGATTGGAATGCCCACAAGCCTAATAGACTACAAACGTTGTGGGTTACGTTATGGGCCTACCACAAGCTGAAGCTTCACCACAGTTCTAACCGTGCAAACTTCTCGCATGAAAAAAGCTGTACACGGACGGCATAATCACACGCGCAAGCTTCACCACAGTTCGCGCGCGAGACCGCGACAGGAGACCGCGACAGGCGACCTCGACCTCCTGTCGCTGTCTCGCTCGCGAACTGCCGCTCATACATTGCCTAATGTTAAGTATTGTCGCGGTCTCGTGTCTCGGTCTCCTGTCGCGGTCTCCTGTCGCGGTCTCGCGCGCGAACCGCAAGCTTCACGGACGGCATAAAGGCGCGGGCAAACCGCGGCGCATGCGTTTCGCGATTGCACATTCGTAAATCTGCCACTTTTGACTGACGGATGACCAATAATGTCCATGTCCTAACTTACCGAACGATGACTGTGGCTTGAATACTGAACGCTCAACCACACGCGCAAGCTTCACCACAGTTCTAACTGCGCAGGCAATCGCGCAGGCAGCGCCATGGGGTTTGCGCGAGATACAATTTTACCGACCACATGCGTACAAATGTAACACGCGTGTATGTACAAACTGGCTTGCGCAGGCAAAACTGTCGTGAAGCTTGTGCGTGTGGTAGGCCCATTATTTGGGGTCGTTCATTGAGGTCGATTGCCTATCGACCTATCGTCATCAGCCTATCGACGATAGGATAATACGGTACTCCATGGTACGACTGGTTGCCAGTCTTTAGAGCTTCTGATTCACGATTGTCAAAAATCTACAAATGACAGACGGGACCAAAGGCTTTACGTACTTTCCGAGGTACGGAGCAAACTCACTATGTCAGATGGTCACGGGTCACCCATCCATAGACCAACCTCGGCAAGCGCGGCTTAACCCGAGAGATCCGCCTGAGCGGCTTTAATTATTTTAACCACGAGCCAATACATAAAATATTGTTTGTCCTAGTTCAGCAATTCAATTACTCAGCTATTTCTGTTACACAAAAAATCAAAATTCCAGTTCTAACATTACCGTGGACGAGAACTTACAAAATGCATGAAACAGTGCCAAACAAACTTTCTCGTCCGCTAGCGCCATCTAGTATGGAGTAGCGAAATTAATCATAGTGTTGAGTAGTGGAACTAATTTTGTAAAATGAAATAATATATCTTATTTTTATAGTTCTTGAAAATACTAATTAAGCCACCGTGCGTCGAACAGCTTTATTCAGGCGTTAATATTATGTAGAGCTAAATATGTGTACCAAGATTGACACTTTTTTGTGTTTTTCTTGACAAGCAGCGCCGCCCCAAACTGCAAAGTTAAACTGGACACCTCTGGACACACTGATCTTTTCAACAATGCATTTTAACTGTCACCACAGAATACATAATAGTAAAATACTTGCTGTCCCTAAAAGGCACGGCTCGCAAAAAAAAATATATCACACGCTATTTTTTTTTTTTTGTTGATTTATGAGTGTGCAAATTGTTGAATCAGATGGCATCTCAAAATCTAAAACTTAAGGTTTTAATAATATTTAAACCTTAGATTATCCAGACTCCGTGTTCGAAATAAAACGTAACGATTTTACTGAAGGAAGCCACTTTCCTACAGATTTGTGTATAAGATTGTACCTATATACATTTAAACGTTTTCCTTGCAGATGTTCACTTTTTTTACGTAGGAATCGTCGAATCGAACGAGAGCGACAATCGTTAGGTATTTTTCTTCCGTGTTTTTAGCTTCAATACTTAATGCTGATCCACGCTACAAACCGCCGTGCCGGCCCAGCCACGGCACGGTGTAGCGTGAATCATCCTTTAGTGGCTCACTGGGAATCTGGAGATCTTTAATCTTAACAGAACATCTGTTTTTTTTTCATCGTGGTAAAATCATCAAATAAGTACTCCCACCCCGGGCAGAGAGGGAGGGAATGTCAGACTCGTACTGGGAACTTTACGTTCCAGGGTCACGGTAATTCGATAGGTTTCGTGACTCCGGCAGGCCTTGGCTCTCTAAAGGGAGGCCCCGTCATTATGCTGACACTCTTTGAGGCCCGCGTGGAACACAACGCGCCGTCGACCCGGGCATGGTCCATGGTCGGACAGCGAGTTGCCCTTTACTCGCAGTCCGCATGCCCGCGCCTACGGTGGCCGGAGATCGTCTGGCGACGTCCGACGCCATGGGCGTCTACCACTGCGGTTGGGGCGGAGGGAGGACGCTGTCCTCTCCCTCACGCGAAGACATTGCAACAATATCATAACATCAAATTTTATACGGGATCTGATGATGGGATCCCAGGGAAATCGAGAGCAACCTTCAAATTTTATAGGCACATAGTACCAATTTCATATATTTTCTAAAGCTGTTCAAGTATTTGCATCTGATGATCATCATCTCAGGTGGATGAGCTGATGATGGAAGGTACAACTCTTCTAGTAAGGAGTCGGCATCGACTGATTTAGTAAATTATGTTTGTGTTCGCATATCTCCGGAACTACAAGTCCGATTTAAGTAATTCTTTTTATGTTGTATTAGGTATCGTTCAACTTAGTTTCATCAAAATCGGTTTAGTAGTTTTTGAGATAGGGAAGGAATGAAAGAGATGTTAACGATGTTATTACCGGTGCTACGGATTACAAAATTCTAGTGCACATGTAAGAAAATGATGTATTTGATAAGAATTTTGGTTGAATATTTAAATTATAAGCAGTAAAAACTTTTTCTAAAAAAAAATGTGACCGCCTTCAAAAACAACCACAAAAAAGGGTAAAATAACCTACAAAACTTTTCTTTCGGAAGTCGGTGACTTTTTTTATTAA
This sequence comes from Agrotis clavis, assembly GCA_954870645.1. Taxonomy (NCBI): domain Eukaryota; kingdom Metazoa; phylum Arthropoda; class Insecta; order Lepidoptera; family Noctuidae; genus Agrotis; species Agrotis clavis. Next base: position 34,075,848 of record OX940917.1, on the reverse strand, counting down.
TTTCATTGTTTCTTTTGCCACCGACTTCCGAAAGAAAAGTTTTGTAGGTTATTTTACCCTTTTTTGTGGTTGTTTTTGAAGGCGGTCACATTTTTTTAGAAAAAGTTTTTATTTTACTCTTTTTAGTTTAAATATTCAACCAAAATTCTTGTCAAATACATCATTTTCTTACATGTGCACTAGAATTTTGTAATCCGTAGCACCGGTAATAACATCGTTAACATCTCTTTCATTCATTCCCTTTCTCAAAAACTACTGAACCGATTTTGATGAAATTTGCAGTATTCCCTAATTTGAACGATACCTAGTACAACAAAAAAAGAATTACTTAAATCGGACTTGTAGTTCCGGAGATATGCGAACATAAACATAATTTTCTTACTTGAGGAGTTGTACCTTCCATCATCAGCTCAGCTACATGAGATGATGATTTCCATACGCAAGTACTTGAATTACTTCATAAGATTTGCGAAAAACTACGTGTCAGCCAATAAAATTTGAGGGTTGCCCTCGATTTCTCCAAGATCCAATCATCAGATCCTGAAATGGTGACAATGGGACCACACGGGAAGCACCAGCTTTCGAATAAAAAAAGAATAATGAAAATTGGTTCACCCAGTCGCAAGTTATGAGGTAACAAACATAAAAAAAAAATACAGTCGAATTGATAACCTCCTCCTTTTTTTGAAGTCGGTTAAAAATAACAAAAAAGGGTAAAATAACCTACAAAACTTTTCTTTCGGAAGTCGGTTGCAAAAAAAACTACCTATTAAATTTAAAAAAAAACCACCGACTTCAGAAAGAAAAGTTTTGTAGGTTATTTTACCCTTTTTGCCGTTGTTTTTGAAGGCGGTTCCATTAATTTTTTTTAAGTTTTTATGTCGACTGTTATGAGGCTTAGTTGAGGAGTGCCTCAAGAGCGTTAGAATCGATGTGCGTACAGACCATGTAGCAATGTTATATAACATTGTTATATTATACTACAAATGTATGTAAAATGTTATAACATTGTAATATAACATGACCACTCTTTGAAAAATGTTATGTAACAATGTTATATAACATGTTATGCTACATAGTCTGTACGCACCGTAACGTTATAGTTGATTTTAGGGAATATTTAGGTACAGACGGCAGCAGGTCAACCTACCCGAACCTGTCGGATTTTACCAGTCAAACATTAACCTTCTACACTTGTGATAAGGTTGAAATTCTATTATAGAAATCTGACAGATTGTGGTAGCTTGATGTGCTGGCGTCTGTACATTTATAAGTTTCATTGCAAATGCAGAAGTCAATAGAAATTTACCTTTTGACAGCTATTTGATGGTCACCAGAGCAAGTGATCATCATTTGAACTGTCAAAAAAGATACGCAATAGCCCCCTGGTAAGTAGTCAGTCACCACAGAAATATAATATATCTATGTCAGTCACATTGTACGCACATAACTTCCGAACGACTGCACCAAATTAGGCAATTCGATTTTTAGTTAGGTTCATTACTGTCAGTTACGATAATTTTTGATATGTGAGAAACATGTATAATTCTGGAAAACGCAGCGTAGGCAGGCCTCCCACTAGGTGGACCGACGACGACATCGTGAGGGTCGCGGGCAGCCGATGGATGCAAGTGGCGAATTGTCGTTCGGCGTGGCGGTCTAAGGGGGAGGCCTATGTTCAGCAGTGGGGTCTTCGGGCTGATGATGATGATGATGTATAATTCTTTGTATTTATGACAACACAAGCAAGATAAGCTTTTTTGATTCGTGGCCCTATTCGACCCTACCGGAAAGACTTTGGCTACTCTCTTGCTTGATCGACTTTGAGTTTAGTACGGGGGCAAGTCAAAATTCAGGAATTGTGGAACCTACTAGGGTGACTCCAACTTCTGCTACTTGTATTGATAATGTTTTCTGCAATTGTGATTATTTGGATAAAGCAATAGTTAGTTGTCTGCCGTCTGATCATAGTGGAAAAACGGTAACTTTTAAGTGTAAATCAACTAAACAACAAGTTCAGATTTCATATAGACAAATAACAACTAACAAATTAAATAAATTTAATAATTCCGTATCCAATAGATTAAGTGTTATGAGCCCTAGTGTTGACGACACTAGAGTTAATAATTTTTATAATGGTTTCTTTTCAATAGTTCATACCGAATTCAATAAATCTTTTGAAAAGAAGACTAAAACTATTTGCCCTAAATTTGTGTTTAGTGACTGGGCGACTGCAGGTATAAGAAAAAGTAGGGAAAGACTATTTGAGCTCTATGGCCTTAAGCCTTACATCAACACTGAAACTTTCAACAAGTATGTTTCTACATACTCGAAAGTGTTCAGAAATACTTGCAAGGCTGCTAAAGCCATGTACTATCGACAAAGTTGAATCATGACCCATTTTGACAAAAAATCGTTTGAATCCGTCAAATTGACAAAGATCAAAGTTGTTACCATGGATATGTATGTTTACGCGAATGTGGACCTAATTGTATTTAAAGTCTGTAGGAAAATAAGCTTATGGTGGGTCATGATTCAACTTGGTCGATTGTACATAAGTAATAAAATCAAAACATCAGATAATAAAATAAAAACAGTTTGGAAAGTAATAAATGATGAGACTGGCAGGAAAAAAACACGGAGCACCAAGTATACGTTGGAGACACCACATGGTCCTATAAGTTCAAATCGAGATGTAGCTCAAGAATTTGTAAATTTCTTTACTGATATACCATTAAAGACCACGGAGGCTCTAAACTCCTCTCCCGATATCGCAATTGCTTTATTAAAGGCAAACGTGTCTGGCTGCTCGGCTGAATTTGTATTTAAGCACATAAACCCCATGACGGTTATTAACACTAGAAGCGCCGAACATTCTGATACCCCTAGAAGCGCCGATGGGTCAATTCTGGCCATTTTATTTTTGCTACAGTAATGTAAAGTTAAATAAACAAATAAAACTTGTAATTGTTATGGAATGTTTTTATTACATTAAACCTGCCCTGCCCTGGGTGGGAGGACTCATTTGATAATTTAACCACGCTAAAAAAAAATCTAGGCGTTGCCGTAGGCCAGTTCACATTTTTTATTACAGCTTTTTACAGACATTTTATTTTAGGGCAGGAGCGACTGCCAGACTTGTACTAACTAAAATTCACAGTGTCCTTCAATAGCCCTTTACGTTCCGGGGTCACGGTAGCTTGTTAGTCCCGCGACCCTGGCAGGCTTTGGCCCTCTAAGGGGGGCTCCGTCATATTGCTGGCAGCTCTTTGAGGCGCGCGTGGAACACAACGAACCATCGAACCGGGCATGGTCCATGATCGGACAGCGAGTCGCTCTTTACTTGCCGTCCGCATGCACGCGCCTACGGTGGCCGGAGATCGTCCTGCGACGTCCGTTGCCGTGGGCATATCCCACTGCGGCTGGGTCGTGAGGTGGACGCTATCCTCACGTCCCGCCTCCTCTTTCGTTAGAACGTCTGCTTAGCAGAAGGAGGCGACCGCTTCCCACTCAGTCTCGCCCCGCAGTGTGGCCTCGTCCAATTACGGCAAGTACTGCACCGTATGCTCCATGGTGTCCTCCGGGCGATCCTAGCAGTGGTCATACCCAGGCATTTCTTCCTTCCTCATCCGACACAGGAACCTCCCGAACCTTCCATATCCGGTGAGGACCTGCGTCAAGCGGTATGCAAGGACGCCGCCAACGCACAGATGGGATATTGTCAGAGTATATGCGAGACATTTCATCCACAACATCTACCCCATACAACTTCAATTTTTCAACTATTGTAGGTAAAATGATACTACATTCGGTGTCTTTTTTGTATCAGATCCTATTTCAATATCTGGGTGCATAGTGCTACTACAATGCTAGAAGAAATCGACGGTCCCTACGTACAAACGGACATGTCGAAAATGTCATTTTTTTTTTATTGCACATTTCGCTTTAGATTTTTAGGATGCACAAATCTGTATATTTATTTTTTTCTTATATTACGTATTTAACGAGATTTACTAATCGTATATGAGGACAAGTATTATATTTACAACGAATAAGTAACGTAGATGCGGACATCTACACATAACGCTTTGTACGGTGTTTTAAATTGCGCGCAAACGCGGTCATGTCTGACATAACGTCATTTACGGCGGGAGTTTCTCAATAAGGCGTGTACATGTCCTTATTGTATGTTTAGATGCTAAGAAGATTGTTAATTAACAATAAACAATTTCGCTTCGGTGACCTACACACATCAAAAGTGTCTAGGGATCAAGCATTTTTATGCGGATTTCTTGAGATTGAGATGTGGCTTTGTAATAAATTTATGATTTTATAAATTTTTATGGATCCTTTTTGGTGCATTTCATAATTTGAATCAGGAACTGTAAATCAAATTCGAGTAAAAGATGAAAATCAGCTGTCAATATTTTCCCTATAAAAACATACAACGCATTGAAGACATTATTAGTGCTACTGTTTCCCTACTACTGATTAAAACCAACGTTATTATGGAGCGGCGACGTCATTTAAGCAGGGAAGAAATGCTCAGAGCCGTGGGAATGATAGAAGCTGGTTCCCGGCAGCGTACTGTGGCTTTAGCTCTGAATACAAGTCAGAGTGTTATCAGTCGACTTTGGACACGTTACCGAAGCACTGGTACCGTGGCTGAGCGCCATGGAGGACGGTATCGCTGCACCACACGGAGACAAGACCGATACATTCAAATCTTAACTCGAAGAGCTCCAACAATAACCGCCATGATGTTAGCCGTGAGGCTTCATCACTCTTCAGGGAACTTAATTAGCGACCAAACAGTCAGAAACCGCTTGCATGAAGTGAACCTTCATTCCCGAAGACCGCTACAGGTACCACCTATAGCAATGCACAATCGTAGGATTCGATATCAATGGGCTCTTGAACACAGAAATTGGGCAGAAGAACAATGGCGTTTCGTGTGCTTTTCTGATGAGTCTCGTTTTGGTATGAGACCGGATACAAGACGTATACGACACTGGAGAACCCCTGGACGCCAACAGCGATTAAAATCCTGCCAGGAAGTCCATCCTTATAGTGGTGGAACCATCATGGTATGGGCGGGTATTTGGATCGGCGGAAGAACTGAGTTGATTTGGATCAGAGGCAACCTCAACGCTCAAATTTATGCTGAGACGATTGTATCAGACGTCATCGTTCCTCTACAAGTGCAAATCGGTCCCTTATTTCAGTTAATGCATGATAATGCACGACCGCACACCGCAAGAGTTGTAAGACAGACTCTCGCCGCAGCTAACATCAATGTCCTGCCCTGGCCTGCTCAGTCGCCAGACTTGAACCCGATTGAGCATGCATGGGATATGCTACAGAGAAGAGCTCTGCCGAATATGGAGGGTATCCAGTCGCAAGAAGACCTTTTTTTGTTGTTGCAACGAACATGGGCGGCCATTCCACAGCGTGATTTGGATGAACTCATTTTGAGTATGCCAAACCGATGTTCTTGTGTTGTTAGTGTTCGCGGTAGAAACACGGATTATTAATTGTTTAAGTTACCCAATTTTAAAGAAAACTGTTATTTCAGTCTTTTTTTCGAACTTTAATGTTAGTGGTTCAAATGTCAAAAATCCCTTTATTAGGAAAATGGCAAATTTCTTTATGAATGCAAAGGTGACTTGGTTTATCGTTACTGTGACAAACGATAACACTTTATTTGATGAATCCTTAAAGAACATTTTAATTAATATCAATCAGGAGAAAAGTTATTGCAAAAATATATGTTGATCCCTAGACACTTTTGATGTGTGTATTTGGGAATTTGTCTTTGCAATTGTACGATGTTATGATGACGAATAACTACCGAAAATAAACGTTTGACATATGTCATGCATGCCACCGTCCGGGAAATCCGAGATCCGACACATTATCTCTAGGTGTTCTTGTCTGGCTAATTCAAATTTAATTTCATTTATTTCAATCAATTTCAGATCATACACCAATATCAAAATTCAATTAATGGAGAATATTTGCAAAGACACAACCTCGTTTCCAGGATTATTCACCAGCAACTTGCTTTGAAGTACAACCTTGAGATATCAGAAGTGCCGTAATATACGTATGCGCCTGACCCTGCCGGTCGCGGCACTAATGAGCTACCGTGACCCCGGAACGCAAAAGGCTTTTGAAGGACACCGTGGATTTTAGTCAGTACAAGTCTGAAAGTTCCTCCTGCCCTGCCCTGGGTGGGAGGACTCGTTTGATGATTCTACTATGTTAAAAAAAATGTATGCACCTGACTCAGTTCGCGAAGATGGCAATTTCGTTGTATTGGGATCGACCTATCATCACTGACAGAACTATTGTTGCCAAAAAGCATGACATTGTGGTGATAGATCGATCGGAACGTCCGGCAATGTTTTGTTGTTTATATAACGTATCCGTATGACTAGAACCTCGTGAAGGCAGAAAAAGATAAATATTCAAGTATCTTGATCTGGCTCGCCAGGTTGTTGGCATATGGAAAGTGAACAGCAGTCATTGTGCCGATAGTCGTGTCGGCTAATGGCTTAATTGCCTAGAGCCTAGACCAACATCTAAGGAGGCTCTCGCTTGGCCGAGCGTTTGATTCAGAAGGCAGTACTTCTGGACACGGCGCGCATCTTTAGGAAGTTCGTCTCTCAAGAGCCCTGACCACCGGTAGCCCGGACCTTATTCCCGGTGCTTGTGGACTACTATCTTTGAGGAGTGACTGAAGACGCGCCACGGCCATAGCCAGACTGAAGTTTCGGGAGGTACGTTCCTGTGTCGGACTGAGAGGGTCCATTGTGCGGAACGCCCGGAGAACACGGTCGAGCATACGGTGGATCTGCCCCGCTTAGGCAGAGACCGCCGTGTCTTCACGGAGCCGATAGGCGGCGGCAACCTCTCGCGCCCGGAATTCAACCTCACAATCCCAGCCGCCGCGGGAGACGCCCATGGCAACGGTTATCACAAGGCGATTTCCGGCCACCGTAGGCACGGGCGGATGGCGAGTAATGGGTGACTCGCCGTTCGATCATGGGCCATGCCTGGATCGACGGAGCGTCGTGTTCCATGCGCGCCTCAAAGAGCTATCAGTAATCTGACGGGACCCCCATAGAGGGCCATAGCCTGCCGGGGTCGCGGGACTATTTTATCAGGTGACCATGACCATGGAACGTTAAGGGCCATTGAAAGAACACCGTGGATTTTACTCAGTATAAGTCTGTCAATCCCTTTCGCTCCACCCAGTGGGTGGGAGGACTCATTTGAAGAATATACCACGTTTAAAAAATTGACATGTCTTTATTTACATTGCAAGAACTATAGACACTTCGAATGAATGAAACCGCGTATAAAGCGGTATGTCTTCGTCGATGTATATTTTATAACCAACGGTGGTGATTTTAAGATGTTTAACATATCCGTTTGAAAACTATAGCATTGTTCGACATTTTCATAAAACGTCTTATTTAAATTCTATGTTATAAACTGATTTCTTCTTTCCTACGTATAAAAAGTTATCTAAGACATGTCCGACATTCTTTTATTTTAATATCAGTGTAGAAACAGTCATCTATCAGTTTTTCCAAGAAAATGAAAAAAAAGAAAACATGTTTAAATACCATTATAAAGTTCCTAAAGCTAATAAAACATTATAGAAAAAAAAAAAACAAAATTGTTCATAGAATTATTTCTAGAGCGATTTGAACATTAAAATCGCTCTCCTGAAAACCTCGGTTTTTGACATGTCCGTTTGTACGTAGGGACCGTCGAAATATAAAGTTAAACTCTGACATCCATGACTGGGTCAAAATTGACCCACTGGCGCTTAGAGGTAAATTTAGATAAAAAAAATATTTAAATTGCATTTATGTGGTTGAAGTATCGTATAAATAATAATCATCATATTTCATGAAAAGTCATAAAAACTTAGGATTATACGAGTAATAAGATATGAACTAGAGCAGGAAGAACATCGAAATGGGTCAATTTTGGAACGCCGGCACTTCTAGTGTTAAAGCTTTTCGGCAAATCAAAATTAAGCTAACAGAAGATCTTTGGGGAATGTCAATCAAAGTTTGTACATCCATAGTAGAGACTATAGCACCATACTTGGCTTTAATTTTTAATTTATGTGTAGACCAAGGAGTTTTTCCGGACTTAATGAAATTCAGTAAAGTCATACCTCTTTTTAAATCCGGAGACACTAAAGACACTAATAATTACAGACCTGTATCCGTGTTGCCCGTTTTTAGCAAGGTTTTTGAAAAGGTAATGCTTGATCAGATGCTTAACCACTTTAACACCAATAAAATTTTACATTATCAACAGTATGGTTTCACCAAGGGACGTTGTACAACTGACGCCGGTGTCACCCTATTGAAGCACATATTTACTGCATGGGAAGAGGCACAAGACGCCATAGGAATATTCTGTGACCTCTCCAAGGCATTTGATTGCGTAAATCACGATACTTTGCTTTTTAAACTTGAGCATTACGGTCTAGGTAAACTTGCAATTAGTTTGTTAAAATCTTATTTGTGTGATAGACAGCAGCAAGTTCAGATAGATGGTGTGAATTCGGAAGGTTTAAAGGTAAAAATGGGGGTTCCGCAAGGCTCAATATTGGGTCCTTTTCTCTTTCTTGTATATATCAATGATCTACCCTATTTATTCAAAAATCAACCTCACAATAATATGGTGTTATTTGCTGATGACACTTCCCTAATTTTTAAGATAAATAGACGGGCCCAAAATGTAGATAACGTAAATAATGCTTTACGTCAGGTCCACGATTGGTTTACTGAAAACAACTTAGTATTAAACGGAAAAAAGACCAAATGTATAAGATTTGCTTTACCAAATGTTAAAACCACAAATTATGATATAGTATTGAATCAAGAGAAACTTGAATTTGTCGATAAAACAGTTTTCCTGGGGATTACGCTTGATGCACGGCTACAATGGAGTCCCCATTTAACAACTCTTGCGGGGCGGCTAAGTTCAGCAGCATACGCTGTTCGAAAAATCCGTCAATTTACCGATGTAGATACTGCTAGAATTGTCTATTTTAGTTACTTTCACAGTATCATGTCTTATGGCATTTTATTGTGGGGACAGGCTGCCGACATCGAATCTATTTTCATTCTGCAAAAGAGAGCCATCAGGGCCATATACAATCTCCGTAGACGCGATTCTCTCAGAGAACTGTTTAAGGAAATTAACATTATGACAGTACCTTGTCAATACATCTATGAAAATATAATGTACGTTAGGAAAAATCTGCATCTTTTTAGTAAGAGAGGTGACAGACACAACTATCACACTAGAAATAGGGATCAGTTAGTTCAGCCGGGCTTCAGACTCGCCAAAGTGGACTATTCTTTCATGGGGTACTGTTTAAAGTGCTATAATAAAATACCTCAAAATGTTCTTGAATTGAATGAGACTAAATTTAAATCATGTATTAAACGCACACTATGTAAGCGGGCTTATTATAAACTAGGCGATTATATCGCTGATAATAATGCTTGGCTCCATGCTGGTCCTGCTCCACCTGACAGTGTAGGATAAAATATTGATAGCGTTTTTTTTAATATTCTTGTTGGAGCTGCTGAAGATTGTACAACTGGATTTGCATTGTATAGACTCAATCTTCCTAGTATTATATAGTTTCATAGCCAGCATTGTGTGAGTACTATGTACCTCGGAGCTATCATTCACTGAGTACCTACGTCTCTTATTGACTTGAATGACCCTGGCGGTTGAGAGTATGTCATGCTCACTCAAATGTCTCGCTGATAGTGGCGCGTGTGTCGGATCATTTAGTTCCCTTCAAAATGGTTGAGCTGAATGGTGCTGATATATGCGTCATGTTCGTGAACGGGCGCTGTCAGTTGGGACTGGTCATCCCTTAGCTGCCACGGTCTATTTTAATTATTGATAACTTTAATTATTGATAACTTTATTTTTGAATTGTCTTTTTTATATTTTCTATGGACACTAATAACTTGCCACATCGTTCTCACATAATGTACCATCTGATGATGAATGATGTAACAAAAGATCTGTAATAATTTTGGCGATTGAAAAAGAGTGTCCATGGAGTTTCTTGCTCATTCTTCTCCATAGAGATCTACTCCTTGGAATGAGCACCTACGGTACTTTCACAGTTTTTATGTCTTGTGACTGGGACTGTAGCACCATAACTTTTTAATGTCTAATTACATTTTTATTTGTCTATGACAATTCATAAGTGCCTGTAACTGGCCTACATGAAATAAATGCTTTGATTTTGATTTTGATTTTGATTCAGTCAGTGATTAAGACCAGAGATTGACATCAGAGAGTTGTATTATACAGCTTTGTGGACGTCAGCGGCGTTTCCTTTTGGTGGAATAAGCAATAGCAGCATACTAATAAACTTAAAGAAAAAAATATGCATTTAGTCATTTCCTCTCAACTGAAAACTGGTTTACATTGAAGATTCACCAACTATGAAGAAAATAAACATTAATGTAACGTTTTACTGATGATTTTTTCTTAAATCGTTTCTAGTAAAATACGTTGCTATTATATGTTCACTGGGCTCTCTACTTGATTATTTTGCAGACGTGATTACCATATTTTCTTGACGAGGCTAGTTTTTGCAACCTAGGATAGCAAGCTAGTTTTCTTTTAAACTCGCCGCCCACATGAAGTTAGTACGCAAGCCAGTACACTTAGCACGAATTTTCACTCTTTTACTTTACAGCGGCTTTCCAGTATTTACAGCGTTTTTGTATGAAAAAATGAAACAGCGCCGCTGGTGTGCAAAGAAAGAACTATTTTTTTCCTTGAAAATCAAAGTTCCGGTTTACATACTTTACGGCTCACATACTGAAAATTCGTGCTAAGGCAAGGGTACTGGATAGTAAAATCAGTGGTGGGGGGCGCTACTAGCCTTAAAAAACGACCTCCATCCTATTAAAAACTGTCCTGGCTTATCAACTAGCTTACTAGCTTAGAAATGAAGCTAGTTTTGCCTACACGAAGCTAGAAGTACTAGCTTGCTAGCTTAAGATGCGTACAGACTAAATAACATAACATGTTATAAAACATTGCCCTACGACATGTTTCATATAATTTGCACGCTGAACTTAGTCACGGTTAGCACTGAAGAACGACAAGCGGCAATGGTCTTATATTGCAAAGTTATTCTAATGTGTACAGTATTGTTTTAATATTTTTAAATATTATACGCATTAACGCATGCGTAGCGAATTTCAAAGATTTTCTTAGGAAAGAAAAATTCAATCCGTGGGCAGGATTCGAACCTGCGGCCTTCGGATTTAGTACATCCGACGCTCATTTCCAACCGAGCCACCGAGGATCTTACCTGCCGCGGCAAATTCTTCCTTCCAAATCTAACGTCTCATGCATGGTGACGTTTAACGCCATCTATTGTAGAGTATTCGAACTACTACAACCAACAAAAGTATTGTTATTGTATTACAAAAGTATTGTTTTATGTTGCAACGTTGAATAGCAAGGTTACATAATGTGGACGTGTTATAAAACACAAGTTATATAACATGTTACATAGTCTGTACGGACCTTTACTTTGCTTAATAAATAGTATTTCTTAAAACCTGTCTTTATTGTTTCGTTGTTGATGAATAATAAACTATTTGGTCTGTGCAGACCACGAACAAACCATAATTTAGAATAAAAAAAGTGAAGTTTAAACTTGGAGCGTGAAACAGCAGCATTCGTTTTTTGTATAGTTCAAACCAGTTCAAACTTTGAATTGATCTAGTAGGTGCAGCAATTTAAGCTTTGAAGTGAAATTAAAAAAAAACTATTTTTTAAGTAGCTTTATCCAGTTTTAAAGTTAAAAGATGCGTGAATGCATATCTATACACGGGGGCCAGGCTGGCGTACAAATCGGTAACGCTTGCTGGGAGTTGTACTGTTTGGAGCATGGCATCCAGCCGGACGGGCAGATGCCCTCGGACAAAACCGTCGGCGGAGGTGACGACTCCTTCAACACATTCTTCAGCGAGACGGGCGCTGGCAAGCACGTGCCCAGAGCGGTGTTCATCGACCTGGAGCCCACTGTGGTGGACGAAGTTCGCACGGGCACTTACCGCCAGCTATTCCACCCCGAGCAGCTTATCACGGGTAAGGAGGATGCCGCCAACAACTACGCGCGAGGGCACTACACCATTGGCAAGGAGATTGTCGACTTGGTGCTCGACAGGGTACGAAAACTTGCCGACCAGTGCACTGGCCTGCAGGGATTCTTGATTTTTCATTCTTTCGGAGGCGGCACCGGGTCAGGTTTCGCGTCCCTACTCATGGAGCGACTTTCTGTTGACTATGGCAAAAAGTCAAAACTAGAATTTGCAATCTATCCGGCCCCCCAGATCTCGACGGCAGTCGTCGAGCCATACAACTCTATTCTCACCACCCACACGACTCTAGAACACTCTGACGCGGCGTTCATGGTTGACAACGAAGCTATCTACGATATATGCAGGAGGAATTTGGACATTGAAAGGCCCACGTATACTAACCTAAACAGATTGATTGGTCAAATAGTGTCATCGATCACCGCGTCCCTGAGATTTGACGGCGCCCTGAATGTGGATTTGACCGAATTCCAGACAAACTTGGTCCCATATCCTCGGATTCACTTCCCGCTAGTGACATATGCACCTGTTATATCCGCTGAGAAAGCGTATCATGAACAACTATCAGTGGCGGAGATCACCAATGCCTGCTTCGAGCCCGCGAACCAGATGGTTAAGTGCGATCCAAGACACGGCAAGTACATGGCATGCTGCATGCTGTACCGCGGTGACGTCGTGCCGAAGGATGTGAATGCTGCTATAGGAACCATCAAGACTAAGCGGACTATTCAGTTTGTTGACTGGTGTCCGACCGGGTTTAAGGTGGGCATCAACTACCAGCCGCCGACCGTGGTGCCGGGTGGCGACTTGGCGAAGGTGCAGCGCGCTGTTTGTATGTTGTCAAACACGACCGCCATTGCGGAGGCGTGGTCGAGGCTCAACCACAAGTTTGATCTGATGTATGCCAAGCGAGCGTTCGTCCACTGGTACGTCGGTGAGGGTATGGAAGAGGGCGAGTTCTCGGAGGCTCGCGAGGATCTGGCCGCGCTGGAGAAAGACTACGAGGAGGTCGGTATGGACTCCGGAGAGGGTGAAGGAGAAGGCGGCGAAGAGTATTAATAATTCTAGATCATTTGTAACAATTTATGTTTAGGTCATTTTATTTTTATTAGGTCTAACAGTATCTTTATAAACTTTGGAATTAATAAGGAGAAATAAACAAGTGTGGTACTGCATTTCATTTTTTTTTTTTTCATTTAATTTCTTAGAAACGGCATTTACAACACATTTCCTTCACTTGTATTCCCTGTGCGGTGTAACGGTGTTATCATGCTCCCGTGTCTTCAACTTCAATGCCAACTGGAATTTTAGCGCGGTCGTGCTGGGAAGCAATCTTCCTAGCACGACCTGCACATCTACTGGTAGGTATATATAGCCCGGTTTCCACTGCAAGCGGAGCGGACACATTAATGACCCAGCGGGTGAAAAGAGTAAAAATGAGCTCGCTCTGGGAATGCAAAAACGATTTGTTGGTGGAAATACAAGAATGCAGTTTGCGCTTGCGAGTTTAAAGCCCGGTTTCCACCGCGAGCGGAACGGACACATTAATGCCTCCTTTAAACTCGCAAGCGCAAACTGCATACTTGTATTTCCACCAACAAATCGTTTTTGCGTTCCCAGAGCGAGCTCATTTTTACTCTTTTCACCCGCTGGGTCATTAATGTGTCCGCTCCGCTTGCAGTGGAAACCGGGCTTAAGGCTTAGGCCAGGTTCACACGGCGATTATTTTCCCGTATACCGTATAAACGATTTTATCGAATAGAGTAGTGACAACAGAATATATAATATATGAAAACTTAAAAATTGTTTACACGGCGTTCATACGGGAAAATCCCGTGTTCGAGAAATATATTTTACCGTATACCGTGCGAAGTTGTCACCGCAACGCCGCGTCTCGAAACGATTTTATCGAATACGACACGCAGTGGCGCTTATGTTCATGTTGTCTCGTTCACACGACTCGCCCATTCGAGTGGCCTGAAAAAATCGAATCGAATGGTTGCCGTGTGAACGACTGCATCGTATACGGTAAAACCGTATACGTGGAAAAATCGAATCGAATGGTCGCCGTGTGAACCTGGCCTTAGGGTTCATACGCACTATGCGGGTAGCCGCATTGCGGCTAGCCGTCCGGCTGACCGCAAGCACAATAATTTTATTTATGTACGTAATATTCATTTCTATGCGCACTGCGATGCGGCTACCCGCAGACCGCTCCGGTCGCTTGGAGGGCTGCGGCCCGAGTGACGGCCTGCCGGACGGTTGCTATACGCACTGTGCGGGTCAGTCTGCGGCTGCCCGCCATTGAGTGAGTGTGTGCACGTGATACGTCTGGTAAAATAAAATACGATGCCAAAAAAAATATCATCGAAATCCAAAGTCGGCCAGCAATTTGGAACATCAAATTACCAGAGTATTAATGTAGTAAATAGCTGCAACTTCGTCTACGTCCATCTTCGAAATGGATCGATATGACCGCAAACCGCAACGGTTCTTCAACCGCACGTTGCGGTTACCCGCAATGCGGCTAGCCGTCCGGCTGCCCGCATTCGCAACCGCATCCTGCGGGCAGCCGGACGGCTAGTCGCATTGCGGGTAACCGCATAGTGCGTATGAACCCTTAGGCGCAAAATGTCCCTTTCGCAAAATGCCCACAGGTAGTAAAATGTCCCTTTCGCAGAATGTCCCTTTCTCAAAATGTATCTTTCGCGGAATGACCCATTTCGCAGAATAATAATAATAATAATCGTCCACTGCAGGTCCGCATTGTACGTACGTATCGGACGCATCGCATCAAACGGATTTCTGTGTCGGCAGCGATCGGAGCCGACGCGAGTATCAGCAATCGGATTGCCGATGCCACCTTCATCGCTTCTACTGATCGGCATTCCGGAAGGCCACGTTCACACGGCGATTAATTTCCCGTATACCGTATACGAGATTTTATCGAATAGAGTAGTGACAACAGAATATATATATGAATACTTAAAAATTGTTTACACGGCGTTCATACGGGAAAATCGCGTGTTCGAGAAATATATTTTACCGTGTACCGTGCGAAGTTGTCACCGGAACGCCGCGTCTCGAAACGATTTTATCGAAGGCGACACGCAGTGGCGCTTATGTTCATGTTGTCTCGTTCACACGACTCGCCCATTCGAGAATCGTACGCACTCCATGCGTGGCCCGAAAAAATCGAATCGAATGGTTGCCGTGTGAACGAGTGCATCGTATACGGTAAAACCGTATACGTAGAAAATCGAATCGAATGGTCGCCGTGTGAACCTGGCCTATGACGTCATCGGTACGCATTGCATTAAAGGCATTGCCGATGAGCCGTCCGTACGATGCGGAACAGTGGATGCAGTTGTATGAGTTTTCATACAAGGCAACCTAAAATCCGTTACGTACGATACGTGCGATGCCGACCTGTGGACGCACACCTTTACGCGTGAGTCCACGCGTCTCAATTTCTATATACCGCGTTTAAAGGGTGTATGCCCGTGGTCCCCGTAAGCCCGTAAGCCATGTTCCCGTTAACGGGGACAAAATTACGGGGACAACGGGCATACACCGTTCACACTACACCGGGCCGGGACCGGGCCGCCGTGCACCGTCGCGTCCGTGTCCCGAAAATGTTCCGTCTGGGCCGCAAGCATGGATCACAATCACACAGTCATACAAAAAGTACACCACAAATGTTCAACCGTGCCCTGTTCGGGACTTGGGACGGCTTACGGGCCGGTCAACGAAGAAAACGACGTCGACTATTTAGGCTGCGGTTCCACTGAAGCGGAGCGGAGCAGAGGGGAGACGAGCTGTGCCGCAACTCACCAATCACTCGGCTTGAAATCCACATCTCTTCTCCACTTAGCTTCAAAGGAAACAGCATTGGCGAAGAGGAACGGCATTGTTTAAAATATCGGGAAAACAGGCTAGACTAAGCAAGCGCCGAGAGAGGAGTAATGCGGGGCGTAGATGGGTGGGACGGCTCATTCACGCGCATGTTAATATTCATATTTTAGTTAGCAATAGGATAGGCAAAGCAGCTCCACTCTACCCAGCTCCGCTCCACCCCTCTTCACTTCAGTGTAAACCATTGTATAAATACCTACCCCTTTTCACAGCTCAGCTCTGCTCCGCACCACTCCACTCCATCTCAGTGGAACCGCAGCCTTAACGTGCACCCTACGTGACAGAATCACGCATAGTATGTTTATAAGCCCCCATACCACATATTACATATAAGCAGGGGGCCTCCTCCTGGATGTCCGACGTCAGAGCATCCATTATTATCAGGAAGAGGTACGGGCTGAGAGCCGACTCCTGATGCAAGCCAACCGCGACATTGAAGCTGGTAGTGCCCGCTGTAGACCGGACTTGGGTACTGCATCGACTATACATTGCACGGATCAACTGTACATACTTCCCAGGCACGCTTTTCTCCATAAGGGCCCACCACAGAACCTCACGAGGCACCCAGTCATATGCCTTTTCCAGGTCGACGAACACCATTACTGCAATATACAGAGGTGCGCATAAAAACTGGTTTTTATGCGCACCTCTGTATATCTCGCACAGTTGGCGGATAGCAAAAATGGCATCCGTCGTACCCCGACCAGGCATAAAACCGAATTGGTTCTGTGTTTCGCTCTGCTCTTTCAGTCGCCTTTCAATTACTTTCTCCTAAACTTTCTATGTATGGTAAGGTAAGGTATGTATGTATAATATTAGCTTTATTCCTCTATAATTATTGCATTCCAACAAATCACCTTTGTTTTTAATAAAAATGGGCACTAGCGAACTATTGCACCATTCGTCAGCTAAGGAGTACATACTATTACATATTCTATGGCTAAGGCTTCTTCCAGCGACAGCTTATTGAAGAATAACGGCGTTTACGCACTACGTCCGATCCGAATCCGATCCGAACCCGTGAAAATACGGTCCGTCGTAGCCGCACTAGATCCGATCACGTAGTGCGTAATCGCCCTAAGGGCGTTTAGGCACTCCGTCCGATACAAATACAATCCAAACCCAAAAAAAAAATCACGGACAGAATCCGGATATTGCTTACGCACTATTCCCATCTCTGACAACCAGCCGCATACCCCCCCCCCCCGCCCCCCTGCCTCTCTGCTCGTACCTACGCAGCTCGGATTCAACTCGGACGCAGTGCGCGAGCGTTCATACAAATAATGGGGATGGCAACTCAAAGCTAATCGTAGATGGCGCTGCGATAGTTGGTCCCCACGTCAGATTACTGTCTACAATGTACAAAAAACAAACAAGATTTATTGTTATAAAAATTGAGTATAAATACAAAACAAATATGGAAAATTATTCGTCAATGCAAGTACATATACTAAAAGAAGAATTAAGACGCCGCGGTGTATCTACAAGAGGAAAAAAAGTGATTTAATTGAGTGGTAATACATTTGATTTTACCGTAATAAATCCACAATTACTTGTAGTTGAGGTTTCAATTTTTGAGTTTAGGTATGTTTTACCTGTCCTCTCCTATAACAAGAATATAATGCTGCTTCTGACTTTCTATTTTGATAAAATTTCATAATGTTTTAAGTCAGTAATTTTAACCCTTTTTTCTATTTAGATTCGAGAAATATCACAATACATTTAATTTCTTAACACCACAACTATCACAAAACTCGTTCCAGGTGATAATTCTTCCGCCAGACGAACCATTTCATGATTTATAAAGAGATGCAATACTGGTACTTAACCTCAAATAGAAAAGTAGATATTATTTTGAAAAGTGTATTCTATTGTTTAGTTATGGTATAATCATAGAATTTCATTAATAAACTCAACTAACGGCCTGTCTCGGCTTCGCAAGGCTGGATATTTGTTTATTATATTGCTTTTCCATAGTGATAATACAATTTTTGTTCTCACAGCAGTCACAGCAGCTACCCATTATTTCTTGATAGTGTGAATTGTCGGAAATTTGTATGTTCCATCATTTTTACAGCTTATTACACAACATCTAGTCATTTTACATCAATAAATCGTTTTTTTTTCAGAAAATTCCTTTGATTTGACAGTTCTTTTGGGACCAAACTGTCACTTGTCACTTTGACACTTGCCTTCCCCATTCTATGGCTACGTACTTCGGTCCGTCATTTTTTCTCCGAAACGGAGATTCTCGGATGACGGATGGAAATCGGATGACTGAGATCGGATCTAGTGCGTAAATTACCATAGAAATAGTTCTACGGCTACAATGGACGGTATTTTCACGGGTTCGGATCGGATTCGGATCGGACGTAGTGCGTAAACGCCCTTAGGCCGCTGCCTCGAATTTTGCGGGCAGCGGGGCGGCAGCAGCGGCTGCGGCGCGGGAGAGGCGAGGCCGTCGCAGACCCGTTCTCGAAACTAGCGGGCAGCATCTCTAAGTAGTCTGTGGCGGCCAGATCGCGCGTCACTATAGCCGCGTAGTTTATGTTAATGTTCGTGATTGTGTCGTCGTGATTTTTGTTTTTAATCGCGAACGAAATGTCTGTTCAATGGCGGCAACATCTTTTTGATTCAAATCAATGAATGAAATGAACAAAAAGATTAGTTCCGTTTCAATCCGTTCTGGCCAAGCTTTTCACATTAAGGTGAACGCAGACCTAGCCACACCGCAGTCTCCGCAGTCCCCGCATTACGAATTCTTTGTATGAAGTTCTATGAAACCTCGCACACTTACCCGCATCGCAGTAGCCGCAAAAGCGGTAAGAAAACGATGACTGCGTCCCCGCAGTCATCGTTTTCTTACGGCTAGGTCTGCGTTCAGTTCTTACGGAAGTCTATGGTTTAAGTCTATGGTATGTACATGTCACATGTCAAAGTCAAATGAAAATCACTATTAGGGATGTCGATTCTTTCCGAAAAAGATCGATTTTTGAATCGATTCGAATCGTGACCTAATAAATCGATCCACAAAAAAATCGAGGCCAAAAAGATCGATCTCTGAAAAATCGATTTTTTTTTCAAGTTTTTTTTTCATAAAAATCTATTTTTTTAACCGACGAAAAAAAAGGAGGAGGTTCTCAATTCGACATGTATATATTTTTTTTTATGTATGACCACGCATAGCTTTTCCTAACGAGGTCCGATTTCAAAAATTCTTTTTTTGTTTGAAAGAGTATATCTCAAAGTTGGTCCCATTTAAATTTCAAAACTAAAATCGGCCTATAAGGGTAGAAAAAAAGGAATTAATTATTGTCACTCTTCCTACAGAATTTTCAATGAGGGATTTTATTTTTATTTTTTTTTAACTCTTCCCTAGTCGATGGATAGATGGCGCTGAACTTGGTATGTTACTGCAATGAACGGAACGTCACCTCATTTTTTTTATTTTTTTCACTTGGATGTAATTTTGAGATCGTAAAACGAAACGTACATATCATGTTGTCAGTGACATCACATCACACCAATGACATTTTGAAAATAAATAACAACAAGGAAAATGTAAAAAATAATCATTTACCAGTCTTTTTAATTCTTGAGTTTTCCACGCCAGAAAGAAAATGTCCCAAATGTCCCGCCAGAAAAGAAGAGAAGTCTGTGCCTCGTGGATTTGTGCAAAAATGAAGGCATACATTTTTTTTTTGCTTTGGCACCTAGTAACGTAGTCAGTTCAACGCCATCTACAGAGTTCTTGGAAACTACATTTTTTTTTAATACTTAAAAAAGAAACTTCTCATTAAGAACCGATTCTGTTGAAATAAAGTTAACAATTGTAGTTCTGAGGACATTATTATATAGCAGAGATGTGGAGAACATAACATGATGGCGTCACAATCATCAGATCAACTCCAGATCCCTGTTATTTTGTGAAGTCAGTCCCAAGAGTTCCTTAACAGTTAACAGCAGCTATATCGTGTTTGGGCTCATTTCACTCAGCTTGATGAGAACTTTAGACCTAGCTGAGGTATCATTGCCATCGAGTGTCTGAGGATGGTGACGGATAGCAGGGGCAAGAGGTCCTCAACAGTTAACAGCACCTTTATCGTGTTTGGGCTCATTTCACTAGTCTTGATGAAAACTTTATACCTAGCTGGGGTATAATTGTCATCGAGGGTCTGAGGATGGTGACAGAGGGCAGTAGCAAGAGATTCTTAATAGTTAACAGCAACTATATCGTATTTAGGCTCATTTCACTCATCTTGATGAGAACTTTAGACGCATGGACCTAAAAAAAAAGGCGGACGGAACTTCACTAAGAAACGATTGAAGCACCACAATGGCGGCGGCGTAAATATGTGTGAGTGTGTATAGGGATGCCAGATGAAGGAAAAAATTACCCATTTTTAAACAATATTTAATTAAGATCTCCCTTGAACTTAAGTTTAATTACAATTTTTTTTGTGACGGATACCTATTTTTAAAATAAAGGTAAAATCATTTAAGCACATTGGATATTAAAATATTTACAACTCGTTTGATGTTAATAAAGTTTTACAATCCCTTTTGGTGATTCAAATTTTTGTAGACTTGTCTTTTGCTATCGACACATCTAGAAATCCCTTCTAATTTACTGAACCACTTCAGTAAATTAGAAGGGATTTCTAGATGTGTTCCTTAAAACGTATGTTTAAGTATTTTTCGGCTATAAATATTTAATTAAAGCTATTTTATGTTCCATTCCTACACGTCTACATTCCTATTCCATGTCTACACTCCCTTATTATTTTTATACAATCATTTTTCCATGCATCATTTGCCGTGGGGAATCTGTAAAAATATAGAAGAATACAATAACGATAAATAGTAACATAAAATGTAAATCTCCCAATTTTAAAATAATTTGAACCTTGAAATTGTTGCAACACTGATTGATTTCGAGATGTTTATTAAATTTATTGACGTAAAATCGAGAAATAAGCTTCAAATTGACATGCTTAACTATGAAAAGTGATCCCCTGGCTTTTTTAATTGAACTACTATGGTTTAGACAACTTTTTGCAACACATGACGGCATACTTTGGTTTTTATTAGACAAAATAACACCGTATAAAACCGCGAGTGTCGTTCGAAGCGTAATGGCCGACGGCTGACTTACTATGGTGTGAATGTGTGCGTGCTGGCTTGTCCACATTAGCGCACTGACTTACTATGGGTGCTTCAATTGTTTCTTAGTGAAGTTCCGTCCGCCTTTTTTTTTAGGTCCATGTTTAGACGTAGCTGGGGTATGACAGTCGTTGAGAGTTTGAGAATGAAGACAGAAAGCAGGTGTAGGAGGTCGTCAATAGTTAACAAAAAAAAAATTGTAAGTACTTATTAAAAAACTTATTTTTTTTTTTAGTTACAGAAATTGACACGAGATAGGAAACTCAAAAGTAAAAAATAAAACCTTTTTAAAAAAAAAACAAACCGACGAAACATCGAACTGAAAAGCAATAAATAAATATTGAGGCGGCGCCAAAGAAACAATCAACGCATAGCTACGACGAGCTATTCAACCACGACAAGCTATACAACGAGCCTACTTACTTACCTATATGTTTGTTTGTTTGGCGCCGCCTCAAAATTTATTTATTGCTTTTCAGTTCGAGGTTTCGTCTGTTTGTAAATAATGTACTTACCGTTTATAAATAATGTACTTACCTAATATCATCATCAGCCTATTAATGTTCGCACTGCTGGGACACAGGCCTCCTCTCTGTGAGAGGGGGGGGGGGGGGTGGGCCATAATCCACCACGCGGGCCCAGTGCGGATTGGTGGATGTCACATGTCTTCGAATTTTTGGTTCTAGGACATGCCGGTTTCCTCACGATGTTTTCCTTCACCGTTTTGAGAGCAGTGGTGATGAAATAAATTACACAAAGTAATGCGTCTGCCTGGATTCGAACCCACGACCTACAACTCGTAAGTCGGGGCCGATACCACTGGGCCACCACTGCTCTCAACCTAATATAAATCTATTTTATTAAAAAGAAGATAAATATATTAATTTAACGATCTTTTTTCAGTAAAATTTGGTAAGTAATTCAATGATAAAAGAGGAGATATAAAACAGGACATTAATTTTTAAATGTGTTCGTTTACAAAGTTAGGGAAATAGATAATATTATAGCTTATAGTTCCCAATGCTTCATATCTTAACTTTTTAAAAACAACAGTCTGTCAAGTCTACAGGGATTCAACAGGAGGTATTGCTCATCGCTTGCGATGTTTTTGAAGCACTCATAAAATACGGGTACATTCAAATAACTGTAAATACTTTTTTGGTTTATACCATGGACCTAAAAAAAAAGGCGGACGGAACTTAACTAAGAAACTATTGAAGCACCACAATGGCGGCGGCGTAAATATGTGTGCGTTTGTAGACTTGTCTTTTGCTATCGACACATCTAGAAATCCCTTCTAATTTACTTAAGTGGTGAAAACGAATGTTTAAGTATTTTTCGGCTATAAATATTTAATTAAAGCCTTTTTTATGTTCCATTCCTACACGTCTACATTCCTATTCCATGTCTACACTCCCTTATTATTTTTATACAATCGTTTTTCCATGCATCATTTGCCGTGGGAAATCTGTAAAAATATAGAAGAATACAATAACGATAAATAGTAACATGAAATATAAATCTCCCAATTTTAAAATAATTTGAACCTTGAAATAGTTGCAACACTGGTTGATTTCGAGATGTTTATTAAATTTATTGACGTAAAATTGAGAAATAAGCTTCAAATTGACATGCTCAACTATGAAAAGTGATCCCCTGGCTTTTTTAATTGACCTACTATGGTTTAGACAACTTTTTGCAACACATGACGGCATACTTTGATTTTTATTAGACAAAATAACACCGTATAAAACCGCGAGTGTCGTTCGAAGCGTAATGGCCGACGGCTGACTTACTATGGTGTGAATGTGTGCGTGCTGGCTTGTCCACATTAGCGCACTGACTTACTATGGGTGCTTCAATTGTTTCTTAGTGAAGTTCCGTCCGCCTTTTTTTTTAGGTCCATGGTTTATACCAAAAAATAAAATAAAATCGAATGTCGATTTTCAGGAGTAAAGTATCGATTTAAAAAATCGATCTTTTTCTCTCCAAAAATCGATTCTTCGTTCGATTGATCGATCTCAGATCGACATCCCTAAATCACTTGTCTGTGTCACAGATTAATTATTAGTCTGTGTTTCTTTTCTCATCACATGTATTCATTCGTATTACAAAGGTATGTAGTCTTGGGCATTCTAGTTCACTACTGAGAGCGCTCAATCTAGTTCTCCGTTCATAAACGAACTAGTTCGTTCTTCTAGTTCGTTAGTTCCTAGCTCGATGCTAGCTCGTAATAGAGACCGACCGATCAAGAGCGATCAAATCGTTCGCTCGCAAAGAGATGTCAGATTTAGTTTGTCTTTGTTCGCTCGTTTTAATACAGTTCCTGCTGCATGCAACAATTTGTGTAAAGTGTACGAAACGGGATGCGCGCATGATCGATGAGCGAACGGGAGTATTATAGTGTAGTGCTGTCCCGCTCCCGTGCTGTGCTCCCGTGCAACGATCTTAGATCAGTCGGACAGTCGATCTCTTTCATTCTGTCCGAACTACTGAACTAGGGAGCGGAAAATGTGGGAGCTAGATCACTAGTTCATCTGTGGGAGCAGTTGTTTCGAACTAGTTCGTTCGCAAACTACACAAGACTATGTAGTAATAGTATTCTTATTTCTCAGTTCAAATTCTGTGTTACTAACGATATGGCTTGTGAGAAAAGTATTAATTTAAACCTACCGATAGCGTACACGAAAACATGGACTATAATAGTTTGTGGAAAACTCAAACTCAAGTTTGTGGAAACAAGATCAAGATGCAGAAGCTTAAAGCGGGGCGACTACCTATTGTTCTGGTAAATTTCCGTTAAAACTTTATTTATTTTACTGTTTTTTTTTTATATTTTATAAAGAAAAGACCTTTGGGTTTTACAATCTTTTTTATGTGGAAGACTTCATTAACTACAGTAATACCCTACAATTATTGTAATAATAAATGCATGCTGCTTAAAAATGTGCAATAAATTATCTATAACTTTAGTATAGTATTCCACAAATACAAACTTATGTCTGAACTGTACCCTTAGCATGAGTTTTCACTCTTTTACTTTACAGCGTCTTTCCAGTATTCACAGCGTTTTTTGTATGAAAAAATAGAACAGCGCCTCTGGTGTGCTAAGAAGGACCTAATTCTTCCTTGAAAATTGACAATTTCAAATTGTCAAAGTTTCAGTTTACTTTACACCTCAAATACTGAAAACTCGTGCTAAGGGTACTGTAAAATCAAAACATGGATGTAAACTTATCCATCTAACTTATTTTCAGATACAAGATATGTCAAGAAGACCACAGATTATTTGTCTTTGTGGCCCTGTGCAACTGGTACTCACTCTGTAAGAAGCTTCGCCAACTTTTAATGCAAGTGTGATATGGACCGACGATGCATCCTTCACAAGAGTGGCAATAAGTTACATCTACACAGTAAATGTTTGGCCTCACACAAACCTGACATGGTTCCACAGAGTCCTCATTCCAAAACCAATGTCATCATAAGACCAGTTTTCTTGCAGCAAAGGCAAAATTATTTAAGCTTTCCAAGGAAAAAATTAGATTTTGTCTGAACACTGCCACCAATGTTAAGTGAATCTTCATACAATACCAAGGTCCCCACATGGAAACCCATCTTTAAACATGTAAGTTAATTAGCTAAATTAAGCAAAGCTTCGGTGGTGTTTTATTTCATCTGTGAAAGGTTTTCTGTTTGCAGCTTTGTTCCCCTTACCCCCTTATTTGTACAGTCAGTTCCAATCTAAATCTGATCAGCTGTTTTGAAGTGAAAACATAACACACACTTTATTTGTAGGTTATACAATATTATAATACCAACTTGTTATAGGTGATCCAAATACATCAAATAACAATGATTGGGTTATTGGAGAAATAAAGGAAGAACCTTTTTATATTGGTGACCTGGCCTCCTGCAGATGTATATGAGGAGTTGAATGACAACTAGAAAGATCCAAAACTAATAATGTAATACTGAATTATCGATAATGAAGAGAGTTCTCAGCGCCATCAACAATGCTTTCAATATTAGTGAAAGCATTGACATTAAGGTCCTTATGTATCCAGACCTTAATCGTACCATGGTCAGTATATTGTTCCATATTTATTTGAATAGAGATATAACAACAAAACGTAGCATGTTAATCCATTGGTCACTACTGTTATTTGTAAATCTTTCGACAGTCACTACAAGTACCTAGTCAGTGGCTTGAATGTCTGTCAATCAGTCTTACCAAAGAGCATCTGAGTTGTGGTCAGATAGGCAGGCAGCTGCTCCATGTAAAATACTGTTATTCAACTGAAACTGGTTAGACTGGAAGGCTACATAGTTGGGAAAAGGCTAGGCAGATTTTTAAGTGTTGTGGAATAAGGAAAATATGGTGAGGAAAGCTTTAAGTAAGCATGTAAGTCTTAAGAACTCTAGCCCATAGACCATAAGGCCTCGTTCAAGCACGCGAAGGAAATCTAATGGCGCTATGCTCGAAACTGGCCGGCCCCCTCTAGAGGGCCAAGCCTGCCGGTGTCGCGGAACTTATTCCATTACCGTGACCCTGGAACGTAAAGGGATAATGAAGGACACCGTGGTTTTAGTCAGTACAAGTCTGACAGTCCCTCCCGCCCTGACCTGGGTAGGAGCAATTTATCATATTATATGACAAATTCAACAGTATAGACAAATTCAACTGTATTATTTTGCAGGGAATCACGGAGCGCCGCTATGTTCGATGATATGAAGAAAAAAGAGATAATTATGAAGATAACCAAATGCATTTGATATGTTAAAAAGCCCTTATGTAGTACACAGACTGGATTATCATTAAATTTGTAATATTGGTTAAGATTAACTAATATTTCGTCGCTGCTCCTCTCGCATCTATCATAGCACCAAAACGGTTACGTATAGAGCTATCCAGAAATTAGCATAAGTTAGAACCCCATATTGTAACGTGAGTTTGTTTCTTTTTTAATTTTTCCATTATCCTGGGTGTGTTAAACAGACACAATCACCCAGACGTCCAGTCCCTAAACACTTATTTATAAATCATACAAATAATTGTTAAGCGCGGGACTGGAACCTGCGACACGCAGTGCAGCAGATCACTCATATGTTCGCCTTTACCACTGGATCAAATTTGATGAATATTGGTATAAAGATAGATGGCACGACACTGGAGGCGTTTATAGTCTACAGGACGGGCGAGTATCTCGCGCGGTATTGGTTATTTCATTATTATTTTAGAAAAAGAAAGTTATTTTAAAAATAATTAGTTGCATACAAGCATCGAGAACAGTGGGTCTGGGGTACTTTTGATGGACTTTTTTTATTTTTTAAACTGTTGATTAAACAAGACTTATTCTATCGGAAGAAAGTAACTGCTTTCTGAATCCAGCCATCTAACCAACTGCTTATCGAGAGCTTCTTCAGATGTTGGTAAAGGGTTTTGGTAGCAAAACTTATTTGTTTTTAAAACTTTTTTGTCTTTGTTTTTAAAGCCGTTTTTTTTGTTTTAACCAACTTCAAAATGGTGGTGGTTATTTTTTTTTTTGGGTATGTTCACGGATTACTCCGAGGTTTCTGGTCCAATCTGTGTGTTTTTTTTTATTCTATGAAGTATAATACTGTCATTTGGTTCCATAAAAATATATTGTTTAGTTTGTTTCAATAGTTTTTATTTATATGTGTACTTGGTCAATGTTATTACTGATACCACTGATTGCAAAATTCTAGTGAAAATGTAAAGAAAAAATGTATTTATTTGTTAATAAATTGCGTTGAATATTTGAATAAAAAAGGACAAATTAAAAAAAAAATCTTAAGACTTTAAAAAACACAAAAAAATAAGTATAAAATAACTTGGTGGCTAAAAAGTCAAAGTAAATTAAAAAACAAAGCCACAGACTTCCGAAAATTATTTATCACTTTTTTTGGTGGTTTTTGACTTCGGTTATTATTATTGTTTTATTTTTATTGGAATAATTATTCTTCAAATGTTTTAGTTTGGACTTCTTGGCGTTAGTCAAAGACTTCTGGACGTTAGTCAGTCCACACAAATGTCATAATTTGCCTTGCCATATTGACAACTTACCTTTGAACAGTTCCTTCATGGACCAGGGGAGGTATAACAACTTCTTAAATCCATGCTTATTCCGGCGAGTGAAAGTGACAGCTATACAAGTCGTCTAGCGCCATCTCGTTCACTCACTGGAACAAGCCTGGTTTTAAGACGTTGTAATACGCCCCCAGGTGGCCCACCATGACGTCATAAAGCGAGTATACCAGTATGGGAAGGAGACAGAGCTATACGAGTCGTCTAGCGCCATCTCGTTCACTCACTGGAATTAGTTTCGCTTTAAGACGTCATGTAAGGCCACCAGTACAGCTTCTGGGCGTTTTCGGCCCGTCTTGCGTTCTTCTTTGTGTGGAATGAGACCACTTCACCCGAGTATTCTGGTTAAAAGGTTCGAAGTGCCCAACATAAGCTAGGTATAGTGGGAGTATGAATTCTTGCTGTTTTTTCTATCAATCGAAAATGGTTATTTTTTCTTCAAAGTTATTTTTTTTTCATAATCATTCAGGAAAACTTAAATTAATTTAATTATTTACAAAAAATGGTAAACTAACTAATTAGTTGCTAGAAATGGGCTCCATTCTCTTGGATACACTAATATATTATTCTTTTAACGAATTCATTTCTAGTAACCTATAGTAAAGTGTTGTGGTGAATATTATAAATCGTATTCTGAACTTCAAGTCTCAACTCGTCATTCGCATTTTTTTCATTTAATTTATCATGACGTGTGTTAGAGAGATTTCTTCCTTATAATTATTGACCCTAACGATCGATGCAATAAAAGTAAAGGGTATAATTTTTTCAGATTTTAGCCGGTTCGATTCCCGGGAGAAGAGAATTTTCAAAAATCTTTGAATGCAGTTTGCTTTCTATAAAAAAATAAAGGAATGTTTCCTTTGAGTAAAATTTTCTATCTGCAGTATTAAGAGTACTTTCCCTCCAGGTGGCATTACAAAATTCCACCCTGTATATATATATTCTACAACTATCACACAACGCCATCTAGTCCCAAACTAAGCAGAGCTTGTGTTATGGGTACTAGACAACTGATAAACATACACACATTTCTAAATTCATAAATATTATAGATAAATTACACCCAGACACAACAAAAATGATCGTGCTCATCACATAAACATATTTCGTCCTAGGTGGGAATCAAACCCACGACCTCTGGCATAGCAGTCAGGGTCACTAACCACTAGACTAACAGGCCTGTCAACAGTGTTATAGCTAGGTATGTCTTATTCGAAAAAGGTGTAAACGCTTTAATGAATGAAAATACGCATATATTTATTCAATGGTGTAATGATAGAAGGATGATGACATAACAAACAGGTAAAATAACAAAGTCAATGCAAATCAAGATACATACGACGAACACCCACTTAGTCAACCTGTTCTACAACTTTATTGTGTTTTTCCTTGAATTTCTGAGCGAATAACGTCAGTGGATACGCTAAGGCCGTGCGCTGCGTTAGGCGTGCGCACGGCGCGGGTGCCCGCGTGGCCTTGCTGTTTCATGCAGTCTCATAGATCAGCGATGCGTGCAGCGGGTCCCCCGTCGATGAGATTACATGAAAACATCACGCCAAGCGGGCGCCCGCGCCGTGCGCACGGCTAACGCAGCGCACGGCCTAAAAGAAAATATTCTTATAAAACTTGTTATTATAAACAGGACACGGGTTCAAACCCTAGGATAATCATTTTTGCTTTCGTTTTGTCAGTTGTTTTTTCGAGTTTCCTCGTTTTTATTTTTGTTTTATTTTTTTATGGTTTCTATTTTGCACCTCGGCAGGGCTCGGTCCACCAGGTACTTGAATTAATACATATACTGTAAAGGGCAATTGTAATCTACTTAATGAAAGCTCCCGGAAAATGATATTTCTGACATTTTTTTATATTCAGAAACTTGTTACACTATTCAATTAAAGCAGTCTGGTGGTCACACGTTTCGCAGGTAGCGAAACGTGTGACCACCAGACTGAGTTAAACCCAAATAACTGGCTCACGAATCGAATTGATGTTAATTAATTTATCCCTTACCCAGGAGCTCGTGGTTAAATAAAAGCAACCGCATAGGACGGTCTTCCAGGACACAGCCTTGCCAAGGTGCGTCTGTGGGTGGGTGAGAATTTGTCATAGTCGCTCCATGTTAAATAGCAATATTCATCTGCATCTATTTCGACTGGAAGCCGACTCCAATTTACGAGGGCGGTTTGAAAAGTTCTCGGCCCGACCAAGAAAACAGAGAATTTATTATTTTTATATTTTACATGTTCCTTCACTGTCTCAATGCAGTTATTAAACCTATGATTTTCCGCCACCTCGTATAGACCCATTCCTTATATTCCAAAATCTAGTCCGTCTCAGCTATCACCTCTTCGTTCGGGAAAATTTTGTACAAGATTTTATACTATATTATTATTTATATTTTATTCATTTTTATATAAGGGAACAGCTGATAGTCTACTCGTCGCCTGAGTGCTAGATTGTTCAAATGACCATTGACCAAATTTTTCACTAGACAGGTTTTTATGTTTATTTTTGTAATGCATCGTAGGCGACCAAATACTTTATAATGACTATGTTTATAATGATAAATGGAATCAAAAACTACTTCTTCAAAATCAAAATATGATGACGTTTCGTTTATTTTTAAGTTTAAAAATGGAGGTTGAACAAAATACCACCAACAAAATTACGAATGTGGACTTAGAACAAAACTGCATTGCACTTAGCACAAATTGCAAAATAATCCGTCAGTGCTTCTTTGTTCAAGCTACCACTTCAAGGTACAGGATGTTTAAAAATAATTATCTCATCTCTAATTTTAAAAAAATATTGCAAAGTCAGTGTTTTTTGTGTAATGTTCCGAAAAACAGTCGCAGGAGACTCGGCTTTACGAGTAGATATGCATTAACAAAACGTAACACCATAACCTAATATGTTATTGCTGGTTAGTAAATATGGTTTTAAGCGGATTATTATGATTAGCATAGAATGCGTACGTGTGTAGGTAATATTGCCAATAATAGGTAATTTAAAATAAAACATAGTGCACATTATTTCACACACAAAACAAAGCAAATCTAACGAATCATTACTCGTACCTATTTGTACATACCAAAATATTCCTGTTTCTGCATTATATCAAATATGCAACTGATGTTCCATGTCCTTTGCAATTACACAAAAAGGAAACATAATTAGGTATGTGATAATTATGTCTTAACTCTAATTAGGTACTATTTGACTATTAAAATTGTACAATGTGTATTGTCAAACTTTGATCAGCGAAATGTATGTGCTCAGACGACAACACTGAACAACTTTTCCAAAGAATCATGGGTCAAAATCGGAGTTTTTTTTTGCTTTTTGAGATAGTTTACTTTACGAAGAACCCCGGTAACTTCTTGGGAAGGGATACGCGCTATCACTTGAATTTTTATATTCTGGGCACTATTTAGTTATTTTGTTGCATAATGCACTATCTTCATTATCCACCAAAACACCTTAGACACAGGAATTAAAATTCAATCAACAGGTCCGAACCACTCCCGTCGAGTTCCCGCCAACAAGTCCCCTTTTAATTACTTAGGTGACGTAATCTCAACATCCTGTAGAAGAAACACGAGCTACATGAGAGATAGCTTAAAAGTACTTACCGTTCAATTTCGGCAGGTTCTCGGGTGGTATTTCTTTTAAAATATGTTCGGGACATATTAGCAGATTATAATCAGATGCTTATTTGTAAATCAAACACTATAAAACAATATTTTTACGATATTTTTGTGCCTCAACGAAGTGTTCTTCCCAAGACGCCGAGCCACACTGAATCGCGAAACAAAATGGCGGGCGCTTACGTCATGCCTATAGCGAGCTGTGATTGGCTATATGGCTGGAGGTTGACCAAACAAGCACGCAATAACCAAATCGTGGAGGTTGGATTAATAAGCAGGGAATTAATATATTTTCGCTGTGAACAAAAAAACTTTAAACTTAAAAAACAGCCCTTTTGTTTGGGAAATTAAACCTTATCGTTAGTGTAATAAAATCGATTTTTGTCCGTTGATCATCCTGCATTTATAACTCATTTTTGGTCAAAATGGTCGGTTGAACAATCTAGCACTCGGGCGACGTACTGGCGCTAATTCGGGTTAATGTTAAAAAATAGTTCAATACTCAAAATCGGAGTTCATGGAGCATAGATGTCGTGAAAATTGAATGGTGAGTCGGTGCGTTATTCTGCTGGAAAAAGCCTTACTTTTTACTAAATCACGGCCGATATTCAGGACATTAAAATTTTTTCAGTTAATTTATCTCAACAGTTAAATCTCAACAGATTAATTTACTGTTATCCTGATATAGTTTGGCAATTCTGAAAAAAGACTAATAAAAAAACCCAGGGTCCCCTAAGGCACTGATGCCAATCACTTTTCCTATATCGGCTTTTGTGATTTAACCTTTTTCAAGGGAGGAAAATCGCCCTGTTTCCTCTGTTTTGACTATTGTTTTAGCCCAGGAATCTAGTAGAAAAGTCGCTTAGGCGTCATCTCCCAGTACGTCCTTCTATTGTCGGAGAATCTCCACGACGAGCAATTATTCCGTCAGCGTATCGTCGCGACTCGCAACGGAATCGCCGCTCGCCACGCGTCCGTCGCGCGCTCGCTGCGAGAGCGCCCCGAGCACGCGGCGATACGCCCGCTCATTGCCACTCGTCGCATCGCCGCGATAATATCGCCGTGTGGAGACGCGTTCATAGAGAGTATATGGAAATACATGGCACGACGATATTATCGCCGCAATTCTCTCGCTCGTGGAGATGGCGCCTTATTATAAATGGTTAAAAATGTTCATTAAAAGTTGCTGGTAGCTGATCTAAACACCGCCACCGTCAGATTCCATCTTGAGATTTCAGCGGTTACCAATCGCGGCAGTCATTTTGCCAACACGTTTGTCATTCCTTGTGCTTTGGTAAAAATTGAAGCATTCACTCAGTTTACATCCATATAGTGTAGCTTAGTTCAGGGGCTTTCAATATTCGGTCTTCTAAAACAATTTTCTAATTGTTTCGATGATTTCTGGTGTGGAGGACGTCCATGACCCTCGGATCTTCGAGTCATCTTTGCACTCTCTCTCTGCCTAGTCTGAATAAAGCTGCCCACTTTTTGACCATGGCATACGAAGGGGTGGATCCTTGTGACTTGCTTGATGTACCATTATATTAGTTGGGAAAAACTATTAGTCGCGGTTTCTACCGTAAGATTTTTCCATCTCCAGGCAACGTCATTTACTCAAAAAAAAACTTTTAAAAAAAAAGGACGCATCCTGGTTACTGGACATACGTTCTAATAAATCAGTAATCGAGCTATCGAATGAGTACAAATTAATTTACTTCCTTCCCTCAGATCTAGGTTAGGCCGAGAACTTTTTAAACTGCTTAGGTAGTTGGGAAGAGAATAGGCAGATGACCCAGCATAACGTAGGTACAAATTACCAATATAGGATGTTTTGTGTGTTTTTGGTAAAACCCTGCTTGAAGGTCGTTTTCTTATAAAGCTACATAATATACGAGTAATAAAACATTGTTCCATCGACAGTCGAGGAAACGACACGTTTCGAATCGAAATTAAAATATTATTTTCCTTTGTTGACCCTGTGCCTGTAAGTAACAAAATAAGTTATATTGTTGTGTAACGCGCATCAATGGACATTGCAATGCTTTATGTGAATATATACAAATACTTGTTGTAGGTTATGTTCTAAAGTGAAATAATGCAAACTGTGCAAGTGACGACCGCCATGCCTGGCAACAACACACTAGTGTATGCTTCTACCGAGAATGCTGACACCGAGGACCTATTTTTAGCCGTTGAGAAAATTGTATTCCACATTTCGTTTGCGCTGACAACAACTGCATTGGTTTATGGAGTGACATCATGGAGTTTACTGAAAAAGTTTCGGCACTACAGAAATTATGTTCTTCTCAACTTAATTTTACAAAACTTCTTAACCTTTATATTTTATCATAGTGCAAGTATTATGGCTGAATTTATGTCCCTTCTAATAATTGCAGGGCTATTTATTTTTTTAGCTTCAGCAAAAATCTTCTGGATGTTAATCATATGTCACATGTTTTACGTAGATATTGTAAAAGTTTTCGATGGGCAAGTGCGTAGGAAATATTTAAAGAGTTTCTTGTTTGGTTGGGGTCTGTCCTTATTATATAGTATCACTCAAATTGGAATGCACTTTCTTACAGATTCCATTATTGCACATTTTTTACTTTTTCTTTTCCCTCTTTTATTAAACACCATACTTTATATTGTAACTGTATGGTCACTTTTTCGTAGTTCCAACGCGAGCGCAAATACGAGATCTAACAAATGCCGTCTCTTGTTCATCGCCAGTTTGATATTCATATTAAGCGACGGCATCTTATTATCTACTTTTCTTTTACAGCACTTTATTTCTACCAGACTGATAAAGTTTATTACTTCCTTTCCAAATAGATTAACCACCTCTATAATACTGAACATTTATTTGATGGTTGTAAAAGGTAATCGAGAAGTGTGGTATCAATTTTATATAAAAAAAAGAAATGAAAGGCAAAGAAACCGCGATATCCAAATGAATGTTAAAAATGTTCGTAATAATGCTGTCAGTGCACCGGCAGTTATTAATGTACAGAATTAATTTCGAAATATTTTTAAAGGGTTTCATCCATTTGCATTTTAAGGTTTAGATTTGTGGCTACTAGAACCTGTAAAGGGCTAAACCGCTACCAGAAGTGAAATTTTTATAGGTAATATTTTTATATCTTAAAATTATTATTTTTATTTTTAGTAAAGTTAATAGTTTTTAAGATAGTGTCTTATACCCACCACAAAATAAATTCCTTGAGGGAATAAAATAACTCATACATCATTCATACAATCTAGAACCGGTTAGACTGGAAGCCGGCCAGAACGTACCTTTATTTATAATGATTACGCACTTGGGATGCGGGCTGCGCAGATGACTCGATCATAGATTGTCCGCCGAGCATCATCCTCATCATGCGTGTTTATTTGACCTCAGAAAAAACAGGAAAACCAAATAAATTGTTTGTGGGGTACATCTACACGGGATTTTTTTGTATAATATTGTAAATAGATGGCAATATAATATGCAAGAACAATTTAAAAGATTTTTATTTTTTCATAATATACTTACCTACGCCGCC
Organism: Agrotis clavis; assembly: GCA_954870645.1. Lineage (NCBI taxonomy): Eukaryota > Metazoa > Arthropoda > Insecta > Lepidoptera > Noctuidae > Agrotis > Agrotis clavis. Next base: position 34,041,287 of record OX940917.1, on the reverse strand, counting down.
GCCGCGCTGCAGCAATATACCTATGCAGTCGATACTGACTGCTCAAACAGTCCGTGTATGGTCGCCATCGTGTGTGTAGTATAAATAATTGACTTCCCCATTTTGATTGCAGATTTCAAACTAGGTCTATTAATTCTTCCATTTCTATTGTTCCTTTTTCGTTGTTTTCAATTCCTGGCAGCTTTTTTTTTTTGGATATAACTCCCTCATGTGGTAAGCGGATGAACTTGTGTTAGAAGAGGTCAGATTATAGTTTAGCTGGTTGCTTATTTGTTCCGCCACTCTCCATTAGATGACGCGTATCTCAAATCATTAAGAAATATCACAATTTAATTAATTACGAACAGTTCACACCGAGACGAAAATCCGATATAAAATTGAGACAAATCATTTTTTATTTATTTGATTTTGAATGATACCCCTCAAAGTAAAATGGGCAAAAAGTCCCTTGGAACACTTCCATCTATACATCAAATGAACTGCACTTGAAAAGTATATCATTTCATTGTATGACAGCAAACCTGTAAACCATGGGAGAAAAAAGATATTGAGACTTGACAGTCAAAATATCAACGGTACATAATGTTAGGTAGAACTAGTGTAGGTATGTCTTAAATTATATTAATTCATACTCAATGCTGTCCTTGTGCATCGTTGACGTTTCTGTATTTAAAAAATGCCAGGCTCATTGGTCAAATCAAGAAGCGCCGCGCTTCTTGATTTGACAAATCGCACCTGAGAAAGATTTAAAAAAAAAAAGATAATTTCTGTTGGAATATATATTTTTTGACATAATAGCTTTAGATACATTACTTACATAGTTTTTGCAAAAAATATGATTTTTCAGTAGTTTCGAGATTTAAGAAGAATTCATAACTTTGACTATGAAAGGTTGTCCAGACTTCCGAGCGCTTTTGATCAAGGTAGCAAATTGAACAGGTATGTATATAGGCCCTGCTTTTTCGTTCTTTTTAATTTCGTTTTCAATTAAGCTGTGCACATTATCAGCTTCATTTTGGGTGTGCCCTTTTATAAGATACTTATGGGTTATACTTTCGATGTTATCAAAATAAGCGACAGCATATGAATTAAGGCTAGCAATAATTTTATTTTTGTTCTGCCCAGTGCAATTGTCAGAGTATAATGTTACATGTAACTTTTTATCTCCGTTGTTTGCGCTTAGTGTTCGTAAGTAATCGAAAATACATGAACCTATTTCATTGGCTCCCCTTTGTCCCTGGGTCTCGTCCCAAAAATAACAGTAAACGTCTCCGTATGACCTTTTATCATCTCCATTTTTTAATTCTGTAATTGTGAAATCAAGGCAGTTTATTTTTGAAGAATAGTAAAAATAACTTGGACTGGGACATAATATGTCAGACTGTAAATCATAAATAGCGCAAATGTGGGTCTCGTCAATGTTTCGACGATCCGTCCGTTTTTCTTGGCGACATAGTTCTTTTTCTTTGAGGTGTTTATCATAGTTCGATTTGAGCAGTGTTTTAGTACTTTCAGGAGCAAGTTCATACGCGACACACGTTTCACACCTGTCTTTTTTCGTCGCACTGTGGCAGACTTTTTTCTTTTTGATCATTGTTAAAATCAGTCCATAGGTCCCTTATAGTTTTACTGTCAGAAATGTACTCTCTATTAGTAGTCGCTCTTAAATAATGGGATTCTACCCTCGGTATCGAGTCTATGTGGTTCCTAATGCTTTGGAGCAGTTCAGGGTCTACCCTGTTTTTGTTATCATGCTTTCCTCTACGCTCAGGCTCTACGATACCATGGCTGTTGGTTTTACTTTTAACAGTTCTTAGCTGTCTGTCCGTTATGTCCAAAGTGTTTATGAAAAACAATTTGCAAACACGGATCTTTTTGCCGTCTAGTGTGAAATAAAAGGCGTTGTTTGGAAGGCGAGGATTTCGAGCATTTGAGTACCTGTACCTAGGTTACACTTTCATCATGCAAGATCTAAAAAAAGCACGCTGCAGTTCCTTTGATAATCCCCAATAGACTTTGAATAGATTATACCTCTCATCCTCTTTTATATTGTCAAAACAATTAAGTCTACACTTGCTCGTACATGTTTCTTTCATATGTCTAGGTGGAATGTTTTTTTTTTATTTGGACATAGACCTGTAACTTTTTCCGGAGTTTCGTGACATTTTTGCTCGATTCTGTTTTCAGTTACCAGGGTTCCTTTTACGCTTCCGATTGACCCGAAGAATCAGAAGAGGAAGTGCTTGTACTGGAAACACGTCTACTTCTTTGATTGTAATTTACAGCATGGTATGTTGGATCTGAGTCACTGAGATCAACATCACTTTCATTCGGATGGTTACCTGTTTGAGATCTTAAATTGCTTGTACTAGGGCCCGGAGTAGCTGTATTTTGACATTCATTTGTAACAGAAGTACTTGAAGATGATGAAGTACTGCTACTACTAGAGGATGAAGATGAACTGCTCGTACTGGAACTTCGTGAACGTGGTCGCACAGCAGATGTATTTTCCGAGGTTTTTTCAGTAACTTTTAATTCCGTATTTATTTCTTGACAAGCCTTTTCAGGGTCCTGAAACATGAATAATTTAACATTTCATCATTAGTTCAAACTTACATTGTTTCATCATTAGTTAAAACTTACATGGTTTCGAAGCGGGTTCATATTCTATTGCAGACAGAATTGTGTACTCCTTATTATTTACTTCAATGTTATGAGGCAGTAGATCATCCAACTTGCCGCAAACGTCATGAAGTTCATAAATGTAATTAATATCTTTAACATTGTATCTGACTATAGGTATGTAATCGTGCGCTGCGTCCGCACCTCAATCTTCTAGGACAATTAAATCAGTGTGCCACTAGCCGTGAGTAGTTTTACTTGTGTCCCTGCGTACCTACACAACAGTGGCGACGAGTTACCCACAGTATCAAAAAGACTTGAAAAATGGCACAGTCATTTTGTGGTATTTTGTCAATTTTCGATCATAATGTTAATGATTGGAAAACCTACAAAGGTCGCGTGACACAATGGTTCATCGCAAACAACATTGATGCAAAAAACGATGCGGCCGGAACCAGGAGGCGAGCCATTCTACTCAGTAGCCGTGAGTAGTTTTACTTGTGTCCCTGCGTACCGACACAACAGTGGCGACGAGTTACCCACAGTATCAAAAAAACTTGAAAAATGGCACAGTCATTTTGTGGTATTTTGTCAATTTTCGATCATAATGTTAATGATTTGAAAACCTACAAAGGTCGCGTGACACAATGGTTCATCGCAAACAGCATTGATGCAAAAAACGATGCGGCCGGAACCAGGAGGCGAGCCATTCTACTCAGCGCACTCGACGATGGTACATACGCACTGTTTACACATACATATACAACAGTTTTCATCTGCATGACTTGTGCACATACTACACTCGAGAGCAATGAATCCGGGTCACTTAAAGAATGTTAAAAATCTCGGAAACTAAAAATGATAGGTTAATGCAATAAATTGTATTTAATAGACAATGTAATACTCCTTAAATGAAAGTAAAAAAAATATGAGTCACTATACATTTTATTAACACAAAATTACATAAAGAAAAAAACTGCTGATCTCTCCTTAAAACAAAAATAGGAAACATGAAATTTTTGAACTTTATTACGATGTTCTTGAATTTTAATACTTCGTATTGCCTCCTCGTGCTTCCATTACTGCGTTTACGCGGTTTGGCATGCTGTACACCAAGTTCCTTATACGATTTTGGGGAATATTCTCCCATTCCTCTGTGAGAGCAATTTTGAGCTCACGAAGCGTGATTGGGGGAGTGTTTCGTTGTTTTACGCATCTGCCTAGCTCGTCCCAAGCATGCTCGATCGGGTTGATATCCGGGCTGCGCGCTGGCCACTCCATACGAATAATGTTCATCTCTTGAAGGTAGTCATGCACAATCCTACCTGTATGAGGTCGGGCATTGTCATGCATAAATATAGCATCCTCACCTAAATTGACCATAAATGGACCAACGTGATCATTGAGGATTTCTTCCACATATCTTACGCTAGTTAAAGAGCCGTTTTCTATGATCACCAGCTCTGTGCGACTTTCAGAAGAAATTCCGGCCCACACAAGTACAGACCCACCACCGTAGGCTACTTTTTCTTCGATGCATGCTTGCTTGAATCTTTCCTCTGGTCTTCGATACACTCTGTGTCTTCCATCGTGCTTGTAGAGCATACATTTTGATTCGTCGGAGAACATAACTTTTGACCAATCTTCAATACTCCAATTTACGTGGCTCTGGGCATATCTTAGTCTTGAAATACGATGCCCACGCTCCAGTTTAGGGCCGTTTGCAGGTCTAAGGGGTTTTAAGTTAGATTCAGCAAGCCGACGTCTTACTGTCCATGCACTTGGGTTACTTCCTCCGAGGCGTCGAAACTGATTGGTGAGTTCAGTTCCTGTGAGAAAGCGATTTCGAAGCATGGTGTTCACCAAGTATCGGTCTTCTCGTGCTGTGGTACACCTGGTTCTGCCCGTTCCTGGTCTGCGTAGGTTAGAACCAGTTTCTTCGTAACGTCGGAGAACTCTTTGTACTGTTGACAGCGACACACCGACAGTCCTGGCTGTATCGCGCTGACTCTGGCCGGTTTCCAGCATTGTAAGTATTCTGGTGCATTCTTCAGGCGTAAGCGACATAATTTCAGCTTGAATCCTACTAATATTATAAAGGCGAAAGTTTGTATGTATGGATGTATGGATGTTTGTTACTCTTTCACGCAAAAACCACTGAACGGATTTGGCTAAAATTTGGTATACAGATAGTTTATAACCTGGATTAACACATAGGATAGTTTTTATCCCGATTTTATGTTCCCGTGGGATAATTTTCGAGTTGCAGCGGGTGAAACCGCTGGCAACAGCTAGTAATGAATATAGAGCACTATCAACATGGTTAATGTACCCACATAAATGACAGATTACAAACAAAAGCAAAACCAAATGCTGTAATTTCGTAGTTCCATCTTCGAAAGTGGCCCTTTTTCAAATTTGATTTTTTTATGATATAACTTTACAATAACTAAGAAGTTTTAATACCTTCATTTAAGGAGTATTACATTGTCTATTAAATACAATTTATTGCATTAACCTAGCATTTTTAGATTCCGAGATTTTTAGGATTCTTTAAGTGACCCGGATTCATTGCTCTCGAGTGTATTAGAGCAAACTCTTTGTCTTATAGCAAAAACAAATAAGCTACTTGTACATATCTGTTCTCAGCAGTTTTAGAATTTGCCACGTTGCCGTTTTGTAAAATATAAATTGGTTTGGGTTTTGAACTTCTGGGTGTGGATACGGATAGCCCTCTCCAATTCTCAATTTTTATCGGGTTATCTTGAAAAACTGACTGCCTCAAAATCGTTATTTTCGCTCTACAAGGGGTTAGGTTTTGGCCTTTTATTTTCCTTTGTGTTCCCACAGCCACAGTTTGTTGAGCTCGTTTGCTTGGATCTATTCTGTGCAAAACGTCACTGGAATTAAGTTTTGCAACTCCATTTATAAAACCATGGTGCTGTACTAAAAACTCATCTAATCTCACGCGTTGATTTTTTGTATCGTATGTTTGACATTTTTGAAATGTTTGTTCATAACGCAACCCCACAGTAGAATTTTTTTCAGAAGTCGTTTTAATGTACTGTTCAATTCCGGTAATAAATATTCATTTAATTGTTATTTGATGGTTCAACTAACCGCAGATACAATTTTTCGGTTCCGATTTGCCACGTATTTAACCATGTGGATATCGTCTCCATTGTAAGGGATTCGGAGGCCATGTAGCACATTGGTACACTGGTATCTAGAGTGTAGGCAACTACTGCATATAAGAATGAATGCTTAGGAGTGCGATATTTTAATAAATCATTAGAAGGTGGTGGCTCAGTTGGCTGAAATAAGGAGCCAGTAGCATAAACAGAAAGTATTTTCGACCTATTTTTTAAAGTTTCATTATAATATTGGTTTTGTTCATTCGTCCAAAAATATGTGAAGAAGGGAACAAGACTGATTTTACGGATAAAATTATCGTAGGGAATGCAGTGCGCCATAGCATACAAAGGTAGTATTGTATTTTTGTCAAACTGTAGCGCACTTCTGGCTTCATGACGCAATGTTCTGAAATTGGGTAATTTAGGTAAAGTTGTTGGCTTTTTTGGATTGTCTACAGTCATTACCTCGTTTGCCATCGTGTGTTGAACTTTTAAAGCTTTTTGGTATATTAACTTTTCTTTGATTCGGTTTACTCTATCAGAAGTAAGTCTGTTTTTAATTAGTGGGTCATGAGGATAATTTTTGTTGTAATAATTTAATTCACAAGTAACCTTTACGAAATTTTTGGATGGGGGGGAGATATTCAATGACAGTAGCGCGTCACATTGGGTACATCTGCCAGTACATTTGATTTCATTAAAGTTAAAATTAGCAGGTACATAACTATTGCTGAAAGCAAATGTACACTCTATATTAGTTTAAAAAAATATTTGGTCTTGAATTTCGTTAGTCCACTTTTTTGGTTGGAGACGGTAAATTGAATTTTAGGGCACGATGTTCGAATATTCTGCAATTCTCGTTTGAAATGATACAATGTAGGGGTCAGAATCTTCTTTTTCTTCAAATAGGTTTTTACAATCATCAAAATAAAATAAAAAATGTTTTATTTCTTCTAATATATATTTGTATGGCTTTAATGGCCATATTGTGATTAAATTCACGCAACTCCTGCTGTATGTGAATATAACGTGACATTATCGCTTTTAGGAGGAATTGCTGCTTGGAATTTGTCTTTATATTTACTAATCACTCTCTTTAAATATTCTTTAGAAAAATTTCCTTTTGGTGTTACATTATTGTATAGTAAAATTGACAAAATTGTACGTAGATATGTGACTAAAAGAATGGATGTGTTAAAAAAGAACAAAAAAGAAGTAACTTAAAAATAACTCTTGAGAGACTTGTGAAATTGGAACTTGCGGCTTACATTAATTTCTACTATTGATTTTCCTTTTAAATGGAGTTTTTTAAGCTTAAAGTATTTATATTAAGGGGAAAGGATCACTTGCACTCGTACCTGATTTCCTCCAGGAATAGTCCTTAGATTGCGTCTCACGGCGAACACCGGTGGTTGGGCCTCCCGCCCACACGAACACGTAGTAAAACAATCTTAGCTGCTTCTCGCTAGGTATTACGTGGCCAACACCGACAACCAGGGGTCGAGAGTGTCCTTCTTTTGATGCTTGAGTAGAAACTCGATTATTACCTTCCAAGTCGAGACTGTACTGTCTATTAGAGTAAGCTTGTAAAGTTCAACCCAGGAGATGTTGAAAAACTGACAGATGTTGAAGATCATCGCAATTATCCCAAGCCCATTCCAGGAGGTGTGGGTGAGGACTGACGCATCCAGATAAGATTTGGTCCCTCTGTCTGCTGAGATACTCAGGGTCACCAATTTGGCCATGAAGCTGGAGATCTCTGGTCGAGCTTAAGATGAACTTTCGACGAATGGTTGCTTCTTACCAGGTAGGCGTTACATGGCCTGCAGCGGCCCGCAGTCATGGCGAATTTTTATCAACGAACTCCCAAAATAAAATTGGGAACCATGTGGTTGAGCACACGAACACGTAGCACAAACAAACTTGGTGGTTACAAACTTTTACCTTGTCTCATTTAGGCGCTGCGATGTTTTTTCGGGGTTTTCATAAAACCGCGATAACTTGAAAACTATAAACATTTTCTTAAATCTATGTAATTGGGGCACATAGGGGCACACATTAAGAGCTACTCGTGTATGTTTATTCTACAGGGGCACATGCAATGGTTTTAGAGATATACACACATCAACACGGTTAGGGATATTTTTAAAAAAGCGAATTACTATCAATGTGTTAATTATTTATATGACATGTATATATTTAAAAAATAAGGCCAACTCAGAGGAGCTGAATTATCCTGTCCCACTAGTACGACAGTTCCAACTTCTACGGGTTTGTCAGGAGTTGCCCATTTTTGTCTGACTTGCAGCGTATGCAGATACTCTAGGTGCCATTTCTTCCAGAAGGATTGGACCATACCATCTAACAACTGTTTGCGCTGCGACAAACTAATGCGCTGACCAGACAAATCGGCTGCCGGCAAATACTGCAATGGAGTCGACATCAAAAAGTGAGCGGGAGTAATAACTTCGGGATGGGGATCGGAAGACAAAACGCTCAGAGGGCGCGAGTTCATAATACACTCTATTTGAATGAGTACAGTTTGTAACTCCTCATAAGTTAGAAGCTGACTTCCGATCACGCGATAAAGGTGCGTTTTTAACGTTTTTACATTTGCTTCCCACATGGCGCCAAAATGTGGGGAGCGAGGTGGGATCATTTTCCACATTATGCGGCGTGTTGACAACTCATGTAAAAGAGACGAATTGAAATTTGAATTTAATAAGAATCTATAAAGCTCATCTAGTTGGGCCTTAGCCCCAACGAAATTTGTAGCATTGTCCGAATAAAGACAAGATACTGGCCCTCGACGCGAGATAAAGCGTTTAAACGCGGCTAAAAAGGCATCAGAGGTTAAATCAGAGACCAACTCTACATGGACGGCCTTGGTTACCAAGCACACGAATAAACAGATATACGCCTTCTGGGCGTGTTGGCCTCTGCGACGAGTGAGGGTTATGCGTATGGGACCAGCATAATCCACTCCAGTGTGGACAAACGCCTTTGCTTCCGATACTCGGTATTCAGGCAAGTCTGCCATCACTGGAATGGGATGCGTCGGATTTACCCGAAAACATGTGTTGCATTGTCTCAACTTGGACCTAATGACAGTCCTGGCATCTAATATCCAAAATCGCTGTCTTAGAATAGACATGAGTAGTCCCGGTCCAGTGTGACAATTCATCACATGGTAATGACGAATTACTAGGTCCACAATATGGTCATGTTTAGGAAGTAAAAAAGGATGCTTGGCGTCAAATGGAAGGTGAGACTTCGAAAGCCTTCCGCCAATGCGTAATATTCCCTCTTCATCTAAAAAGACAGCTAGACTTTGGAGTTTCTTTGGAAGCAATTTCCCAGATTTGATGAGCTTAATGTCATTTGCAAAATGAACAGATTGCACAGCACAGACTATCGCTCGTTCCGCAGCTGATAAGCCCTGAATAGAACGAGGCTCACAATGAGCCTTTGGTCTAGCGAATTTCAATATATAGGAAACAATGCGCAACAATTTATCCCATGATGAGGTACGTTGAGCAAGTTGATATAGAAGGGGTTGTTCTACTTGCGTGGTCACTGTTAAGACATTTGCCTTGTGCTCGGGAAGTTCCCCACAATTAATAGGAGAGAACGGTTTGACGAGCCAATCCTCAGGAGCACAACGAAGCCAAGAGGGGCCGTTCCACCAAAGTTCATGTGACACTAACTGAGAAGGGAGGATGCCACGAGATAGACAGTCGCTTGGATTCTCAACACCTGCCACATGGTAAAAATGTTGAGAACCCAAGTTCTCCTGACATTGAGCAACTCTATTGCTGACAAAGACTGACCAGCGGTGCGGAGAAGAGTGTATCCAAGATAAAGCTATCGTGGAATCTGAAAAGGCGTAAATTCCTGCAATAGGAACACGTAAAGCGTAAGAATCACGAACAGTTTTTACCAATTTTGACATGAGCACGGCGGCACAAAGCTCCAGACGTGCAAGAGTTGTAACCTTGGTAGGTGAAACCTTTGATTTCGCACAAAGTAAGCGGACTATGACACCAGATGGACCAGTAGAGTGTATATAAATCACACACCCGTACCCACCCATACTAGCATCAGCAGACGCGACTATACGAACGGAACAATCATCGGTAACGCCCACATGGCGTGGTATGCGTAATGTATCCAGCAGCGGAAACTCTTGCATGAGAATGGAAAAACGTTTAAAAATATCGTCAGGAGCGGGATCATCCCAACCAATATTACTCAGCCATAACTCTTTGATGAGCAACTTGGCATAAAATATCACGGGGGCGACCAAACCGAGAACATCAAATAAGCGTGCGACTATCGAGAGTATATTTCTCTTAGTACATTTCTCAGCTACGTGAGCGGAAGTGAAGAAAAAATTATCCTGAGAAGGTTCCCACGAAAGGCCTAAAACCTTAGACACGTCACTCCCAGCGTGAAAATCAAGGGACTTACGATGCGAGTCGGGAAGACTGTTTAAAAGAACGGGTGAATTGCTACACCATTTAACAAGGTCATAATCGCCCGATTTAAACATCTTTATAAGATCATGCGATAGCTGCATGGCGGTGTCTTCATTATTCACAGAATACACCAGATCGTCCATGTAGAGACTGGTCTCTGCTACTTTAGCAGCTTTGGGATAATGCGGACTGTCAGCGGCCAGCTGTCGCACAGTGCGCATAGCTATGTAAGGACTCGACTTAAGCCCGAAAGGTAAGCGATTAAAGGCGAAGGTTAGCACAGGTTCGTTCTCATTGAATCGAAACAAAATGCGTAGGTATTTACGCTGGTCAACGGGTACACCAATGCGTAAATACATTTGTTTAATTATCAGCACTTATAGCGATGGGAAATAGTCTGAAATTTATTAAAAGAATAAACAAATCTGTTTGTAAATTTGGACCAATATGGAGTACATCATTTAAAGATAACCCTGTATGAGTTCTAGCACTAGCATCCAATACAATGCGCGGCATCGGTTTGTCTGGCCGAACGACAGCGTGATGAGGGATATAGTACCCGTCATCGGAAACGGCAGATTCGTCGACCTGACTTAAATAACCGTTGTCCATATACTCTTTAATCACTGCATTATAATTTTTCCGCAACATCGGCGATTGGCGGAGTTTCCTTTCAAGCGCAATAAGCCGACGATACGCGGCGGTGCGGGAGTTACCCAATTCGGCGGGATCCTTACTAAAAGGTAACGCGACGGTATAACATCCCACATCGTCCCGTGACACGGTCGAGGAAAAAATATTCTCACATTCGGTTTCCTCAGGAGAGAAAAAACGTTTATTATCAACTTCTTCCAATTCCCAAAACTTTTGTAATAAATCATTGAGAGCTAATGCCGTGAAAGAAGAGTTAGGTAAATTTAAATTATCACTAATAAGCGGAAAATCACCCATAAAGATATACCCGAATGTGGTCAATAATGCAGGTGGGGCGCGTGAACCAAGATCGACCCTATTCCCCAAGTAAATGTACGGAAACAGTTGAGCGCCCAACACTAGGTCAATATCCCCTGGAATATTCCAGCTTAAATCTGCGAGCGGAAGCGCGTGGAAGTCTATATGGCTATCCCACTTGACATGGTGCGATGGTAGCTGGTCCGTAATGCACTCAACTACGAACGCGTGAATAGTATATTTTTGATCAGGATATACGCGAGACTCGATATCTAAATGTACGTATCCTATTATCGGTCGCGATACAGAACCAACTCCTTTAACAAATGAATTACTCAAAGGAATTATCAGTAAATTAAGTTTTCTACAACATGCTGTAGTTATTAAATTATTCTGCGAGCCATTATCAATTAAACACCTCACTACTGTTTTGTGACCCGCACTGTCACTTTTAGCTCGCGCATAAACCTGAGCTGTCGATAACAGCACTATCGCCTTAGCCTTCGCTGCATCAGCTGCTAATAACACGGCCGAGCTGTGAGCCGAAGACGCTGGCGTCACATCACACGAATCAGACGCAATCACCCGTGCGGAAATATCGACCTTATCGCAATCAACGTAAGAGCGAGGCACCAAAGGCGTACCGGGGGTCGAAAGGAGCGCGGGAGGGGGGAGAGACAGCGGCGCGGGAGACGACGACGCCACGACTACATTGCAATTCGTCGCTTTAACATCAGCTGTTTGCGGTTTATTTTCTTTATCAAAATGTAATAATGTATGATGGCGTTTTTTACATAAGTCACAGACTGATGTTGACTTGCAGTTACTCAATCCGTGTAATGTGCTCAGACAATTCGCGCACCCACGTTTGGATATAATAAACTCGAACCTTGTTCTAGGAGTCAACGCGGATTTAAACTTAGCGCAGTTATACAAATGAACATGAGCGTTATCATTACAATACGCGCAGCATGGAACCGCGATCGCGGGTAAACAAGCGGGCGAGTCAGCTGACTCGCTCACAACAAACGCTTTTGTCTGTGTGCGTGACTCGCGAGGAGCGGAAGCGGGGTTTCTACTAAAGTTTCTCGCGTTCGAATGATACAAATTCGAGCGTGCCAATATCTTTGCCTGATCTTGAACGAAGCTTATCAATAATTGCGTTGTGGGAATTTCAACATCTCGAATGGTAAGTTCAAACGATTGAGTAGTCTGTGCATCGATTTTTCTCATTGCGCAGTGCAAAAGAATAAAATCAGCAAGATCCGTAATCCCAAGTTGTTTCAAGGCAGAAATAGACGCACTAAATGTTTCTATGAAAGAATCGAGACTATTAGCGTTAAATGAACAACTTTTTAAATCCAATATGTTATTTAAATAATGCGTACCTAGTGAGCGCTTCTCTTGATATTTTTTAACTAAACTATCCCATAACAACTTGTAAGTATCACCAGTAGGCACAATTCCAGCGGTAACCTTCAATGCGTTGTGTGTAAGCCTACCTATCAAGTACTGCACACGCTGCGAGTCAGTCAGCTGATCATTATCATGGATATTTGACTTAAACGACTCGTAGAAAACGGGCCAATTCTCAGTTTTCCCATCGAAAGATGGCAGCGCGATAGGAGGCAACTTTATTTTAGGCGGTTCAAAAAAAGTCTTTGAGTTGCTACTGGGTAATGGTGGCGATTGATTGCTGTTTATTTTATTCCTAACACGTTTAATATGAATATACAAATCTTCAAAGGATTCTAAACAAGCATAGTCGGCACTTGAACCAGGTTTTAAACTAATGTTTATTTGATTAATTTGATCGACAAAAGATTCAAATTTATCTCGAATGTCATCAATTGTCTCTGACTCAGTCATAAAACTTTCATTTTTCCTCGAATCGAACGACGATATATTTCTTGATAAATCATACAAACGATTAATGCGTTTAAATAACAATCCTTTCTTTTCGTGAAGAATAGTTAATAAATCTTCCGGCTTCAGTTGTTTATCCGTCATTTCGCTAATAAAACGAAGACAATAACAATAAATACCTACCAGGCGGTTTGCAATAATAACGCACCTACCAAACTATGAGTACCTAGGTATCTATCTAAATATTAATACGCACAAAGCCGAGATGAGTTGGTAACTACCTACTTATTTACTTATGGACAAAGCGAATTTTTAAATGCGGATACCTACTTAGAATGAACTTCACTACATAGTATAAAACAAAGTCGCTTTCTCTGTCCCTATGTCCCTTTGTATGCTTAAATCTTTGAAACTACGCAACGGATTTTAATGCGGTTTTTTTTAATAGATAGAGTGATTCAAGAGGAAGGTTTATATGTATAATAACATCCATTAAATAGTGGAGAAGTACTGTTATTTTTGAGGTTTCTAATGTGATGTCGTAAATAATTACATTTTTTCCGATTACATTGCAAACGCAGGCTGAACCCTACGAGTTTTATCAAAATAATGTACTAAGTATTGTACACATTGAAAAGGTCTACAGACCCGTGATGGTATATGTCTATCTCTTATGGATAACCCACAATAACTTTTTTTTGTCATTTACTCTTTACGACAAATAATGGCTAATTTTCGAAGCGATTTTAACCAATACAGCATTAATCCTTAACCAATTAAATACCTTGAATACATTGTGCATTTAATATAGATCTATATGGCCCTTTACACCGTATGATTATATATATTTAAGTGAATATTTTCGAAGATATTACAGATTTAAAAATTGCGGGACGTAGCGTTTGCGCAGTTTTTTCTGTAGTGTATTTAGTATCAGCATTGCACCCGTGCGAAGCCGGGGCGGGTCGCTAGTTACCAATAAATACGTAATGTCGTTCTATGTAAACTAGGTATTATATTAATTGAACAGATTTACCAACAAATACGTAAAATCTATTGTCAATTTAATAAGCTGCGTTAATTAGGTATTAATTTACCGAAAGTTTACGTAAATAAATATCTATTGTGCGTTATTGAACCTATATGATTTTCACCAAACAAATACGCAAAAATCTAGGTACCTACTGGTTATTTATCCGGCTCGAAGGACCATTAATTATGGTGAGGCGTGTAAATAGCCTGCACCTTTGTGAAGGTTGTGAAAAAGTTTGAATTAAGAACCTACGTAATTTTAAGAAGTAATGGCGGACCTAAAAAATATACCTCCCTATTGATGAATCCCCGAGAAACCAATACCAAAAAAAATTATTAGCAGCAAACCATGCCCACGTACCTTGACAATCCAGAGATCCCACTCAGACCCAGGGAGATGGGAAGATACCTCGTTCATGCGCGTGATGTGGCTTGGTATGAGCTGCCGGCCGGCGAGCAAAATCTTCTTGAATCCACCGGTGGAATGGTTAAAACTCCAAAAATCAACACTGCACTATAAGTTCTCAATGAAGCACAGATGCAGGTCCATTTATTTTATGAATATCATCAAGGTTTCACCAATAAGGAATTTTTGAAAGGCGGAGCAAAAAACACACAGTGTCTTTTTCAATGGCGACGGGAAGAGAGTGCGCCTCGCTAATGCCATCTATTGGTCAATTGCGAGAACACTCCAGAAAGTTTCGATACAAATGGGCGCTGCGGAAACAAAATATTGGTGCGAGGATTCATCAATAGACAAACTAAAATATGTAATCTGAACTACTAACATATTATATTATATGGAAAAATCCTAAAATATTATTATTTATTTTATTTATATTGAAAAGGCATTGACGCTTCACCAGATACGTTATTTAATATTCTATCATTTTTTAATAATGGTTCAGGTATAGATTAAAATTTCAGGATTTTATGGAAAAAAAATGAAGCATAGACGGAAACCGTATATGAATGAACTTTTAATTTGTGAGTAAAAACTGAAAAAAATAGAAAAATCATTTAATTTGTGTTTATAAACTTGAAGTTAGTAGTCTGAGAAAGCGCCAATGATGTTCATAACACATCGGCAACGATTCGGCATGCTCAGAACAAGGTTGTCAATGTCTTGCTGCGGAATATTGTCCCATGTCCTTCTGAGGTGCGCAAAAAGTTGATCTTCTGTAGCCAGATTTTCAGGAACTTCCTTCAGAGCTCTTCTTTGCAGCATATCCCATGCATGCTCAATGGGATTTAGATCTGGCGATTGAGCAGGCCAGTCTAAGGCCCTAACATTATGTGTATGTAACCAAGCTGCTACCGTTCTCGCCTTGTGTGCCCGAGCAATGTCGTGCATGAGCAGAAAATCTTGCCCCATTTGTATTCTGTGGGGCAAGATTACGGGCCCCAGCACCTGTTGGACGCATCGTTCTGCCGTCATATTGCCCCGCACCCAAACGAGATCCGTCCGTCCTCCAAGACGGAATTCCTGTCCAAACCATAATTGTTCCTCCTTGGTATGGGTGAACTTCCTGAGGGTTCTGGAGACGGCTCCATCGTCCAGGAACTCGCCAAACACGCGTCCTTCGTGAATCACACAGACGCAGGCAGACAGTTCCACTCCTTCGCAGTCCGTATTATAAAAGACGTTTTGAAAGGCTTGTGCGACCATTGGTCTGTGAATATAAATCTTTGTTTTGTTTGTTCTATAACTTCAACATAAAATGCCAAGAAATCGAGTTTAAATCTTTCCAGATCCTCTTTTTAACTTCATTTTCAACCTCGTTGAGGCTGGAGTCCACAAAAACACCAAGGTACAATTTTCTGAAGGCAAGTACAACCTTGGGTTTTTATGTTCGATCTCTAGAGGAGGCGTTTCTTGCAATTGTGCGGCTGAGCCCTTCTAAGGCAGGTTTCAGTTTATGAAGTAATGGCGATTCAGACTGAAAAGTAATATTGAAGTAAGATCTAGCACATAATATGCCATGAACTCGAGATAAATTTTTGTAAACTGTTTACGCAAACTGGCAATGATACTTTCAGTTATTCTGGACGGAACTTCCACTATTTCAAGTATGAAATAGGCTTCCAGACCAGTGCAGGATACTCTTCCAGCGCTTGGTCGACACATACTAACCTTTAAAGAAAGCTACCGAGTTGTTGCCGGCAAAAGAATCTAACGAACTTCTGTTTGGTAGAAGCGTTGCATTTTTGCAAGATTCTGTTGTCGGTTGTGGCTGCGAAATGGGAGCCAATGTTCCGTAACATATCTTTTACTGATTTTGGCAGTTTTAGACAAGATTCAGAGGTAGCTAAATGAATCATATGGCAAGAGCAGCGGACACACACTATGTTAGGAAGTCTTTCTTTCAATTTGGCGAACACAGAATTATATTCGCCCACCATTAAGTTCGTCGTGTCTGAAGAAAATCCCACTACCTACCTACAAGTTTTCTAGTGGGATTTTTTTTAGTTTCAACGCTTACGTTATACAAGTCATCAGCCGTACCTGAAGCCATTTCCAGCAAATCGAAGAATTTTGCTTCTATTTAAAATTCTTGGTCGCAATGTATCACTGTTTCTGTATCTGCACATTGTTTTTTTGTGCCAACATCAGTTGTTTCGTCCATTATTAGGCAAAAAAAATTACCGAGTTGTTTTAAATTATCATGAAAAGTACTTTGAAAACTGGGCCATATTTGTGTTACAACTGCTGTTGCTTTCGTACGACCTATCTTCATCTTCTGAGCAACTTTAAAATCGGGACAAATATCCGCTATTAAGCGAACTAGAGTGTCTGATAAGAGGAATGGTAAATAATTTGTAGCCAGCATTGCAGCAATTTTAAGCTCACCTCTTTTTGCTGAGAGATCTTCATCTGATGGTTTTAATGATTCTTTAATATTTGATGTGGATTTAATGGCTTTCATTATTGATTTGTGTTTATCAGTTTCAGAGTGTCGTATCAAGTGCGGCTTGTGGTTGGGTAACGTAGTTTCACAGTATTTGCATTTTGTACTGATTGTCCCTTAAACTGTCACTGAAACTAGGCACTCTGAGAGTTACCTTATTTCTAACCATTTCTCTTTAATTTTTTTTTTCAATCTTATCCGATGCGATCCGATTTTTTTTATGCTCGTCATTATTTGTTGCTATCTGATTTTTTTCATTTTCGTTACAAGTATCAAGTAAGGCTTGTGGTTTTTTCGGTTAGATGAATTTGATTTGTCTAGCAGACTGAAGTCGTTGGAAGGATTTAATTCCTGTGGCAGGGTAGGTTTTGTTAGTGCAGCAGTACTACATGAAGGGCCAGGGATACTGGGACTTAAACATTTCCTCTTAATTGAACGACCAGGTTTAGTAGGCTGGTTACTATTTTGAGAGCCTATTATTATCAGGAGGGTCACGTTTTCGCTTCGTTATAAATCTGTCTATTTCCCAACATCTGCGTTTACACAAAAACATGCCATCAATCACACATAGCTCCATGCAAAGATATGGTAAGATACGGATAGTTTAGTTTGAAAGGGAAGGTATGTTTACGTCATTCACTACGTAAGCATGTGACGGGTGGCGCCATCTGTTCATGAAAGTTATTTGGCATAAAAGTTTCTGTTTTGAAGTTTTCTGAAAACTTCCCTTGTCTTTCAAAGCATATTTTTCTAAGTAAATATATGACACTTGGTGTACAAATTACAGAAAAAACCCCCACTTTTAGTAAGTGTTTCACCAGAAAATTAGAGTGTAGAACATCAACGAGAATGGATAATAATTTTTTTTTTGACCCATCATTTTTTTTCTGTGATTTATGTTCAAACAGCTATCTGGTATAGCTTTTTGTGTCAAAACGCAAAATTTTGGATAATCACATTAGGCAAAATCGGTCTATGATCTAGAGTATAAGTGTTCTTGTGTGTTGACAATCAAAGTGCCATTAAAATGATTAAGAACAGTGAAAACACGCGTCTTGTTGCTTAATACTTGTTGTAATTTTGTGTTTAAGAAGAAAAGACGTGTTTCATCAGGTTTGTTATTTTATTGAAGTGTCAGGTAACCTAGTTACATAGAACAAGGCATCGCAAAATCCTTGTAGGATTTTGCGATGCCGGGGCATACTTGATTTTTTATAACATATCGAGTAATCTAAACTGCCTTTTAAATATTGTAAGACTCTCTTCGCGGCCAACCAGTGAGTCTTGTTGTATCAAGTATTGAACTGACTCAGGTAACTAGTCGCGTATGCGATGTCTGGACGAGTATTAACACTCAGGAACATGAGGCAACCAATTAATTCTTGATAGGGATACGCTTCTGAATTATGATCACTATCAATGCTAGTACTGACCTCCTGTTGTCCAGATAGAGGAGTTGTACAAGTTTTACAAGTCTCCATTCCAGCTTTAGCTCTTTTCCCTTTTTCCAAACAGCTTGAGTAAGGTGAAAATAGCACTCCTTTATTTGTCTTTATGAGATTTTTTCTCTCAATGCTGCTATAGCCGCTTGCTCAAAATCGTGTGTAAAAGACAGGTTAAAATGTGGCAATTCAGTTTTTATGACTTGGAATAATCGTTTTTAGGCCTCTTTGTTTCTCCAGTTCAAAAGAGCATTATTATATAATAGGGACTACATGAGTCCGAACACTCGTGCTGCCAGCGTCACCGATTAGTGTATATAGCTCACTAAAATGTTGTTGTCTTTGACTGCTTTTTTTTTGTTTTGGCAGGAATGGGAAATCCCTTCGGACATCTCGACTATCTCACGGAGCTTGTGAAACAGTCGAGATAGTGCGGGACTTGAACCCGCTAAAACCTACTCCTGCACATGGTCAGAGACTTTTTTATACTTTTATATTTTTGGTCTTGATTCTATTTTATTTTTTAACTTTTTACTAAATACTGTTTTATAAGAATATCATAATCCGGTTTTGAAAATACTATTTATTAAAAGATTATCTGCCAAATGTTTCCCTATCGCGTTGTGCTTTCATCTCTTTACCTTTTCTTAGATAAATTACCATATGGGATAAAACACGAATGACAATTTAAATTTTGTTTCTTTTAATAACTTTGCCAACAATGTCAACGCAATATTCCAAATACATGTTACTACTTTTATTTAATTTCATTATGGTTTGAATGTTGTCCTTTTTTATTTCGGTCTCCAGCTTCATTTCCGTTTCCAGCCTTGCCTTGTTGAATACAGGTTGTTGTTGGTTGTTGTTGACTGAATGTCAAGATATGTATGACCGACTCCACTGCATCTGGTTCACAGGGCCAATTGTACCAGTACCCAGTAAATTGTCCCTGAATCCGGTAATATTCAATGCCAGTTTGAACTCTATTGGTTTAAGTTAAAGTTCACAGAAATCCTGTTTTTGCATTTCTGTGTAAAATAAATAAAGAAGGGCTTATCCAAAGAAAAGACTATTATTGAAATTTTTCAAATGTATTAAAAATTATAGGTAATACAGGAATTTGTTTAAACTTAAGGCTGCTTATTCTGAAAGTTGGCAACGTCGCAAAAAGCTGTCAAATATTTACAAGTATTAATTCATTTGGCAATTTTTCTGTATGAAAACAAGAAATATCGCTTTGTAGTTCACTAAAAAAATGATATAGGAAAGCAATTAAAACACTGAATTTGATGTTGTAACCGTTTCAGGTGTATAAAAGGCATTTGGAAAGCTTCCAAATGCTTTTTTTTTTACATCTAAAACTATATATTCGGTGTTATGATATTAATTATTGCATTCCCTTATCAATATTTTAGTGCATTACAGAGCCATATTTCTTATTTTCATTCAGTAACAATGCTAAATTAATTAAAACTTGTTAATATTTGACAACCATTTGCGACGTTGCCAACTTTCGGAATATACGCTCTTAAGTTGAAACTAGTATCATTTATGAATCACATCATTTTTTAAATTGAATTTACAAGCTATTTGAAGAAAATTTTGGTTTCATTTTAGATGTTACCCTTAAAATCTGATAACAAAAATGTCACTAACTTAAATAAAAAGTTAGAAACAAACGCTAAAATCTGCAACAAAAACATAAAAAAATCTATGAAATACTTCAAACACAATAAATCTATTGTTTCACATAAAAATAAGCTTTTCTTGTACATAAAATAGTAAAAAAATTAACATACTTAGGGCGACTTTTACCAAGCGGTTAAACATGTTTAAAATTTTATTTAAGCACAAAATTCTGTTTAACTACACAAGTTGTATTGCACCACAAGTTAAACATGATTATCGATCTGTCAAATTTAAACAGCCAAAAATCGCTGTTTAAGCTGATAAACGTATTTAGGAGTTACAGCATGTATACGAGTACAACCGTGAAATAACGTTATTTGTGACGATACTACTCAAATCGTGACATGGAATGCACAAGACATAATGCAGCAACACCACGCAACACTATAAAATGCGTTTAGTTAATTTCAAGCTTTAACATCGTGGTGCAAGACAAACTTAAATTAGTTTAAATTAATCGTGTTTACAAATGAAAACATATTTAACTAAATGCGTTTAAACATACACACATCAAAAGTGTCTAGGGATCAAGCATTTTTATGCGGATTTCTTGAGATTGAGATGTGGCTTTGTAATAAATTTATGATTTTATAAATTTATATGGATCCTTTTTGGTGCATTTCATAATTTGAATCAGGAACTGTAAATCAAATTCGAGTAAAAGATGAAAATCAGCTGTCAATATTTTCCCTATAAAAACATACAACGCATTGAAGACATTATTAGTGCTACTGTTTCCCTACTACTGATTAAAACCAACGTTATTATGGAGCGGCGACGTCATTTAAGCAGGGAAGAAATGCTCAGAGCCGTGGGAATGATAGAAGCTGGTTCCCTGAATACAAGTCAGAGTGTTATCAGTCGACTTTGGACACGTTACCGAAGCACTGGTACCGTGGCTGAGCGCCATGGAGGACGGTATCGCTGCACCACACGGAGACAAGACCGATACATTCAAATCTTAACTCGAAGAGCTCCAACAATAACCGCCATGATGTTAGCCGTGAGGCTTCATCACTCTTCAGGGAACTTAATTAGCGACCAAACAGTCAGAAACCGCTTGCATGAAGTGCACCTTCATTCCCGAAGACCGCTACGGGTACCACCTATAGCAATGCACAATCGTAGGATTCGATATCAATGGGCTCTTGAACACAGAAATTGGGCAGAAGAACAATGGCGTTTCGTGTGCTTTTCTGATGAGTCTCGTTTTGGTATGAGACCGGATACAAGACGTATACGACACTGGAGAACCCCTGGACGCCAACAGCGATTAAAATCCTGCCAGGAAGTCCATCCTTATAGTGGTGGAACCATCATGGTATGGGCGGGTATTTGGATCGGCGGAAGAACTGAGTTGATTTGGATCAGAGGCAACCTCAACGCTCAAATTTATGCTGAGACGATTGTATCAGACGTCATCGTTCCTCTACAAGTGCAAATCGGTCCCTTATTTCAGTAAATGCATGATAATGCACGACCGCACACCGCAAGAGTTGTAAGACAGACTCTCGCCGCAGCTAACATCAATGTCCTGCCCTGGCCTGCTCAGTCGCCAGACTTGAACCCGATTGAGCATGCATGGGATATTATGCTACAGAGAAGAGCTCTGCCGAATATGGAGGGTATCCAGTCGCAAGAAGACCTTTTTTTGTTGTTGCAACGAACATGGGCGGCCATTCCACAGCGTGATTTGGATGAACTCATTTTGAGTATGCCAACCCGATGTTCTTGTGTTGTTAGTGTTCGCGGTAGAAACACGGATTATTAATTGTTTAAGTTACCCAATAACATTTTAAAGAAAACTGTTATTTCAGTCTTTTTTTCGAACTTTAATGTTAGTGGTTCAAATGTCAAAAATCCCTTTATTAGGAAAATGGCAAATTTCTTTATGAATGCAAAGGTGACTTGGTTTATCGTTACTGTGACAAACGATAACACTTTATTTGATGAATCCTTAAAGAACATTTTAATTAATATCAATCAGGAGAAAAGTTATTGCAAAAATATATGTTGATCCCTAGACACTTTTGATGTGTGTATCTTAACAATTAACACTTGGATTAATTCAATGAGATCAATGGGATAAAATGAGAAGAATTAAGCTCGTATCAGCCTTAAATGAACAAACTTAAAAACGAGTAACATTAAAGTTTTAAAACATTATCAGTCAATAGAAAACAGTTATGGATCACAGTTATACAATTTCAAAAATATTTTTTATTAAATAAGGCACCCAACTTTAAAGTAGCAACTTTTTAGCAATAATTAATAAAGAAACTTTGTGATTGTTTAAGTCAGGTTTACGGATAAATTGACGAGGCAGTCAAGCCCAAAGCTAAGGTCACTTATTCATCAAACGACACGTAACAATACATACAAGTAAACGTTATTTCATTTGGTGAAACTTCTGCACAAATCGTATGATACCAGGTCTTACTTATGGTATTCGCATTATATCTGCACTATCTGCTTTCTGTTATTTAAATATGATTTGAACCAATTGTAAGCTGGGCCACGAATTCCACAACCGTAAAGTTTTGTTAGCAGTATAGTATATGAAACTTTATCGTAGGCTTTAGACATGTCGAGAAGCAGGCCTAATACATACTTTTTGTCATTGTTGGAGAGCTGTTTGGATATATTTGTAAACTGCACTTGTTGTGGATCTTGTTTTCCTAAAACCGTTTTGACAGTCGTCAGGAATTTTGTATTTTTCTAGGAAAAAGTTTAATCTGTAGTTTGAGTAGGTCGGGAAATTCTTCAAGTTCAAAGCTTTGGTTTAATGTGAGTGGAGCTGACAATTCTTCTGTTGTTGTCTGTACATTGTTTTACTAATATAGGGGGTATGTCGTCTATTCCACAGCTATGCTTATTTCATACATGTTTCATTACATTTAATATTTCTTTTTGGTTTACTGGGCGAAGGTACATTGATGTAGTTGGTGGGTACATTACTGGACGTCCAGTTTTTATAGGATTATTTGTGTTTGTATCTTTTGTTGTTTCACCTACTGTTGCAAAAAAGTCGTTAAATATGTTTGATATGTCTTTAGGGCATGAAGTAGTTGTATTGTTTACCTTAAGTGTTATATTATTATTTTGCCTTGTCGTAAATTTGCCAGTTTTGTTATTTATAATGTTCCACATAGTTTTAGTTCTATTATCTGACTTTTTCATTTGTCTGGTGTATTCTATTCTTTTTGAAAGTGTTATGCTACGTTTTAAAATTTTACTGAATTTCGTCAGATTTAAGTAATTCTTTTTTTGTTGTACTAGGTATCATTTAACTTAGAGAATACTGCAAGTTTCATCAAAATCGGTTCAGTCATTTTTGAGATATGGAATTTTATTAGCTTAATGTGTACATGAGTGATGTAAGTACTGGTGCGAAGGATTACAAAATTCTAGTGCACATGTCAGAGAATAATGTTCTTGACAAGAATTCGGGTTGAATATTTAAACTAAAAAGAGTAAAATAAAAAACTTTTTCAAAAAAAATGTAACCGCCTTCAAAAACAACCAAAAAAAGTGTAAAATAATCTACAAAATAACTTTTCTTGCGGAAGTCGGTGGCTAAAAAGACAATGAAAAGAAAAAAAAACAAAGGCACCGACTTCCGAAAGAAAAGTTATTTTGTAGATTATTTTACACATTTTTGTGGTTGTTTTTGAAGGCGGTTACATTTTTTTTTGAAAAAGTTTTTAAAAACTATATTTTTCGCTTCGGTCAGGCCTGGCTCACTCCGCGGTGTAGGTATAAAACTGCAAGTAGATGCGGGGCCATAACGTCGTGTTCGTAACAAACGGCTGACGCGCGACGCCCGCGCCCGTTTCGTACGCGCTCCGTATCTTATTTATTTTTGTTACGTGTGATTACGTACAAGTAAAAATTAAGATAATAAAAAATGAAGAAAAGCAAATATTGCATAGCTTTTGGTTGTTTAAATAATAACAGTGATAGGAGCCTCTCGTTTTTGTTAAGTAAAATGAATACGATCATTATGTATGCTTCTATTTCATATTTTTTACGCCAATCAGCCCGCTGAAATATTCATGAAGGAAGCAATAATGTATTAAATAATGAACTAGGTATAAAAAAGTAAGAGCGTCTGTTTACACAGCGCATGAAATTGAAAAAATTACCTTTGTTCTGAGTCTATCAGAACATCAAAACAGTGTTTCCAAAACAAAAACAACCACAAAAAAGGCTAAAATAACCTACAAAACTTTTCTTTCGGAAGTCGGTGACTTTTTTATATTAATTTCATTGTCTTTTTTGCCACCGACTTCCGAAAGAAAAGTTTTGTAGGTTATTTTAGCCTTTTTTTGTGGTTGTTTATGAAGGCGGTTACATTTTTTGTTTACTCTTACTTAATTTTACTCTTTGTTTTGGTATTATTTTATCTAAAAGCTGTGTTATAGTATTAATGAATATGTTGTAGTTTTCGTTAACGTTTTTATTTGTATTTATAGTATTTACCCAATCAATTTCCCTTAAAAAAATAAACCATTACTTATTTCAAAAAGTTATTGTTTTTTTTCCAAACATACACATTACTTTACATAAATAAAACAAAAGAACAGACCTCGCCATACATTTTTTTCATGTCACAAGCTTAACAATAACATGAAGTCATTTATGAGTGCCGTGTTCGAAACAAAATAATGGGTTTGATTACAGTTCTATACTCGGAAAGCTTTACGCCTAGTGGCTCGGGTTACATTTTAATAATAATGTTTGGTTCACATACTTATCACAAACGAAATGACTCAGCCGTCAGATGTGTTTAGTTTATCAGTATCGCTTACCCAAAAAACCACTCGAAAACGGGCGCAAAAGACACCCACTCAAATTTTGGATCACTGGTTAAATTCTGTTGCCTTTTGAAATGTAATTTTACATTCTACATGTTGAAGATATTTATAAAGGTTAGGCACATAAAAAAGGCATGCTGCCTAACAAAAACATTTCACAAATCAACAATCAAAACGAACGTATTCACAAAAAAAAAACACAAACAAAACATACTTATGTAAATAAGTTTTTTTTTTAATTGAAATCAAAAATATTTTACTTACTTGTTTATATGTATTATTACTAGCTGACCCCCCAAACGTTGTTTTGGCATATAATTAAAAAAAAATAGATAGTAGCCGATTCTCAGACCTACTGAATATGCATACCGAATTTCATAAAAATAGGTCAAGCCGTTTCAGTGGAGTACGGTAACTAACATTGTGACACGGAAATTTTATATATAAGATTATTTAAAGTCTTTTAGCGTGTATATTATGTATATGTTATGTAAATAAAAAAAAAACACAAAAATGAAGCACCATTGCAATAGACGAGAATCTTTTGGAAAACAAAAACGAAAACAAATGAAAAAAGCTGCAAAAAAAAGGCATCAACACCTCCACCGCGTCAGAAGAAGAACCATTAGAGATCACGCTACACCACTACAAATTAAAATTTATAAAAAAATGTAAAACATAACCCTTCCTTGGCAGTCAGGTAAAAAATAAAATAAAAACATTGCCAACGTCTTTAGCAAACAAGTGTTTTTTTTACACCAATAAAAAACAAATAAGCACTGAAAATAAAATAATAAAAAAGACCCAAGGCCGGAAACAAAGGATTACAACGGCGGATGTTCATCCGCCGTAATAACACTATTCGCATAGTCAATGAAACGAACAGGATGTGGTACAAAAAATTGTTATATAAATACAATATATAGATACATACAAAGAAATATATATTTATAAATACATTTTACATAAACTATAAATTAATGAATAACAGAGTGGTGTGCTAGGAAACAGTTTACCATACATAAAGCTTTATTGACACCAACACACAAGGACGGAAATTTCTATGAGACAGAGAAGAAGTAGAGTGGCGATGAATGATGTAAGAGTTTAATACGGAGATGTTCAGCAATCTCCGGAACAATTTCTTGTACCACACCATAGTTCGTTTCCGCTCCACCGGATACATGGCCTATAATGGCATGGCATAATATTATAGTCCAATATAAGGGTGGGTTTGGTGTAACCCTGGAATGCTTAGACGGCGTTGGTACGTAGAGATTGTAGCCACACGGTTAGCATCTCTCCATACCATGACATCTACGTCCCCCGAGGTATGACCAGATACATGCCCCTGGGGCATGTTCCGCTTGGTCAGACTGTGCAGGGCCTGCGGAACGAACTTACGATCGGTCCGCAGGGTCACAAACAAACAAAGCCCAAGGACTTAAGTCGAGCGAGACATGGCGAATTGTAGAAATTGTCCATCCACAACGTGTATTCCTTATGTTCCAGACCTTGGGTCAACCGCAACACTATTGAAGGTGTAGGTGCGTCTAATGGATCTTCAAACTGCTGCGGTGGAGAGTTAGACTTTTTATGAGCGTGAACCTCAAACCGCCATAGGTAGCCGGTTTGGGATTCACAAATCTCATAAGTCTTGATGCCTCTTTTTGCAGCTTTATTTGGAATGAGCTGGCCGATATCCAGCCAGCCCTTCCACATCAAAAGACTCTCATCTAATGCAATGTTTTGTGCTGGTGTATACATTTCCTGAAATTTCTTATTTAGATGTGACAATATTGGCTGGATCTTAAAACGTTTAGCCTCGGAGAAGTCCAAGTCTAGCCCACACATGCCATCGACGTCGTTGAAGTGCAAACACCTACTCAGCAACAAAAACCTGTCGATGGGCATGTGTGCACTAAAACCTGAAGTACAAAATATGTCAGCAGTAGCAGGCCAGCCGCGACTAGGGTTACCATATGTAAATAGAGGGATGCCTGTCTATGGTACTGTAGGGATCGTGTGTGTGTGATTTTCTTGAATTAAAGATTATTTTCCAATTAAAATTGTGTTTATTGACGCACGTAACATAACAACTTGTTTTCTTCTAGAACCCACTAGACAGTTCTACTCCTTATTTTTAATATTTAAAAACCATTGAGCGGCTGGATGCTGCCAGCGCTTACAAAACTATCTGAGGTTAGACCTCAGAGTAAAACCTCTACATCAGCTACGCCCACCCTTAGAAATAAAAGGACAGACGTAGTTCTCTTAAGAACAAGTCTTTTATTTCTTAAATCCGGCCGCTCAAATGCCTACCTATACCTATAACCAGGAGTCCCTATCCTATGTGCAGGTATTTACATGCGGTACGCCTTTTGAAAGGAGACTGAAGTCATGATGACTGGTAAACAATTTGCTAAGTTATAAAAGTTTAAAGTTACATCATATTTATAATTACGCTGACGTCATCACGCAATAGTCTTATCGCATCAAAAACTGCACCAAAAATCTACGAAACATACCGGCTAAACAAAGATATGAAAATTCATATCGCCCAGATGGGGTTGAATAAGAAACAACTCTTTAAAACTTATTCTTTATCTTCATCGGACGCAATTGAGTCCGAGGAAGGGAAAAAACAAAGATCAAAGGTTATATCCTAACTCATGCTCAAACTCCAGATCTACAATAAACATTTCAATCATCTATGCATTATTAAATTATTAAAGTTCATTAAGACTTTACTGTGGGTCAAGAATAGCTAATGTGTCAAATCAACACCCTTTACAAAGGCTATGCCTCTTCAGTAAAGTTGTGCACTCTAAAGTTAAACCAGTAGTGTCGAATCAACACTCTCTATAAGAAGAAAGTAGGCTGCGTAGTGCAATGCTTTTCTGAAGAGGCATAGCCTTTGTAAAGGGTGTTGATTTGACACATTAGCTATTCTTCTAGAACCCACTAGACAGTTCTACTCCTTATTTTTAATATTTAAAAACCATTGAGCGGCTGGATGCTGCCAGCGCTTACAAAACTATCTGAGGTTAGACCTCAGAGTAAAACCTCTACAGTACCTAAAATGCCTAAATTTTCATAAAAATGCCTGTCTAAAGCAAAACGCTGTAGGTAATAAGTAAAAGCCAACAGATAATAATGAAGAAGGATATTTTTATTACTGATACATTTTGTCAGAGGACATTATTTTTTTTAATAAGTACTTCTTTCTTTTTAACCGACTTCAAAAAAAGGAGGAGGTTCTCAATTCGGTAGGTATGTTTTTTTTTTTTTTATGTATGTACATCGATTACTCCGAGGTTTCTAGTCCGATTAGTGTGATTCTTTTTTTGTTCAATGCAGTATACTTGCAGTGTGGTCCCATAAAAATTTCATCCAATTTGGTTCAGTAGTTTTTATTTTGTGAGCATTTTTATTGATTTCGGCTACTTGGATGATATTACTTTTTGCGTGTTTGTTACGTGATTACTCCGCCAATTGTGGACCGATTTTCAAAACTCTTTTTTTGTTGTACTAGGGATCGTTCACCTTAAGGAATACTGCAAGTTTCATCAAAATCTGTTCAGCAGTTTTTGAGATAGGGAATTTTATTAGCATGTGTACATGAGCGATGTTAATACCGGTGCCACGGATTACAAAATTCTAGTGCACATGTAAGAAAAAGATGTATTTGACAAGAATTTGGGTTGAATATTTAAACTAAAAAGAGTAAAATAAAAAAACTTTTTAAAAAAAAATTAACCGACTTCAAAAACAACCACATAAAAGGGTAAAATAACCTACAAAATAACTTTTCTTTCGGAAGTCGGTGGCAAAAAGACAACGAAATAAAAAACAAAGCCACCGACTTCCGAAAGAAAAGTTATTTTGTAGGTTATTTTACCCTTTTTTGTGGTTAATTGTTTTTGAAGTCGGTAAATTTTTTTTTTAAAAGTTTTTTCTAATATATAAACGTAAAAATCTTCACAAGATACATGTTTGTAATTAGTTAAGCTTTCAGAAAAAAAATCTATCCGAACTTCTACAATATTCTTTTAGAACTTCGTATTCGTCAAACAGTTTCACGTCGGCGTCGTCAACACTGATATTCAGCTTAGAGAGAAATTCTACAGATGTAGCTAAATCAGAACTTTAGAAACTTTTCAATTCTTTTTGTAAAATCATCCACCGGAAGGAAATTCACCGATAATTTTCATTCATTTTTCCAATAAGCTGTTAAATCCACATACAGGCCCAGAATCTCCGTTTTAAAAGTATCGGTAGGTACTATCGCGTCCACCACCGCTTTACCACCACTAAGTTCATTTTTGCTTGCACTTACAACATAGACACGCTCTCTAGCCCCGCCCCGTTTCCTTTGTATAGAAATAATGAATGAAATACAATACCGGATCGGCCGAGCGCACTGACGGACGACGCACGCCAAACGAGTTTTTTTTTTACAAACTGCTATTTTAGTTATAAAAATACTTTAATTTAAATTGGCCTGCGTTACTGATCATATGTGTTTTTAAAACTTTGTTGAAATTGGCTTACGTTACGTTGTGTTTGTGTGTCGGAAATTCGGAATAGTTATACAGAATTCTGTATTTTTTTTTTATTTGTTATAGGAATCTTATAAAATCTTATAATAGTGACAGGCAATAGGTAAGGTAGCCTAGTGTTTGTAATCCCGTTAAATTTGAAATTTAAAATAAAATGAGGGCTTAGCAGGTAAAAAGTTGATCTGATCTAGCTGGATTTCATCTTTGGGAAAATTCCTTGCTGTTAGTCGTGAGCGGAGCTCGGTTACCCAAATATTTTACTAATCTAAATATAATATTTTTTCTAGCTAGAACTTTGTTTGTTAAATCTTATTATCGTTGAAGTATCTATTAATTAAAAATGAAATAATGTTAAGGTTTTATCAATTTTACATAAACTAAATAAAACAAACAGATATTCATAAAATATTAATTAGCTGAAAAGGGATACCTTTTAATCGAAACAAAATTATGTATATCTATTTTACCCTTTATTTACACTTATTTTGGTGTTATATAATTATGTGTAGACTATAAAACTGCGGCTCGGCCCGATTTCTTTTGTCATAATATATATATTAGAACAAAGCATGTTTTTACTTCGGCATGCAATTTGACACAAAGAAATTAGTAATGCAAAAAAAAGGCGGGCGCCTTTTGTTTATATTATTTAGCAAAAAAATAAAGCTACAAACATAATAATGCGCTTTGTTATCACTCTTTAAGTCTCACTCTTCGTCGGCAAAGAATTAAAATTCTTTGATGCCTTTTGCTGTTTATAATTGCTTTGTTATATTGAGATATAACTAATAAAAACCGGCCAAGTGCGTGTCGGGCCACGCACAGTGTAGGGTTCCGTAGTTGCCCATCAAAATACTTATGCGAATTAACTAAACTGATTCGCTGAATTTAATTTTAAAGAGAAGAATTTTCAAAATCGGTCCAGGAGTCTTTGAGAAATCGGGGAAAATACATAAAAAAAAGATTACGACGAATTTAGAACCTCCCCCTTTTTTTGAAGTAAGTTAAAAATAGTTGACGATAAAAACCTACCTATCCCCAAAAAACATACCGTAAAAACATACCTATTACAGCTGTAAAAATAAAGTTGACAAACTTACATTTGCAGTTGAAGAGCATGTTCTCCGATACATTTTGTTTAGGAAAATATGTTATCCAAGTACATTTTATAAGTTGGTCGACTATCACTCGTAAAGTTGTAAAGCCTACTTAGTCATGATAATTTTCTTTTAAACTTCGTTATATATACTACTATTGTGAATTTTTTCACACCCCCAAACATAACCGTTTAGCTGGTAGAGGGGGGGGACACTCGAGTCGAGCAAAATTTAGCACTTTAAAGCTTAATATTTCACAAACGAATTTTTTTATCAAAAAATTGTTAATGGAAACTATAAATATTTTTTAAAGACCTATTTAATGATACCTCACACTAAGGGGTACGCGAGAAAAAAAAAAAACATCCCCTCTTTACGTGTACAGGAGGTACCCTAAAAAAAAATATTTTACGAGATTTTATTTTACCACTTTTTCGGCACAACAAATCCGTATATTTACACCAAATTACAGCTCTCTAGTACTGTGCGTCTCTGAGCTAAACTGCGGACAGACGGAACGGACGGACATGACGAAACTATAAGGGTTCCTTGTTGACTACGGAACCCTAAAAATGGGAGTTCGGGTTTCTCCAAGATATTGTTATCATTTTTCAATCAAACTAATCTGAAGCTCATTCGAAATATTCGTAAATAAAAGAAAGTAATACTTAATGTTTCTATTGGCATTGAAAAAATAAGCTTAAAAATTTTACATTTTGGATACAACCAGCGAAGACCTAAAATGTCCGCTATAGTCGAAACGTAATAGGATAATAATATGAATTACATTACATTACAATTTGTAAAATGGTCACAAAGTGACAATCCATAATATTAACGGCGTTTGTAACTAGTTTAAGGAAGTTATTAACGAATTAGAATTCATTGGATACTAATTATGAATCACGTTAAGCGATTCATACTATTATCCAATTATTCAAAAGGTCCGGTAAGCGCGCCAAAGTTCGTCAGAAAAATTAGCAAAAAAAATGTACAGATGATACGTTACGAAGCTGCGTACGTAGCGCAGATTGCAACTAATTATGTTGACGCTTTCCTGATAGGCCCACACTTTAAGGGGGCGTGGCTCGGCGCCTCCGCAAGGTTTAAGCGAAAAAATTTTTAACTGGTCATGCTTAAATGGCGCCGATAGTACTTATTCCGTTGTTTTCCAAAGTGTTCAGTAGTCGAATAACTGTCAATGATTTAAATTTTTCACGTTTACGAGATTTGAGTGCGTTTAAAGTTGTGTTTAATATACAGTTAATTTCTACAATTGTAACATCGTCTTTCTCAATAGCTTGAATTTTGATTGAAACAGTGCCTCCCGCGAAGGGCGTGCGGGCGCGGAATTTAAAAATGCCTGTCTCAGACCAATGCCGGCCGCACGCCTGTCTAAACCTTAAAATGCCTGTCAAATGCGGCAAACGCCTGTCATATGGTAACCCTAGCCGCGACTTAACGACAACCCCCATCGCCAATAGCATTCCAAAGTATATGTACAATTCGTCGGAGGACGTGTCCCGCCAACGGCTTATACGGCTAGTGGGATAGAGGTTGCCGCGGCCGAGGTTCGACAATTGCTCTTCTGCTACCAGCTGAGCATACTTGTTCGTCTCCGAGGCTATGTGCTCCATAATTGGACGATCCCAAATGTCAAGGAAAATGTCATATGGGTCGTCCCGTGGAGTTGTCGGACCTACATTTCTTTCGGAAAATATTTCCCTCCTCGATTCAGGTCGAATCGGGGGATTCGGAAACGATTTCCATTCAAAATCGTACCACCTCCTAGGCTGGTCGGTCGCCATTAGAGGGACACCTTCAACAGCGGTACCAGCGGCAGCGGCAGCACCTTCGGCAGGTAGTCCGGACTCGGCAGCAGGCACTCCCGGCTCGCCAAAATCTTCGTCCAAGGGTGTTTCCATTTCACTTTGCAGCGTCCTGGCCAACACCCTTGGAACCGCCGCCTGCTCCTCTTCGTCCTCGCCGCTCTCGTCGGAGTCGGGGTCGCTTCCTGTTACAAATGATAGATTGGTTTAAAATCGGGTGGAAACCAGAAGTCACAGCCCCAAACGAAACCATAAATAGCAGATACTTACCATAATGGAGGATTTCCATGACTTCCGCATCCCCCAGACTCGGACGATAACGAAGAGGTGGCGGAAGAAGTGGAGACGGAGGAGCTGCCTGCTGCTCGAAGTCTACCGTCGCAAACCTGGAACAAATGCAGTGTATACACACATATATTTAAAGATAAATAGAAAAGTTCGTAAGCAACTTACAGCGCTGGCGAGGGCACCATCACCGACGACGGTGAAGGTGGCACTGGCGAGGGCACCATCGCCGATGACGGTGAAGCGCCGTGCACCGCCAGGTCTGAACTAGATGGACATTTTAAAACATGTTAAAACTTGCTTGCGAGTAACTATTACAACTTACATACACAAGTAGAACTACTTACGCCGGCGCCGATTTCAATGAGGGTGCCGGTCGCGTCAGGGCTGGACTAGATGGACATTTTAAAATAAACGTCCTCTACGTCTAGGCTAAAATTCAAAATGATTCAATTGTAAAGTGTGTGTGTGGAAAAAGTGGAAAAAGAAAGAGTTAATTTTGCACAAAAACTAACTCTTCAATATTGAAGGGCCCTGGGCGCTCGTAGCTGCCGCGGCCTCCGCGCCCTCTGCCACGGTGGGTAGCGCGGCCGGTAGCACCGCGATCTGCCGCCACAACCGCCACCACTTCCTCCACAGCAGCAACCCTGCCACCTCGCACACGCACCCGCCCACCACGTCGCGGTCCACGCGAGCGGGGTGGTCTTCTGAATAAAAAAAAAAAATCGAGCATAACATGCAAGAAAGTTTTTAGAAAAGGAAGAAGTAAAAACTTAACCCACGACTTGCCCACGTTATTAAACTCTCGCCTAATTTAAACATTAGACCCGTAAAGGATTTCTTATCGTATGACCCACCCCAATCCGCGTCGCACGTAGCCAAGAAGTTCTAATTCACCTGACTTTCGGAAGGTGAGCGCAAAATCAGATGTCCCTCTTAAATATTTAAGCACCCGATTTTATTTAGCACACGAATTAAATTTTGATAGAAAACTAACGGCATGCGCAATATCAGTCCTACTATTTTGGGCTAAATAATTCAAACATCCTATGATATTTTGATATGGCAACCTACAATCAGACTCGGAAGCTTTTACCTATCGTATTCTGGAGAAGAACTCTGTTTGATTGAAGGAGTATTATTAAAGAAATAATCATAATTCTTTTTTAGAAAGATACATAGCTTTCACGCTCATTCGACACGACAAGTTCTTGCGAATATCAAGAAACATCTTACTTGATGGTGGTGGCAGCAAATCTTTATATTTAAGTTGGTCTTCATATTTTCGGTACCTATTCAGATTTTTGTTCATCGAGGGAAACTGATAGCAGTTTTCCGCGTTTTTTCTTGTTTTCACTCATTTTCAAATAATAATAGGAATAAGGGTGCTCCCACATCGATCGACGCGGAATCGGCTTAAGCCGGTCAAAAAATCCTTTATGTCAACGTAATAAGGGTGTTACTAATGCCATTCGCACCGGCTCGGCTCGGACGACGCGACGCGACGTCGGGCGACGGCGGAGCGAGTCGTTTGTAGATTAGCTGATCGCATCCGCACGGCTGCGTACGGTTTCGAACTGCTTCCGAACACCGCCGAAGACGGCCGAACGCATGCCTTCATCTCCGACGGTAGCTGATCGCATCCGTACGGCTGCGTACGGCGTCGAACTGATTCCGAACAGTACCGAAGACGGCCGAACGCATGCCTTCATCTCCGACAGTAGTCGAACGGCGCCGGAGACGGCCGAGTACCAATGGTGGCATAGCACAGTGTGTTGAGGTTTTATTGTGAATGAAACGTCAGGTGTCATGATGATTTTTAAAAAGAAAGAATAAAAATGTCACACTCGAATGGAAGGCATGTTTTATTGACTATATTCCTGAATATTATTTAATTCCACTAATTCGAACCTGAAAAAAGCATCCAGAGATTCGGCGACGAACGCTGGCCGTTCGTGAGCTTGCTGGACATCTGGCGACCGTGAACATAAGCGATTGTGGAATACCGATCATCACCGATCACACGCCACACCGACACAAGATGGACACCGCTGAAAAATGCCCCTCGCAAACAAAAGAATTAGTAAAATTCACTAAAGAGAGAAGCATTCTACGAAGGCTTTTTACTATCGCGGCCAATACCATCGAAGAAATTTTTAAAACCGGTGAAGCGAAGATAACAGAATTAAAATGTGAGTTTAACAAATTAAATGACATGACATTTAGATTTAAAAAAATAAAAGATGAAATATTAGATAACGAAAGTACAGATGCGCAAATCGAAAAAGAGATTTATTATTATAAAACTAAATAAGAGATAATCATAAATAAATCTCCTAAATCAAGCACAAGCGAAGAACGCACACAAAATAGATATTTCAAGCATCCAGAGATTCGGCGGCGAACGCTGGCCGTTCGTGAGCTTGCTGGACTGACCTGACCCCAAGCTGCCAGAGATAAAATTTCAAAAATTCGATGGTGATATTCGTAATTGGTTATGTTTCTGGGGTCAGTTTTCAAAAATAGACAAGGACTCAAGGTTGGATGATGATGATAAAATGTACTATTTAAAGCAGAGTATTCAAATGGTATGCGCGGAAAGAATGGATTACTGTATTACTTGCATTAGTTTTAAAGGGAAAATCCAACCTTGTGGAGCTATATGATAAACTGAATGCGAATTTAAGAGCCTTGGATAGTCTCGGCATCAGTAATTACTAAGCATTTATACTACCTCTTATAGAGTCTGCCCTGCCCCCTGATATTTTGAAGATTTGGGAGCGACAGAAGGGACTTATACAGACCAAGAACCCAGAGGAAGTCCTTGTCTGATGAGTTTTTTAAAGCGGAGATTGAGAGCTTACAAAGAGTTGAAATAACTAGAAATCTGGTTCAAACTGATTCTAATGTCGAAAGACGAGAAATTGTAAAGAAGAAAAAGGCATGTCCCATAAATGTCTGAAGCTTGGACATCATCCAAAAGCATGCAGAGCCTACTTGAAATGTTTTATATGCCAGAGGAGGCACTCTACAGCACTTTGCACTGAAAAGAAGGAGGTAAAACATCCGGAGATTCGGCGGCGAACGCTGGACGTTCGTGAGCTTGTTGGATGTTTATTTTTATTTTTCTTTTTTTTTTTCTTTTTCGGTGTTAAGAGGGTCACTCATAATTCAGTTATTGTTATTATTATTAAATACGACTACTGACTAAATATTTGTAATATCTGCCTCTACAACAATTTTCAATTTGTTTATTTTAATTAACTAATTTTAAGTAGTACTTATAATGTTTCGTCTTATATGTTTATTTACCTTTCTTGTGTTCGGAGGATGTTGAGGTTTTATTGTGAATGAAACGTCAGGTGTCATGATGATTTTTAAAAAGAAAGAATAAAAATGTCACACTCGAATGGAAGGCATGTTTTATTGACTATATTCCTGAAAATTATTTAATGGGCATTGTTCATTTTTTTTAATATGTTGTAATTGAAAAACCATTTCTAGGAATAGCGTTACTAATCATTAGTAACCAATCAAAAATGAAAAATATTCATATTTGATTGATATTTTTGATAAAATACGCTTGACATTCCTTGCCCTTCAAATGACGTCATTTTTGGCCGTACAGTTTTGTATCGTTGCCTCAGAAAATAAAAAGTAAGTGGCAAGTATTTTCTACAATCTGTCAAGTGTCAAATTAAAAATGTCAAAAATGTAAACAAATAAAATGTTTAGTTTTTTATATATTTTATGATTATTTCTGCAACATGACTCATAATCTCTTTATAAGATTTGCGAGAAAAGTGATGTCGTGATGTAGGCGTGTAATATTGCAAGGTTTATAAAATGTACCCACTGTTGCGAAGATCACTTTGATGTAAGTACTTATATTTTGACTAAATATCAAAGCTTTAGATACCTTTGTATATTCAATAAGTTAATGCTAATGTATTGCTAAGTTAATGCTAATGGATAATGGAATTTTTTTTTTTTATTAAAACATTATTTTGTAGAAATAGTGTTATAATTTAATTTGTTTTTAATTTCATTTCGATATACTATGCCTATGGTATAAAGTACGTCTTTATAAACTCGTTTTGAGGTCTTATCAAAATAATCACTTACCGATGGCTTATGGTTCCCGGTTATAAGTAAAGTAAAAAAAAAAGTTTCTTATTACGTTGTTTGCATAACGCACAAAACGAAATCCCATGCCACTTTGCAACCAAAAGTTTCATGGCAAAAGCCATTCTAACCCATTTGAAACCATTCAGTTCGATGTATTTGATCCTTTATCAGAATCTCACGGTTAGAAGTACGTGCTTGCTTATCATTGTTGATGCATTCATAAAATATTGCCTCCTTTACCCGTTCTTTAACATGCGTTTCAACTAAACGCTTTCTTGTTTAAAGTTTAAACAAGAAAGCGTTTAGTTGAAACGCATGTTGATTAACACATCTCTCTATTCGGGTCCCCTCGAGTATTAGTATGCGATAAAGAAAGGGTGTCTACAAACACTGATTTCGTGAATTGGGCAGACGAAATGGGTATTGAGTTGCATTTTATTCACCCCAGAAATGCACTCGTCAAACGGTCAAGTAGCTATCGATACCTACAGTAGGTATCGCTCTACTTGACCGTTTGACGGTTCGGCAGTAACTGCCGAACCGTTCTTAACATGATACGTATAGAAACGAATCACAAAGGTGAATCTTGGTCGAAAGTACAATGGAAATTACATTTAATAGGTACAAAACGTGACGAAAACAAAAAAAAAACACTCAATGTTCGGCAATCAATCCTCTGATTGGTACAGAGTCTCAGGGCCGCGCCGCCCCTATGTGCGAAGTGTGCGGCGCACACAGGCGCCAGGGCAATAGAGGCGCCGGATGACCAGTGCCAATTGTTGAAATTATTTTTTCATCCCCCCATCTCGGAAAGGCTACTTTTTCTCTTCGATATCTGAGCGTAAAAGCCGTTTTTATCCTCTAGTGGATAAAGTAAATTGAATTTAGAACATGCACGTGCACTAAAGAGTTGTACCTGTAATGGCGGCTGCTGACCCCAACAGCTGATCGCTTGCTGTGGTGCCAACTTGACAAAAATAGAATTAGGTGCCCCGCATTAGGTGTGAAAAGCAGAGTACGGACCTCGGGAGTAAAGCTGCGTTGCCTTGGGCTAACTTGAATCCCGAAACAGAATCCTTTGGTGCGTATGCATATCTAGGTACTATTATTTTGTTACAATCTCAGACTCGGAACCTTCTTGACTCAGAACTTTTTTTAACCTTCTTTTTTATTTGCGTTGTGCGGTTTTCTTTTCACGTCATGTTGTTAAGACAAACCAAGATAAAATAAGAAACTTGATAACTACTACCTATACCATAACTATATTTGTTTTAATTTAAAAATTATTCTGTAATACTTACCTATAATAATGTAGTAGTCAATACCTAAACTGAAATAAAAGTATCTTGTGTCGTACAATGTACATCTTTTTTTTGCGTTTAGTCATTTCCTCGCTGAGGTGGGATGAAAAGTTACGTGTTGCACTCGAGTGCAAAGATTTTTCACCTTGTGCTCTTTTGATTCCGTCGCTACGCCTCATGATTCTAATTTTTGAATCACTCGTTGCACTCGTGATTCAATTTTAGAATCATTCGCTTGCTCGGTCATCAAAATTGAGCACGCGGTTAAAAAGCAACTTTGCACTCTTGTATAACAAATAACTATTGTCACATTACAACATATTTTATATTAATACTTGAGTATCGATAAGTAAGTAGATACAAGTCTCACAAGACGATACTTATCTAAACTATTTGAATTGACCCACTGTTTATATTTTGGGTTTTGTTTACATGAATTACGAGCTCTGCTTTAAAAATCAAAAGAACCGCGGGCCGCGCCGCATTTGTATGATAGCCGACTATTTTATTATTAGTATATTAATCTATGTAATTTATTACAAAGGCCGTGCCGTGGATTAGTTTATAAACGTAACCCAATTCGACCTGCTGGATTCCCCACAACATTTACCTACAAACATTTTATCGAAAATGGGTAGGTATAAGCTAGTGGAGTCGCGGGTACGGCGCGTACTGGCAGGAAACTGTTAAATTGTTAATTAAAAAAATTGAATTTATGAAAGAAATTTGAAAGACGACTACATAAAAGGCGCTTCATAGGTTTTGCACACAGGCGCTGCAAGGAGTCGGCGCGGCACTGCAGAGTCTACCACCCTGGTTGTACAGGCTCTTATTAAGGACTTAACAGTACAGGGCAAAAATCCAAATCGCGAAGCATGACGCGAATTGCAGAGACAGCGTACTAAAATTCTTTTGGCGGAAAACGAGTCAGCTCAAGATATACGCGTAAATAAAAATCGTTCAGCACCAAGAACTTTCGCTGTGAATGATTTCACTTTAAGACACGTGATCAAAAATTCACAATCGGTCGGCAAATTAGACATTGGTATGCGAGGACCGTATCATACATATCACTAAAAATCCTACCAAATGGTTGATATGAGCTCAAGTTGGTGACAGGCTCATTATGGCAAAACTATACAAGCTGCCGCCGAGTATATGGTGCCACATGGCATGGTTAATGGACACATGAGTGCTGTGCTGCATTCTTCGAATGTAAGTTTTAGAGTACTAATACAATCATGTTTGTGTGTTGATACTTTCATCTATTTTTGTCACAGGTCTGATTGGCCTAAGGCCTTTTTCACTTCACTTAAGTGAATGTCAACAACATTCACCTAAGTCGGTATAAAAAGTCACTGATTTATTTATTTTTCTGTTTAGTTTTGTTGAATTGCCTTGCTAAGTGAATAACACTTATAGTGTTATCCGACGACGTCGACGCATGAGTGCACGACACTTATCGCTATGGCGTAAACGTCGATTTATGGCCGCAATGGTCGAGTCAAAGTGGACTTGAGAAAGTGTGCTGTTTAATGAATGAAGTAAACAAATTTCACACGTGAAGCTTTTGATAAGCTTGTGAACGGAGTTATTGTTATTGGTACAGCTTGGCCAGAACGGATTGAAACGGAAAAATTTTTTTTATTTCTGACAGCGTTTTAAAATCTTTGATATTTGATGTAAACAAAGACCGCAGGTTTGTTAGATTTATTATTGTGCCATAAAACTAACGTATTAAGTGAAAAAAAAAAACAAAACATTCAAATTGCTGGTAGCGCGAAGTGCCGGTTTCCTACATTTTTATGTCAAGCTGTACTTGCTCGAGTGTATGGTCTTTGTTTTGTTTCTGAGACATGAATGAACTGCCTAAATAACGATGGTGGCTTTACGTTGCCTACGCCTTTTGCCTTGATCCTGCAGTTTGGTATCAGTTGCGACCCGTGAGCCTGTGTGGCACCCGTGAGCCTGTGTGGCACCCGTGAGCCTGTGTGGCACCCATGAGCCTGTGTGGCACCCTTGAGCCTGTGTGGCACCCTTGAGCCTGTGTGGCAACGACTGGCCTGTGTGGCAACGACTAGCCTGTGTGGCAACGACTAGCCTGTGTGGCAACGACTAGCCTGTGTGGCAACGACTAGCCCGTGTGGCTACAACTAGCCTGTGTGGCAACTACTAGCGGGAGAGGTCAATCAAGCACTGTGTAAATCCCGAGGACAAGTTTGCCATTTACCTACACCATGTAAGTCACATTGCAGGCTGCAGCTGCATAAGGTTTTGGTTGGTATTTTGGCAAGTGAGCTCATTGTGGACCTTTAAGAGGTGTTGACTCCTTAAGGCTATGGTTTTCTTACAGCTACTGTGAGGTCGTTATCATGGTAGATTTGATCTGACCTAAACTTATATTACGAAGTAATTCATGTCTCGATAAC
This sequence comes from Agrotis clavis, assembly GCA_954870645.1. Classification (NCBI taxonomy): domain Eukaryota; kingdom Metazoa; phylum Arthropoda; class Insecta; order Lepidoptera; family Noctuidae; genus Agrotis; species Agrotis clavis. Next base: position 34,000,716 of record OX940917.1, on the reverse strand, counting down.
ATTTTTCGAATGAAATCTTTCTTCTAGAAAGGAGTCATCTGCTGTCACATCTAAAATTTAGGTGCTCACTCTTGGTTTATTATGTGCAGGTTATACTGACGAGGAGAATGGAGCAGATGAACACCCGAGCACCTCGTCGGCTACAGTCAGAGCAACCGAGTCGGAGGTAGCTGTCGCTGACGACGCTCCGGTGGCTGCCGACGCCTGCGAGCTCCCGAGCAACACGTCGGCTACAGCCAGAGCACCACGTCGGCTACAGCCAGAGCAGCACGTCGGCTACAGCCAGAGTAGCTGTTGCTGACGACGCACCGGTTGCTGCCGAGGCCTGCGAGGACGCCGGCACGTCAGGAGAGGCCGTGTTAGCTGCGTCTCCGACCTACACCCCTCCAGAGAGCCCGGAGCACCTGATTTTGCCTATATAAGGCGACGTGTAGCGTTGCCAAGGGCCCATTTCCATTTGCCCATTCCCACTCGCCTACTCCTATCGTCCATTCACACCGCTCATTCCCACATTACGCGCTCGCACTCGACTAATTATTCCCTTTGTTTTTGTTTTTTGCTTAACGTAAATTAAATGTAAATTCTTTTGTTTTGTTAAATAGATTACTTTTGTGAACTTGTATTAGATATTTCCTTAAAATCTCAACTTTTGTATTTAAATACACTACTTTTGTCAAACTTCTGATCGTTATTTTATTCAATTCCTAACAGTATATTTATTTATATATAATTAGGATCTCGGAAACGGCTCCAAGGATTTTCATGAAAGTTACAGATTAGGGGTTTTTCGGCACAAGGAATCGATTTATCAAGGTCCCAGGTTCGAGAAAAGCTCGGTTCCCAAGATATAGACATTTTAAAAACCGAGCGAAGCTCGGTCAACCATATGTTTATTAATAATTACTATTCAAACTAGTTTGTTCCTATTAGGCTGCTCCCAAATTTATCGACGCGGAGTCGGCTTAAGCCGAGTGCGTATCACCACACTACTCGGCTTACCTCTGATCAGCTGCCGCGACGGATGTTCGCATGCTATCGGCAGTCGATTACTCCGAACGGCCGTCGCGACGGCTGTTCACTTACGTTCGCCCTGTGCAGTGTTTTATGAAGACCATTTTTCGGACATTGATTCCACGTAATTGGGATGTGGTATTTTTGTGGTGCGCAAGGAAAATGAAGGGCAAAATTTCAGTATAACAAATACGATGGAACAACAAAGAAAAAAATAAAGACTAAAAACCTCGTATAAGTCTGGATCTATCGAAGTTCCAGAGTACCTAAAATATACAGTATAAAAAACTCCGTCAAAAAAAATAAATTGCATGCATCAATATTTGTTACAAAACACACACATCGAGCTATTTTATCAACAGGCCAGGAAATCACAACAGTTATCGATGATTTGCATTGTTTGCATAAACCTTTGCAAGTAATTCTATCTGTATGTTTAACAGAATAACGGTTGATAATCCATGAACCCGGGCTTTTAAATGATTTCCACACTTGCTCTCGCAATAGAGGAACCCACATTTGCTTCGGTAAACGATACTTCTGTTTAATAACAGCCTTTCCGTCAATAACAATTCAAAGTCACTCAAAAGAGTGACTTTGAATTGTTTTTTTAATGGCTGAATTTTGTTCCATTGGTACAAATCAATCATAAAATCAAACTTAATTGACGTACTTGGTGAGCATTCTTTATTTTACGCTGTACCGTTACTGATGCTCCTACTGTCTTTATTTTCAATTGCATCGAAAAAGCATTTTTTTTAATTTCGTAGTCACAGGACGTGTATGTAGCCATGTTTAAGTTTAAATTTTGTTTAATCAACGAAAAAAATCTGACTTATTAGGTAGCAAGCCGTAAACAACAGGAACTATATTTGTTGTTTCATCATTAGAGCCCAAATCTAAATGTAGTGAGTACATTTGGTAAAATGGCCGTGGCGTTGCACGGAACGTACCACCGCTATTTGCTGTGTTCGAAATAAAAATTAAAATTTTTTCTTCTTTACCATCATTAATTACCTGGAAGTATTCTGAAAACGCTGTTGGGACGAAGACTTCAGATAAATTGGAAAACGTTATTCTTGGACACTTTAGAAATCTATTCCTAGTCCTATATAATGTATCCTTAATGTTTTTAAATGTAGGTACAATATCCAAATCCTTTTTACTGCCACGTTTCAAGTACAGGAAATTATTTTCATAAATAGTTTAGACGGGTGCAAAATCTTCGCATACTTACCTACATCTTTTTTGCATTGATCCATTGCCAGCAACACTTCATTTTTGAGGCATTCTTTTAAACATGTGTGTGGACTATTATATTTCACGATATTTTCCTTTTTCCTATCCAAAGTAATGGGTGCAACTGCACAACAAGAGGATCTATTTACACATCGCCAGTTTGTGGTCTTCAACACAAAGTTTGTGGACAAAGGACCATTCACTTCACCGTAAATACCACGACCAGGTGTGGTAGCAAAAGGCTGTCCGCAGGGAGGAGTTCTCTCCCCCGTTCCTATGGAACATCGTAGTCAATTAGCTGATCTACAGTACACCGACCATGGGTAATACACGGTTGGCTATGCGGACGATCTAGCCTAAATAGTAAACATGGTAAATATCCCGTTTTAAATCTAAATAATAGTTGTTGTGACCATGTCAGTCTAAAAACTTATACTTATCATGTTCACTCACAAACGCAATCTTGGCACCGAACAAAGAAAAAAAGCGAAAAGCTTCTAACTGCAAACTGTTATGGAACAAACACTTGTACCACAAGATTGACTTTGGCATTCGGGGAAATCCTGGGGCCTTTCGCCGAAAATAACGCTATGGCTATATAAGAGCGTAATTAGACCAATAATCACCTACGGAGCGGTAGTTTGGTGGCCCAGAACTCATGACCACCCGTAAAAAACTGCGGACATTCCAGAGGTTGGCCTGCTCAGCCAATACAGGATGTATGCGAACAAAAACCTAAGGGGCAATCACACCATAATAAGGGAAAGGGCGCTAAACCATGTACCATGCATTGAAGCGCCCTGTGACAGAATCCCCAAAACTCACGTGTTCGATAAACTCTATCGAATTCAATTATCAGAGACCGAGCGAGATCAATCCGGAACTAACGAAGTCCGTATTTACACGGACGGCTCTAAAACCAAAACCGGCACAGGTGCTAGTGTATTCTCAATGGATCTCAACATCAAAATATCTCTACCGCTATATAGCTCCATATTCCAATCTTAATGTGTAGCAATCACCCAGGCTGCCGTCGCAGTCAAGGAAAGGAACATCTCTAACTACGGAATTAGAATTCTCTCCGATAGTATGGCTGTACTTACGGCGCTGAACGGCAACATTAAGTCGTCCAGCCTAAGTTATGAATGTCACTTAGCATTGCAAAGAATTTCGAACCGCAACAGAGCCATTTTGCAAAGGATAAAAGGACATTACGGATCATTGGGTAACGATGCGGCAGACGAACTTGCAAGGAGAGGCTCGGATGTTGATGTGGCCAGCCCCACACCCTTTTGCCAATCTCATCCGGTCAACTCAGGACCTGGATCTGCAAACCCAAACAAAACATAATGCCAGATGGGCATCTACAACAAACTGCAGACAGTCGAGAGAGGCGGTACCTGCACTAACACCGCGACTGACCAGCAGACTTCTCAGACTCCAACGAACAGACTTGCGAGTTGTGGACGTGCTGATGCTCACCGGTCACTCCCCACTCACTCAACAAACATCTGTTTATCATCAACGCGACAGACAGCCCGTTGTGCAGGGGCTGCCTGAACGCGGATGAAAAGGCAACCCACGTAATCCTGAAATGCGAGGGCGTTGGTAACCAACGAGCACAAAACCTTGGCACTCCAACGTCGCTCCAAGAAGCCTGTGAACGTCCAAGGAGACTTCTGAGCTTGTGGAAGGAGCTGGGTTGGCTCATACAGGATGACTTTTTTACCACCGTCCAAAATTTTTCTATGCATTAGGTATCAATCACTAAACCCATTTTTGAAAAAAAATCGATACGTCAAATTGTCATATTAAATCATTTTCTCATCCGCTCTGTGTGGTCACTAAGCTAAACGTTAATAATATAAACTTGCCGACGCATGAAACGGGCAGAGCGCACCCCGCTGACCCCCCGCCCCGCCCCGCTACTCCTGAGCGACACTTCACAGCGCGGTGTCCAGATTCATCAACTTTTTATAGATAACATTGAGACGTGATATCTCGATATTTTTGTATTGATTGATACAAAAAGAAAAAACACGTATTCAATGATTTTCGCCAAAGATTAACATATTAAAATTTGGATGGTGACTAAGAAATCACCCTGTATAGCCAACCGTACCACTTTACGCATAACGGACCACCTACGAATCCAAATGCGGATAAAAGGGAACCCTTAACAATAACAATAAAAGTATTTCAAATTGGATAACTTAATGAAGAACAAGTAAAAACTAAATATATCATAGAGATAATGCATACCGCAGCAAACAAGACACAGCCTAAAAAAATTAGAGCCTCTAATAAGTTTTATGCCAAAATAAAAGAAATTGTGCTTACTCGATTAGTTTAGAGGTACTGCAAATCATACA